>CM028130.1:1641040000-1641640000 GCA_016271365.2 Neoceratodus forsteri | reverse complement strand
AATTAAAATATGCTGATGAGCTTTGTATGGGGTTAAGGTTGAGCAGATCTCACCGAAACAACAGTGCATTCATGCTATGTTAACAGCTTTTTATTAAAATTATGGCTGTTATAATTAGTGAGACCATGATCTCTGGCATTCATGTTAACTGATTGTGTCAGTCAAAGCTACACCCTAATGAAATTAAAATGAACTTTTGCCTATATTGCTGCAATATGTTATTGCAATTCATGCAGAAGTTGTAAACAATGAAAGTGAAGAATATAGCTGCAGCCTGCAGGCCAATCTGAAATATTCACTTCCCACCCATCAGAATGTGAATTCATATGGGAACTTGCTTTATGTTCTATGAATTGCCATGTAACAGAGCATAAACAAATTTAGCAATTACACTGTAACATTAAAAAATGCATGTTAATCCACATACAATATACTACAGTTAATTATAATGTAAATTAACATACGGGAACCGTTATGAATTTCTATATTTAAATTAATCCTTTGGCATTAATTATCTAGATTGGTACATATTAACATATAGTATATGGTCGTCCATTATTGTGGATGGATTTCCATACACTTCATATTCTTGTTGTAGGACAGCTTAAAGGTCAGGAAAAATTTTTTTAGCATTGTTCTGATGTCAGAATGATACTAGAACAACTTTTCTGCCTTGAACCATTCTTAACTCCTCAATGGAGATGCAGCCTGTGTAGAGTTTCCCATAATCTATTTTATCTGTTTTCACCCTGTTGCATAGCCTATCTCAACCCCTTAATGGAGACACAACCTTGCTATGCACAGTTCCCATAAACCATAAATGGCTCAATTAGCTACAGCCCGGAGGATCTTGCTCCTGTCGTTATCCTATGGGGTAGTCACTTATCTTAGTTCGTTCGCTACTCTCCTCAGGAAATGGGATACGACCTATAACAGCATCTGCAGGTATGCTTCAGCCTCTCCTAGGCCAAAACACCATTGTCAGCTCTATGCTGACCTAAATTAGCTACCTCCTGCCTCAGCTGAAACTCTTGCTCTTGGCTGTCTGACTGATTTGTCTCACTGGCCTCCCTATGTACTCCACTGTCCTCCTCCCGTGGTCTCTGATCTACTGACAAATCGTTGCTACAAACACCTCGAGGGAAATCAAACAAAGGTACCCTTGCTTTCTCACACTCAGCAGCTATACTCTGGAATTCCCTGCCTCTTGACATTCGCCTAGCCCCTAGTCATGCCCAGTTTAAAACTGACTACTGCTCCCTCCTCTTTAGCCAGGTCTCCTGTGCCTGTTTCAAACCACCTTGAATTTGCATCTCAGAGCCAGTCTCACTTATCCTGTGCTGCAACCTTCTCTCCACTCTTCCTATACTACCCAGATAGATTTTAGCACTTATATCTCCATTAGCTTTGCCTCTAGATGGTCTAAACCTAGTTGTGCTTGAGTCATGAAACAGTTATTCTACTGAACTTTTGTTACTGTGTGTAAACTCTAACTCAACCTGTTACCTACCCTTGAAATTGCCTAATTGTGTACCTGCTCAATTACTGTGAAATTCTGTCTCCCCTGTATTTTGTTCTACCTGTTCTCATAATGTTAACTCCCTGTCTACCTACTGGAATATCCTGGGTGGTGCCTGATAATAGTCATCTCATAGCTATGGCACTTACCCGGTAAACAAGAAATTCAATAAATAATTAAATTAATACTGTAACTTGATATAAATTACCATGTTTGTATGAACCTTCTGTGACAACCAATGTAACTTTGTTCCTGTAACCTACTCTATGCACTGTACCTTATTTCATGATGCAACCTGGATGTAAAATGCCTTGTTTGTTTTGAACCAATTCTGTATTTGCCAGTATTTGTTATCTCTGTAATTACTCTGTAATTCTCCTGAGTCGTGCCTGAAAATAGTCATCTCTATGGCTAGTGCACTTACCCAGTAAACAAAAACTAAATAAAATATGCTATATATTTTCACCCTGTTGCATAGCCTATACAGTATATATATATCCCACACCAGTGGTGAATAAATTGAGTAACTAAATCATGTTATTCTGGGATTAATATTTATTTTCACTTAGAACACCATTTATATAACTTAGAACAACATTTATATAACTTAGAACACAATTTATACAACTTAGAACATGTTGTTTCCACTTAGAATCTGGAAATGGAACACAGAGAACAATGGGCCAGATAGGGAACTTACAAGAGAAAGAAAGGCAGTTTTAAGCTAAAACAAAGTAAAACACCAGTAAAAACACTACAAATGGTGTGGTATATATCAAATACATAATGGATTGCAGTAGAACAACACATTTATCTCCACACGAGTGGGAAGACCTTTTTAACTAACTCATGGCCTCACCACTCGTGTGTTATGGGTCTTACCACTCACTAGCGGAGATAAATGTGTTATTCCACTGCAGTCCATTATGTATTCCATATATATATATATATATGTATATTATAGCTATATATACTGTATTTGTTTTTATGCTTTCATTACCCAGTATTACCAAATGATATGCAATACCTCATTTTCAGGGGGTCCTACTTTTAAGTCATTATTACAGTTGAGTGAATTGAAGCACTGAGAGATTAAGTGACATGCTCACAGTCAAACCATAAGCAGATGGCTGTGGTGAGATTTGAACCTGGGTTTCCTAGTTCCTATGCCTATGATCTAGCCTCTAGATCATTCTATCTCTCATTCTATATATTAACAGAGTAGGCTGGATTAAGATCTAAACTGTTAATAATGCAGTGCATAATTTTGAAAAAAGGGGCAACACTGAAGTGTAACAAGGCTGGTAAACCGGTGTGTCCCCTAACCAATAAACATGCAAATAAACACATTTTAAAAACAAGAACAGTGGGTAAATGCCCCTATATCCTTTAATCAGTATTTAGAACACGACTTTTGTTGTGAAAGAATGTGCTTCCTGATGTTATCCTGGCTGCATGCTACCCTTTGTAGTTGTAGCAATGATCACTGGTTTCAGGTGTTCCTTATGAAGGGAGACAGAATGATTTTCTTTCCTTAAATAAATATTTATTGAATTCTGAAATATTTTTGGCTGAGTGAGTAGCCTTTATCATGCTTTTGCAGTAAAAAAATCCCACAAATCGTATGGTGCCAAGGCAGAACACCTCTTGCTCAAACAAACAACTGTATAACAATGCACCGCTTCAAGAATTTGGCTGGAGAATGGTTTTCACTGTCCACTCCTTCTGTCTCATAACTGCGACTACCGCCTTAGTGATGTGCCATGCTACAGAATCAATGGTCTATGCACTATCATGCAGATTGCCTATGCACTGCAGATCAATGTCGCACAGGCAATCCTAAGTGACAATGCCACGCACCGATGAGCCTGTGGACACATGCATGCATGCATGGATCCCCTGGCCAGTCATGCAGCTACTTGAGTGGCTGGTCCAGGGGCATGTCTGTGGGTGTGTCCACACTAACAAAGGTGCAGAGTGCCACAGTCATGAAGGCACAGAGTGCCAGGTGAGGGGGGGCATAGGCTACCCAGGAGGGGGCCCTGCCACCTCCATTGTGTACCATCCCCAACCCCAGATTTTGACTGCAGAAGACACACCCACCCCCCCCATCATGCTACCTCAGCCTTATGGGCAGACAGGGAGGCTTGTGGGCAGCTATTCAGGCACTCACCCATATGTCGTACATTAAAATGTGTCCCTCCCGTTCCTGCCAACAAACACCTGCTAACATGGAGCAGGGGATCCACTCCAGGGCCCAGAATGGGCATCTGATTGGATGCCCGCCTGTGTCTCTTGATTTCCCCATGCAGCAGTACACCGTGGGGGTGGGGCCATGAGCAGGCATCCTGCACAGGCACACAGTATTGCATAACATATGCCTTGTGGCTGTCTGCTGGTGTGGAGCTATGCAGGCCAGGTATGTGTGATCTGGGTATATGTGGCCTCACAATAGTGCATAGCCACTATTATTAGGAAACAGTAATCCCAAGGCACACCAGTATATTTTAAACTGTTGATGTAATAGTAAAGACGGTATTGTTTGTTAACTGTAACTGGTGCCTCTAATAGGAAACAAAACGTTTATAACACACCTGAGTGCACTGAGATATCCCCTTTCCTGCCATTAAAAATGGTCAAATAATGCAAATGAGGTTAATGGTTACTTTTTGACAGCGAGCATCAGTTGGAAGGCTCTGCCTATGGTTCGATGGACAAGCAACCAGCCACTCCCACTTCCTAAACTATATAAGCAGTTCCCCTCAGCCTCCTTCCGAAGCACTTTTTCTTTGCCATGCAGAGGCTCTGTCTGTTTGTTCTCTGTTGCTGGCTGGGGCCTGCCCACCCCCACCGCCTTGCTGCTTCTTTCTGCTGGACTTCTGTGTTTTGTTCTTCTGCTCTGCTGGACTTCTGTGTTTTGTTCTTCTGCTCTGCTGGACTTCTGTGTTTTGTTCTTCTGCTCTGCTGGACTTCTGTGTTTTGTTCTTCTGCTCTGCTGGACTTCTGTGTTTTGTTCTTCTGCTTCTGGTTTGTATTTTGCCTCCAGCTGTGTGCTTCCTTTTATCCTGTCCCTGTTTTTTCTGTGTTTGTGTGTCTCAGTTTTGTTTTATTTGGTTTTTGGGGGGACTTGGTTTCTAAGTTCCTACCATTTTGCTCATTTAGAGCTCATGCTACTTGCTTTCAGCTACTCACATTGCTATTGCAATCAACATCTGTGTTCTACTCAAACTAAAGCTGCTCCCCATGCTACAGGCCTAATTGTTTTCACCTGATTCAGGCTTCCTCTGAGCCCTTGCTATGCAGCTCAATCATGCTTTCTCAGCTTAATCTGCCTCTCACGTGGTCATAGCTGCTTTCAGAGCATTGTGCTCCCTCCATTCCATGCTTATAGAACAGTTACCCCCCTGACAGCGACATTTTGCCAGCAAGGTCCCCCACAGCGACTACAGTGCCAAGCCACGTGAGACCCCTGGAACAGGCGCGAGTCTGTTTGCGGTCCTGCAGCCCCAATCAGCTCTGTCTGGGTTGAGAATCGCGCCGTGGGGGGGTGAGGGGTAAGCCCCCACATGGGGGTTGGGGGCGGCGACCCCAGAAGAAAACAAAGAACAAAGTATGAACCGGCGAGTTGACTGCAGAATGCGTCGACCTGCGGTCGTGACAGGGTTATCTACAAAGTATTTGTTGGACTCCCACCGTGGATCCCTTATAGAATATTACCACTCATAGCTGAAGCTATTCTATTTGTATGCTGCTGTTATACTCATGTGGTCAGCTAAGCTATTGCTGATGCTGTAAACTAGCTTTAAAATCTGCATGTGGTTCTCGACCCCTTCCATCACTTTTGTGTTCTTCCTAAGTTGGGGACTTGGAAGTGTTTGGGGAGTCATGGCCCCATGTGGCTAATTACTGATGTTCTAAATCCTCCCTCTGCTGCCAAAAATTCTCGGAATGTTTGTCACTTTATTGGCTTTTTTGAATGCCTGGCTCGCTTGCCCCACTATCATAGTACTGCCTCTCAGAAACATAGAAACATAGAATTTGATAGCAGAGAAGGACCGCTTGGCCCATCTAGTCTGCCCATTTCCCTACCTAATGGATAAGCTGTAGATCCTATTTAACCAACAGCCTACTTCCTCCTGTAATCCCCACCCAGGAATGCCATTTTCATCTTGACAGCACTACCTGGTGGACTGGGTTCGAGGAGAAATATGTCACTCGGCACATTGGCTAGGTTTGGCTACTCTGCAACATGGGCACCCAAGTAACTCCAGACACAGGAAGCAATAACTATAATGACCAATACCAGAAGTGGGATTCTAAAGTGTGGCTTTTATTCACATCCAACTGAATAACAAAGCATAGATGGACCCCCAAGGGGCTACACTCCTGGTAATGCAGATTTATGGAGATCAGAACACATTGACTTTAGCCCTCAGGCTTTGAAACACACTGGGCACACGGCCCGAACTTGTACTCTGCTCTGGGTTTCCCTGGCTCGGCTCCCTTGCCAGTCACTTGGACTGCCTTCCTTCCATGGCTTGGCACTCATGCCAGCCCTTTGGACACTTTACATATAGCATGGGACATTTACTGGTGGCTCCCTAAACCACCTATGAGCACTTCTGGCTCCATCAGAGAATCTTCCTCATCATTCCCACATCTGGGTACTTTCCTCAGGCACTGGCCAAGTACCTGAGAGAAAGAAACAGGTGTCCCAAAGCAAACCAGTAGAGGTGAATTTGGTTACTACTGATAGGGGGTCTCATACCTCTCGCTCCCATAATTCATACCCAGCCATTTCTCTGGACTGTAACACCTCATCTTTGAAAACACTTTGCTGTGTAGATTCTGTTTAAATGTATTCACATTCAGTCTACTGTCTTCACATCCCATTTGTGCTGAACTTGAACATAATTAATAAGTGGCTGTGTCCATTACTCTAGACCTCCCACAGAGTTAAGCAGTCCAATCTCCACATCTTCCAAACTACACTTGGCTGCCTCTTCCTGACCCCACAGTAACAGTCACTTTAGTTTCATCTTGTTTCATGTGAAAACACATTGGCCCTTTAGCAGAGTGAACTCACCCCTTGGTTGCAGGTGCCCCACAGGCGTTTTCTCTTCAAAGAAACCTCGTCCAGAACTTCTGGTGCCTCAGTACGAACTTAACTCAAGCAGCTTCTTTTTCCCTAGCCAGACCAGGGGAGTTGCCCCTGGAAGCAGGCTGATTCCTTCCCCCCATCCCCACATTGATGGGGCCCTGAACCACTGAAAGTGGTCTCTATCACTTCACTTGGCTCTTTTTGTGTTCCTCTTCAGGTGAGAACACACACACCTCTACAAAAAAATAGCACTTTGACAGAGCTTAGGACTCTGAGGGCCTGCTTACAGCAGAGCACTTCCTTCCTCTACTGCAGACTGCAACAGACTGACTTCAAATTCCCCAACATTCTATCCTAACTTCCGTAGCTGCAACATTCCAGTGTGGCTTAAGCATCTGAGACAGTTTTAAAATGATGTCATCCCTCAGTCTCAGCTGAGACTGAGAACAGAGTGAGACAGTGTGAAATCCATTTAATTGTAGTATCACAAGCTGCCTTCCCTGCCTACCACTAGGTCTAACTGGGATTCTTGTAACCCTGGGTAACAGGGGGGGTTACACTCACCCTGGGCCAGGAAAATGACTGTCTGCAGTCATTAGCCACCTGGCTTAGGCCATCTCACCCCATGTGTTGACTACAGGGAGGTAATGCTACCTTCCTCATACCATGTGCTAGCACAGGCAGACAACCCTAAGGGTCTAGAGGCCTTTGGCTGATGCATCAGCCTCTACTCTACCCGCTGACTATGGGTACCTAGTGGCTCTGGTAGAATTGTCCAGAGCATAGTGCTAATAGATCAGTACTGCAGCCCCTACGGCTGTTCAGGACCACAGCCTGTCTATCCCCCCCAGCCTTCTAGGGAAAACCTGTCTGCCTCTAACTCAAAATTCATAAAACAAACAGGGGACCTCCCTCCAACCCAGGACACCATGCAACCACACACTAGGAGTTAATACCATACACTATGCATTACTCCCACACTCCCCCACAACCATACCTGTGGAAGAAAAAGTTACACACAGTAACAACAACAACAGTACTTTAAACACTACACTCTAAAGTACTACTGAGGAACTCCGCTGAGTCCGTCCTCCTCTTCTTGTCTTCTCTTCTATCTTCTTCAGGAACACCTGCAAGAAAAAGAAAGACAACACACTCTTCTAATCTGCATACACAGTCTATCTAAACCCCTACCATCAAAACACTGAAGAATCCCAAAAAGATTTTTTTTTAGAAAAGTAGAAAAGACAGTATAAACATTAGAAAACAGTAGAAAACAATGACATTACTTGCAATACACCATATTTGGGGGATGAAGTGCCCTAAAAGTCCCATCTAGTGACCACAGTGCCCGAAGGCAAGTCCATTAAAGAGTCTCTCCTGGGCCAGAGCCCGGTGAAGCAGTTCTAGTAGGAGAAAAGTCCCGAAGGGGAGAGTCTTTGAGGACAGTTCAAATATCTGGAATCTGCTAGTGTAGGGTGTGTACTGCAATGTCATAAAAATAGAAAAGTCTGGACTTACCAGTCCCTTGTAGAACAACACAATACCACACCTGGTCCTCGGCCGAAGACTCTCCCTGGCAGCATTCATCCAATACAGTTGGGCAGACATCTTCTGGGAAATGACAGGAGGGCACATCTGGAGATGGAACCTTGAAACAGGAACAAAAAGGAAAACAGTTGGTCTGAAGTCATCTGATACCCAGGCGATTAATCAGGATACAGCTGGGCTGGTGTCCTCTCTGGATCTGAAGTCAGCTGGTGGGCTAGTTGATGGATTCTGGAAAGCCAGTACACTGTAGAACTGATGAATGTGGGGCACCTGGTTCCTGAAACGCTAGTCTGGCAGAACAACATAGGTACGGCAACTGCTGGATGGCAGCACTGGCTATCACTGCTCTGCTTTCCACTTGGTAGGCATGGGCTCATTCACAGGGTGGTCTTGGCATTGTGGCCAATAGCACAACGAGTTAGGTGCTGGAATTATTACCCTGTCTGGGTGCTCATAATTCACACTGTGAAAGGTTTCATGTCCCCCTCCATCCACAATTCGAACAGTGTCAATAAACAGTGTCCTGCCTCTTTTCCACTGGCTGTATTTTTCTTGAAACATTCTGCTCTTGACATGCTTGTTTGCACTAGGATGCACATATTTCATTGCATCTTCCCAAATCCAGGATTTCCTGCTTTTTTCAATCTCCTCCCAGACTCTCCAAGGAAAGGTAGGAAAGGACATCTCATAGATTTCATTGACTTTCCTACAAACCAGTCTTTCCCCTTTAATAGCTTTGGTCAACCTGTGACCTCTGGTCTGGCTTGGGGGAAGCCAGTCCTGGTTCTGCCAGCTATGCATTCTTAATGAAACAAAAAATAGATCCCTGGCTGATTCTTGCACAGCCAGGGCAGTGGAATCACCACTCTCTTCCATGTGTTCCTCTGAGGCAAGAGCTTGAGGCTGTGTACCAGTTCCTTTTTCACAAGGCCACATAGGTTCCCCCTCTTCTTCTTCCTCACTGAGAATCTCTGCCCAGGAGTGAGCAGTCGTCCGTACTCCTGAGACTGTCCACTCTTCGCTGGGAGCAGAGGTCAAAACCTCCCATTCCAAGGCCTCCCTCATCTCATCTTCACCTATGAGACTTGGGCTAGGCCCCTCTCTCCAAGGGTCTACTGAACCTCTTCCCAAAATGTCTCTCTGTGACTCAGACTCTGAAACATCAGCACATTGTTCTGTCTGTAAATCTGCACCCTCTTGCTTCGTGAAAGACTCTGAGGGGCCTTCTCCAACAGGATCTGCCTGGTGCTGTGTGCTGCCAACTGCAGATTCTTGAACTTTTGTCCATGTGGGAGCCAAATGAATCTTGGACACTTTAAACAAACCATATTTCCCTAGGCACCCAGAACAGTGAGGTACCATGAAGACGTCCCTTCCAGCATTTAAGCACATCACACATACTCGCACTGGATATCCAGGAATTGCCACATGAGGAAGCAATCATCCCCCATAGTAACATCTCTCAACGTCCCTTAACTTGTTAACTTCTACTGCTATCACAGCCCGGGCATGAACCACGTAAAACACTGGTCCTGAAGCCATAACTGCAGAGAAAAAACAAACAGCGCTCACTGTTATTTCAAGTCCCCATCACTGAAAACTTTCTTTCTCTTTGGCTCCTCTGCTGCTGTGTTTACATTATTACCCCAACCTGTAATGGCAGCAGCAGCACTCCTACGCATCAACATTCTGTAATTGGGTCAAGCCACTATGCATCTGATTTACACACTCTACTGATAACTTTGCTCAAACTGCACAAACTTGCACTGTTCTTTTTCCTAGCACATTAATATGATTTACCACTGACTTTTTACTCGCTGAAGACATTGCTCAAGCTTACAGTCCCTTAAAGCCTCAGTATTTCATAGCACAGGATTGTCTGTATTTCTTGATGCATATCTGATACAACTCACAGTCTCTCACATGGCTTTGAAAACTATACTAACGCTGAACCTATAATTATGCTCACAGTCAATTGCTTAGAATGCTTGCTTTTTTAGGTAAAACTTAACACAGTCCTTCTTTGCAAAGCGATTACACTGCTACACACAGATTCAGCTGGCTTTTGGGGAAATCACACAGTTTATGCAATTATTTCTGTTAGTACTCACTGTTATCAGTAGCTGTTTGCTGTGATGGAAAAACGGCCAGCAGCCAGTCTTGGAGGCCTCTGGAAGGAAGCGGGTTGGCAATCCTGCCGATTGTCCCTGTGAACACCACACTCACAGTCCAGTCGATCGAGATGCGGGTTGAGCCCGAATTTAAAAAGAAAAGTCAGTTTTTTAACTTTTACAGTGCTTTCAGTCACCACGACGCTCCTTCTTGTAAGCCAGTTCGCACACTCCACTCACTCTCCCTCTCGAATGCTATGCAGTCGCTCTAGAGCTGGCTTGGGGCGGGACTGATTGCAGTCTCACCAATCACTTGACGCCATGCAAATGAGCCTCTTTCCTATTGAATGCTCTTCTCCTCACAGCGATTGTTGAGCAGGCAAATTTAAACTGCAAACCACACTTTTTTTTTTCAACTGACTCCATGGCGGGAGCACCATTTTAACCATTTTTCCAGCCAGCCTTTCCGACTCCCTAGTCCGTCCCTGAACCTGGGATGTCAGTGCTGCAGACAGATGCCTTGCTGCTGTGCCAGCACGCTAGCCTGATTTGGGGATAGTTATAGTAGATGACCTAAAGGTGGTCCAGGCAGAGTAACAAGGCAATGGAGAGGGCTGGGATGCTGGGGTATTTAGGAAGGGTATCACCAGAAGAAAGAGGGAGGTGGTGTAAGCCCTGTATAGATCAATGTTAAGACCCCACCTTGAGTACTGTGTCCTAGTCTGGAGACTGCATCTCCAGAAAGACAGACGAAGTGAAGATGCTCCAGAGGAGGCAACTAAGATAGTACAAGGTCTGCACCAGAAGCCCTATGAAAAGAGACTGTGAGAACTCAATATGTACACCCTGGGGGGGAATGATAGCAACCTTTAAATGCCTCACAGTGATAAATAAGGTTCACAAAGGAAGTATTTTTCAGGAAAGAAGGTGTTCAAGAATGAGGAGACGATATGAAGCTGGCTAAGGGTACATTCAGGCGAGAGATGTGAGGAAGTACTTCTTCACAAAAAGAGTGGTAGATTCATGGACCAGCCTTCCTGTGAAGGTAGTGGAGGCAAAAACAGCAGAGGGGTTCAAGAGTATATGGGATAGGCACAAGGGAATCATAGTAGAAAGGGGGGAAGGAGAAACGCACTGTAGATCAAGTAGGGTCTGCAGTGAGAATGTAGGTAGGGAAAAAGTGGACAGACTTGGTGGGCCAAGCAGCCCTTATCTACCATCAGATTCTACATTTCTGTGTTGAAATGACTTTGCAATCAGTTTTACTAGTGATCATGGTCTGATCATGTTCAGCAAGATTGTAGCAGTCACACCTGCATATGATACACCTTGCCATGGTGAGGCAATGATCTGGCTACAAACATGAAAACCAAGTGATTTATTTGCCACCTCAAGACTATGAGATCAAGTCCTGAAGAAAAAGCAATGTCTCCAGCTGGTGTCCTGGCTTCTTCTCCTGTAGGGCAATGACGTGGTGCTACACAGGCACCAACTAAAATCCACAAGTCCCCAATAGTGTCATTGCTTCCTTTATTAGATGGGAGGAAGAAAGAGGCTTACTCTAAGTAAATGGTGTCACAGAGATGTCTCTTGACTAATCAAAAGTGTCATTTCATAACTTAGTGTTTGAGAACTGCGAAGCAAAGCTGGCAGTTCTGGAACAGTAAGGAGTCATGAGATGATACTCTTGTTCAGCCAAGAGGTACCTCTGTGAATAAACAGAAGAGAGAAAGAAAGAAATGCCTGTGCTGGGATTTGAACCCAGGCCACCTGGAATACCATTCTGATTGTGCTACCAGCTGCGCCACCAAGGCAACTGGAAACCTGGGACTCCCACAAACACCTTACTCTTTCTCTAATTTCGGAGGCAGTATAACGTAGTGGTTAAAGGCACTGAGCTGCAAACCTGGAGACCTGGGTTTGAACCCCACAGCCCCCACTTGCATATACTGTGTAACCCTGAGCAAGTCACTTAACTTATTTGTGCTTCCAGGTCATACCTGGAAACAAGTTCTGACTTAGTGTGCCTTTCCTGGTTAAACAATTTCCCCTTTCTCTTTCCCTAATGCATAACCTGGTGCTGCTCAGCTAATTACATTTCATGTAACATCTCCATGACACCATTTACTTTTTATTGTTCATTTCATTTTTTTTACATTTTTCCAGCATATTTAGAAAATTATACCTGCTATAATCGGGCACATTATAGTGCTGTTCCAGGCCATGTCTGGGTGATCATGTGTGCAGGTAATGCATCTGTGGAGCACCAGTTGGTAGTAAAAGTGAAGAGAAATGAAGGGCAACATTTGGACAGTGGAATGCAGTGGAGCAGTCTTATCCCTTGTTCTGGGATGTGCAATGAGTGTGAGTCTGTTTACAGTGCACGAGCAATCCAGGAGGTACAGCATTGTTAAGAGTCTGTTGCGGAAACAGAAGTGAGTGCATGGGTGGTGATAGGTTCTCCACAGATCAAAGTTTAAAATAGTCAGAGGCTGCAATTTCTGTATTTCATAATGCAATGGGCACCAGCTATACTGGATGAAACACATTCACTTGATGTATGTTGAGATTTTACTCACTATCTGCTGTTCAGACAAAAGATTGGGGTGGGAGAGGGGGTGCAAGAATAAGTCAAATTGTCACTGAGCATTTCATGTTTTTCACTTGTTAGTTGTTTACAGAATGAACTCAGATTAAATCTGATCAGAGAATTTAGAATTTAGAGTTTTGCTACAATGTGAAGTTGCAGCATGTGATAACCTCTTTGTCATACAAGAGGTCTTTATGTACTGCAGTATTTATAAAGGCCTCAAAAGCAATTTTTGTTTGCCTGCAGGTGTCCCAGTTTCATTTACCAGCTTGCAGAAGATACAGGTGTACAAGCATTGAAAAATCAAATCCCAGCTCAAGGATTGCTACTATTACCACAATGCCATGTAAAGCACATTTTATAAAACTGAGTTTGTGTCTGCTTTTTAATGGTTTTGTGTGTGTGTGTGTGTGTGTGTGTGTGTGTGTGTGTGTGTGTGTGTGTGTGTCTGTCTGTCTGTATATCTTTTGTGTTGATATTACAGTACAAGTGACTGTGTGTATCTGTGTCTACAAGTGTCTGCATGGGTATACAGTATCTGTATTCCATTTGTGGCTGTGTGTGCACCTTGGTTTTTACAAACCTTTGTTTACTAACTAGTAAATCCGGGGTGGAGGCTCGCCATGTGATAATGCTGATACTGTTTCTAACTGTAATGTTATTATAGGGGAGGCTCACTGTATAATATTTGTTAAGTTAATCACTTTGGAGTGACTGAATAACTGAAACGTAGGTATAAAATAACTGAGAACATAAATACAATGGGGGGGTGCTGTTGAAACATAGAAACATAGACGTTGACGGCAGATAAGGACCCCAAGGCCCATCCAGTCTGCCCATTTCTTTTTCTAAAATGGATTAAAAACCAAATGCAGGATAGAAGCCAAAGAGTCATACTTAATGATAACCAAACACATTGGAACAGGTGCCAGTGGGGTTCCTCACTGGTCGGTTCCAAGACCACATTGTTCAATATATTTCTAAGTGATCTGGAAGTGGGTGCTAGTAGCTTGATTGCTACTTTTATGATGATACCATGATTGGAAGAATAATTACATCCCAACAGGAGATAAATGAAATGCAGAAAGCTCCAGACAGGTTTGCGGGATGGGTGGTAAAATGGCAGATGCACTTCAGTGCTGAGAAATGCAAGGAAATGCATTTAAGAAAAAAGTACATGAATGTAAAATGGTACCTGATTGGCATGGAGATTATGGATATCAAACAGGTAAAAGACTTGGGAGTACTGATCAGCAGTAACTTTAAGTTGGGGCAGTAATCTTCAGCAGCAGCAAACTAGGCAAACAAAGTTGTGTTATTCATTAAAGGGAAGTCTGTGAGTATATCTAGGCTTGTTATAATGCCCAAATACAGATCATTGGTCTGGCCCCATCCTGAGTGTAGTGTTCAGTTCTGTTTCCCACAACTGAGAGAGAATATTGACACAATATGTAGGTATAGAGGAGAACGAGTTGTTAATGGCTTGGATAACATGGGCTATGATGAGTAACTGGCAGAACAGGGACTGTTTTCCATGGTAAGGAGAAGAGTTCCATGAGACATGGTTACAGTATTTAAGTATCTAAAAGAGATAGCAGCATCAGACCAGGTGCAGCTCTTCAAGATGCACTGGGATGGAAGGACAAGGAGGCACCCAGTGTGACTGAAGAGGAGAAGATTGAAGGAAAACATCAGCAAGAACTGCTTTGTAGAATGAGGGTTGAACACTTGCAATAAACAGACTCCTTGAGGATGTGGTATCAGCTGATACTGTGATGGCATTAGTGCTCAGACTAGACAGGAACTTTGAAGAAAATGGGATGAAAGTATTCTGGTTTTCATTGTCTCTATATATATTTATTTAGTTTTTGTTTGCTGGGTAAGTGCACTATGCAGAAATATTCCCATTTTTTAAGAATGATTGGGGAAATTACAATGAAAAACAGAATCACAATATGCAACATGCAATAACAAATTTACAGAAAGTACAGTAAGGTAACAGTACAGAGGCAGATGACAGAGCCAATAATACTACAAATCAACCAGAACTCGAAGTATTGAGTAATGCAAGATTAAACACACAATTTAGGTTCATGTAAATTATGCAGATAGATCATTGTCACAACAATACTGTCAAGTGCAACTACAGTACAGGCTGAGGACGTTGGTGAGTGACTCCAAAGTACCATTTTAAAGAGATAAGGTGAGGCAGCACAGGGGATGGGTATATTAAGGAAGGATGTTCCAGGCCCTGGGGGGGGGGGGGGGGGGGAGGAGAAGGGCTGGTCACCTGTCAAGGTGAATTCTTCAGGTATGAAAAACAGGGACTTCTTATTTCACCTTAGAGAATAGTTCAGATAAAGTAAATGTGTTGAAGGAAGCTTGCAGTTGAAGGTGGTGTATTAGCCTTGAGTGCTTTCTCAGTAAGACAACTTAGAACACACAAGCAACCATTAGATAGGACACCCAGCCTAGGTTTGCATAAAGGCCACAGTGGTGGGTGAATGGATTAGCAGATGTCACAAAGTGACAGAAGATGTTTTATGTCTCCTCCCACCTGACTGCACAGACAGAAAATTTATGCACTTACCAAAACTGAAGAACTTCTGAAATGTCTTTTCCATAGAGTAACATTTATGAATCTAAGCTGGAGGTGCCAAGATCCCACAGGAGCAAATCTTTGGCCAGGGGTCTGGCAACGGCTACTGGCTACAGTGCCTGCATGACACTGTGTGATACCATATGTCTGCCAATAACAGTTGCTAGCTCCGTCACCTACTTCAGATCTATTTGCCAGACAGGAGGAAAAGTATGAAGCAAGCTGTTATTGCCAATGGCATGGGATCATAATGTTGTGTCAAAAACAGCACAGCAAACAATGCCACAACAAAAAGCCACGTACTGCAAACAGAGTCAATGAAAACACTGACCGAAATAAAAACAGCACACACCACAGAAATGAATTGGAGACATTGATATTTTTTTGGTTTTCTGTGGGGCTCCACCACTCGCACCTCCCCAAAACTAAAATAACTAACTCTGAGGAGGTGTGACCAAGGGGATAAGGGGAAACTCGGGAGAGGGGGAAACTTAGTTTCTTGCATTACACAAATAATAAAAATAAAACTATCAGAGAATGGGGAATCAAACCCTAATCCCCAGATCTACACTGCCTCAGGTGTTTATGCCTTAACCACTCCACTAGGCACAGCACCTGAGGCTTCTTCAGACCTTCCTCCAGTCAGCAACAGGGACAGTGGTATTTCCCTACTGCTCTTATACCCCTGTCGCTCTAAATATTTCCTCGCTTTACACCACGTGGTTATTGCTGCACTGTTTCAGCAGTTCTATATTGACCCAGTACCACTGCCAACTGGGCATTAATCGGTCCTGTTGGGGGAATCATCTTGCTATCTTGCTGTTCTCATAAGCGTTATACATATGGTCAAAAATAAATGCAGTATATCCATTGAAAACAAAAAACATAAACATGATTATTTGAAGTATTTACATGTTCCTAAAGGCACATCTTGACTTGTACAGTACATGTTCAGATTTACAAATAGACGTGTGACCCCCTCACCCAGTTGGTACAGTGACCTGGTTCACGCCTGCCTGGTGACTTTACTGGGTGCACATTGTTCAGGGAGTTTGAGTTAGTTCTTTCTGCTGTGGTGGTGGGGGGGGGTGTCCCAGAACAGATAATAAATAGCACTGTGCCTCCACCAAGAGAGAATAAGTGGACCAGATGTTGTGTGCCGTACCACCCTCTGGGATGCAGTGCCTTCCCACCTCCCCACCTCCCCACACTTGACTGAACCAACCTTTGGGGAACACAAACAGTTATTACCTTCACCAATAAACACATTTCATCAGACTGCACAAACAGAAGGCATGCACAATTGTGAAATTCAAACAATTAACTGTGCTTTTACTTTTGGACACCGGCCTGGCAGCTGGAGAAAAAAAATATAGATTAAGCAGCTGCAAGTCACCATAAACACATCCCCCATATATCAGCACACCATAAGCCCCTCTGTAAGATGTAACACCCTACACAGTTGAAAATGCACCTGCCCAAGCAAGGGGCTCAGGCAGAGGAACTAGTTACACAGGGTGTAGTATACTCTTTACCTTGCACCAGTAGTAGAACTATACATTCATGTATAACACAAATAACAGACTCTGAGTACCCAAGAGTTACACTACAGTCCTGGTGCAGCCCTGATAGTTATGTTGCCTGGGTTATTTTTGCACTGCACTTAAGGAAAGTTAGCAAGCTTGGAATTTAACCCCCACCCAACAGCCATAGTGTGCTAGCACAATTCAGACATCTTGCAATTCTAAATTGAAGACTCGAAACCCAATCATTGTAATCCAGTTATGGAAAAGTACAAAAATTCCAGCCTGTAATGCCAGAACTCACATGACCCTCTTATGCATAGTTAAGGCAAAGCAGGGAGCAGCATACAGAAGCAGAAGAAACAGTAATCAAGAGTTTTGGATTCTTTTGAACAGACAACAACAGCTCAGCCCTGCTGGCCCACACCTCTCAGGATGTAGCTCTTCTGATTCGACTCTCAGCCCCAGGAGAACTATGCAGCAGCGTCTCGATTCCCAAGGAGCCCAGACCCAGAAGTGACCCCACGGTGTGACTCCCCTATGGATCAAGAGTACATCCACACTTAGGCACATGCTAGTGGCTCCCTGTTCCCTGATCCCCTTCCCCACACTAGATAAGGGTTAGCAGGCCCCTTACTTGGCTTTGGAGTAGTCTGGGCAGGATGCAGGTCTCTATTCACACTTGGATCAGTTCAGGAACTTTTGGACGCAACAGTGGCCCACCATTCATCCTCTCAGCAATTTATTAGAAACATAGAAATTGACTGCAGATAAGGACTGCCAGGCCCACCTAGTTTGCCCATACCCTACCTTTACCTAGCTGCCGCTTGATCCTACTTGGTCCCTGGCTGCTGTCCCCCCCCAGGGTTCCCCTATGTCTATCCCATACATGCTTAAATCCCCCCACTGTACTGCCCCCACCACCTCCTGAGGCAGGCCATTCCAAGCATCCACCACCCTTTTCATGAAAAAGTACTTCCTCATGTTACCCCTTAATCTACCCCTTCCAGTCTCATGTCATGCCCTCTTGTAGTTTTAGAATTGCTTCCCTTCTGAAAGATGCTGCCCTCTTTTACCTTATTAATCCCCTTGAGATACTTGAAGGTGTCTATCATGTCTCCCCTCTCCCTCCTCTCCTCCAGGGTGTACATACTGAGTTCCTCCAATCACTCCTCATGTGATCTTCCACACAGGGATCATCTGGATCTGTGTCTGGATTGGATGAACCCAAGGAAAGGTTCACAAAAGTTTTGTTTTCCTTCTTCTGAAGGAAGGGAGGGAGGTGGACACTAGTTCATTTACAGACGAGAGAGTCCTCAAGGAACTCGCAAATCTGAAACTGGACAAGGCTATGGGACCAGACTCGGTGCATCCTAGGACATTGGTGGAGCTCAAGGAGGTGTTGGCTGGACCTCTGACAGCCTTGATCAACCATTCACTGGAGATGGGAGTGGTTCCAGAGGACTGGAGGAGGGCAGATTTAGTCCCACTTCACAAAAGTGGAGGCAAAGAGGAGACTGGAAATCACAGGTCAGTCAGCCTGACTTCAGTGGTGGGGAAATTCATGGAATCACTGCTATGGCAGTAGCTGGCAGTATAGCCTAGAGGTTAGAGTAACAAGCTGTTAACGAGCTTAGTACATCCAGCAGACCAGACCTTGGTTTGAGTCTCACAACCTCCACTTGCATACTGTGTGACTCTGAGCAAGTCACTTAACTGTCCAGTGCTCCCAGGTCACCCCTGAAAACAGGCACTTGTGCCTAGTGGGCCATACCTGGTTACCAAAGACTAAAATAAAAAATAAATAATATTAAATAATATAGGAGAGGACTGTGGAATATCTTAAATCCAGTGGCCTGCAAGACCCTAGGCAGCATGGATTCACTAGGGGGAGGTCTTGTAAAACAAATCTGATAGATTTCCTTGACTGGGTGACCAGGGGATTAGATCAGGATGGAGCAGTGGATGTGGTCTACCTTGATTTCAGTAAGGCCTTTGACATTGTTCTACATATGGAACTCGTAAACAAGCTTGAAAGCCTGGTAGTGGGTCCAAAGGTGATAAAGTGGATCAGAAATTGGTTGGGGGACAGGAGACAGAGGGTGGTGGTAAATTGACTTTACTCGGAGGTAGGGAGGGTGACCAGCAGGGTGCAACAGGAATCAGTACTCGAACCAGTCCTCTTTAAAGTCTTTATTAGCAACATTGCAGAGGGGCTAGAAGGTAAGGCATGCCTCTTTGCAGATAACACTAAAATCTGCAACAGGGTAGAGATCAGTGGGTGGGGGAAATGAACAAAGATCTAAGAAAGCTAGAGGAGTGGTCAAGGGTGTGGCAGCTAAGTTTCAATGCGAAGAAGTGCAAAATAATGCAGTTGAGGCACAGAAACCCAGGGGTGGAGTACAAAATGGGGTAGTGATATTGGTCATCATCAAACAGGAAAGGGACTTAGGGGTAATCATATTTGACTACTTAAAGGTGGCCAGACAGTGTGACAAGGCTGGGGAGGGCTAGTGGAATGCTAGGCTGCATAGGTAGGGGTATCACCAGTGGAAAGAGAGAGGTGATGGTACTGCTGTACAGATCACTGGTGGAACCTCACCTAGAGTACTGTGTACAGTTGCATAGAACGTATCTCCAGAAGGACATAGACAGGGTAGAGGCAGTCCAGCAGTGGGCAACCAAAATGGTGCAAGGTCTGCATCACAAGCCCTATGAACAGAAAATGAAAGACCTCAATATGTACACCATGGAGGAAAGAAGGGAGAGAGGGACATGACAGAAACTTTCAAATATCTCACGGGTATAAATGAGGTTCAAGAGGGAAGAATTTTTCTGAGAAAAAGATGTTCATGAACAGGATGACATGCAATGAAGTTGGAGAGAAGGAGGTTCAGGAGAAATGTGAGAAAGTACTTCTTCCCAGAAAGATTGGTGGATGCCTGAAACAGCCTCCCAGCAGAGGTGGTAGGGGCAAAAATGGTAACAGGCTTCAAGAATGCATGGAATCGGCATAAGGGAACCTCAAAGTTAGGAAAAGGGGGGTAAAGCCATAGATCAAGTAGGGTTTTTGGTGTTACAGTAGGTAGGGTAAGCAGGCAGACTAGGTGGGCCAAGTGGTCCTTTTCTGCCATCAATATCTGTGTTTCTATGTAACCCTGGAGAGGTCTCACAGGAATCTTTTGCCTGGCTAAGCCTCTTGCTTCCTCCCACCAGCAGCAGGTCTGAACACCTCTCAGACCTCTTTGGAATGCCTTCAACTCCTCAATAGCCCAACATTTTCTTTCCCTCAATTCAGGGTCTTATTAGACAGACAGGGCTGTCCATCAGCTGTCCTGCCCTGATCTGCCATCCAATTTGCTTCTCCAAGCCCATCGGTCCATTTAGAAGGGTCCTATTACATTATTCCCCACAATCCTCTGTGGGCTAACTACTGAGATCCCTGACCTCCGATTGGCTGGCAGTGAGGTCGAGGGATTATAAGATGGTGGCTGTCCTTTCAGCACACATAGTGCATTCACTTAAATGTATATCTTACAGGCAACCGACAAGTTTTTATTCAAACTATCCCCTGGCCTGATATGCACACTTGTGCCTAACTATTCAATGGTGTTGTGGTGTTAATTGGTCTTTTGTGCTCCCCATCTGGAGCTCTGTTCTCTTCTCCTCTCCTTATGACGGCAATCTTTGTGACTGGCAGTCCATTCATTTTTTTAAAGGCACAGTGCACCAAAACACACTATCCAGCTCTTTTTCTAACTCCCCTTCCTAGTGTCTCCAAGTCCCCTGATGCCCACTGGTGTCCCTGGGCTGAAGCACACTAGGGGAGGTGGGAGGTGCTGTGGCTGACCACTGATGTGACTTTACTCTCCGTGGTAGGTGGCCTGTCGAGCTAAAAAGAACACTTGAGTTGCAGAGACAGCTCGCACATTCGAGCAGGCGGCTGCTCGAATGTGCACACAGTTATAGCGCGACTATGTGGCAATCCTCTTCAACAGCTCCTCTGGTCCTCTTTCCAGCTACAGTACTGGGGCTGGAGTGAGCAGGAGAGATAGCAGGTGGAGTTTAGGAGTGGCATATCAGGAGTCCAGGTAAGCCCCTCTCAAAGGGGCATTGCATACAGGCTATGCTTACTGCCAGAAAGAAAAACAAATGGAAAATAATTTAGTGGTTATCATACTGTAACCATCCAGTCCCCTAGGGTTACTAGAATCCCCTCAGCATCACTGCTAGGCAGGGAGAGGCAGCTGGTGATTAATTAGTTAAATGGTTTTCACCTGCTCACTCTTCTGTTTACTTGGCCTCAGCTGAGACTGAAGTGATGAGGCCATTTGGAACTCTTGCAGCAGCATAACCCTTGTGTCAGCTGTTGAGGTGGGAGTTAGAATGTTGAGACAAGTGTCAGTGTGTGAGTCAGTAGAGGAGAGCTGCAGTTTGAAGTTGGGGGAGTGAGAACTGCTCAGCTGTGGGCTCTGAGTTGAGAGCCCAGCATTCTCACCCTAGTTCTGGTATTCTCCAGTTTGCCAAGAGAAGTGGTGGAGACCTTTGCTACAGCAGGATTTCCTGACTTTTTATCCCTGGAGGGGTGAAAAGTACTGCTAGTAGATAGATCCAAAGGGCAATCCCCCTTTTTGATCCAATATGTCTGAAACTGCCTGAAATGTCTAACAGTGAGTAGGATCTGACTTTTGCTAAAGGGAGCAAGCACCTGTGCTGTTGTGTTCCCTGGTTAAAATGGAAGGCACAACCTTTCTGTGAATTCAGAAGTGTGAGGCTGTTCTAATTTAAAGTTGGTTGAAGTGTGTGTTGTCCAGAGGTATGACTATATCACATTGTTTGGGGCTTTTAACTTTTCCACTACCAGTTTTAGTGATTCGAATGCAGGATGCCAAGTTTCATTCAATAAGCATTTCCAAAGTGTGTTTCTGAATGTTTAAGGTGTAACTCTAAAAGAATGGCTGAGTATGGATTTGGGACCAAAGGGAGGACAGAACTCCATTTGGAGTAACCACTTCAGGACTAACAGGTTCAGTAAGGGTGCCTGGTTACTTTAGACAAATGGTCAAATGTCTGAAGACAATTTTACACCCTGGAGTGGGTTATAGTGTCTTCTCTGGTTATGAAGAAGGGTGCTAGTTCTTAGCAAAATGTGTTTTCAGTTGTGGTCAGTGCCACTGGAAGCAATGTTAAACGTCCTACGATATATGGTAATACAAAGTCCAAGTGTCCTATGTCTTACTGTGGTGGGAATACAATGAATTTTCTTTCAGATACAGTTGATTTGTTGTACTGCAAGTTCCTAGTGCCACAATGTGTAAACCTTGTGGGTCCACCCTTGCTTTAGAGAACATCTTTTGGAATAAAGTCACACTCTAGAACTCCACCTATGGTCTGGACAGTTACGTTATTGCTACCTGTGTGGAGTTACTGGGTACCCCCTTCAGAAGATAGGTCTAGCATAACCCTAGCAAAATGTTCTCTCCCCAGGAACTGGTTTTGTAAATACCAATTAGGTTATTGCTTTTATACACCCCCGCCCCTTGATCTCTAGAAGAATGAGCCTGATATACATTCCCAAAGCTAGGGGTGGTACCAATCTTCTAAATGTTCAGAAGCCTGTGCCCAGTATGGGTGACAGAGGTAGCTAAGAGTGTAAAGTAGTGAGGGGGGCATTCAATACTGTTAGCAGAGAGAGAGAGAGGGGAGCTAGAGAGGGACAGAAAGAGAAAAAAACGAATGCAGTATTATTTATTCATTTAATGTCTCTGAAATGTTTGTAGGCCAAGCAATGAAGTGTATGGGTACTTTGAGGAGAGGAAACTTTCATAACATGATTACAGGTATAAAATGAAAGCGTATGCAGATGAAACTGTGACAGATACTTGTTATATTGTGTGAAATGATACCAAAATTCAGAAGATGTTTCAAAAAGCACTTTCTAAAATGTTTTTCTAATGAGCTGCTTGCATCACTTATAAACTAGGGCAGGCAAGGTGCACCTGGGTGTTACCTGTCATAGAGTCAAAATAAATGGCTTAAAAAATTAGAGTAAATGAGTGAGGTGAAGACCTTTGTAGGGGCTGCTTGAATTTATTAAGTTCCAAACAGCTTTGATGACTCAAGCTGAAGCACCACCCAAAATCAATATTTTTTGATGACACAATGAGAGGAACAGTACAACAGCATATCCAATACAAAGTGCAGCAAAATCAAGTGGAGGGCTGTTTACATAAGTTGCTATAACTTGGCAGGCCACCTTTCATTTTTTGCACTAGTATCGGTGGCCTGCTAAGTTGAATAAAGTTACTGCAAGCAGTGCTTCCAATCTGTTTTACATTACACACATGGACATGTTATTGACTTGTTCCTGACGCAGCATCATCAAATGTGGTTTGATGACTGGTCTGCAGCATAGGATTTTGGAGTTGCATGGGTCTTATAGAATAAAATTGGGCCTCATAATGATTTTTGTCTAATTAATTACAGAAATAGATGAACAATTAATTGTTTAGCCCCTGGGAAACGTAACACCCTGGAGTGAATCGCTTGCCCTGATCCACAATGTCAGCTGCTCTTTAAAGTGTTACTGTTCTTTGAATCACATAAGAATGCACTTTTTGTTTCAGAATTCACTGATGGCATGGTGCTCAGAACCAATGCCATATTTTAAGTAACCCCACACTCCCTATGGTTTGAAAATCATATTGTCATATAACATCAGCAGTACATGCACCCAGGAGGGTGGGGGAAGTGCAGTCTCACATTACTGATGATGACTGACACACTTTGATTGGTCAGTCTGCCTAGCACTTTCAATGGCTTGAGACCAGATCTACCCCTCCCTCCCTCTGTGGCATACACATGACAGTGTAACACTCATACTGTGAGCTGGAGCAGTGTTTCCTGGAGTAAGGGCACTTCATTAAATGGTTCTTTGGGGTCAGGTCAATGAATATGGGGGGGGGGGGGCAGCAAGCAAAATACTACTTGTTCCTGGCACCGTGCCAGAGACTTACATTTTTTTGCAATCACTATATGGAAATATGGGGGACTACTGGAATTAGAAGGTTGGAGATAACTGGGCTGCAGTATATTTCTCAGAATTTGAAAGACTGGCATTAGAAGAGACTAGTTATTTTGCCGCAAAGGAGAACCACAGCCTTCTCTAGTTTTGCCAGGAATGGCACTCATTAAGGTACTCACCAAGACTCCAAGAACACTCTATGGATAAATATCTGTGACAAAAATCTTATTATCTTCCTTTATTTGTAATGAATCATTAAAAATGCAACAAAGACGAAGTTTAAAAAAATAAATCTTTACTCATATTGTAAATACATAAATACATGGAAGTTGAACAGTCTAATTTCTTGCTCACAGTGTGAGCGTTTTGTAATAAATACGCACTAGAAGCAAACATTTGCTAGTATCTTGGGGAAGGAACAGAACAGTATTGTAGTTCACTTAATGAAAAAGGCTTACAATGATAAACCTTTACAACATTTCTCCACTTTACAGTCACTCCATATCTTGCTGTAACAGTGAAATAAAAATGCAAAACCTTGTATACTGTATATCTAGACTGTGGCTGGGTAACTGTCTTTTATACAAAACGTCTCACACTAAGGTAAAATAAATTAAAGTGCTAAAAGGAATAGCTTATTGGAAGTACACTTGCATCTCTGATATCAAGAAGATCAAGATGACGAATGTAGATTGGAATGTCCTCTTTGAAATGTTTTTTTCCCACTAAATGTAACACTTTTAGCATTCCCACACATTTCTTGATATTAGTACACTATGCAATAACTTGAAAATATATGTGTGTGGTCTATGTCTCTCGAATATTCAGTGAAGTCTTTATTCAAGTTTCAAGTATCTACATTATATACAAAATGCATGACAATGCTCAGATTCCGATTGTAGGCTGTTCATGTACCGTAGATTTAGTTATGGAAGGATGACCAAAATATAACTGATGACTCAAACTCATCTTGTTCTGACCACTGATCTAGTCTGTCATCATCATTAGACTTATCGCTGTCTTCATCATCACCACTAGAAGATTCATAATCTGGTAAAACAAGATAGAACTGTTCCATCGATGTGTTTTCATCTTCTGCCCGTTTCCTCTCCTCGGCCTGCAGCTTCTTATAACACAAGAGACACACCCTCTGGGGCTCTTTAGATATACTGGGAATTGAAAACCTTTGATTAGAGCAGTCTCCACACACCACAAAAACCACACTTCCTGCAGTGGTGCCGATGATTTATTAAACTGAATTTGGTCATTGTACAGCGCATACAAATGTCAGTGGTTTTGTTAGGTATCCAAGGAGCAGCATGTTCTGTGGTTGTCATCCTGCCAGTCTTCATCGCTAGAAGTTTCACACAGTCCTCAAAGTGTCGCATCCACTCCTTCTTCTCTATTAGAGATGGTGCAGAAACTACAAAGGATTTTTTTTCTGACTTAATCATCCATCGATTCTGTATTTTGTTCAGGTCTGATAGGGATTCCACAGTAACACCTTCTAGAGGAATAATGTGCTGGTTATTGTACTTCTTGGTCATTATCACGATGCTTCCATACACCAGGATATCATTGAATAGGAAGAATATTCTTAGTTTTGGCTTTTTTCTGCATTCTTTTTTCAATATTCCTTCTCCCACCAGTATCCGTCCTTCTTTAGCCAAGGGTTGTCCTGAGAGTCCAAAGCAATTTTCAACCATGGCAATACGCTGAATATTGGCCTTGGAATATGCTAAGTCTTCCATCATCTTCATCGTTTGGTACTAACAAAAAAAAAACAAGTCTTTCATTAATAATCTTATCAAGTCATATCAGTAGTTTTTATTGCAAGATGAACATTTATAAGACATTTCTTTAAATAGCCCGAAAGTAATATAAAGTTCCATTCTTATGATTTATTTATTTATTTGAAATGTTGCTTACTGAAAAAAAACCTTAAGAAGCAACATCGTGTTTTCATGGTGGTGGCAAAGGGACGTCATTCATGTAAGCAGCAGGTCATATTACATGATACTCTAATGACAGCACTGCATACCAGTGTAAGCAACTGATCACTTTAGGTCATTTTTCTAAATGCACATTCCCCTTGTAAATGGGCTTCTGATGCCCTTGGAGTTACCCAACCATCAAATTTTACATAGAAAGTAAAATCCAGAAGGCAGGAGGTTTATACTTCCCCAGTATTCTCCCACACCCTCCCTGCACCATGTGATGGCATTGCCTCTATCGGCCTCACACACACTGCGCCCTGTGATGAGAGCAAGCTCCCTGGCCTGGTCCCATGGGTCACTGTGGCATCAGAACCTACTGCCAGCCCTGACGCAACAATCTGAGCTCATTCCCAAACTTGGGTCACCTGTGTGACACTGCAACGTGCTGCCACTAGATCATTGGGTGGCCCCATAGTCCTTTTTTTAAATTTAGGGTGCCTCATTCATGTTATCTTTTCCCAACCAAATATTCATTTTTTAGTTAATGATAAGTTTCCAGAAACCTGTGATATCAGTTGAGCTGAAGCCCAGAGTGCAGCTTTCCGTGCAGAGTGTTCACTCTGCTGACATCACCAGATTCTGGAGCTACGTAGCAATTTAACAAAATGAAAATTGGGTGGGAAAAAGGCTGCATTAACAAGGGATCCTAAATACTGCAAAAGTACAGTTGTTTCAAAACAAACACCTGGAACAGTACACTGAGGAAAACACACTAAAAACATACCAACATGTCTAATTATATGCAAAATATAAATAACTAGGAACAAGTTCCTTTAAAAGGACACATTCATGTACAGTAGCAGACATAGTTTGAAAGCCCATGAAAAGTTCTTTTAAATTGAGGTACTGGGCATACCTGTAACTGGAAACAGTCCAGAGCTATAGATGACTATGTCAGTGCAATATAAATACTGCATTAGAGCCATGCTTAGAACCTTGTGATGTCAGTGACGATCAAGCAGTGCTTAAGTCAATGCAGTTAGGCACTGCTTGATTGTCACTGACATCACAAGATTCTAAGAATGGCTCTAATGTTGTATTTATATTGCACTTACTCAGTCATCTATATCTCTGGACTGCTTCCAGCTGTAGGTATGCCCAATACCTCAATTACAAGAACTTTGCATGGGCTTTCAAACAATGTGTACCATTGTACATGAATGTGTCCCTTTAAGTGGAACCCCAGGATGGCCCAATGATGCAGTGACACTGGCAACATGTTGTGTTTCCCCTTGGGAATCCCATGCTGAGACTGTCTTGGGGGAGGTCTAACACATTATGGAGGTGAAGTTCTCAGCTCTCAGGGAGGGAGAGGATTGTTCACCCGATGATCACATATCCTGCACCCAATCATTAGGGTGGATGAGGGGATAAAACAGGGGAAACAGTATGAAAGGAAAACGTAGTGTAGTGTGCTTTCTGCTATGAACCCTTTCTTGGGGTTTATGGTATATGGTATATGACAGCAGGATGAGTCCTCCAAGGTTGGTCCTACACCCCAAAATCTGAATCCCTTCCACCTCCACAGTGACAGTGCAAGCTCTTTAAAATCATTTCCCCTTCACACACAGCCACACACAGAAGAAGCATTGTGAGACATGCAGCTCAAAATTATTTGAACTCCTCCCCTGAGAAACATACTGGGTGTAGACAATGTCCGATAACAGTGCCTTTGTTGTATTTTGAAAAAAGAGAAAAGATATCTGTACCCCAGTTAATTTTCATCAGTCATGATGGCTTTTGAATATCAGTGTATATGCATTCATATTCTGCCCCTCCCCCGCCCATTTCCCGAGCCAGAATCTAAGGATATCCGCTTTGAATATGGTCAGAATGGGGATGGAGATCCGAATGCTTTATATAGGTCTCAGCTGTAAAGTGCCACATATGCTGCAGTACTGGTGCCTACAGAGAACAGGACCTAGGTTTCTAAGTGAATGTTAAAAAATAAATGCTATCAGTTGGGCTGTTGTTGCTGGCTGGAAGTGCAGTGCATTGCATGCAGACTCAGGGTCACATCTTGATCCTGACTCCTTCACTTTTGGCTGGTAGAGTTCTGGGCATCCTGCGGAGGTAACATGCTCAGACTCCAGGGTGGGAAGGTTGAGACCACTCATTCTGCAGCACCAGCTGTGGCCCACAGGGAACCCTGACATCACTTGTGAACATGTGATGTTATTTCCCCTCCCAAAGGCTGGGGAGAGCAGTTGGCACACGTAAGTGTCACTGGGAGGTGGACAGGTCTAACTATAGGGTAAACCACTTGCCAAACTGTAAATGACAGCTGCCCCAGTGCTTCACAGAAGTTCATGCCACCATGGTCCTCCCCTCCCACTCCAGTGGGTGAATTTTCCTCTAGGTAGGCTCAGACCTCACCAGCAGGAGAAAGCTCTGTTGCTGTCTAGCAGGGGGCCTGATCAGGTCGGTGGCATGATTGGTCAGAGAGCTGGTGGAGCTATGAGCAGGAGCACCCAGACCAAACCAGCTGGCTGGCCAGGTTCTGTAGTTTAGAAACTGTAAATAAAAACAAACAAACAAAGACATGCTTTCAAACAAGCTTCTTTTACTCTTGCTACGTAACTGTGTGCCTTCTATTTTGTTCACTCCAAACTTTTCAGAATTTTAATGACATACTGTTTAACCACGGTATACAACAGAATGAAGCAAACTAGCAACCTTTACTTTATGAAGTAAAGTAAGAAAAAACAGTAGCGGTTTAGGCCATTAACCTTTCTCTGCAGAAGACGGAGATTTTCGTCTCTGTTTCACACCATCTGAGGGTTTCAGTTCAGTCTGACGTGGACACTAGTCCACATCACAATAATACAAGACTTGGTTTGGCATTGTTTTGTCTTCACTAGCAAGTCACACGGGGCTGCCTGCCTGCCTGTATTGTCTTTTTAGACTGTACCTGGCCATATAAATCTTATTGTTTCATTTTTTTTGTTATGCACACATATGCTATTTAATTGTGTTGAGGTTGCCTCTTCTCCTGTTATTTTGGCTGCTTTCTTTTCACTGCCTACGGAAGTCACTTTTGACACACAGTTATATAAGCAACTACACATTTAATAGTTATACTTTAAAATGCAGTATGTCATCATAGAGAGATGGAATGGTAAGTATAGTTGTTTGTTCATGTACGTAATGTTTTCATCAGGAAAGCACAGTGAGCCGAGAACAGCTTGTTTCCACAGGCGTCTCTATGGGAATGAGTACAGGGGGGTGGGGGGCACAAGTGTAGTGCAAATTATGGCATAATCACTAAACCTAAAGGGTACAAAAAAAAAACATCAGCCTTATAAAGTGCAAGGATTCCATTTGTAAACAGAGAATGTAAATCTCATGATAAAAGGAGTTGTCTGTTAAAAATTATTAAATCACCTGTTTTGTGCATTTATGAATAAAGGAGATAAGAGAGGTTAAAATATCTCTGAGTAATGCAAATGGTTTGACAGAGTTTGATAAAATGTAACCTTTGTACATGTAGATCAGCTGTCCCACAACAACTGCATTTCATTTATTAAAGCACTGTACACATCTGAACAATTGATTGATTGAATTAAAACATTTGCTAAAGGTTTAACTTAAATTGTTTCCATGTTTTAAATAAAAGTGTTTTTCTTACCTGCTCTGCAGACTGCTGAGACACTGCAACTGCTTTTCTAAACAAGATAGTCCTTCTAAGTTTTTGCAGAACTGCACAACTGAGATACTGTGTCACGGCAACAGGCTTTCAAATGACAACTGAGTTCCACCCTTAGGTTGTCTGTTGCCCTGAGCGTGTGTTATGCTTGTTTCTTCCTACTCGCCTTTTATAGAAATGCAAACGATCCCGCTGTACACCCACGTAAGCACCAAAGATCTTGATTGTCTAGAATCTCTGCTTTTTCCGGACACTATCTTTGTAACAAAACTCTTGAACTGTTTCCCAGACACATTTAAACTTCCTCATAGCAGAAAAAATCACTCCTTTTATGTTTACTTTTGAGGGGAATTCTGGGGACATTCCAAAAACGATCTTAGCTGTATACAAAACATTATTGTTACACAGAATATGCAGTGTAGACCAAGGCCCACAATATTTAATTTTTTTGTAAAATATTTTTATTAAAAGGCTTTGAAGTGGTACAGCAGGTAAATGCAATGATACTATGGTGCAGATGTATACATACTGTGGTGATGTTAAGGCAGATGCAGGCTGAAGGCAAGGACATCACTTGAGTATTTCATGCTCTGCAGTATATACCTTACAATAATACACAAGTTAGGGTAATGTAAATAAGAGATGGAAACATCAATGTATACCAGCCTAGTAAAGCAGCACTCAACCCCCCCATATTTTCTACCTCCCTTCCATTTAATAGTTGGGAAACCACTCCAACCCCAGTGCCCCCTCTGGGGTAGGCCACTTTCATTCATAGCCATTACTCCTGTTTAGAACTGAATGCTGGGTGTTATCCAGCCTCATATCTTCAAGGAGAGCATTCAGAAAGTATAAGGAAACATAGAAGGCGCAGGACAGAGAACTGTACCAGTTGAAGCAGAAGGAAGAGGGGAAGGCAGTCAGAATAGCAAAGGCCCAAACTGAGGAAAAGATAGCCAACTCAGTTAAGAAGGGGGATGAAACCTTTTATAGGTACATAAGGGAGCAAAGAAAGACTAAGGCAGGAATACTGAGGCTGAATAAAGAGGAAGGTGGTTGGGCAGAGAAGGACAGTGAAAAAGCAGGGATACTGAATGAATACCTGCCCAGTATTCACAAAGGAACAGGAGGGGGAGGTACCTAATCCAGTCAATAGAAGCACTCTGGATAGGGGGGTTGATATCAGTCCTTTCACAGAAGAAAAGGTTCTGAAAGAACTCCTAAAACTGAAGGTGGATAAAGCAATGGGGCCTGATGGGATTCACCCCAGAATTCTAAAAGAACTAAGGGGAGAACTAGTAACACTGCTGACTACACTTTTTAACAAATCATGGGTGGATGATGTGGTACCTGAGGACTGGAGGAGGGCGGATGTGATTCCTCTTCACAAAAGTGGGAGCAAGACAGAGGCAGGAAATTACAGACCTGTCAGTTTGACCTCAGTGGTAGGGAAAATGATGGAATCACTTCTGAAGGAAAGAACTGTTGATTACCTAGAGGCCAGTGTGGCATAGGACCCAAGGCAGCATGGATTCACAGCAGGAAGGTCATGTCAGATGAATCTAATCGATTTCTTTGATTGGGTGACCAAATTAGTAGACCAGGGAGGGGCTGTGGACATGGCCTACCTAGACTTTAGCAAGACATTTTACACAGTCTGGCACAAAAGATTAATAAACAAATTAGCCAGCCTGGGAGTGGGTCCCAGGGTGGTAGCCTGGTTAAAAACATTGGCTGAACAACAGGACACAGAGGGTAATAGTAAATGGAGTCCACAGTGAAGAAAGGGGGATTACTAGTGAGGTACCACAGGGTTCAGTACTGGGGCAGGTCCTTTTTAATGTCTTTATAAGTGACATTGCAGAGAGACTGGAAGGAAAAGTATGTCTCTTGGCAGACGACACAAAGATCTGCAACAGGGTTGATACACAAGGTGGGATGGAAAGGATGAGAAGGGACTTGGCAAGGTTGGAGGAATGGTCAAATGTATGGCAGCTTAGATTCAACACAAAGAAATGCAAAGTAATGCACCTGGGAAACAAAAACCCAGCCGAAGAGTACACAATGGGGGGTGAGATGCTGACAACAACAAAAATGAAAAGGGATTTGGGGGTAGTTATATTAGATGATCTAAAGGTGGGCAAGCAATGTGAGAAGGCAGTAAGGAGGGCTGAGGGATACTGGAATGCATAGGGAGAGGCATCACTAGTAGAAAACAGGAAGTTGTTATCCCTCTGTATAGACAGTTGGTAAGACCACATCTGGAGCACTGCGTTCATTTCTGCAGACCCCATCTTTGCAAAGACATAGACAGGATGGAGGCTGTCCAGAGGAGGGCAACTAAAATGGTGCAGGGTCTGCACCAGAAGACATATGAAGAAAGACTAAAGGAGCTTAATATGTATAGCCTCGAGGAAAGGAGGGAGAGGGAGGACATGATAGAAACTTTCAAGTAGCTTAGTGGAATCAACAAAGTCAAAGAGGGTAGCATCTTTCAGAAAAAGAGATGTGCAAGAACAAGTGTGCACAATTTGAAGATATGGGGGGATGGCTCAGAGGTAATGTGAGGAAGTATTTCTTCATGGAGAGGGTTGTAGATACATGGAACAGCATTTCTGAGGAGGTCGTGGAGTCAAAAACAGTGGAGAAATTCAAGAATGCATGGGACAGACATAAGGCAGTTCTACTGGGGGGTTGGAGGAAGTAGGCTGTTGGTTAACTAGGATCTGCAACTTATCTGTTAGGTAGGGAAATGGGCAGACTAGGTGGGCCAAGCGGTCCTTATCTGCCATCAAAGTCTATGTTTCTATGTTTCTGAACAGTTTTTATTTAATAATGTGAACTTCCTTAAAAGAGCATACTCCATGCACATCTATAGACACTATGGGCCCTATTCACAAAGCCTGTCTGTGCATTGCACATACATGGCACACAGACTTTGTTAAGTTCCTTACCCACGCAGTAAAGGTAGTATCAGACTGCTGTGCTTTTTTGATGGGGATCTATGTCTCATCTGCACCCTTGCCCCACTCCGGGCATCTGGTCATGCATGCGGCCTGGTGGGCGGGTAACTGGTGGCAGGGAATGGGGGCAGACTATCTTGATCCTCCTGGATCTCACGGCGGCATTTGATATTGTGGACCATGAGGTGCTCCTTGGCCGACTGCAGTTTTGGTGTGGCCTGTCTGGTATGGTCATCAAATGGTTCAGGTCATACTTGACAGGCAGAGTGCAGAGAAGGTGATGGGGTTAGATTCATCTAGCCCAAAGCCTCTGACCTGTGGAGTTCCACAGGGGTCGGTCTTGTACCCTTGTTGCTTATGGCCTACATGCTGCCACTGGGGGACATTATCAGGTGATACAGATTGGGATTTCACTGCTACGTCTATGAAACCCAGCTGTACATGTCCTCCGTACCAGGTAGCCAAATGGCAGACTCTGTGCTTAACCACTGCCTGACTGAAATCCGGACTTGGATGTCTCATAACTTGCTAAGACTCAACCCCGACAAGATTGAGGTGCTGGTGGTGGATCCGGGTCATGGCCGTGGGGTGGAGACTTATTGGGATCCCCCCAGTCTTGTACTGGGGGGGTACCATTAGTCCTTTCTGAGCAGCTAAAGAATCTGGGTGTGATCCTTGATGATGGCTTGACATATGAGTCTCCGATGTCAGCTGTTGTTAAGAGTGGATTCTACCATCTAAGGAACATTGCCCAGATCAGACACCATCTTCCGCCTGATGACCTGTCCTTAGTGGTACATGCCTTTGTCACGTCCAGGCTGGATTACTGTAATGCCTTGTACCTAGGACTTTCTGGAGGTACAGAATGCAGCGGCTCGATTACTAGCAGGTGTACGAAGGAATGATCATATTATGCCGGTCCTCTGCAAAGAGTACCGGCTGTCAGTTAGGTGGAGGATTATCTTCAAGGTCAGTGTACTGATCTATAAGGCCCTACACAGTAGGAGAACGGCTTATCTGCAAGATCACCTGGTGTCCCACCGCCCAACACAGGCTCGCCATTACACCGAAGGTTGCCTCGTTGATGTTCCTAGGGTGAGGTTGCGACACTCGGGTGATCAAGCATTTTCTGTAGCAGCACCCACTCTATGGAACTCTCTTCCTAAACAGCTTCGAGAGGCTTCTTTGGTGGAATCCTTCAAAAAGTAATTAAAAGCGTTTTTTATTTAACCAGGCTTTTAATGGGTTTTAATTACTGATCTAGTGATAGATCATTTTATGTATACAACTGTCACTTTACCTGAAGTGTGTGTTTATTATGATGTTGTCTGTTGCATTGTGTTTTTAACTGTACAGTGCTCTGAGTCCCTTGAAAATGGGCACTATATAAATAAAATATCTATCTATCTATCTATCTATCTATCTATCTATCTATCTATCTATCTATCTCTCTCTCTCTCTCTATCTATCTATCTATCTATCTATCTATCTATCTATCTATCTATCTTATCTTATCTATCTATAGTGCTGTTCACCCCCTCACTGCTACCTCCAGCCCTTAGAGCATACTGGGATGTCTGGAAGTACAGCTGCACACATGGATGAAATGGCCAGTCACTTTAAGGCATATGGCAGTCTTAACAGGACCAGCTGTATCCTTCTATCCCCCACACCATGCAAAATGTGGGATCTTGTCCGATAGCAGGCAGGACATCCCATTGGATGGCCACTGTCTATTACTGAGCTGTCCTTCCATGCCCCATGCTAATACGTGGGTGGCACTAGAGATAAACAGCTATGCTTTGTGCATAGTACAGGATGTGTGCCACCCAGTTGGTGCAGTGCACCACAGTCCAGGTATGCTTATCTGGATCATACCTATGCTGCGGTCATGAATACAGTCCCATAAGCAAATGTAACTCCCCCCCCCCGCTACTTTACATAGGTAGCACCCCTGGTACCCATACTGGGTGCAGATTCAGAATTTAGAAATGGTACCGCCCCTAGCTTTGGGAATGTATGCCAGGCTCATTCTCTGGAGATCAGCGGGTGAGGGTGTACAAAAACCATAGCCTATTTGGCATTTACAAAACCAGGTCTTGGGGAGAGAATTTCTGCTACGGTTATGCTAGACCTATCTTCTGGAGGGGTACCCAGTAACTCCACACAAGAAGCAATAATGTGACTGTCCAGACGATAGTTAAGGTTCTAGAGTGTGACTTTATTCCAAAAGATGTTCTTCAAAGCAAGGGTGGACCATCAAGATTTACACATTGTGGCACTAGGAACTTGCAGAACAACAAAAATCAACTGTATCTGACAGAAACTCTTTGTATTCCCACTGCAGTAGGACATAGGACACTTGGACTTGTATTCCCAGATATCGTAGGACATAGAACATTGCTTTCAGTGGCATATTGGCCATAACTGAAAACACATTTGACAAGAACTAGCACCATTCTTACATAACCAGAGAAGAAACTGTAACCCACTCCAGGGGTAAAATTCTCTTCAGACATTTGGCCATTTGTCTAAAGTAACCAGGCGCCCTTACTGAACCTGTTAGTCCTGAACTGATTACTCCAGATGGGGTTCTGCCCACCTTTGCTACCAAATCCATACTCAGCCATTCTTTCAGTGTTATACCTTAAACAATTGGAAACACACTTTGGAAATGCTCAATGAATGAAACTTGGCATCCAGCATTCGAATCACTACAACTGGTAGTGGAAGAGTTAAAGTCCCAAACGATGTGAATATAGTCATACCTCTGGACATCACACACTTCAGACAACTTTAAATTAGAACAGTCTCACACTTCTGAATTTACAGAAACATTGTGCCTTCTCTTTTAGACAGGGAACACAACAACACAGGTACTTGCTTCCTTTAGCAAAAGTCACATCCTACTCACTGTTGGACATTTCAGTCAGCTTCAAATATCCTGGATCAAGAAGGGGATTACCCCTTGACTTCATCTACTAGCAGTCCTTTTCACCCCTCCAGGATGAAAATCAGGAAATCCTGCTGGAGAAAAGGTCTCCACCACTTCTCTTGGCAAGCTGGAGAGTACCATAACTAGAGTGAGAATGCAGGGCTCTCAACCCAGAGCCCACAGCTGAGCAGTCCTCACTCTTCCAACTTAAAACTGCAACTCTACACTGCTGACACTGACTCCTATCTCAACATTTTAACTCCCCACTCTACAGCTGGCATACAGCTTATGCTGCTGCGAGAGTTCTAAATGAGGTCATCACTTTCATCTCAGCTGAAGTCAAGTAAACAGAAGAGTGAGCAGGTGAAAACCATTTAATTAGTTAATCACCAGCTGTCTCTCCCTGCCTAGCACTGATACTGAGGGGATTCTAGTAACCCCATGGGTCTGCATGGTTACACTCAGCACATAAAAGATGAATGACTGTCTGCAGTCATATCTCCATCCAGCACTAGGCCATCTTACCCTCCGTGTTACCTACGTGAAGGCTGTGCAAACCCTCCCCCATCATGTGCCAGGCACAGGCAGGTAACACTAAAGAAACAGAGGCCAGCTGATGAAACTTCAGCCCCTATCCTATGATCTTTCTATGGATTTTCAGTGGCTCCAAGAAAAACTGCTTGAAGCATGCCCTAATAGACCAGTACTGAGCGCCCCTACTGCAGATCAGGACCCCCAGTCTGTCTATCCCCCAGCTCTCTAAGGAAGACTATCTGACTAGGCCACCTATCGGGGAAAACCTATCCCCCAAAATTCCCAGGGTACCTGTGAATAACAACAAGGAAAACATACACTGCATTGCATTACATTTCCCAGCAAAATCACACCTGTGAAGAAAAACATGTTAACACCCTGTTAACCATAAACAATTCTAAAAACACTAAGAAAAAGGGAACGAGGATGAATTCCAGACATCCTCTTCTTTTCTTCTTCAGGAACACCTGCAAGAGAAAAAAAACACAAAACATAGTCTGCATTCCACACAGTGCCTAAACCTCCACCCAACACTAGAGAACCCCAAAAAACATTTTTATAAAAGTAGGAAAAAATGGAATGAAGACATTTATACCACACATTTGGGGATGGAATTGCCTAAAATGTCCAAAACTAGGGACCAATGTCACTGGTGTCCATAGGCATTGTCAATTAAAGAGTCTCTCCTAGGCTGAAGCCTGCTGAAGAACAGTTCTTGGACAGGACATGGCCTGTATAGCACTGCAACCATGAGGAGAATCTTTGATGAAAACATTAAAGTTCTGTGGATAGTCTTCAAATGTAAGATGTGTTGTGCAAAGTCAGGTAATGTAAATAAATAGGGTTTTCTTACCAGCTCCTTGAAGAACAAAAACAAAAGATCGTCTTACTTCTACAAGCTGAGGACCTTCTCCCTTCATACCAGATGGAATCTTCGGATACTGCTGGGATGATGTCTTTGGAAAACCAAATGATGAAACAGGAAAACTGCTGGGTTGATGCTTCTGGAAAACCAAACAATGAAACTGGAAAACTGCTGGGTTGATGCTTCTGGGAGGCCGGACGATGGAACAGGAAAACTGCTGGGCTGATGAATCTGGATACACCTGAAGAAATTCTAAAATACCAGAAGAGCTGCATCTTCCTCCATAGACACTGCTGCTTTGGATGACAGGCATTTTGCCTGCCACTGCTCACTTCCTTAAGGCATGCTGGGCATATTTACAGGGAGTGGCACCGTTAAGGGTAGTACCACTCATGGTGTGGGGCAAGGACTATGACCGCATCTGGGCATTCCAGGTTGATGCTGTTTAATGTCTCTTGCCCGGCCCCATCCACAATTCACACAGTGTCCATAAACAGAGTCCTGCCCACTCTCCAGAATCCAAGGCGATCATTGATGATTTTGTCCCTTACACATTCTGGTGCCTTTGGGTTCAGATTCTTACTTGCCTCCTCCATAAGCCTGGATTGCCTGTTCTGTTCGATTTCCTCCCAGACTTGGCAAGGAAAGGTAGGCTAGGACTTCCCATACATAGCATCAGCCCTACTATGAATCAGTCTCTCCTCCTTACTACTCTTTACTAGTCTGTGGCCCATGGCCCAGCATGGGGACAGCAAGTGGGCTGAGCCAGTGTTTCAAACTCAAAGAATGAAAGAACCTGTCCTCTACTACCTCTTTGGACAAGTTGCTAGAGCCACTGTCAACTGTCTCTGGCTCCTCTGAGGCAACAGCTTGGGGTGACTCACAGTAGTCCTCGACATGAAGATACTCTTCTTCATCCTCATCTTCCTCCTCAGTCATGATCTGTACCCAACAGTGAGCAAATGTCCTCATTCCTGAGACATTCCATTCTTCACTGGGCATGGAGGTGGACCCCTTCCAATTCAATGTCTTTTGAAGTTCATCCTCGCCCTCTAGGCTAGGACTCAGACCTTGATTCTGTGGGTCAACTGATCCCTCTGTTCCACTGTCCATTTGGATACAGGTGTGCAAACCTCTCTCTGTTCCTGCCCTCACAGTGGATCAACATCAACTTTACTTTCTCTTTCTGTAACACACTCAGAAGAACTTTCCCCAACAGGTTCAACCTGGTGCTGTGTGCTGCTACTGGCAGGGTCCCCTGCCAGGGTCCATGTGAGAGCCAAACAAATTCTTACTGCCCTCTCTGGTGCTGTACCTCTGCTCATTCCAAATTTTGCAAGGCATCCTGAGCAATGGGGTATCAAAAACACATCCCTTCCAGCCTTTAGACACACAGTGCATAGTTTCACTGGATAGCTAGGAATCGCTACATCCAAGGGTATCCTATCACCATAGTATGCTGCCACCTCCTCGGCAATCATAGCTCAGACACAGTCTGGGTATTGGGGTGCTCCCGAAGCCGTGTCTGAAAGAAAACACACAGACCTCACTGAATTGCTCACTAGTCACATGTGGTCTCACAAAAAGGCTCCCTGCTGCTATGTTTATATTGCTGACCCCGACTTGTCATGGCGTCTGTAACTTTTCTCATCCATCACAGTGTGTTCAACTTGCTCAAAACACTGACTTTCTGACCTTTCTGGCTACTGAAGTTACTTTAAACTGCAAACAATTTTCTCCGATGGTACATCTCAGCACATTTATACTGATTTAGAACTGGTAACTTGACTTTGCGATCAGCATAGTTCAGAAAAATTCTATTTACAGATCTACAATTGCTCAAAGCCGCTTGGAAGCCCCACAGTCTTTCTTTGCTCAGGATTGCCTGTTTGCTGCATCCCACATACACAACTCACAGTCCTGCTGCTTAGAAATTTACTGATGCTGAACCCCTTTCTCATTGCTCACAGACTATTGCTCAGAATTTACTGTTTGCTGCACCTGCTTTTACAACGCACAGTCCCTTCACTGCACATAAATCACATTGTTAGCATACAGGTTTAGCTGGCTTTGCATTCACACACAGTTTGTTTGCACAGTTTACTTGTTAACTCACTGTATTCAGTAACTGGTTGCCTCTGATGGAAAATTTTGGCCTGCTGCCAATTTGAGGAAGGCCTCTTGGGTGAAACACACTGGCAGTCCCACCAGTCATAGCTATGAACACCTCAATCACTCTCCAGTCGGTCAGACTACGGATTCAGCTCAAAATGACACTGTACTAGTCTGTTTACTAAAGTTTAGAATGCTCACAAGCTACTCATTGGTTGATCCTAGTCTAACCAACTTGCACGCAACTCTCTCTCTCTCCTCTGCAAACACTCTGCAGCACACAGATGCTGGTCAGGTGGCGGGACTGGATGCAACCACACCAATCACTCGACGCCATGCAAATGAGCCTCTAGCTCTCCTCACTTGCTCTTCCTTCATGGTGCTTGTCAAGCAGGAGCAAATTTAAACTGCAAACTGTAACTTTTTTTCTCAGTTGCAATTTCAGCTGTGGGAGTGACATTTTGACCATTTTTACCACAGTTTCTGGATATTTTCTCTAGCGACTCCCCCAATTTGCACACTAAGCACATGAAACTTTCAGGGCACATATCTGAGTCTATTCCTTAAAGTCCACAATATGTTTGGCACTTGAAAATTGCATTTGAAAAGTTCTTTAAGCACTTTTGTTGCAGAGACCAGGACGCACACTTCAATGCTTTACAGTCCATTAACAAGTTGAAAACACACAAGCCGCACTCTGTTTAGGGTTACCATCTTTTAAGAAGCCCAAAGTGGGACATTTCTTACTGAAACATGATTTTTTGCAGGACAGTACGCAATCTCAACCAATACAACAGACTTGTTTTCTCTACAAAATTAGCATTAAGGCCAAGTATTGTAGTTTCTTAGTTACTTCTATTGTTTCTTATAATTTTAAGGTACTTTAGTTAATGTATGATAGTTTTCTACAACATTTAGTGAAAAATTAGAAAATATTTTTATTACTGTAAAGTCAGGACATGCAGTATTTTTCATGTTTTTTTGCAGGACACAGCTGCCCAAATCAGGACCGTCCTGTGAAAATAGGGACAGGTGGTAACCATAACTCGGTTACTTTACTGTACTGGAAGGCACACAACCAGCACATCTGGGTGACATTTTCCTGGGCACAAATCCCTTGCCTAAAGCTTTCTTTCCACTTGGGCTACACCGCTACCAGACAGAAAGATACTAGACATACCCTCAGAAAACAATTCTAATTCATTCCCCAACTTAAACATCTCGGACAAGCCCCTATTTTTTGTAACCACCCCCCTCACACCACTTTACACAGGTAGCATCTAGGCACCCATACTGGGTGCAGATTCAGAATTTAGAAATGGTACCACCCCTAGCTTTGTGAATGTATACCAGGCTCATTATCTGGAGATCAAGGGGTGAGGGTGTACAAAAACAATAACCTATTTGGTATTTACAAAACCAGGTCCTGGGGAGAGCATTTTTTGTTAGGGCTATGCTAGACCTGTCTTCTGGAGGGGTACCCAATAACTCCACACAGGAAGCAATAACATAATTGTCCAGACCATAGTTGGGGTTCTATAGTGTGACTTATTCCAAAAGATGTTCTCTAAAGCAAGGGTGGGCCCCCAAGGTTTACACATCGTGGCACTAGGAACTTGCAGAACAACAAAAATCGACTGTATCTGACAGAAACTTTTTGTATTCCCACTGCAGTAGGACATAGGACACTTGGACTTGTATTCCCAGATATCATAGGACATATAAAATTGCTCTCAGTGGTATATTGGCCACAACTGAAAACACATTTGACTAGAACTAGCACCATTCTTCCATAACCAGAGAAGAAACTGTAACCCACTGCAGGGGGTAAAATTCTCTTTAGACTTTTGGCCATTTGTCTAAAGTAACCAGTCACCCTTACTGAACCTGTCAGTCCTGAACTGGTTACTCCAGATGGGGTTCTGCCCACCCTTTGCTCCCAAATCCATACTCAGTCATTCTTTCAGAGTTGCACCTTAAACATTCGGAAACACACATTGGAAATGCTTAATGAATGAAACTTGGCATCCAGCATTCGAATCACTACAACTGGTAGTGGAAGAGTTAAAGTCCCAAACACTGTGAATATAGTCATATCTCTGAACATCACACACTTCAGACAACTTTAAATTAGAACAGTCTCACACTTCTGAATTTACAGAAACGTGCTTTCCCTTTTAGACAGGGAACACAACAGCACAGATACTTGCTTCCTTTAGCAAAAGTCACATCCTACTCACTGTTGGACATTTCAGGCAGCTTCAAACATCCTGGATCAAAAAGGGGATTGTCCCTTGGAACCATCCACTAGCAGTACCTTTCACCCCTCCAGGATGAAAATCAGGAAATCCTACTGTAGAAAAGGTCTCCACCACTTCTCTTGGCAAGCTGGAGAATATCATAACTAGGGTGAGAATGCAGGGCCCTCAACTCAGAGCCCACAGCTGAGCAGTTCTCACTCCTTCAACCTCAAACTGTAACTACATTGCTGACACTGCTGACACTGACTCCCATCTTAACATTCTAACTCCCCACTCTACAGCTGGCACATGGCTTATGCTGCTGTGCGAGTTCCAAATGAGCTCATCACTTCCATCTCAGCTGAAGCCAAGTAAACAGAAGAGTGAGCAGGTGAAAACCATTCAACAAGTTAATTACCAGCAGCCTCTCCCTGCCTAGCACTGATTTTGAGGTGATTCTAATAACCCGAGGGGACTGGGTGGTTATACAACCGAATGGTGAAACACTGGAAAAAATCTTTGCAGACACTAATTGAACTAATTGCTTATTTCAAATTTATGATGGAAACATAATAATATAATATACAGTATGAGTCATTCATTCTTTAGAGGATTACATTATTTCAGTATTACATTATTTGAATTAATTACAGTAGAGATTAAAACATGATGGATAATGTACCAATGTCTACAAAATTAACACAGTTGATGCTGTACAGAGAGGTTCACTGACATTGTCGCAGGTACGTGGGTATGAAAGGATAACACAGGACACAATAAATAGGGTACAACACACCTGCAGTGTGTTTCATTTTTATACAAAACTAAAAATAACAAATAATATAAACAGTTCAAACAGAACTAGTAAAATAAACAGTAGCACAATGCTCTTTCACCTTACTTCAGGTATCTCAAAATTTAATCATCAGCTTTCCTGCTGCTCGAGATAAATTCTCCGTTTCAGGCACAGGTCCTTCTCTTACCATAACCTCAGGTAAGTGAGACTGGCTGGTTAGCTAATCTGACTCTTGGTATTTGAGGAGGGCTTATTTTATTTTTTATTTTTATTTATTTCAGTCTTTGGTAACTGGGTAAGGCCCACTAGGCACAAGTGCCTGTTTTCAGGGGTGACCTGGGAGCACTGGGCGGTTAAATGACTTGCTCAGAGTCACATAGTATGCAAGTGGAGGTTGTGAGAATCAAACTCTGGTCTGGTCTACTGAATGTACCAAGCTAGTTCACACCTTGTTCCTCTAACCTCTAGGCAGCTTTCCTACTTATGGGAAAGTCCCTCCCATAACCTCCAATTAGTTTGTGAATGGTCCTTAAATAGGGAAACTCCTCCTCTATTACATAATGAGGTTTTATCTATGGGAAGTCCCTCTATACTAGGAAATCCCCTTCCTGGGGTCTTACTTATGGGAAGACCTTATTTTCTATACAGCATATGTAAACAGTGCAAACATTCATTGTATTTATACCTGTGCTGTATTGTTATAGTATATGGACACTAGCCTTTTAATTTATATCTCAGGGCTCTATACATAATGGGGCTCCTTTAGAGACCTGCAGTGTCTCTTTATTCTTTAATTTGTTTAATTTTATTTATTGTGTTTAGTTTGTCTTGCAGCCCTCTCCTTATTCTGAGGGCTACTCTAAATGTATAGCATTTCTACAGACATAGGGATGTTCTTGTCCCTTTAAATAATTTGTTTTCCATGTTGTAGCAGAGTGGCATACTGCTAGGCAATCACTGTCTAGCTGCTCTGTTTTGGGGATCTGTATAGATTTGGTAAGCCTGCCTCTCTAGCAAGCTGGACTGGCTGAACACGTGCAAGGAACTCCTTCACAGCTAGCTGGCACAATTCTACAGCGTATTTTATAGCAAGCCAACAGCTGGGAGTCCTAATAATACAGGGGCATCAGTAATTCTTTACACAGATACCGAGCGGCAACAAAATAGTTCAAACATAGGCATAATGCTGCTTCGTTTGTATCCATAATCCACCTATCAGAGTGGATGTCATTTTGTATTTAACTGGCATTTTAAACATTTCTAAACATTTCTGCACCAGATACATACAAATGGCATAAGCATTAACTTAATTAAGTACTGCAGCACTTTAAACTCATTATGTGGCACGACATGCGCTCTATGCACTTTATTTAACCAGCACCTTATATACGTGAAGGCACTTTATATCTTCCGGCATTAATTGCCATAGATGCACCTTATTTCATTCCTGCCAGCTAGCTTTAGCCTGGTGCATGATTTTGGGGTGGTCTTGGTGAAGGATGGAAATATGGAAATTAGAAATAAAGGAAGGAGGAAAAAGATTTTGTAAGAAATAGAAAAGACTGATGTAGGTGGCCAACCTATGTCAAGGGCAGAAAAAGGTAAAGCATAGTATAGAAAGATACTGTTGTGCAACAGATCTCAGTAGGAAAAATAAGAAGCTAGGAAAGGCATCCCCCACTGGGGTTATGGGACGGGCAGAATGCAGTTCTGCCACAGGTATGAGGAAGACTATGCATTTCTTGGAATTATAAATGTTATGAATGTGCTGAAGATGTTATGTCAAAAGCTTGGCAGCATTCACAAAAATATCTTTATTCTTGGTGCAGGGAAGCTTATGGCAGAATAGAAAGGGGCATTCCCATAGTTTGCCTGCTTGCTCAGGTTATGATTATCACTAATGTGGCTCTGGCAGCGTTCAGCGGCTGGGGGGGGGTTCATGCACATGGAGTCCTGTGCACACAGGGGAAATGGCTGCTACATGCCGTGTAAAGTGTGTGTATATGTCAGTGCTTACATATGAAAAATGCATAAAATATGCGCATGGTGAATGTACTGCACGTGCACAAATGTGTTCACATGGCCATCACATGCAGCTATGCATCAGCAATAGATATGCACAAAAATAGGGGCATGTTCACCTTAGTACACACAGCAGTGATGTATCTGCACTTACACTAACCAGCTAGGTGGATAGAAGAGCTAGGCACCCACTGTACTGGAACACACAAACTCTTCTCTTGATGGAAAATAAGTTGTGTTTCATTAATTCATGTTTCCCCCTCACAGCAGCACCAGCTCCCTTCTGAACTGCCAGCGGCTCCCTCCAGCCCCCACCAACCTAACCTCCTGCCAGACCCCACAGAGCCACAGTTAGCCCCCCAGGCAGGGAAAGGGGTAGGGGGAGTGTACCCCTGAGCAATCCTAGCATTAGATGGTGGAGATGGTAGCAGGGTGCAGAACAGATGTACCAGGATCAAAGGAAGCCAGCAGCAGGGCCATTTTCCTTGTTATGACCTTTTGCATCCCTCTGAACCAAGGAAAGTGTCACCTCATGAGGGGGACCAATGCACATGCATCACATACACAGTGTGGACCCGTGCTGGAGATCCTCCCTGTCCCACTTGGCACCCTCAGCTGCATTGCCACCTGTGGTGACCCAGGTGGCAGTATTGCAGTGAGGATGGCAGCTCTTCCTCCCTCAAGAAGGAGAGCATCCTCTGAGATGCTCCATCCTATTCCCCTGGCCAGCCCCCAACAATTCAGGTTCATTTCTGAACACAGATCCCCTGCATTTATGAGGTGTGCCATCTACAGGTACATACCTTTATATAAAAAAGTTAAAGTGAAGTAAAAGTTCCAAAAAAACACTCAATTAATTCAGTGACAGTAGACACACATAACATTATTACAGCTCCATCGCATGCATATTACAAAAACATTATGAATAAAAATGACTGAAACGGCATACTGTTTTACATATATAACATAATATTCCCATCCATCAAAAGAAATCCATCTCATGGATATAGTACAGATCTAGTACATTCAGCTAGAAAAACAGACATCTAGTGAAATAGATGCTTAATAAAACAGTCTCAAGGGACAACATCGTATGTTCAGTACTTCTACAGACTATACAAGGCTATGCGACAACAGGACAGGTAAGTGATGGGGAGAGAACAGGTGAGAGGAGATGGGGAGAGGAGGGGAGATAGAGAATGTAGGAAGGGTTGGGAAGGGGAGGAGAAGGATGGGAGAGGAAGGCTAAAAAGGAACACTAACAATAAAGGGAGAAAAAAGGGATATTGATAACAGATAAAGTTACTAGATTTTGGAAGGGATTAGGGTCCAACTATGAAAGGTAAAACAAAATAAATTATTGTTACTCATATTCAGTGGCAATTATGACAAAAAAAGACTGCACTGAAAATGTTGATTAAGACCTCGGTGTCTGTTTACTTCTATTTTAAATTGCCAAAACACCCTACATCTCTATAATTTATGTTACAGGTTGCCTCCTCTTGGTCCTACTGTAACGATTTCTATCCCATTGAATGTAAAATGGTGGGAACTACCTTGCTGCAAAAATGTTTAAGGAAAGAGCATTTTGTGAATGTTTTCTTTGAGTAGTGTACTGTATATATTTTTCCACTATCTGTATTTTTAGTTTGCAGGTGCTTTTTCCTAAGTAGAATACTCTGCAATCACACTGTGCCAAACACACCACTGACACAGTTCCACAATTGATAATGTCTCTAGTGGTGTATTGTTCTCTGTGGCAATTGTTTGACAGTCATAACTGCCAATTATATAATCTGTCTTAGTGTTGGCGATGGGCAGAGGATGCCTTCAGGTGCAGAGGAGTAGCGGCGGGATATCACCAGTTAAGTGTAACTATAGACTGAATTCTGTATTGTTCACTGTGGGTCTTTGCATGTGGTGATTCTGTTGTTTGTGGCTCCAGGAACTCTGAGTAGGTTCAGGGAGGAGGAGGGATGTGCCAGAGGGAGGACTGAGGGAGGGAGGGAGATCACCATCCATTTTCCAGAGCCATTGGTGGTCCTCAAAGACGACTTGACTACAGCCAGACAATAGAGTAGCTGCAATCCCTATATAAAACCCAGAGGTCTGAATGACCCTGAAGTGTGAGTGACCCCAACGTGTGAGTTCCATGAAGCAGGAGTATGGTGTCTGACTATGTGACATCCGGAGGACATACTGTATAAACAGAGGAGAGAAAGCAGTAATTACCTCAGCTGGGACTTGAAACCAGGCAGGCTGGAATACCATTCTGATCATGTTAACAGGTGCACCAGCAAGGCAACTGGAAACTGAACTGTCCTCAAGCACATTGCTCTTTCTCCAATGCACAACCTGGTGCTGCACAGATAATTATATTTTCAATCACAAGAGTGCAGTGTGCATATTTAAGGAACTCATAAAAACAGAGGAGTAAAAGAAGTAAGTGCCTCAGCTGGTACTTAATCCAAGGCCACCCAGAATACTGTTCCAGTTGTGGTACCAGCTGCCCCACCAAGGCAACTGGAAACTGGGCTGTCCACAAATACATTGCTCTTTCTCCAGTGCACAAGCTGGTGCTGCACAGATAATTACATTTTCAATCACAGGAGTGTGGTGTGCATATTTATGGAACAGAGGAGTGAAAGAAGTAAGTATCTCAGTTGGGACTTGAAACCTGGCCACCTGAATTACCGTTCTGGTTGTGCTACCAGCTGCATGCTGTTGTGGTTGGAAATGTAGTTATATGTGCAGCACCAGGCTGTGCATTGAAGAAAGAGTAATGTGCTCAGGGATGGCCCATTTTCCAGTTGTCCTGGTGGCACAGCTGGTAGCGCAACCCGAACAGTATTCCGGGTGGTCTGGGTTCAAGTTCCTGCTGAGGCACTTACTTCTTTCTCTCCTCTGTATGTATGTGTTCCATAAATATGCACACCTCACTCTTGCGATTGAAAATGGCATCTGAAGGCATTGGCAAGACATCTTCAGGGAGGACTGCAGGTCACAGGTCGCAAGCCATGCTGGTCAGTGGAGGCAAAGTAAGGAAAAAGGAGGGCAGGTAGTACACTGTAGTGTGTAGTAAGGATGACTAAGATAAGGCACCTATTTGCACTTGTCGAGGCACTCACAGATAGGAAGGGAGGAAGGGAGGAAGGTACAAGGTAGGCCTAAACTGGGAACAGAAATAACACTTATTTAGGGATACATGTACAAGAGGTATACCATTATAAGGGCACACGCTATTGAGCGCACACCAAAAAGGGTGACTCTATAGCGGTACCTTATCAAATGGCTAGTGGATGGGGGGGGGCGACTGCAGTTATAACAACATTCTGTCACTACATATATACACACACGCGCATGGGGAGCGAGCATGGTGAAGAGGAGGGAGGGTTTGTGTGCCAGGATTTGATGCCAGGCTTCCGAGCTGCCCCGTGGCATGGTGGGTGGGTGGCAGGCTTCAGCTGCAAGGGTACAGGGTTCAGGTCTGGGTGTGCATACATCTTGTTGCACCCAGCCCGAAATTTTGTTTTTTTTTTCTTTGCACACCCTCGGAGTTGAGAATCCTATAATAGAGGGGTGCAGGGGGCATGGCCCCCCTGCATAAACATTAAAAATGTAAGTCCTCTGCACTGATTTGCTGTGCTTCTCCCCCAACCAGGGACCACCAGGTCTGACACTGTTACCTCTGAGGATTCCAGGAAGGAAGAGTAGCTGGACTGTTGTGGTCGCAGGAAGGGAGAGTGTGGTGGGCTCTGGAAGGCTGGGGAGATGGGTCTGAAGCACATTCCTCAGATGGAACCACTACAAAATTCATACACTGCTCTGTCAGGATGGGACTGCCAGGAGGATGCAACCATACCGGTGGCCAGGGAGGATGTGTGGACCCTCTGAAAGGGAGAGAACCCCAAAGGAGGAGGAAGAAACTTCCGGTGCGGACTCAATTGTCCAGGGAATACATCTGAGGACTGGAACTGGGTTGGAGATGGAAGTCAGGTGGAAAACAAATCCTATGGATTGCTAGGGCAGCAGGAAGAAAAGGGGAACATGGATGGATATCATTGCCCACTTGGGGACAAATGACCTGGCTAGGGATGTAACTAGGATAATTCAAGAAGAGTTTGGGGATCTTGGAAGAGGCCTTAGGTAGGTTGAATGCTTAGAAGCTTTAGCTGAGGTGCTACCTGTCCATGACAGAAGGGAGGGATGGAGGAAGGGAGGGAAGGAAGGATTCTCTGCAGCAGGACCTTCAACTAATGACTGAAGGAATGGTGCAGAGAGGAGGGGATCATTTACACTGGAGACTGGGGACCTACCTGGCAGGATGAGGGCCTATACAGGGGCAATGACCTGCAGCCATCTGGGATGGGAACTACAGTATTCAGTGGATAGTTTAACTGTTATTTCAGTGGATAGTTTAACTGTTATTTCAATGATCATTTAAACTAGCTGGAGGGGAGGCAGAAGAAATTAAGGAAGCAGAAGCTGCCCTCCAGGCTGAAGTGGACAGGAGGGAGATCCCAAGGGGAGAGGAACCCACCATGGTGCAAATTAGTAAAGGAAAGGAAACAGGGTGACAGCAATGGGCAGTGGGGGCAACAGAAACACTAAAATCATTAAAAAAGAGAAGGAAGGAGAGAGCAGAAAGGAAGAAGGGGTAACAAGCAGACTTCTAACAAAATCTGGAAGGCCATGTGTACTAATGATAGGAGTCTAGGAAATTAGGTCCAGACCTAGAGGCATTCATGGCAGAGGCTGACCTAGATATCATACTCATTGATGGCCATATCAGGCTACACTTTGTTCAGGAAGGGCAAGGTGGGAAGGAAAGGAGGGGTGTGATGCTTTATTTGAAGGAAAGAATAAAAGTGACTGAGATACAATGACTTTGGTGGAGCAGAGGTACTGTGGGTCACCCTAGAGTCATTAAACGGAGCCACTATTCACATCAGTATGATTTACAGACCTCCAGCACAATGGGAGGAGCTAGATAGGTTCTGTTAGAAGCCATTGGCAAAATGGCAGAAAATAGGAGGTGCTGCTGGTGGAGGACTTCAATTTGTCAGATGTAGACTGAAGCCTCCCAACTGTGGCCTCAGCTAGAAGCAGGAACAATCTGGACTTCCAGCAGGGGCATTCCTCAGGCAACTACTCAGTGAGCCCTCTTGTAATGAGGCAATACTGGACCTGATGTTCACCAACAGGGACAGTGTTGCAAATGTCAAGGTGGGGGGCCACTTGTGGACCAGTGATCACCATACAGTATAGTTCAGTATAAGAATAGCAGCAGAATTGAACCATGTACAGGCAAGGGTTCTGGACTTTGAAAGGGTACATTATAAAAAGATGAATAAATGCCTCAGAGAATGCCTCGTGGAGGGGGATGACCAGGGAGGGGAGGAACATTGGGCCAAATTAAAAGGAGGGCATAGTGAAGGCAACAATCCTACTTGTCAACCAAGTGAGCAAAACCAAGAGGAAGAAGAGACCACTATGTTTCTTGATAGAAGCGGCAGAAAAGGTAAAGGCTAAAGGGTTGCATTCAGAAGGTACATGGAGATTAAGAGGGATGAGGAAAGAGAGATGTATCAGGAGAAACAGAGAAAAGCAGGGAATGCAGTAAGGAGCGCAAAGATGCAAAGTGAAGTGAGGATAACTTTATGTGTGTAAGTGAAAAAAGTAAGACCAAGGAAGGGATTGTAGGTTAAAAGGAGGGGGGCTGTAAGGAGGGACCAAGTAAAGGTGGTCATCTTGAACAAATACTTCTGCTCAGTGTTCACAAAGGAAGAGGAAGGGGAGGGACTACGAAAATCTAACAAGAGCTCTTAAGGGGAAAAGGTGGAAACTAGTCCTTTTTCAGAGGAGAGAGTCCTGATAGTACTCACTAATCTGAAATTGGACAAAGCAATGGGGCCAGACAGGATGTATCCAAGAGTGCTGAAGGAACTCAGGGAGGTGCTGGCTATACCTCTAACTAATAATAATTCCACTTCACAAAAGTGACAGCATGGAAGAAGCTGGCAATTATAGGCCAGTCAGCCTGACATCAGTGGTGGAAAATTTAATGGAAATGCTGCTGAAGGAAAGGATTGTCGAATATCTTGAAACCAACAGGTTATAAGACCTGATGCAGCATGCATTCATAAGGGAGAGGTGATGTCAAACAAATCTGACAGATTGCTTCAACTGGGTGATCAAGGAAATGGATCAGGGAGAAGATAAATGTGGCCTACCTAGAGTTCAGCAAGGCTTTCAACACTGTTCCACACAGGAGACCAGTAAGCAAGCTATGTACCTTAAGATGGGAAATAAGATGTAAACAGTGTAAGCAATTGGTTAAAGGATAGGCAGCAGAGGGTGGTGATAAAAGGAGTTTGTTCCAAGGAAGGGAAGGTGACCAGCAGGGTACCTCAGGGATCAGTGCTGAGATCAGTCCTCTTTAATATCTTTATGTTACATTGCAGAGGATCTGGAAGGGACGGTCTGCTTCTTCGCAGATGGCACCAACCTTTGCAACAGAGTGGAAATTTGGAATGGGGTGGTGGAAAGGATGAACAGTGACTTGAGAAAACTCAGGGAGTGGTCAAGGGTATGGCAGCTAGGTTTCAACATGAAAAAGTGCAAAATAATGCACTTGGAGCACAGAAATCCAGGGGACTACAAAATGGGTGGACTGGTACTGATGACTACCAAGCAGGAAAGGCACTTGGTAGTAATTATTTTTTATGACCTAAAGGTGGCCAGGCAGAGTGACATGGCAGTGGGGAGGGTTAGTGGGATGTTGGGATGCATAGGAAGGGGTATCACCAGCAGAGAGAGGGAGGTGGTGTAACCCCTGTATAGATCAAAGGTAAGACTCAAACTTGAGTTCTGTGTCCAGTTCTGGAGACTGCATCTCCAGAAAGACATAGACAGAGTGGAGGCAGTCTAGAGGAGAGCAGCTAAGATGGTGCAGGGTCTACACCAGAAGCCCTATGAAGAGAGACTGAGGGAATTCAATATGTACACCCTGGAAGGGGTGATATGATGAAGAAATTTAAATACCTCACAGTGATAAATAAGGTACTAGAAGGAATTTTTTCAGAAAAGGAGGTGCTCAAGAACAAGGGCACATGCAATAACAGTGGAAGGGTTCAAGAGTGCATGGGATAGGTACAAGGGAATCATAGTGGAAAGGAGGGTGTAAGGAGAAAGAGCTGTAGATCCAGTAGGGTCTGCAGTGAGAATGTAGGTAGGGAAGAATGTCCACACAGTTATAGTGCAACTTTCTGAAAACAACTTCTGGGTACGATGGTGACTGCAGGACGCTGATGCATTAAGCTCTCTGGAACCCTCCTCCCTATATGTGGTTACCATACATCAGGCATGGAAAAGCTTGAAAAACTGCAGTAGTAAAGGATTAGAAGGATTCTCACCTAATAGAAAAAGGAAAGACTCCGGAATAAAGCTATGATTAAAAGGGACTGACAAGATGACTTCAAATAAACTGTCTACATCCCCAAAAGATGATGCAGCTTGCAGTAAGACAGGAATTAAATTGGGTAAAATAGTAGCAGACCCCTGAAACAGCTTACTATGACCACGAGAAAAGTTTCAAATCTGTACTTAAAAAGGAAAATGAATCCTTGAGATATGGAGAATGCAGACGTTGGAATAAGAGCCATGGAACTTTGGTTGGGGCATAAACTGGACTCACCTGCCTAGCAACATCAGATCAAAGGAGCTGATAGTCATTTGTTAATAATGGCAGGAATAGATATCCAAAGAAACAAACAGTGGAGCTGCTGACAACTTTAAAAGGTGAATCCAAAAATGCCCTGTTTCAGGTGACTAAAACCTCTGATCAGATGAGTAACCCAAGGACAGCCAGGCCGATAGTGCAACCGATTGCTGAACAGGACACTGAGGAGATAGTAAAGAAAAAACAAATTTTACTGACTATTCTACAAGCAGGTGTGTCTCATATCCAAAACACAGTGCAGATGTTACCAGAGTGGCAAGTGGAACATGAAACAGCTGCAGAAAAGGTGGTGACTTTATGGGAGAAAGACACTGAAAATGACTATGAACAAAGAAGTACAGAAGGCAATATGCAGAAATGGATGTAAAGGTATGTGCAAATAAAGATAAAGAAATGGGAAAAGTTATGATAACAATTAAAGAAATCCTTGATAAAACAGGAAATCCCCAGAACAGCAGTAAAGACAGGACCCAAGATAATGGGGATGTAAGAGAAAAAAGTTAAATATAGCAGACCAAACAATAGAATTTAAAGGGACCACAGCTGTCATAAAAACAAGTGATGCAAGGACTGTAGAACTGCAAGTGAAAAGTTACCAACAGACAGAGCTATCACCCATAGACCAGGATGTAATACAAATAACAGAGTCAATATCAGCTACAAGTGATACACGGAGTGATCTAGGGAAAAGAGGAAGGAGGCCAAAGCTTCTGTGGAGGGGAAAACACAGGCTGATACATTGTGTAAAAAGAGGTCAAACTTATAAGAGAAAGGAGAACCCTCTAAGCAAACTGTATCTGAGGAAGATTCCCCCAAGGCGACATGTAACAAAATTGCCATTGAAACGCAGTTTACAGATAGTTCTAGCAGTGAGGAATGATACTGACCCCCTCGGCAAACATATTGATATTACAGATGAAACAAATGAACAAAAAGTTGGACAAAATAGAAGGGCTGGAATCATAAAATTATCTACTGTACATGCCAGAATACCCTGGAAAAATTAACAACAGAAAACAAAGAGTGAAAAGTAGAACCAACTGAAATGAAAAACAAAAAATAATTGTTGACCTTGAAGAAGATGCTATTCCTACTCAAAGGCAAATTAAAACACTGGAACAGACAAACACAGAGTTTAAAGACCAGTTGACTGATTTTGAAGCTAGATTAACAAGGAAAAACATCTGTATACTTGGAGTGCCAGAATCATGGGATGATCATTCATCATACACATTTAAGGGACTCCCTGAAAAACAATAATGACAGCTTATATGGATACAGAGGTGATGGACATTTCATGAGAAATTGATAGAATTCATAGAACATATATATCAAACCAGAGTGGCCAAGACTCCCCAATGCAGATTATTGTAAACTGTTTTTAAGTCAGAGAAGACAATTAAATTAATGGCCAGTGGACATAAAAAGAAATCAGTAAAAGTAATGGGCACATCCATATCTGTTTATAATGACTTACCACCAGATCTTATAGCAGAACCAAAACAGTTTGACTTTCTAAAGAAATAACTATGGGAAAAGAACATGAAGGCCACACATATGTACTGAGAGTGATTACTGATGAGGTCCATTTCATTTATTAAACACCACAAGCTGAAAAAGATTTAGTGACTAAGCTCCCAGATTTGTTTCAAGAATAATAAAAGGAACTAAGGGAGAGGGGTGTGAAATGATGGAATACTGTTATTGAGAAGCTTTACTATTGTTTGTACTTCTAAGAAGTTGAGAATGATTTACAAAACAGATTTTTTGACCTGGGAAGGGGGCAGGAGTGGAGCCACTCCAATGCATGTTTAGCAGCCCAGGTGGGCCACAAATGTTTATGTTTTTGGTTAAGAAATGTAATAATTAGTTTTTGTTTGTCAAGGGTGGGTATAGGGAAGGAGGGATATAGGGGAAGAGTTAAAAGCAAAATATCCACATTCCATGAAAGGATAAGGAAGGAAAACCATAAGAAAGATTAAGATGGTTTATAGGATGATTTATAAGAAGAACCAGTGAAATGCACTAGATTATTGAACTATATTAATAAGTCAAACTCAGGCTGTATTTGTATGGAAGAAACTCACTTAAACTAAGCAGAAATAAATAAATTAAAGAGAAACTGGATACCCCATATAATTTCATCAGAAGGAACTAGCAAGAATGCAAAGGTGGAAATCAATTTGAGGAAAACATTAAATGCAATAATTCAGGAGACGTTTATGGACTCTAAGGGTAGAATACTAATTGCCAGCAGATTAGGCCTTATGGTCTATCGAGTCTGCTCGAACCTCAGATCCCTAGTTGGGTGCCGAGACCCTCCACCCCTTGTGTTTCAGAAACCCCTATCATCCATCCCCACCCCCCCCGGGCCAGGCCTTCATCTGATACATCTGCTTTCTGTGTCTGTCTCACCCTCTCTTGAAGCCTTCCACTGTGGATCTCTGAACCAGCTTGCCAGGCAGTGCATTCCAAGGGTCCACCACCCTCTCAGTGAATAGCATTAATTAACGTCATCATATGGAATAGGAAGTTCACTGTAGGCTGTATTTATGGGCCATTTGGGGTGTATGCAGAATCTGTGGCTAAATTAGCAGAGGGATTTATGAAACTACAAGCTAAAGAGATCATATTACATGAGGATTTTAATGCAGTACTAAACCCGGATATTGATAAATCATCTAAAATTTTACCAGTAAATAAATAGCAATATTGTATTAAATAATTTCTTGGATACACACAAACTAATAGATACATGCAGACTAAGATTTCCAAATTCAAAAAAATTTAACCATGTAGATAAAAAGAACCAAACATTCACAATGATAGATTATATATTTGTATAAAAATCTTTAATATCCTAAATAGAAGAACCTAAAATATATTCAATTATGTTAGTGGACCATGCAATGATTCAAGTAGCTATAACAATTTAAGACAAATTAAGATGTTCAACTAGGAATTGAGCATTTGATAAACAATTATTAAAAGATAACTTTATAGAACACATTAAATCCATTATCAAAGAATACTGGTATTGTAATTCAGTAGGAATAAACAGAATTTCAAAAATCATTTGGATTACTGACTCTTAAATAAAAAAATATTAGATTTATCAATTATGGGTTTTACTGGATAGGAGCTTTCAAGGTTAACTGCCTTTTGCTCCTGATTCCAACCATAGTATGAACCATAGCATAATTATGATGGGGGAATCCCAATAATAAATCTATGGAACCCCTTGAAGCAGTATTAAGGGGAACAATATCAATATAAGTGTTTAAAAATAAACAAAAAAATGTGGTAGAAAAGGAGTTGAATATGGAAATAAAAATATTAGATAAATTGATACTGAGCAGTTATAAAATGTATTACCAGGAATGGAATTCTCTCCACTTAAAAAATGGAAATTAATAATATGGAAACAATAAAAAACATTAAAAAATTAAAATCAATAAGATATTTTCAAGGAGATAAAACATGAGAATTATTGGCAACCCTATTAAAAAAAACAAAAACATTGAAATATGATTCCACCTCTTCAGAACAAAAAGGGAGAGAGAGTGTTTTCCGCTCAACAAATGACTGATGTAGTTATAATATATTTCAAACATATTTTTCAAAAACAAACCCTGGGGCAGGGGATGAGAAGGAAGAGTATATAAAACAAGCCAAACTTAAGAGGCTTCAATTTACCAGAATCCTATCTGAGACTGATAAATGCATTATACAAAAAAAAACAACTGGTAGATTTCTTATAAATCAATATTTATCACCACCTTTAGAAACAAACAATGGGGTTTGTCAAGGGTGTCCATTATCACCTGTGTTATTTATTTTTGTTTGTAACATGGCAAAAATAATAGGAGTGTAGGGAACAAAGCTGATAGGCGTAAGAGTGTCAGGTGGCACAAGAGCAACACGGCATTATGAGACGATAATGCTGTGTTGAGCTCGTGAACGTGCAGAGAAATGGGTTGAGAAATGTGGCCAGGATTAGGTACATCTCTAGGTCGACCAAGAGGTGGCATGACCAGCAGAGGAGAGAGCAAGTAATGGCACAGGAGTGCGAACGAGGTTGCCACCTATTGGTGGGAAATGGAGAATGTGTGTGGAGGAGACTCCTGACTTATGTGTAGGTCGCCATGAGAGAGGTAGTACAGAAAAGGGATGTGGGAGCTGAAAGTGTGCAGTTTGGAGTGGAGGACAGGACCCAACGCAAAGAGCAATACTGGCAGGAGAATCAGATAGTAGAAGTGCAGGATCGTTAAGTACGGGGTTGAGAAAAAGAGGAGAAGTGGTCTGGTGTTGGACTAGTGCCACCTGTTGGTTGTTAAGAGCAGCGGAGCTGTAAACACTCCTGGCACAAAAGCGTTGTTAGTGTTTTGGGACTGCAAAGTATGCAGCCAACAGATAGTTCCCAGAACTCTTCAGGCTAGCAATACGAGTGGAAAACGAAGTATACGAGAACAGTCGATCGGAACTGCGAGGTTTGTAATTTACAAAAAATTATTATATGTATCTTGCAAAGTTAATGAAAGGCATAATGTGTCAGAAGTTGGCACACACTATGGAAGTGAATGTCGTCAGTACAGCATGCACGCGCATTGTAGCACTTACAGAGAGAGTTACAAAGAACGAGTTATAAAGCATAAATGAGTAAGTGAAATGATTAGTAGCAGTGATGACTGTGTTGTAACAAGGAAAACAATAGCCAGAGAACAGTAGCATAGCACAAGCCATGTTACAATACATTATCCTTCCGAGCAGACGCATCGGGGAGTTAATGCATGGTTAATCATGAATGACCGCCCTCGGCCTCTGGCCTCATGCCACAACGGTCTCAACCATGCATTAGCTCCCCATTAGATGCCACCTTCATCGGTGATTAATGCTTACTTAGAAACCTTTCTAAACCAACTGAGAGAAAACAAACTGATCAAGGGTATCATTGAGGGACAGATCAATATTAAAATAAATTAATTTACTTCATTTACTGACAATGTTTTATTGATTATTAAAAACATTCTTAAATTGGTGCCACATTTTCTGAGATAGGTAAAGAAATGTTCTAGGTTATCAGGATATTGTCTTAATAAACACAAGTCAATAATTATGAAATTATTAGAGGAAGATGATAGTTTTGAACAAGAGATAAAGGACTTTCAAAAGGCTGATAGTACTAAATATCTTGGTATAAAACTAATGAATAACCAAAATGATTTGATTAAACAACATTTTGGATAAATCAAAAGAAAAATAAAGAATATTTTAAAATAATTGGCATAATCTGTCTATATCTGTCTATATCACTATGGGAAAGGATAGAGATGTTAAAAATGATGGCTCTGCCACACCTTATGTTTATGCTGCAAGCAGTAATTGGGATAACCTCAAAGGTTTGGTTTTCAGAGGTTCGGAGGTGCATAAGGATGAGGATAGTACTAATGTGGTCAGTTACAGGCCCCTTTCCATACTAGCTCCCCTCTCAAAAGCACTTGAAAGGATCATGTCCAATCAGCTGGTCGCTTACCTTGAGAAATATAGCTTACCTTGTGGCCAACAACATGGCTTTAGAAAACTAAATAGTACTATGACAGCACTCATCGATTTCACAACTCACCTACATGAAGCCCTACACAAAGAACACCTGGCAGGTGTCACATATGTGGATCGTACCAAGGTGTTTGATCTTGTTGATCACCCTCTGTTGCTCCTAAAACTTCAACACCTTGGTCTCTTTCTAGAGACAGTATACTGGTTCCATCGCTACCTTTCCAGACACACTCAGATGGTTAAGCTTGATGGAGTGCTCTCTGAAGCAAAACAGGTCTCTGTGGGAGTACCATAGGGATCAATATTAGGACCCCTTTTCTTCAGTCTATTTATTAATGGCCTCCCAGGTGCCTGTCCTCAAACAAGGATGCTGCTCTATGCTGATGATATGGTCATCTTCAAGAGCAGCCCTCAGCATGAGGTCATCTCCAGCGAGCGTCAAAGCAGCATTGATTCATTTGAACACTGGTTCAAGCAGGACAAGCTTGTCCTTAATTATAAGAAAACTATAATCATGCCCTTTGCTGGTACCCATCAAAGAAGAAATAACCCCACCCCAACCATCCTGACTGCACTTGGATCCCCGCTAGAACAGATGTCTACCTTTAGCTATCTGGGGTAACACTGGATAAGTCTTTTACCTTCACAGAGCACATGGACAGCACTGTTAGCCTGGCCAACAGAAAACTAGGGGCCCGCTTTAGGCAGCACCTGAACCTAACCTGTGAAGCCAGGTGCCTGGCTGTAGCAAGCTCTGTCCTCCCACTCATCGATTATGGTCTTGCTGTATACAGGGCAGCCTCTGACACTACTATGGATAGGGTGAGGGTATTGCTCAGTAAGGCCTGTCATTTCGTCTTGGGCTCAGACACACACAGCTGTACTCTTTATTCCCTCACTGGATGGCTTCCCCTGAGGGAGCACTTAAAGCACCAGAGTATGGCCTTGGCCAAACATGCACTTGCTGGCCTTGTCTCCCCACCCGCCATGGCCTCTCTGTTTCCGCCCTGTCCACAGCCAGTATACTACCAGGAGTATGGCAAGACATGCACTGTAGTCCTCAAATGCAGAACAAACCAGGATCAATGATCATTTGCTTACCATGCTGCACAATTAAAAAACTCCCTACCTCCATCTCTGAGCTACCAAAAATGTCTCAGTTCAAGACTGCCCTCAAGAAGGAACTCACTTGAGACTCCTCATATACTGTAGATGCCTATTCTAGTTTCTAACCTGAGCCTGGGCATCCAGTTTACTCCCCAGCCCCTTGTGACACGTGGACAGCCAGTTCTGAGTACACTATGATTTTTTTTTGTTATATAAAAATGTGTTATGGATTGTCTCTCATGAGAGATGCTGAGACAGCATGTGAGATGACACACACACACACACACACACACACACACACACACACACACACACAGGTTTTAGATACAAGGTGTTACATGGAAGGCCAGAAGCTAATTACAGACTAGAACATGCCTTAAACAAGAATCTCCTGTTTATCTAAATTAAATATAGCTTTAACTGCTAAGAGGGAAACCAGTATCCATTTTATGACGTTTCGAGGAGGAAGCCAGGTTTGGCACACTGGTGCAGAATCATAAATGTTTTGATGTCTGTGTGAGAGGGGATACTGCTCATAGATGAAAGGAAATTTACAGACTTGATTGGGGAAGTCAGATGGGGAAAGGACTTTCTGCTGATGTAACCTTAATTAACTTTTCTTTTAAAAATGATAAAACACCCTGAGTGTATGATTTTTAATAAACAGAGGAGGAGGTAGGGGACCTCACACAAAGGGGTTGGCAAAGACAGTTTTTTTAAACAGTATTCTGTTTTCCTTCAGAGACACTTTTATTTACCCTCTGACAAAGAAACATCTTTGAGCACTTTAAGCAAGTATGCAGGTAGAGAGAGACAAAACCTAAGTATTGTAGTAGAAACTGCACTGTTAAAAATTGTTGTTTTAAAATATTGTATGGTTCTTGTGCTATATGGTTCTGTATTTTATGTTTTACATACTTTTATCTATTTTATTAAAACTCTATTTTTAGAGCCTACTTGGTCTGTCTTTGAATTTCTTTTCTTTAACAAGTGAAGTATATATGATTAAAGCAGACACTGTGCATAAGGTTGAATGGTGATACCAAACTGGAAAAGGTAAGAGTAATCTGAGGTCTTTATTAAAGTTTTTAAGGGTTCATTTTGTAATTTTGTACACCTGATTAGGTGCCCGTAGGCAAAGACATCTCCCCCCCACCGAAAACAGAATTATCTGAGCCTGTGCATTGGGTATGCTAGCAACAGGTTCACAGTTTGAATCCCTCCAGAACTGAGACCAAAGGTTGATTCGAACCCACAAAACAGACAGGAGGGTTACCCTCTTTCTGTTAACTGTTCACAAGACTGCGCTCGGAGGTTGGCACTATGGGAGTAGAGGGCTGACCTGCTGAGTGGGTTTGTGATACCCCTGTCCACCATTGCCTCCCTGCAGCCTTGTCTCCTACTCTCACTGTCCCCCTCTTCCTTCTGAACTAATCTAGGAAATATCTACATCTGCAGTTACCAACTGATTATTTATGAAAACATATCGTGCATTGTATATTTGATTATTATAGCTCCATCAATGCTCACTCTGGCTGACTGTATCCAATGTACTGATTGAATTAACAAATGTTTATCTATGCTGCCTGTAACTAAATATGTTTGTTACAATGTCTGACATGGAACCTTTGCAAATGAATACTTACTGTAGCTCAAAGGTTGCCTGATTTATGAATAAATAAATAAAATAAACTGATCAAATTTCTAAGGAGAGGAGGCAAGCCTTGATTTGCTTGGAAGGTACTGACAGTGCCAAGGAATATGGGGGGTTATGGCTGCCCGGATTTAGAAATATATATTCAAAGCTATCAACTCAAAACTGCTTGGGAATTGGGCTTTTGTGAATAAAACTGAAGGAAGATGGGAAGAGGAACTAATATTTTCTGAGAAAACGATAAATATGAATTTGTTTATAGTTGATGGACATATCACCTCAAAAATGTGCTGGTTCTGTATGGTTTTATGGTATAATTAATAGTAAAATGTTTGAAATGATTTCCCAAAAAACTATTGCCTTGGAGTGGGCTTATTATCTGGGGCAGTAAACTTATATGGCAAAGTGGAATAAAAGGAAAAATAAAAAAAATAAAGAGCTGCTGATGCTGCAAAGGAAACATTCAAAAACATGATATTTAGGTACAATTCAGATTGCATTCCATATATATTCTATAGATTTCTCCTCCCCATTATTTATTACTGAGGAAATCTGCATGAATACATGATCTTTATCACTTCATGTTCATCTGCCGCTTTAGTTTGCTTCCTATTTCAAGTCATAATCCTGTGTTGTGAGATCACAATATGTTGCCATGGGAATAACTGTGAAGTCACAAGCAACACATTGTGACCTCAGTAGGGAGAAACATGACTAGATTAACTCTTCAGGAACAAAGATTCTATTTTCATGCAAGTTACACCAGTAATAAATAATGGGGAGGAGGAATACAGAACTAATGTGAAATACAAGCCAAACTGTGTCTAAATTCCATGTTTTGTTAAAGTTCTTCTGAAGGTGTCAACTGCTGTTTAAGTAAATCAAATCTGCAAACATCGGGGCTGGGGGTGCTGTGGAACAACCAACATGGAGGCTGCTCTTTTCTGAACTGTTGATTTTGATTAATCTATAGATCTCTATGTTGCCTAACTCATCAATCTGCATTCAGCTTTGAAGGTATCCCTGAGAGTGTTAATAGCTGGGGAACAAGAAATGGGCTCGAAAAAGGATTATAAATTATCTACGTCAAACTTAGAGACTTATCTCTCATCAACAGCTGTATCGAAAGGAACAGGGCATGGACATCTACATTGGCAGACATGAGAGCCTCTGACCTGCCGAATCCCCAAATCATAGTGATGTTACAGAAGATACAAGCTACGGGGGAAAAATAAATAGAAGGCTTGCCATGGTTGAAGCGAGATACACTGAACTGGATACTAAAGTTCAGATAAACATTGCTCACATTACGGAGCTCAACTCTGAAATGGAGTGCCAGCAGGAAAGAAACGTGGTGTTTGTACAGGACATCAATTTTTTAAAGGTGAAGGTGCAAGCTCTCAAAAATGCAAACAGACAATCGAATGTTAAAATAGTGGCTTTCCCTCCACCACTGGCTAGCAGAGCTGAAATACTTGCATCGGGCAATCGATTGATCTTTATGGACCTGGGGCTATTGCCAGTAGACTCTAGTATTTCTGTTCTCAAGGCTTTTGCCATCCTGATGAGAGCCAGACCGTGAGTTGCAGGCAATCTGCATCCTATGACTGCCATGGTAGCTCTCTCCAGTGCAGAGGCTCATATCCCCCTGTTGCAGGCTGCCAGAGAGCGTGGGGATATTGTGTGGGAGGGCAGTAAAATTGATCTATTTCCAGATATTTCCTCTCAGATGCAAAAAAGAAAGCAAGCTCTAGAAATTACCAAGAAATCTTTGCTGGAAAATAGCATAGCTGCTCAGTTTCTCTTCCCAACACGCCTTCAGATCTGCCACACTTACAAAATACACCTTTTCATGGATCCTGATACAGCAGCGGCATTTGCCTCCAAGCTCATTATCGCTCAGCCTACTTTGGATGAACGATTGAGACAAGGTGACCATGAACTGGATCCTAATGACTGACATCAACTGGTTTTATAGTTACCTTAATACCCTCCGCTTGTCTATCAGAGATGTTCATGAATCCTTCAGGAGTTCTGTACCAGTTTGGGACCTTTGGGTTGCTACATAAATGTTTCTAAGCCATGTTGTGTTCTGCTCTAGTTATTATTCCTGGCATATATATTTTTATACTGTATATATATATATATATATATATATATATATATATATGTATTATTACCTTACTTATAATGTGATCAGTTCAAAATTGAAGTGAGCCTAAACTCCACTTAATTTGTGAACTATAATTTAGACCCTTAACAGTATTCTGTTTCCCTACCAGCCATTTTGTATGCGCTTAAGAGGTAGGGGTGTGATGCAACTTAATTGAGTCAAAAACAACTGATTTTGGTTCCTTAATTATAACTTTTATGGGTTTTTCAGCCCTTAACCTTATTTTTCGAATCCTTTGGGGGCCAAGAAATAGTGGTTGATATCCTTTGAGTAACTGATAAGGTGAGAGCAGTCTCGTCTACATTATTATCTTGCTGGACTTTATTCTGCCATTTCTACAGGCTGTCCTGAGGCAGTAAATGGACAAACTATTGCATTAGGATGCTATATCTGTTGTTGAACCTATACACTTACTATTGGGGCTGCATGTTTTTTTTATATTTCATTATCTTTTTTTTTTTTAACTGTATTTATGCACTACCCCATCTGGACATCCTTCCGGGGGTATTCACTTGACTACTGCCTTCTACTCCCGGTCTGAACACTCTATACCTGGAGGGACTCCCCCAACCAAAAAGGCAGACTAGCCCCCCAGATCACCCCCCCGGGGTGGGACCGTCCTCCCATGATGGCCTTTCTGAGATTAGAAAGGTTCTACCTGGGTGGTGGGTGGGTCGGCCATGGAGTCCTCCAGCTCAGGGCTGACAGTGGGATGTGGGTAGTGTCCATGGAATCCCCATCATCTCCTTGTCTGTGGTAGGGTTTTTTCTCGTAAGTCTCCAGACGCAGGACATGCAATGCTGCCCTGCCCATGACGTGAGTGCTCCCACCCACATCTGGAAGGCAGCTGCCTGACGTCTTCCCTTGTGTACAGCCCTTGGCTTTTTGCAGTGCCTCCGATCTCCACTGGGGGCCACTGTGAAGCCTGGCTGGCCCTGGATCCCTCCTTGAGACAGGAGAGCAGTCCTCCAGACACTCAATCCTCTCTCTCCCCTGTTGACTCATAATGGCCCGGGCTCATTCCTGAACCCGGGTTGCCAATGTGGCGCGAGGTGTGTCATCCAGCGCCTCAACCCTCGGCACCACCGGGTTGGCCATATTTCATTATCTTATGTAAATATAGTGCGTGCTGTATATCATAACATTTTATAAATAAAAAGTACAAAAAAAAATCTGCAAACATGGGATCAGTTAATAAAAAGATGGCATATTTTGTTCATATTCCTATTTTAAGAAGACAGTTCAAACAAGTGTTAAAGAGGGACTCCAGCCAAAAGTGCTACTTTGCAGAATTAGAATAAGCATACACCCAATAAATCACATACCAAAAATTAGGTTTCTGTGTTACTTCATTTTAAAGTTATGGGCTATTTTGTAACCCTGATTTCACTCCCTGTTCAAAAAAGTCAGTTTCAGTGAAGAGCCGCTGATGATGTCACCTCTAGAACTCACAGTCTAGTCTTCCCTGTCAGCAAGCTTACAGGACCTGTTTCTCCAAAGTTTAAAAATCATGTGCAATGGTTTTTACAAGTAAAAGAGGCAGCAACATTCAAAAAACATTTCTATAAAAACTGTGTGTTTCAGGTTTTGGAACAAATGCCTTTTGGGTGTGGTCCATTTCTCCAGGGTTGCTGAATGCTGAGCCAGCATGCCTCCAGGCTGCTGATACCATTTGGGGTGCTACTCTACTGTGCCTGTTAGGAAGTTGTATTGCTACTAGTACTGCATAATATTGGTAACTTCACTGCTGTTTGTCAGTGTCTGCTTTATAAGTTTTAAAGAGCACCTTTCCCAGTCCTTTTGACTTTCATTCATAAATTACCCCTTCTTGCATTGATTCTGGAATTGTATTTCATTGCTGTCCTCTGCAGTTAGTTTTTGCATTCTGCAAAATGAATGAAATGCAATTCCAGAATCAGTGCAAGAAGGGGTAATATATGCATGAAAGTCAAAAGGACTTGGAAAGGTGCTCTAAATCTCAATCTCTCTCTATTGCTCAACAAAATATTGCTCTGTTTTATAAGATGCCTTTTCCTAGCAGTTGAAACTCTGCCTCTAGTTCTTGTAAGTTTCATGTCCTGTCTTTCACAAAATGGGGTAATTTTTGCATAAAAGTCAAAAGGACTGGGAAAGATGCTGACAGCAACTCTACCTTTTCTCAATCCCCATGCTTTGTTACCGAGGCAGAAAAAAGTCAATTTTACAAAAAAAAAAAACATATTGACAAGGCATTTGGATTTTGGCATAATACATTGCTAACAGGGTGTATTGGAGAAGGGGGAACATAGTATGTACATTGAGTACTGATAGTTTTCCCTTGCAAAATTACTGTGACTGCAGTGTACTATGCAGCGTGAGTCACTGCTCTGCTCTACAGTGCCATCAGGATCCAGCAGCCCAGCAGCTGAACAGCAAAGGCAAGTGCAGCAGGGTTAAAGCAGGGCTCAAAAACAAATCAAAATTATGGAAACCGTGGCCAAAAATAACAAATGCACACACCCTTTGAGGTCTAGTGCTGCATATAATTACTACAAGATGTAACATGTTGGACCATCATGAAAGGTACTCTTTAACAGGGGCCTAATATGTGTTAATTCCTGCTAGTGGTGGACGTGTTAGCCCTGGTAAAATTATCATTTTAATGTGGAATACAACACAGATGAGTCTGAATGTAGGTTCAGTAACAGCCTGTCAGGGAGAAAACACTAAGGGCCAGATATTCAAAACTTTGTGCCTGGTGCAAATTGATTGCGCCATGATTGTGCCACATTTGCACTGGAGTGCTATACTCAAGAGGCCAAATAGCACTGGTGCAACATGATAGTGCCAACGCTATGAAATAATGAATGTGCAGCACAAAGTGAGGGTCGGGGACATGCATACAGGCACAACAGTATATTCAAAAGTATAGCACCATGCAATGTGCGTCAGCGCAACATGCAGCACGGCGCAAATTACCACCCATAAAAAAGTGGTCTTAATGCCGTGCAAACCCAGGATGGGGGGGCGTGAACATAGCAGCAACAGGGAACTAGGCTGTTTGCATCCAGTGAGGAGGCAGTATGGGCAGATGGCCACCCTGGGCCACTCCATATGCACAGGCAAGCAAACTGTGGAATGCAATGCCCCAACAGTGCTGTGAAGTGAACACTCATTTAAATGTTACAGCTGAGCTAGAACACCACTAGCAGCAACAAACTATTTGTACGATATTGTAATGTATTGAAATGTGTACCTAATGTGATATTTGTGTATAATGTGTTGTTGTGCATTGTATGTCTTTATTGTACACCGTTGCATCTCAGCCACACGGTTAGTGTCTCCAGGTCATTCCTGACACTGGGCCTTGGCCCAGTGTGCTTACCTGGTGAACAAGGTGATAAAAAACAATGAACAGAACACATACATGGCAGAGACATGCTGCACACAGATGGCACCACCCATGTCACCATCATCTGGCACCAGTCCTAACCCTGCAAGGCATTAGTGGGTGCCCCAGTGCCCAGAGGACACCATGGCAGTGCGTCTATGCAGCACACACCTCCAGCTCCCCCATTGGGGTACACCAACACAGTCCAGCAGATGCATGCTGCACTGGGGAATGGAGGGTGTTGAGGGGAAGGTATACAGGTAGCCAGGCTGCACTACGTAGTAGGTACTGCCACACAGCTGGGGCCATCCACACAGTGCACATGTTACACTGATGGGACTGCTCCTGACAGCAGTGTGCCAGTATGATGGTATGTTCGGCCCCCTCCCCCGGGGCACATACCCTACACCTGTCCGGGATCCCCACACAAACAGACAGCCATATGTATCGTAGTGTGGGGATCCCATGCCACTGGAACAGCACTTGAGGGTCACAGGACAGTATGACTGTGGTGTCCACTGTCAGACCACACCTTCCAGCTGTGCTTGTTACTGTGTGGCTAGCACCAATCAGTGTTGCCTGACACGCCATAGGCACTGCCGTATACCTCACAGTATCACCTACTATAGTACTGTACCATCTGAGAAACACTGTGGCAGGAACAATGATTTGCCTCTAGCATGCAACATGACCATCCATTCCTGTAGTGCTACTCCCCTGGGCCACATTAGTCTTTGCATCTGTGTCCAAACCAAGACTGCAGCTAATGTTCTGTGGGTTGTGAGCACACAATGAATGTGGCAATCGACTTGTAATACCAGTCGGACCTACAGGTTGAGCGGTGAGCACAGAAAGAAACGTGGCTACTGACCTGTAATTCCAGTAGGCCCTACAGGTGGAGCTGTATGCATCATGTTATAGCACCGGGCAATCCACATGCAAAGCAAGCTGTAATGAGATGCTAATGTGGCTGTTTACCCATGGATTGCCTGAGTAGGCTCATTTGCATTGCAGTTTTGAATATAACAAACAGGATTGCGCCAAGCAAATATGCTAGTGCCACACAATACTGTAATGTTTCATTACATGGTTCTGCAGTATTTGGCCTGCACTGTTGTTTGCTGTTGTTGTGCTCCACTACTTTGCTAGGACACACATTACCCACATTGTTCAGTCTTACCTCACTCCACCTCTGTGTGCACTGGGCCGCTGTTGCAGTTTGCACTGCTCTTGGTTGCTATATTCAGTGCTGTCTTATTTGCTGGGCTATTGTTGCACTGCACTGTTAGCCCTGTTTGCAAACCTTCATTCGCACGCTATATTCAACTCATTTAGATCCTGGGGTTATTCATTTGAATATGGTATGCAAATGCCCGCCATGCAGTGTTAATTTTGTCATGGGGCAAAGTTTTGAATATCTGGTTCTAGGTTGGCTGGGTTGGCTACTACATAGAAACTCACAGTAAGGTTTCAAAACAGCATTATCTTTCCCACTCCCATTTACAGGGAGGTAGAATAATTGTTTTATAGTGCAATCCTGAGAAATCACCTCAATTGAATAACAGGTGTGAATGATCATAGCCTTCCACCACATCAGAAAATTACACAGTCTGCAAACCTCACCAGTGAAAACAGGACATTTTGTTCACATGCCTTTCCAGTATAAAAATAAACTGAAATTAAACCTTACTTCAGTGTACTATGATTCAGCAACCCTGTAGAAAAGGATCACAACATAAAGGCACCAAAATAAAAAAATACATATTTGTCAACTTTTTTACAAAACCTGAAACACACAGTTCTTATAGCTATGTTTCTTGAATATTGCTGCCTGTTTTACTTGTGAAAATTATTGCACATGAATTCCAACCTTTGAAGAAACAGGTTCTACAGTACACGTTTACTGACAGGGAAGACTAGACTCTGAGTTCTGGAGATGACATCATCAGTAGCTCTTCACTGAAACTGGCTCTTTTGAACAGGCAGTGAATTTAGGGTTGTAAAATGACTTGCAACTTTTAAACAAAGTAACTTAGAGATCTCTTTTTTGGCATGAGGCTGATCGGGGCTATGCTGATCCAAATTCTGAAATTTATTGATGCCAGAAATTTTAACTGTAGTCCCGCTTTAATGTAAATTTTATGATATACCGTACTTAGAAATTAAAGAAAAGTTTCAGATGGTCATTAAAAAATGCAATATAGAGGGCCATTTAAATTTGGAAGGGTGTTTAAGGAATTACATAAACATTTTAAATCAAGGAAATAAATTATTACAAAGAATATATTCGATATTGGTAAGCCAGAGAAAAAGAGCCCTGGGGAGAACTAAATAATAAAATGGACTGAAGAAACTAATATTAACATAACAGAACAATAATGGAAACTTTTTAGAATGAATGCTGATTAGCATTATGTATATGCAAAAAATAAAGCCATACAGAAAAAATGATTGGATAGAGCATATTATACAATGGGCATGAAAACAGAACGAATACGCTATCCTGATTGGCTGACCTCACTCCCTCCTGCCAGGTATACCACAATCACCCCATGGAAGAGGTACCAGCCACCCATCAGCCTCATCAAAAACTAATTTAAATATCACTCCGACCATCGCCAGACCTAACTCTGAAACACAAGAATACCCACTAAACCATCATCTCAGACTCCACTACCTCAACTGTCATTTCAACGTGCACACAACTTACATTCATTCCTTACGTTCGCAAAACTCGACTACTAAATAACAACTAGATAAGTTGCTCCCCTCCATCTTCGTTCCTCCATTTACTTAGTTTTCTACGTCTCCATGCCTTTTTTTCTCATTTACATTCACCTCCCAGCTACCGCTCCTCTCTAACTCCGCCACCAATTATCTCTTCCTCATCAGCTGCACCTCCATGTTAGCACTGTTCAATGAAATCTAGCGTGCGTGCTGAATTTCTGTTTTCCCACATTTAAATCACAGATTCCGGGTACAAATGGATGTGGGGTAATGCCAGAAGGAAAGCAGCAAGGGTGGAATGCGGGGAAAGGTGGACAGTGATCGCGCCTATGTTATCGAGTCAGATTTCGTCCTTAACTTCAAGAGAGCCAATAGCACTGCAAGTATATTTTTGTATGTATACAGTGTCAGAATGGGCTACCATTGCCGATTCCTGAGTAGGTGTTGTAGGGGAAGTGAGTTCACGCTACCAATGATGAAACAGAAAGCAGCAGCTTTCCTATATTTTTCTAATAGATAATGATTTTTTAAAACTGACTTAGTGATCAGAAATAGGAGAGCCTGCACTGTATGTTGGGGGTTGGAGCTAGAAGAGCTGTTCGCCATCTTAGAAAAACAAACTCCCGAATCTCCACCAAATGCACTATTTTCTCTGGCATAGTAACACTTTCACTATTTCTCCCATTTAAAATAAAAAAAAAATTACTTAAAATAAAAAACTTTACTAAACACAAATTACTAACATTGTATAATAGCAATATCCCACTCGAGGGTGTTGGTGATGCCAGGATTTATCCACCCTGGGTGTTGTTGGTCACTCACTCGCTCGTGACCGAACAACACCCCAGGGCGTAGGTAAATCCTGGCATCACCAACACCCTCGAGTGGTATATTGCTTAATTATACACCACAAAATAATAAATAAAGTAACAAATGTGGGGGAGGGATTATACTGGCATCAGTGTAGGCATGAAGGAAATTTGTATAATTGTATATGCTTTTGTCAATACATACAAGCATGGCGGATCCATATAGCTGATTTCCTAACTGCGATTTTGAAAAAAAAAATCCCATCTGACTTCAGGATATTGATGTGTAATGACAGAAGACAAACAGACTTGGATAAAGTAGAGTACAATGCAATTGCAAATAAATTACTAATTTTAGACAAATGGAATGCCAATTTAAAGAAACTAGATGGTGGCACATGTTATATGGAGCAGCTTCCGACGAGCAGTTATGGAATGAAGTAAATAAAATCGATGATATACTGTACATGGAGAACCATGGAAGCAAATAGTAAAATTCTACTCCCTACCCCCATAACATGAAACTGATGATATACATGGAGAATCATGGAAACAAATAGAAAACATTCTATGCTCCCATAACGCTCTGAACTAAAAAACAAAATGATGAATGCTATGGAAGGAAGGAAGGTGTTTAAAATAACCCATGGAAATGTGATTGTTGAAGAAGAAGGTAGGGGAAATGTATGAGGTTAAATTTGGAGTGGTATCCGAGATTTGGGGATGGGGAGATGGTTTTGGGGGGAGTACATGTGGCTATTTGTTTATTTGATTCCATTTCTTTTCGGTATGTGATATTTTTAAAAGAAACGTTCTGATGTGTGCAGTTCGAATTTATCTTTTACACCAATCCATAAATTGGACAAGTCCTCCTGACTCTGTTCCATTGCCGTTCAGGCTACTTCAGGATGCCACCAGTGGCATTACATGAGGCACCTAATCAGTCACTCCTATTGAGGCCTACAGGATTTATTGGGTGATAGCACAAGTTCCATCCTTGTCAGGTGGCTTGGAGAACTGCAGTTTGAAGTTCCATATGAAACTGGGGTGAAGCATACTCTTCCTGTTTTAAAATTCACTTCCTCGGTGATGTGAACAGAGTTTTCCTAGAACTGCCGGTACAGTTTCTTCTGAACTCTGGCCATTCCACTCACAATATGGTAAAGGTTTAAGGGTCTAAGGGGAACCAGTGGTGACACACACTCCTGTTTTTTGGAGTTGGACCCTACTCCAACCATTCTCTCTCTCTCTCTCTCTCTTTCTCTCTCGATGATTAATTGGATTCTTTATCATTACTAGCCTCCCACATTGACCCATCTGTGGTATTGCTCTCCATATCTCCAATGGGGGGTTAAGTTGAGAACTAGATCGTTGGTCTATCTTTACAAACTGGCTACAAAGAAAGGGTTCTATGTGAAACGGGTGAACCCAAAATGGTAAGCCCAGAATCACGAGTGAATTACGGCGAGGACACGAACAGTGACTTTTTTTGACCCCCTCATCCCCTTACTTAGATGACAATCTGTAGCGGGGTTGTTGTTCAGGAGACAATTAGCAGGCAGACATCAAAATCAGTGCATAAAAAATGCCAGGCTGGCATTTATCATTTTATTATTTGTAGCATAAAATGATAATTATTCAGAACAGAAAATAAGAAAATTGTCATTAAGTCAATAACATCAATGCTGTCTAGGGTGTAGACACAAGCCTTCTTAACTTAAGGTCTTACACCTCTCACAGTCAGTTCTAGACTGACGCCTTATCTAATAAATTATATATGTTTATCAATGACATCACTGTCATGTGACATCAATTCATTTCCAATTTAGTACATTTTTGAGTTTCTAGGCTCACACCTTGCTCCTATACATACCACAAAAAGTTGCTTTTAAGCATTATTACTTTAATAACTACTTCTTTCCAATATCTTTATTACACACCATAATCCTGGTTAGAAAGTGACTCTAAATGCTGGATTATCTTTTTAGTTACTGTAAGCTCCTCCCTCAATCAATAATTAAAGCAGCTAGAATCTGTATAAATATAGGCCTCTAGGGACTGCTGCTTCCCTATAGCAACAGATTGAGTGCAGAAGGAGAGCTTGTGCAGCCGACACCCTATCCTGCTGCAGAGAAGGGTGCAGCTTATCAGGCCCCCAAACAGTATCTTTTCTCTCTTTTTTTTTACCCTCTGCTGGACTGTTTACACACCAGCAAATTAACCTGAGGTAAGCTATTGACCCAGCATTTTGCTACTTGCTAATAGGGCATCTAATAATACTGTATCTTAGTAATATCCCACTTATGTTATCTTTGTATTTCTAGCAAGGCAACACAGGATGCATAATAAAGTAAAGGGAAAGGGAAAGCTACTTACTGGTTTATTTAATCATGGGCTCATTTAACTAGCCAATAAGTAAAACACATATTGCCACTTGTGTTTTAGTTTATAACTACAAGGTTCCCATACATGAAACTTTTTAACTGGACCCAGAAGGAAGAGAAGTTGAAAGAGGCTTTAGACAATGGGGGCTGATTAGACGTGGCCTGCCTGCAACCAAAAAAAGAAAGGGATAGCTGCACTAGAAAGGAAGATAGAGGTTGCAACCATAGAAAACAGACAATACAGATGGGTCCTTACTCAGAGGCTCCCTTTCTATATTTTATTATTACTGCAATTAAAGGCACAGATGCATTTTATATTTCTTACTTTCTTTCTTTGTACAGAAAGCACTATTCTGGTACTTTAACCATATAATTTAACATATCCCTGCACTTTATTAGCTAGCACTTTTAATCTTTAACTGTTTTTAAAGCACTCCAGCACGTTCATCTATTCCTTCCATGTACTTTATACAACATAGGCATAAGGTAGGTTAATGGGGGGGGGCAAGGAAAGATCCATGTTTCTTCCTACCAGGGCACCTCACCAATGACAGGGGTTACCCGGTTACACAATCTCCAAGGTCATAGAATCTTGGGGAAGGGGTAAAACCTTTGTCACTGTTTTGGTTTCACCCTAATTTCCTTGCCAACTTTGATCTCGCCGTTTGTGTTTTCGCTTACTTCACGTACTACCAAAGAAAGCAATCACCAAATTATGGATGCAGACCACATTACCTATGGTGGGGATGTGCAGAGCAATAGTTACAGTTATATACAGTATAAAATCGAACACATTACGACCTATCACCACAATCACTGACATCAATTTCTGACTGAATGGCAACTGTGGGTTATGTACATGATGAGCTGCGATGACACCTTTGTATCTTAATAGTTCTGTCTATTGGTCCTTGTCATCTATGATTTGTTTGCTGATTTGGGTCATTGATTTTAATTTAATAATGAGGTAATGCATGCCCTTTGATCACAATTAAGTTTCCCTATGGTTATTAACCCTATAATTGTACACTTGTGGTAGAACTTATGAGCCTATTGCTATTACCTCCTGTAACTGTCTTATTTTGTATCTGCTGATATGGTACTATATTGAACTAGGCAACTGTACTCTCATTTCAATAAAAATAAATTAAAAAAGTAACAGCGATGTTGTAATATATTGTTTATAAAGGCACTGGTATTGCATAAGTCCTATGGGATAAAGATAACCCAGTGCCACACCCTTCATGTTCCTGAACATACACTCCATTCATTGCCTTGTATACCCATTGCAACTACAGGCTCATTGCATAATTATAGTCATTTTACACTTCGCATCACATTTCATTAATTGCAAATGTGACTACGTTATAAAACCGTGTTAGCAGTGATTCACCCCACTTACACCTGTGTTTATTACACAAGTAATTTACACTTATTAGATTTTGGAAGGGCAACTTACAGCAGAGTGGGTGACTCGTAATTTGTTTCCTATTAATTACAACATGAGATGTTCTGCAGATGTTGCAGCCTTGTGTTATCCTGGGTATAGTGCACAGTATGTTACCTCACAGTTCTGGCTAGCTTGATGTTCTACCATTTTTAGGTACTATATAGTTTTCATTGCACCTTATGCATATTATTAGTCTATAGTTACGCAACCATGCCCAAAAGGCAGAGTTGTGTGCAGAATGTATAAACAAGGGGATGTCAGTAACACAATGGATAGAGTCTTCTGTGCTAGGAGGGTCTGGGGGCATGCTCCCCCAAGGAATTTTTTTTAAAAGGCTTTGTAAATGGTGAATTTTCATGCATTTAGATCCACAATGTTGTCAGCCTCCCTTTTCAAAAAAGTCTGTATATTAAAATGTGCACTGTATATCCACCTGTATTGTATGATGGTTTGTGATGTGCCTGTTTCATTTATTTAAATAAAGCTGAGTAACAAAAAAATTATAGTGCAACTGCCTGATGATCATCTTTGGCTCCCCTGGTCCCCTTCCTAGCTGCAGTCCTGGGGCCGGAGTAAGTAGGAGAGATGGCAGGCAGAGTTTAGAGGTGGCGTATCAGGAGTCAAGGTAAGCTCTCTCCCGGGGAAGGGGGTATAGACAGGCAATGCTTACTGCCAGAAAACAAATATAACTTAGTAGTAATGATAATGTTAGTAGAGAGAATGGAGAGAAAGAGAGAGAGAGAGAGAGAGAGAGAGAGAGAGAGAGAGAGAGAGAGAGAGAAACTAATGCAGTATTATTTATTCATTTATGTCTCTGAAATATTTTCGGCAAAGCAATGAAGAGTATGTGCAGTTTGGGGGGAAGAAACTTTCATAACGTGATTACAGGTATAAAAGGAAAGTGTATGTGGATGAAACTGTGATGGATATTTGTTATATTGCATAATTAAACAAAAATACAGAAAATGTTTCAAAAAACACTTTCTAAAATGTTTTTCTAATGAGCTGCTTGCATTGGTGCCTATGCACGAATGTGCATAAAATGCACGCAGAACAGTCAGATCCGTGGTGTGCATGGCATCCCCATATGCACGAATGCTTATATGGGATGTGCAGAACCAGGAGGTGGGATGGCAGGGGACATGTGGTGCAACGCACAGCACATGAGGCATGGTGAGGATATGCGGACCTTCCCCTTGACCCTGCTATGTAAGGACGTGGTCACCACCCCAAGCAACAGCAAGGAAGTGAATAAAGCGTCGCAGATGAAAGTGAAGATGATGATGGAAAGGGACAGAGGCACACTGGGGCGCTCCCACCACCGGAGCAGCCCGAACAGGCAGCCCATGCAAGCGGACATCACCATGGCTATGTCCATACATGGAGCAGTGCATGTCCCCATGCACTGAACTTCACTGGTGGCCAGGTGGCAGACATGGTCAGTGACAGCCAGATACACTACAGCAAGCAGTATGGGGCATAGTCCCTGACCACTGCCCCCAGGTAAAGGCATGTCTGTGACTGCACATCCTTTCCAGCATGAACATTGCTGGTCTGGAAGCCCAGACACTGCTGGCCATCAAGCACAAATGGCAAGACATGCACGCTGCGGTGAAGAAGAAAGTAGCCGAGGGCACACAGGCATGTCAGGGCATTGAAGGCAGCCCACCCAGCATTGACAGCCAGTTGACACTGGTCGAGAGGATGGTGGTGGACACCCTCACAGACATCAATGGCTATGGTGAGATGGAAGGGGTAGACACCATGGAAGGTACACATGCAATGGTAGGACATGGGTACCCCAGGGATGTTACAGCATGCAGGTACTAACAGCCATGTGTTTCATCCACAGACAATGCTACTAAGGAATGCATAACAGCTGGGTCAGCAACACACAGCCAGGACACACCAGAACCGCAGGTGGGATTTGAAGATACAAGGTGGGAAGAGGAGGAAGGCACAGGTGGGTAACCAAGACACATGCACCCCTGCAAAGGGCAACAGCAAGGGACAACCACAGTCAGACTAACAACACCATATCCCTCACAGGTACTGAGCTGGAGATGGTGGCAAAGCTGGAGTCCAAGACAGACATGGATAGCACAGTGGTGGTAAAGCTGGAGTCCAGGACAGACGTGGACAGCACAGTGGTGGCAAAGCTGGAGTCCAAGACAGACGTAGACAGCACAGTGGTGGCAAAGCTGGAGTCCAAGACAGACGTGGACAGCACAGTGGTGGCACTGGATGTGGAGTCACAGGAGGCTAGAAAGGTGCTGAATAAAGAGAACTCCAGCCATGTGCACCAACAGGCCACAGGACTATAGGCACAAACCTGAGCTGATGGAATGGGTGCCAGCACTGCAGCAACTGGACATGCAAAATTGAGCCAGGATAGCATGGCAGACAGAGGATGGGCATCACAATGCCCTACGGATAGCGGCAAAGAAGGCCATTTGTCATGGCCAGCAGGAAGCACACAGTCATGCCTTCATGGCAGAACAGTACAGGGAGCTGCAGCAGCTGGAGCTAGACAGGCTGGAGGAACAGCACCGCAACACAGAGGCATTGGTAGCCCTGACCGGCGAGGTGTGGGCCATGAGGTGTGGTATCGACTGCCTGACAGATGCTCATGGAAGACTTGTGGACCACCTGGTTAGATGGGATGCGCCACATGAATGGCCTGCTCACACACTGCCCTGCATGGCACATGCCCACACAAAGGTGCCCACCCAGAACGGTGACGGACACACAACAGTAGGACACAGACAGCACACGGATGGCCATGCCAGAGGGTGCAGACACTGCAGTCATGTGACCCGCCGAGACACACAGCATGGAGGTGCCAGAATAGGACTCTGACACTACACAGGGAGACATACATTGCCATGACAACAGCCACATCCTTTCAAACTAGGATGCTAAGGAGAGCCAGCAGATGGAGCAGTCCCAGGCCAGCAGGTGCCATCAGGATGCTAACCATCCACATGCACCTGTCTGGAGACTGGGTATGTGGTCCTTGGTATGCCTACAGGCAAAGCCTTATGACCTAAAAGGGCAGTGACACTGCACAAGCAACACACACCACACATGTATACCATAAGCATGATGTGAACATACCCTGGGCCCTGCACATGCCCCACATATTCAATGACACTACCAGTCAGCCTTTTCTACACATCCCACATGGCATATGCCACCATACATACACATCCACCACACACCACTGTGTGGTACACTGGCTTCCCCCAGTACAGCACCCATATCATGCCCACCACTGTCACCTGACCTGCCACGCCCACCCGACCTCACAGCCGCTGATGCCATGAGCTGTACACCTACCCATGCTGAACATGTATGCCCCCGGATTGGCTCCCCCAGATGGGTGCACTCAGTGCATGTTAACATCATCATGCACCCACCACCAATGCCCCAATGTGACACACACATGCCATGATGCATTGATGTCCACAGTATTCACATACGTGGATGCCTACGCATTGCAGACGCATGCACGATGGTGCCCCCGCACATCGCACATGTCCATCAGTCCAGCTGCTGTGCCCATTCACTCTACTACTGATGGAATGTGCCCTGTACAAGGGCATCTCATGCCACACAGCCAACCACTGTCTCCTGCCCTCGGCACAGCTCCCCCACCTTGGGTGGTGCATTCTGCTGGTAGTTCTATGGCATGAGCACATTGCATCGCTCGGCCATATTATGGAGCATGGCACACACGGTGAACACCTTGCAGACCCTTCCCAGGGAGAATATGATTGTTCCCCCACTATGGCCCAATCAAACACACATCCTCAATAGGTCGATGGTTCTCACCACAATGTTCCATGTCTTCCTGTGGGCATGGTTGTAGGCCTCCTCCACTGCAGTGTTCGGTGCCGGGATTGGTGACATCAGGTAAGGGAGCAGTGAGTATCTGCTGTCACCCATGCAGGGGACACAGAATAATGCCACTGACATACCTGCTGTGCTATGTGTTGCTGTGCCACACACTCTGCCACACCTATACTCACGCAACAGCCACCCATCCAGGTGACCGGTGAGTAGCAGGGTACCAAGGTGTGATGCCTCTAGTATGTATGTGTCATGACATGAGCTGGGGTACCCAGCACAGACATTCATGAACAGATCACCCACACCACGCACCACCTGACAAGTGACAATGTGGAACCCCTTTCTGTTCCTGTATGCCTCCTCATGCACGGACGGTGACAGTATAACAATGTGGGTGTAGTCTATTGCGCCATATATGTTTGGCATACTGTGCATGACATAGAGTGCCTGCTTTATGGCATGGACATTGAAGTCTGCCATGGGGAACCTGATGTGTGTCTGCACATGTGCCACCAGGGCATCCATCCCTTCGCTACTGCCCGAGACATGGAGGACTGGCATACACCCACAGCATCACTGGTCACCCACTGGAATGACCCTATAACATAGTATGACAGGGTGCATAACACCTTGGCATCCATTGTCATCACCCAGGATCACCATGTCCGTGGGGCAATGTCATCGCAGACCATGTTGCACAGCTGTGCTATCATGGCCCATGGAAACCTGGATCACTCAATGCTGCAGGTGTCCCTCAGTGTGGCAGCATTCAGCCGTGGTCAGAAAACCCTGGGTAGTGGTCTGGCATGCTGCCACCATGCCACCTTCAAGCTGGGCAGGTGTACAATCATCATTATTCCGGGACACATCCTCCCCCACAGTTACAGATCCCTGTCTCCTTGTATATATAATGCTGCATCCCTTTTATCTGCCCTGGCACACCTGTGTGTACCTTTAAGTGGACATGATGAAGGTGACATGATCGCTGATTAGGTGTAACATACATACACACACACACACACACACACACACACACACACTGCCCCGTGTGGTTGATGACTGCACAGGCTGGGCATGTGGTGCAGTACCCCCACCATCTTTGCGGGTTGTCGGAGGACACATACATAGACCACCATGGTGGAGGTACCCTGTGGAGGCTGCAGAGTCATCAGTGGGTAAGTACTTCACCCGCAGGGTGTGATGTGGGGCTATGTGGGGTGTGGCTACCGTCCCTCATGCTAACTGTAATTCTCCCAGGTCGCACCTGAAAATAGGCACTTGACTGTCTAGCATGCTTACCTGGTTAACAAAAGCTAAATAAATAAATAAACTGCACTTTTCCTTTCTCGTGCCTCACAGGATCACCTGGGCCTGCCACACAGGTTGGACTTTACAAGGGTGGAGCAGCCAAACTGGGCACCATGCATAATCTGGACACTGCACCATTGGAGCTGCTGGCAGGCAAAGAAACCCAGGTACCTGTCCCTGAGGGTGGAGGGCGATGAGCTGCTGTACAAGTCCGACAGCTGTGAGGTGTGTGGCGGTGTCCTCAAAGGTGAGTTCCACATACCTTGTGATGTCCCCTTGTGCATCCAAGCCATGATTGTCATTGTTCCATACCCCAGCCATCCAGTTTGTCACTGTATGTTGTTTCCCTTACAGCACTACAGAGGACCCATCTGCTGCTTCATACTGCCGGCTCTCAGTTGCGATGACACCTCGACTGCAAGTGACGGCGAGGACAGCCAGCATGATGATGCCTGAGGGAACCTGATCCACTGGTTGGGCCCTGGAATGAAGGTCACGTATGACCATGTGGCCCCTGTATGGGGGCAGACCAATGTGGACTGGATGCTGGGGCCAAGATGGTGTGTACATTTTACACTCTGATTGTGGTGTTGATTACAGCTTCATTTGATCTGTTGCAAATGAGTTACCATTTACTGTGATGTTTACATTTGTTCATTAAAGTGTTTATTACCTTTCACCTGTGTGGTTACTGTCTTCTGATTAGCGGGTGGCAGGTTGGATTGGTATGGTGGTTCCTGGTGGGGGCACATCCATGGGGTGGGCATTACAGGGGGGCATCATGAGGTGGACAATAATGGGGCAGATGTGTGTGTCCTGTGTGTCAGCCATGAATGTCACTGCAGGTGCTCCCTTGCAGGGTTGCCTGTTGGTGGGTGTTGTGCATTGCTGGGGGAGGCACTGTTCCATTGGTGGCATGCATGTAACCTGGTTCACTGTGCACCATGCCCGTGTTGCATGTTGGGACAATTGTGCACTGTACCTTCTGTGTGTGACTGGTGTCGGCCCTCATGGCTGTGCCTTGGCCATGCCATCCCACTGCATGACAGTGAGCCCAGGGGCATTCTGGGTCTGTGGTCCACCATTTCCCATGATGTCACCATCCCTCCACAGGGTGTGCTTTGTGCAGCCTCATGTGGGGTGTTGTAATTTCATGGCATGAATGGTGCCACCCTGCCCCTGGGGGTTTCCCTGTCATACTTGTGCACTGGTCTGCACTGCCATTTGACCATGGCCACATGCTTGGCACATCACACAAGCAGTGTTTGCTTGGCCGGGTATGGGGCTGGTGTGCTTGGCATGGGCTCAGTGCTGCAGCAAACCTGGGCATTGTGTCCAGCTGTGTCCTCTACTGACCCTCTTCATGCATGCCCATCACTACTTGTTCTCCTCGTGTGCTTCGGCACATGAGCACCGGTGCTTGTCCAGGTGTCTGGGTTGGATAGGTGCGGGGTGTTACTGCAATGGGGTGCAGGCTATGGCCATGTAGCCAGTGTACTTGCCTGCCAGTTCTGCTGTGAACACATCTATGGCAGCCCTCCACCTGCCATACATGTTTGTGCCTACCACCATGCACCTGGCTGTTGTACCTGCTGTCATACCTGCATACTAGTTGTTGCTGGGCATGGCGCTACTTGGCCATGTCATCATGTTCCTGCCACACACTGAGGCTGTGGTGCTGTCCGCAGGTTGCCTATGCAGGCTCATGCTCAGGCTTCATACATACCTTGCCAGTGTGATGTGCTTTGGGTTCTCACGTAGGCACCTGCACATGCTTCCTATGGAGCCATATGCACACCGCATTCCTGCCGTGTATAGGACCCATTCTTTTTAATCTGGGGCAGGCAAGGTATGGTACACCTGGATGCTACCTGTCACAGAGTCTAAATAAGTGGTTTACGAAACTATAAAGTAAATTAATGAGATAAAAATCATTGTAGAGATTACTTGTAATTATTCGGTTATAAATAGTTTTGGATTCTCAAGCTGAAACTCTGCCCCAAAACAATATTTTGATGACACAATCTGATGAACAGTATACAAGCATGTTAAATGTGAAGTATAGCAAAATCAAGTGGAGGGCTGTTTATATGTTTATTTAACTTGGCAGGCCACCTTTGATTTTTTGCACTAGTATCAGTAGCCTGCTAAGTTGAATAAAGTTACTGCAAGCAGTGCTTCCAATCTATTTCACATTTCACACATGGGCATGCTATAACCTTGTTCCTGATGTAGCATCATCAAATATGGTTTGACGATGGGTCTACAGCATAAGACTTTGGAGTTGCGTGGGTCTTATAGAATACAATTAGGCCTTATAATGGTTTTTGTCTAACTAAATACAGAAATAGATGAACAATGGCTTTTTTAGCCCCTGGGGCACATAACACATTGGAGTGACTTGCCTGCCCTGATCCATGATGTCAAGTAGCTCTTTAAACTGTTAATGTTCTTAGAATCACATAAGAATGCACTTTTTGTGTCAGCATCCACTGATTCCATGGTGCTCGGAACCAACACCATCTTTTCAGTAACCCCACACCCCCTATGGTTTGAAAATAATATTGTCATATGACATCAGCAGCACATGCACCCAGGAGGTTGGGGGAGCTGCAGTCTCACATTATTGATGATGATTGACACATACACTGAATGGTCAGTCTACCTAGCACTTGAGACTAGATCTACCCCTCTCTCTGTGGCATACACATGACAGTGTAACACTCATACTGTGAGCTGAAGCAGTGTTCCCTGGAGTAAGGGCACTTTATTAACAGGCTCTTTGGAGTCAGGTCAGTGAACATGGGGTGGGAGGGCAGCAAGCAAAAGGATATTCGTTCCTGGCACCATGCCAGAGACTTAAATTTTTTTGTAATCACTATATGGAAATATGGGTGACTGTTGGAATTAGAAGGTTGGAGATAACTGGGCTGCAGTATATTTCTCAGACTTTGAAAGACTGGCATTAGAAGAGACTAGTTATTTTGCCACAAAGGAGAACCACAACCTTCTCTAGTTTTGCCAGGAATGGCACTCATTAAGGTACTCACCAAGATTCCAAGGCCACTCTATGGATAAATATCTGTGACAAAAATCTCATTATCTTCCTTTATTTGTAATGAATCATTAAAAATGCAACAAAGACAAAGTTAAAAAAAATAAATCTTTAATCTTATTGTAAATACATAAATACATGGAAGTTGAACAGTATAATTTCTTGCTCACAATGTGAACTCTTCGTAATAGATATGTGCTAGAAACAAACACTTGCTAGTATCTTGGGGAAAGAGCAGAACAGTATTGCAGTTCACGTATTTAAAGCTTACAACGATAAACCTTTAAAACATTTCTGCAATTTACAGACACCTCATCCTGCTGCAACAATTAACCAAAAATGCAAAACCTTGTAAATACCTGGACTGTGTGGTTGGGTATTTGTCTTCTGTACAAAATGTCTAATACCAAGGTAAGATAAATTAAAGTGCTGAAAGAATAGCTTATTGGAAATACACTTGCATCTCTGATATCAAGATCAAGATAACATATGTACATTGGACTGTTCTCTTACAAGATCAAGATAACATATGTACATTGGACTGTTCTCTTACAAGATCAAGATAACATATGTACATTGGACTGTTCTCTTACAAGATCAAGATAACAAATGTACATTGGAATGTCCTCTTTGAAAGAATGGTTTTTCACCAAATGTAATACTTTCAGCATTCCCACACATTTTTCACATTACTACAATATGCAATAACTTGAAAGTATATGCGTGGTCTATGCCTCTCGAATGTTCAATGAAGTCTTTATTCAAGTTTCAAAAATCTACATCGTAAACAAAATGCATGACAACGCTCAGATTACGACTGTAGGCTGTTCACGTACTGCAGATTTAGTTATGGAAGGATGGCCAAAATATAACTGGTGACTCAAACGCTTCTTGTTCTGACCACTGATCTAGTCTGTCATCATCATTAGACTTATCACTGTCTTCGTCATCACCACTAGAAGATTCATAATCTGGTAAAGCAGGATAGAACTGTTCCATCGATGTGTTTTCATCTTCTGCCTGTTCCCTTTCCTCGGCCAGCAGCTGCTTATAACACAAGAGACACACCCTCTGGGGCTCTTTAGATATACTGGGAATTAAAAACCTTTGATTAGAGCAGTCTCCACACACCACAAAACCACACTTCCTGCAGTGGTGCCGCCGATTTATTAAACTGAATTTGATCTTTGTACAACGCATGCAGATGTCAGTGGCTTTGTCAGGTATCCAGGGAGCAGCATGTTCTGTGGTTGTCATATTGCCAGTCTTCATCGCTAGAAGTTTCACACAGTCCTCAATATGTCGTATCCACTCGTTCTTCTCTATCGGAGATCGTGCAGAAACTACAAAGGATTTTTTTACTGACTTAATCATCCATCGATTCTGTATTTTGCTCAGGTCTGATAGGGACTCCACAGTGAGGCCTTCTAGAGGAATAATATGCTGATTATTGTACTTTTTGTTCATTATCACAATGCTTCCATACACCAGGATATCATTGAATAGGAAGAATGCTCTCAGCTTTGGCTTTTTTCTGCATTCTTTTTTTAATATTCCTTCACCCACCAGTATCCGTCCTTCTTTAGCCAAAGGTTGCCCTGACATTCCAAAGCAATTTTCAACCATGGCAATACGCTGAATATTGGCCTTGGAATATGCTAAGTCTTCCATCGGCTTCATTGTTTGGTTCTAACAAAAAAAGAAAGAGTGTTTCATTAATAATCTTATCAAGACATATCAGTAGTTTTTATTACAATATAAACATTTATAAGACATTTCTTTGAATAGCCTAAAGTAATATAAAGTTACACATTTAGGATTTATGTATTTATTTATTTTAAATGTTAATCACTGAAAAAAAAACTTAAGAAGCTACATCTTGTTTTCATTGTGGTCACAAAGGGACGTAATTCATGTAAGCAGCAGTTCATATTACATAATACTCTAATGACAGCATAGCATGTCAGTGTAAGCAACTGCAACTGGTCAAACCACGTCCCTTTTCTAAATACGGGCCCCCCTTGTATATGGGCATCTGATGCCTTTGGAGTTATCTAGTCATCACATATTAAATAAAATATCTGGAAAGCAGGAGGTTTATACTTCCATAATATTCTCCCACACCCTCCTTCCTCACCGTGATATGGGCATTACCTCTGTCAGCCTCAGACACACAGTAGCCCTGTAATTACAATGAGCTCCTGGCCTGGTCGCCAGGGTGACACCACAACCCACTGCCAACCCTCCCTGATAGAGGGGTGCTGCCACACAGCAGCTACTGCTGCCTGGCACGACTCTCTGTGTGACAATCCAAGCTTGGTCCCAAACTTGAGCCACCTGCGTGACACTGCAACACGCTGCCACTAGACCATTGGGGGCCCCATAGTCATTTTTTTAAATGTATTTAGGGTCCATTATTCATGTTATCTTTTCCCAACCAAATATCGATTTCTTAGTTAATTATAAATTCCAGAACCCTGTGATATCAGTTGAGCTGAAGCCTTGAGTAAAGCTTTCCATGCAGAGCTTTCACTCTGCTGATGTCACCAGATTCTGGAGCTAAGAAGCAATTTATAAAAATGAAAACTGGATGGTAAAAAGGCTGGCATTAACAAGGAATATTAAGCAAGGAAAAAGTAAGACGACTAGAAAAAAAAAGACATTGAACAGTACACTGAGGAGAGTAAACAGAATGAAAACAAGCCAACGTGTCTAATTATATACAAAATATAAATAACAAGGCACACGTTCCTTTAAGTAGAACCCTGGGGTGGCCCATTAACACAGTGGCACTGGCAACATGCTGCACTTCCCTTGGGAATCCCACAATGAGACTGACTGGGGGTCTAGCACATTATGTAGGTGAAGTTCTTTGCTCTCAGGGAGACAGAGGATTGGTCATCTGATTATCATATATCCTGTGCCCAGTCATTAGGGTAGATGGAATAAAAACAGGGGAAACAGTACTAAAGGAAAACTTTCTGTAGTATGATTTCTGCTATGGGCACTTCCATGGGGTTTATAGTAAAAGGTAATTGAGAGCAGGGCAATCGCTCCAAGGTTGGTCCTATGCCCCAAACTATGAATCCCTTCCCGCTCCACAGTGACAGTGCAAGCTCTTTCAAATCATTCCCCTTCACACACAGAGGCAGCATTGTGGGATCTGCAGCTCAAAATTATTTGAATTCCTCCCCTGAAAAACAAACTGGGTGTGGACAATGCCCAATGACACCTCTTTTGTTGTATTTTGGAAAAAGAGAAAAGATGTCTGTACCCCAGTTAATTCTCATCAGTCAGGATGGCTTTTGAATATCAGCATACATGCATCCGTATGTTGGACACAGGACCCTGGGTTTCTAAATGAATGCTAAAAAACAAATGATGTCAGTCTGCCTGTTGGTGCTTGTTGGAAGTGAATTGTACTACCACGTGGACAGACTCAGGATCAGATCTTGATCCTGACTCCCTCACTCTGGGCTGGCAGAGTTCTTGGCATCCTGTCGAGGCAACATGCACAGACCCCAGGGTAGGAAGGTTGAGGCCATTCATTCTGTAGCAACTGCCGTGGACCATGGGGAACTTTGACATCATGTGTGAACATGTGATGTTATTTTCCCTCCCTCAGGCTGGGGAGAGGAGGTAGCATACACAAGAGTCACTGGGAGATGGACAAGTCCAACTATAGGGTAAACCACATGCCAAACTGTAAATGCCAGCTGGTTCCATTGCTGCACAGAAGTCCACACCTCCATGTGCCTCCCCTCCCACTCCAGTGGGTGCATTTCCCCCTGGGTTGGCCCAGATATCACGAGCAGGGGTAATCCCTGTTGCTGTCTAGCAGGAGGCCTGATCAGTTAGGTGGCATTGTTGGTCAAAGAGCTGGTAGCGCTCTGGGCAGGAACACCCATATCGAGCCTGCTGGCTGGCCTGGTTATGTAGTTTACAAATTGTAAATTAAAACAAAAAAGAAAGAAAAGTTTTCAAACAAGTTTCTTTTACTGTTGCTACATAACTGTGTGCCTTTTATTTTATTTACTCTAAACTTTTCAGAATGTTAAAGACATACTTGTTTATCCATGGTATACAACAGAGTGAAGTAGACCAGTAAAGTAAGAAAGACGGCAGTAGTTATGCCATTAAGCCATAACCTTTCACTGCAAGAGCCAGAGATTTAGGTCTGTTTGTCTCACACCATCTGAGGGTCTCACTTCAGTCTGACATGAACACTAGTCCATGTCACAATAATACAAGACTTGGTTTGGCACTGTTTTGTCTTCACTAGCAAGTCACATGGGGATGCCTGCCTGCCTGTACTATGTCTGAGTAGACTGTACCTGGCCATATTAATTTTTTTTTTTTTTTTACCAATTATTTTACCAGGTGAGACACACTAAGCTGAAAGCTTGTTCACAGGTGCAACCTGGGAGCACAAGGAAGTTAAGTGACTTGCTTAGGGTCACACAGTATGCAAGTGGAGGCTGTGGGATTCAAACCCAGTTCTCCAGATTTGCAGCTCAGAGCCTTAAACCACTGCGCCATACTGCCTCCTATGTTCCTTTGTTATGCACGCCCATGTTTTTCAGTTCTGTAGTGGCTGCCCCTTTTCCTGCTATTTTGGTTGCCTTCTTTTCACTGCCTACAGAAGTCAATTTTTGCCTCATAGTTATAAAAACAACTACAAATTTAATAGCTATACTTTAACATGCAGTGTGGCATCATTATTGGGAGACACTGGTATATATAGTTATGTATGTATGCATGTAATGTTTTCACCATGAATAAATGTTGAGCTGAGCCCAACTTGTTTCCACAGGTGTCCCTAAGGTAATGGGTATGGGGGGGAAGGGGACACACAAGTGAAGTGCACATTATATAGCATAATCAATACCCTTAAAGGGTACAAAGAAAAGAACATCAGCCTTATGAAGTACTAAGATTCCATTTGCAAACAGAGAACGTAAATCTCATGAATAAAGATCAGAGATTAATGTTAAAATAACTCTTAGTAATGCAGATGGTTGGCTAAAGTTTGATATAATGTAACCATATGTACATGCAAATCAACTGTCCTACAACAATTGCATTTCAATTACTGAAGTACTGTACACATCTGAACAATTAACTGATTGGGTGAATTAAAAACATTTGCCAAAGGCAAAAGATAAATTATTTCTGTGTTTAAATAAGTGTTTTTCTTACCTGCTCAATAGACTGTTGGAACACTGCTTTTCAAAACAAGTTAGTCCTTTTATGTTTTGCAGAATTGCACAACTGAGATATTGTGTCACGGCAACAGGCTTTCAAACGACTACAGAGTTCCAACCCTTCCTTTGTCTGTAGCTCTACGAATGAGTATTATGACTGTTTCGTCCTACTCCCCTTTTATAGCAATACAGATGATCCCTTTGTACACCCACGTAAGCACCAATGATCTTGATTGTCTAGAAACTCTGCGTTTCACTGGGCACTATTTTTGGAACAAAACTCCTGAACTGTTTCCCAAACACATTTTAACTTCCTTGTAGCAGAAAAGTCCCTCCAATTATGAATGCTTTTTGAGGGGAATTCTGGGTTCTTTCCAACAACCATCTTAACTGTATACAAGATAGCATTACTACACAGACAGTATGCTATGTAGACCAAAGCCCACAAAACATTTTTGTTTATTAAAAAAGCTTCAAAGTGGTACAGCAGGTAAATGCAATGCTATAATGGTGCAGATATCTCTCTCGCTCTCTCTCAATCTCACTCTCTCTCTCTCTCTTATATGTGTGTGTGTGTATATATATATATATATATATATATATATATATACACACACACACTGTGGTAATGCTAAGGCAGGTGCAGGCGGAAGGCAAGGACATCCCTTGAGCATTTCGTGCCCTACAGTACATGCCTTACAATAATATATACGTTAGTACAATATAAACAAGAAATGGAAACAGCAATGTATACCAGCTTAGTAAGGCAGCCGTCATTGCCCCCCCCCATGTTTTCTCCCCCTTCCATTCAATAGTTGGGGAACCACTCAGACCCCAGTGCCCTCTCCAGGGCAGACCACTTTCATTCATAGACATTACTCCTGTTTAGAACTTAATATTGGGTGTTTTCCAGCCTCATGGCTACAAGGAGATTCAAAACGTTTTTGTTTAATAATGTGAACTTTCTTAAAAGAACATGCTGCCTGCATACCTACAGGCACAGTGGGCCCTGTTCACAAAGCCTGTGCATTGCATATACACGGAACACAGACTTTGTTAAGTTCCTTACCCATGCAGCAAAGGTAGTATCAGACCCCCGTGTTTTCTTGATGGGGATGTGTAGCTCATTTACACCCTTGCCCCACTCTGGGCACCTGGTCATGCATGCGGTCTGGTAGGGGAGGGTAGCTGGGGGTGGGCCATAGCACTGTTCACCCCTACACTGCTACCGCCAACCCTCAGAGCATACTGGGAGGTCCAGTAGTACAGCTGCACACACAGACAGAATGGCTGGTTACTTTAAGGGATATGGCAGTCTCAAGAGAACCAGCTGTATCCTTCAATCCCCCATGCCATGCAAAGTGGGGGATCTAGTCCGAATGCAGGCAGGACATCTCATTGAATGGCCACCATCCATCGTTGAGCTGTTCCTTCCGTTCCCTTTGCTACTACGTGGGTGGCACGAGAGACAAACAGCTATTCTTCATGTATAGTACATGATGTGCGCTGCACAGCCGATACAGTGCACCACAGTCCAGGTATGCTCATTTGAATCATACCTACGCCGTGGTCATGAGTACAGTCCTATAAGCAAACGGACGTTGAAACATTGAAAAAATGTTTGCAGACAGTAAGTGAACTAATTGCTTATTTCAAAATTATGATGGAAACATAATATAATATACGGTATGAAAGAGATGCATTCTTTAGAGGATTACATTATTTTAGTATTACATTATTTTAATTAATTATGGTAGAGGTGAAAACATGATGGATAATGTACCAACGTCTACAAAATTCACACAGTTGCTGCTGTACAGAGAAGTCCATTGGCATGAGGAAGGCTATATATTTCTTGGAATTATGACATGTTATGAGTGTGCTGAAGATGACAGCATGTCATAAACTTGGCAGCTTTCACCAAAGTATCTTTACTCTTGGTGCAGGGCTGCTTATGGCAGAATTAAAAGGGGCATTCCCATAATTTGCATGCTTGTTCATGTCATGATTATCACTAATTTGGCTCTGGCAGTGTTCAGCTGCCTGGGGGGTTAGGCACATTGAGCCCTGTGCACACAAGGGAAATGGCTGCTACATGCCGTGTAAAGTGTGTGTGCATGTCAGTGCTTACATGTGAAAAACACGTAAAATATGCACACGGTGTATGTACTACACATGCACACATATGTTGAGATGGCCATCACATGCAGCTATGCAACAACAATAGATATGCACAAAAATTGGGGCATGTTCACCCTAGTAGACACAGCGGTGATGTATTTGCACTTGCACTAAGTAGCTAGATGGATAAAATAGCTAGGCACCCACCGTACTGGAGCACACAAACTCTTCTCTAGATGGAAAATAAGTTGCATTTTTTTAATTCATATTTCCCCCTCACACCAGCACCCGCTCCTTTCTGAAACTCCAGCAGCTCCCTCCAGCCCCCACCAACCTAACCTCCTGCCAGACCCCACAGAGTCTCTGTTAACCCCTCAGTCAGGGTAAGGGGTAGGAGGTGTACCCCTGAGCAGTCCTAGCATCAGATGGTGCAGGATACTGTGGAGTCCAGGCCATTTGAGACATTTATTTCTTCTGAATGGGATTGGGGCATGGGGGCCAGGCTTGGGGAGGGGGGACCATTAGACTACAAGGGAGAAGGGTTTTTTTATCAATAATCAGATCATGGTGCGGGGAAGGGGGACCACTAGACTACCGGGGAATTGGGTCAGTTTTTATTATAACATGGATCGGGCTTGGGGATGGGGGGGGACCACTAGACTACCAGGGGACAGTTTTTTTTATCAGTACACATTGGGACGAGGGAAGGACTGGTGAACCACCAGGGTACCCAGCCCTTGACAGTGGGCAGATGGGTCTGCCCACTGTTATGGGCTGGGTTTCAGAAGTGTTGAACTGCACTGCTGCTGGCAGCCATTTAGCAATTCTGAACACTTTTAATATTGTGCTGTGTGACATATGCATGGGGAAACCCTCATTTGCATAGGCACAGCAGAATATTGTGCACCATGGCACTGTCGGGGGGCGCTGTGCATATGTGCCCTTTGAATATGGGCCCACCCCCAACAAGCTGGCCCTATTCCCAGTTAGCACAGCACAAACCTGGTTTCTGCTGTGCTATTCTTTTGATAGTGGGGCCCAAAATGTTTTACAACTATAACATATTATTCCCATCCATCAAAAGAAATCCATCTCATGGATTTAGTACAGATCTAGTACATTCTGCTAAAAAAACAGATGTTGAATGAAATAGATGCTAATCAAACAGTCTCAAAGGACAACATCATATGTTCAGTACTTCTACAGACTATACAAGGCTATGCAACAACAGGAAAGATAAGTGATGGGAGGAGATGAGGAAGGGAGAGGAGATGGGAAATGCAGGAAAGGTTGGGAAGAGAAGGACAAGGATGGGAGAGGACGGGTTAAAAGGAACACTTAATAATGAAAGGAGAAAAAGCGGCCACTGATAACAGATAAAGCTACTAAATTCTGCAAGTGGTCAGGGCACAACTATGAAAGACAAAATGAAACAAATTATTGTTAACCATATTCTGTGGCAATTATGACAAAAACGGACCCCATTGAACATTTTCATTAAGGCCTGGGTATCTGTTTGTCTCTAAATTAAACTTCCAAAACATCTCAAGTCTCAACAATTTATTTTCCAGGTTGCCTCCTCTTGAGCCTACTGTAACGATTTCTATCCCATTGAACATAAAATGATAGAAACTGCCTTGCTGCAAAATGTTTAAGGCAAAAGCATTTTGTGAATGTTTTCTTTCAGTAGCATGTAGGTTTTTTTCCTATCTGTATTTTTAGTTTGCAGGTGCTTTTTGCTAAGTATAGTACACTGCAATCACACTGTGCCAAAGACACCATTGAGACTTTTCCATAATTGATAATGCCTGTAGTGGTGTACTGTTCCTCTGTGACAATTCTTTGACAATCACACCTACCAATTATATACCCTGTCTTAGTGTTGGCGATGGGCAGAGGACACTGTCAGGCACAGAGGAGTGGCAGTGGAACCTCACCAGTTACCTGCAATTATAGACTGAGTCTTGAATTGTTCACTGGGGGACTTTGCATTTGGTGATTCTGTTTGTGGCTCCGGGGACTGTGAGCAGGTTCAAAGAGTAGGAGGGATGCACCAGCAGACAGACTGAGGGAGGGAGATCGCCAGACGTTTTCCGGAGCCAGTGGCGATCCTCGAGGACCACTTGACTACAGGCAGCCAATAGAGTGGCTGTAGTCCCTATATAAAACTCAGAGGTCCGAGTGACCTTGAAGTGTGACTGACCCCAAAGTGTGAGTGCCACAAAGCAGGAGTGTGGTGTCTGACTAAGTGGCATCTGGAGGCCATACAAACAGAGGAGAGAAAGAAGTAAGTGCCTCAGCTAGGACTTGAGCCCAACCTACCAACAATACTGTTCCAGTTGCACTTCCAACTGTGCCACCAAGGTAACTGGAAACTGGACCATCCCCAAGCACATTACTCTTTCTCCAATGCACAGCCTGGTGCTGCACAGATAATTAAATTTTCAGTCACAAGAGTGCAGTGTGCATATTTATGGAACACATACAAACAGAGGAGAGACAGAAATAAGTGCCTCAGCTGAGACTTGAACCCAGGCCACCTAGAATACTGTTCCGTTTGTGCTACCAGTTGCACCACCAAGACAACTGGAAACTGGGCCATCCCCGGGCACATCACTCTTTCTCCAGTGCACAACCTGGTGCTGCACGGTTAATTAAATTTTCAATCACAAGAGTACAGTGTGCATATTTATGGAGCACACACAAACAGAGGAGAGAAAGAAGTAAGTGCCTCAGCTGGGACTTGAAACCAGGCCACCTGGGTTACTGCTCTGGTTGTGCTACCAACTGCACACTCTTGTAACTGAAAATGTAATTATCTGTGCAGCACCAGGCTGTGCTTTGGAGAAAGAGTAACGTGCTCGTGGATGGCCCAGTTTCAGTTGCCTTGGTCGGCACAGCTGTTAACACAACCAGAACAGTATTCCAGGTGGCCTGTGTTCAAATCCCTGCTGAGGCACTTTAGTTTTTTCTTTCCTCTGTATGTATGTGTTCCACAAATATGCACACGTCACTCTTGTCATTGAAAATGACATCTGGAGGTGTTGGCAGGACATCCGTAGGGAGGACTGCAGGCTGAATGCCATACTGCTCTGAGGAGGGAAAGTAAGGAAATCCACCTTGTAAATGAGCTTGCTCAGTGGTGATTGCCTGGATAAATAAAGATTTGATTGATTGATTAATTGACTGATTGATTGAAAAAGGAAGGCAGGTAGTACACTGTAGCGTGTAGTAAGGATGGCTAAGATAAGGAACTTGTTTGCTCCTGTCGACACACTCACTGATAGGAAGGGAGGAAGGTACAAGGCAGGCCTAAACTGGGTCTAGGAATAACTCTTATTTAGGGGTACATGCACAAGGAAATTAACATAAGAAAAGGGGGAAAAACTAATAACACCTTATCTGGGGGAAAGGCACAGAAGGAACGAGTGAAATGAAAGGGATTGGTCAAAACTAGGTATAGGAGCAATAGCCTATCTAGGGTAACTATGGATTGGGAATGTTGGGAATGGTGCAGTGCAGTAGCTGTGGGATGGCAGTTTTCAGAGGAGCCACCACTGGTCGTCGACAAAATTTTTGTAGAACGATCAGAAAGCGAAACCGGCAGGTCAACCACATTTTGCGGTCGGCTGCCGGTTTCATATTACAACAGGTGTTTTCTTCGGGGGACTTTGCCTCCTGAACCCCCCCTCGTGGGGGGCTATGCCCCCTGCACCCCCCCCACTTAGGACTGTCAACTCCGAGTTGGATCTGATTCGGGGGGGACAGGACCCCCTACAGACAGTGCTGGGTTGCAGCGGGTTCCCTACAGTGATGTGGCGCTGTTGTCACTGTAGGGGACCGCACTGCTGGAATGTCGCTGACAGCGCGGTATACCATTTTCAGAGACCTTCTGGAGACTGTGATGCTGGCCCATCTGCAGGCGCTCTCTAAATTGAGGCAGAAGGTTGTTAGACTCCAGGCCAAGTTGGCTAGAATTCGTAGGGGGCCTTCTCCCCCAGACAAGGGCCACCAGGTCTGACACCAATACCTCAGGGGATACCAGGAAGGAGGAATGGCTGGACTGTGATGGGCTCTGGAAGGGGGAGGGTGGTGCACTCTGGAAGGCTGGGGTGAGCCAGAAGCACATTCCTCAGCCAGTATCACTACAAAATTCATATGTCGCTCTGTTGGGATGGGACTGCCAAGAGGAGGCACCTGCTCAGGTGGTCAGGGAGGAAGCGTGGAACCTCTATAGGGGGGAAACCCTAAGGATGGTGGGAGACAACCCCATAGGAGGAGGAGGAAGCATCTTCTGGTGGGGACTCAATTGTCAGGGAAATACATCTTAGAAATGGAAGTGGGTTGGAGAGGGAGGTCAGGTGGGAAACAAATCCTAGGGATTGATAAGGCAGCAGGAAGGAAGGGGGAGCTGGATGTCATTGCCCATATGGGGACAAATGACCTGGCTAGGGGCCGGACTGGGATAATGCAGGAGTTTAGGGATCTTTCTGGGGAGAGATCTTAGGCAGGTGGCACGCTTTGTGGTTTTTGCTGAGATGCTACCTGTCTATGACAGGAGGGAGGGAAGAAATCTCTGCAGCAGGACCGTCAACTCATGGATGAAGGAATGATGCAGAGAGGAGGGGTTCAGGTACACTGGGGACTGAGGACCCACCTGGTGGGATGAGGGCCTATACGGGGATATGGTCTGCATCCATCTGGGAAGGGAACCGCATCACTCAGTGAATAGTTTAAGTGTTACTTTGATGATCATTTAAACTAGCTGAGGGGGTGGCAGAAGAAACTGTGGAAGCAGAAACTGTCCCCTAGGCTGAAGTGGAGAGGAAGGAGATCCCAGGGGAAGAGGAACCCCCAGGGTGCAAATTAATAAAGGAAACAGGGTGATAGCAATGGGCAGTGGGGGGGCAGGGACAGAAACACTAAAATCATTAAAAAAGAGTGAGAGGGGAGCAAAAAAGGAAGACGGGGGTAACAAGCAGACTTCTAACAAAATCTGGAAGGCCGTGTGCGCTAATGCTAGAAGTCTAGGAAACGGATTCCAGATCTAGAGGCCCCTGGCAGAGGCTGTGCTGGATATTGTGGCCATAACGAAATCATGGTGCACTGAAAATCTACTGGGTCAATATGTTGCACAGTCTACAGCGCACAACATTACCGCGAGGTAGGAACAGCGTGGTAGGGAAAAGCGAGAGGGTGCAAAACCGCAAAAGGAAGTATACACAGTAGTGCACCCTCTCACTCTTCCCAGTGCAGGATAAGAATCCTGCTAGGACAGGGGTCCACCGAGCAGCTGCCGTGGCTCGACATGATGAGTTGCTGGCAGCAAGGGAGGCAGGCACTGCGTTTGGGACTGGGGTTTGATTCCTGGTCCCAGGTGCATGGAATTTTACTTTTTTAGCACTTTGTGCAGTCTTTACTGATAACCCCCCCCCCAAGTTAGATAATTTAGTTTGGGGGGTTCGTGGGGTGGAGCCCCCCACAAAAAACATGACTTATGCTGCTTGCAATATATTGCGCTGTATTGACAGCGTGGTATATTGTTGCAGCATAATGTCTTGCGACATTATGACCCCATACCCACTAAAAACCATGACTGGGACATGGGCATACCAGGCTACACTGTGTTCAGGAAGAGCAGGGTGGGAAGGAAAGTAGGTATGTGATGCTTTTTGTGGAGGAAACCATAAAAGTGACGAAGATACAGGGAAATCAGAGGGGAGCAGAGGTGCTGTTGATCACCCTAGAGTCAGGAAATTGAGCCACTATTCACACCAGCCTGATTTACAGACCAGCACAATGGAAGGAGCTAGATAAGGCACTGCTGGGAGCCATTGGCAAAATGGCAGAAAAGGGGAGGTGCTGCTGGGGGAGGCGTGAGTCTGCCAGATGTAGATTGGAGCCTCCCAATTGTGGCTTCAGTTAGAAGCATGAGCATCCTGGACTCCCGGCAGGGGGCATTCCTCAGGTAACTACTCAGTGAGCCTACTTGTGATGGGGCAATACTGGACCTGGTGATCACCAACAAGGACAGTGTTGCAGATGTCAAGGTGGGGGGGCCACTTGTGGACCAGTGATCACCATACGGTGTGGTTCAATTTTAGGATAGCAGAAGAATCAAATCATGCACAGGCAAGGTCCTGGACTTTGGAAGAGTAGATTTTAAAGTGATGAGTAAATGCCTTGGGGAAATCCTGGTGGGGGGATGACCTGGGGTGGGTGGATGGAGGAACAATGGGCCAAGCTAAAAGGGGGACACAGTGAAGGCAACAAACCTACGTGTTCAGCACGCAAGCAAAAGCAAGAAGAAAAAGAGACCACTATGGTTCTTGAAAGAGGTGGTGGAAGAGCTAAAGGGTTGCAGAGGGATGAGGAAAGGGAGACGTGTCATGAGAAACAGAAAGAAGCAGGGAAAGCAGTAAGGAGTACAAAGGTGCAAACTGAAGAGAGGATAACCCAGGTAGTATCAAAAGGGACCAAGATATTTTCTGCCGTGTCAAACCTCTGATCCTGCTGCAGTAACTCCTTTAATTTTTGCACCAGAGTACTGTGTAACTTCCCAGGTTTATTTCTTTTCAATTTGGCTGGTGAGGACATCTTTTACTCAGCGATACAGGCAGATTTTTGTCATTAAGGAGCAGGAGCTGTATATCTAGGTGGCCATTAGGTCGCTGACGTCACCGGAAGTCTCGCCATTTTTACTTTTAAAGTTAGTTTCTGATAAATCTGCCATTGTTAAAATGCTGGCTGAAATTTCACTCGCAGCTGGTAAAAAACAAGATGGGTGAGTTTTTATTTTGCCAACATTCTAAATGGCAGATTTACCAGAATCGGTGCGCACTGGCATTACTGGACATTTTTCTTGTGCATCAGACACATTATCACACAGGAATTGGCCAATGAGAAAGCTTGAATTTGGATGCCTATTTCATATGATCAGATTTATAAACAGACAAGCAAAGCTTACTTCCAGAAAAACAAAAAAGAAATGGAAAATAATTTAGTAGTTATCATACTGTTGGGGGGGGGAGGCTAGAGAAAGAGAGACAATAGAGACAGACAGACAGAAACTATTACAGTGTTTTTTATCCATTTATTGTCTTTTGAAATGTTTGCAGGTGGTAGCATGTCAAGTCAGTGAGTCAAATACAGTAAGCGAATTACAGCGATTCAAACTCGGCAAGTACAATTACAGCAACCGTAACATTATTGCAACGGTACAATTACAGCAAGAATGGCTATTCAGTGAACCTCATGAGTCAATGAGTGACTTGAGGATGTTATTTTAGAAAAAGGGGTTGGCAACAACCCCTCCTGGGGATACAGGGGGCATAGCCCCTCTGCCATAACTATTAGTCCCATTCCATAGAGGTGTGGAAGGACTAGTTAGGTGGCTCAGTGCTGTGGAGTGGAGTGGAAACTGATAGCAACAGAGGCCCCAGTAAGTAAGGAAAATTCCAGTGCGAGGCTGTGCTGAGTAGGGCTACAGGGGTGAATATGCAGTTTAGACTCTGATAATATGTACTGAAATGTCTGTTGACAAAAAGGGTAGTCGCTGAAAATAGCATCACTAAGATAACTTCACTGCAGTTGCACTTGCTGAAATTAAATCACTGAATTGACATGGAACCTTTGCAGGACAAGCAATAAAGAGTATGGGTAGTTTGGGAGGAGGAAACTTTCATACCATGATTAAAGGTATAAAATGAAAGTGTATGTAGATGAAACTGTGACAGATATTTGTTACATTGTGTGAAATTAAACCAAAACTCAGAAAATGTTTAAAAAGGCATTTACTAAAATGTTTTTCTAATGAGCTGCTGGGATCGTTTTTAACCTGGGGCAGGCAAGGTACACCTGGGTGATACCTGTCATAGAGTCTGAATAAGTGGTTTAGAAAATCACAGTAAATGAATGAGATAAAGACCTTCGTAGGGACTGTTTGAATTTATTAAGTTCCAAACAGCTTTGATGTCTCAAGCTGAAGCTCTACCCCAAAGCAGCATTTTGATGACACGATGTGAAGAGCAGTATAAAAGCATGTTAAATGTGAAGTATAGCAAAATCAAGTGGAGGGCTGTTTACATAAGTTGCTATAACTTGGCAGGCCACCTTTCATTTTTTTGCACTAGTATCAGTGACCTGCTAAGCTGAATAAAGTTACTGCAAGCAGTGCTTCCAATCTATTTTACATTACACACATGGACATGCTCTAGCCTTGTTCCTGACGCAGCATCATCAAATGTGTTTTGACGATGGGTCTACAGCATAAGACTTTGGAGTTGCATGGGACTTATAGAATACAGTTGGACCCTGCAATGGTTGCTGTCTAATTAATTACTGAAATAAATGTACATTTGTTTTTTTAGCGCCTAGGGCAGGTAATGCCCTAGAGTGACTTGCCTGTCCTGATCCTTGATGACAGCATCTCTCTGAAATGTTATGGTTCTTAGAATCATATAAGAATGAACTTTCTGTGTCAGCATCCACTGATGGCATGATGCTTGGAACCAACACCATCTTTTCAGTAACCCCCTCCCAACCTTCACTCCACCCAGTCCCAAAGAGCTATTTATCTGATGTAGACACCCCAAATATATGACTTCAGGAGAGGGCAAAAGTAGTCCAATTCCAGACTAACTGAGTAGATTTCCCCTAGCGTAATCCGTAATATGCAGGTTGAAAATCATGGGGCCTATGCTTGAAGGTGCAGAGTGCCTCCACACTGCGTATGTAAGGTGCGGAGACAATCCACACCCATCGTGCCACCCACCTGGGATGAACTAAGGGGGGGGTGTGCAGCCCCCATGCACCCGATCCCCCACCCGCATGGACCACAACCTGCAGGAGGTGGGTGGAGGGGTAGCAGCACTACACAACATGCACATCACTGTATGGAGCTGCACACCGGGGCACATAGGAGGGTAGCTGATACACCAGGATAAACTCTGCTGTAAGTCCCCTATGGGCCCCATGCATCCATCCCACACCAAGGGGACCACTGTCTCCACAACCACTGGCCACTGACCCCAGCACCCAGCCAAGCCCCCACCATCCCCGTGTGTGCCAACCCTCACACACACACACACACACACACACACACACACACACACACTCACTCATGGAGTCACCGGCTCCAGGACCACATGAACCCCCCCGCCCACCTCTGCAGCTCTCCGCACTCCAGATGATGTTGTAACCCCCACACACACATACACACACTCACCCTCTTGGCTCTGCCCCACCCCCATACCTTCCCATCTGATCAGGGGAATGACACGTCTGGCGGCACATCCCACCTCTCACTTCCACAGCCACCATCCATGCAGATATCTGCAGGGGAGTGCAGTCAATGCAACCCCCACTGCGTAAGGGATTCACTGAGGGATCTGAGATGGGCATCCCATTGGATGCTTACCCAGGTGTGCAGCTCTGCCCATGGCCACCCCACGCAGACCTGCATAGATCTGCATGCCGGGGGTGATCGTGAATGCCGCTGGTGTGCCCCTGTCCACAGGTGTGGAGCTCCGCGGGCAGGATACTTGCCTTTGGTGCGTAATTCCCACCCATTAGAGCATAGGCCCCCATACTGTCATATGACATCAGCAGCACATGCACCTCGGAGGGAGGAGCAGTCTCACATCACTGATGATGCTTGACACACACTGATTGATCAGTCTGCCTAGCACCTTCAATGGCTCGAGATCAGATCTACCCCTCCCTCCCTCTGTAGAATACACATGACAGTGTAACACTCAAACAGTGAGCTGGAGCAGTGCTCCCTGGAGTAAGGGCACTTTATTAACAGGCCCTTTGGGGTCAGGTCAGTGAAAACAGACGGGGGGCACAGCAAAAAAATGGTGTTGGTTCCTTGCACCATGCCAGAGACTTAAAACTTATTTTAATCACTATATGGAAATATGGGGGATCAGTGGAGTTGGAAGGTAGGCAATAACTAGGGTGGGGTATATTTCACAGACTTTGAAATACTAGCGTTAGAAGATATGAGTTATTTTGCAGCAACAGAGAACCACAGCCTTCTCTAGTATTACCAGGAATGGCACTCATTAAGGTACAGACCTAGTTTCCAAGATCACTCTGTGGATAAATGTTTGTAACAGAAATCTTACTATCTTACTTTTTTTGTAATGAATAATTAGAAATGCAACAAACAGAAAGCTTTAAAAAATAAATATTTAATCTTATTATACAGTATATACATAGAAGTTTTCAGAGTCTAATTTCTTGCTCACATAGTGAGCATGTTCTAATACCCATGCACTATAAACAAACACTTGCTAGTACATTGGGAAAGAAGGAGGACCAGTATTGAAGGCTTACAATGATTATCCTTTAAAACAGTTCTGTAATTTACAGACACCCCATCTTGCTGTAACAGTTAACTAAAAACGCAAAACCTTGCAAATGTCTAGACTGTGCCTGTGTGACTGTCTTCTATACAAAATGTCTCACAACAAGGTAAAATAAAGTACTAAAGGAATAGCTTATTGGAAGTACAGTTGCATCTCTGATATCAAGAAGTTCAGGAGAACAAATGTAGATTGGACTGTTCTCTTACGAGATCAAGATAACAAATGTACATTGGAATGTCCTCTTTGAAATAATGTTTTTTTGCCAAATGTAACACTGTCAGCATCCCCACACATTTCTTGACATTAGAGCAGTATGCAATAACTTGAAAATATATGCGTGGTTTATGCCTCTTGAATGTTCTATGAAGTCTTTACTCAAGTTTCAAGCATTGTATCTACATGTAACCAGAATGCATGGCAACACTCAGATTACGGCTGTAGGCTGTTCATGCAGTGCAGATTTAATTATGGAAGGATGGCCAAAATGTAACTGAGGACTCAAACTCTTCTTGTTCTGACCACAAATCTAGTCTGTCATTATTATTAGACTTGTCACTGTCTTCGTCATCACCACTAGAAGATTCATAGTCTGGTAGAGCAGGATAGAACTCTTCCATCAATGTGTTTTCCTCTTCTGCCTGTTCCCTCTCCTCGGCCAGCAGCTGCTTATAACACAAGAGACACACCCTCTGGGGCTCTTTAGATATACTGGGAATTGAAAACCTTTGATTAGAACAGTCTCCACACACCACAAAACCACACTTCCTGCAGTGGTGTCGGCGATTTATTAAACTGAATTTGGTCTTTGTACAACGCATACAGATGTCAGCGGCTTTGTCGGGTATCCAAGGAGAAGCATGTTCTGTGGTTGTCATATTGCCAGTCTTCATCGCTAGATGTTTCACACAGTCCTCAATGTGTCTCATCCACTCGTTCTTCTCTGTTAGAGACCGTGCAGAAACTACAAAAGATTTTTTTTTTGATTTGATCATCCATCGATTCTGTATTTTGTTCAAGTCTGATAGAGACTCCACAGTGATGCCTTCTAGAGGAATGATATGCTGATTATTGTACTTTTTATTCATTATCACGATGCTTCCATACACCAGGATATCATTGAATAGGAAGAATGCCCTTAGCTTTGGCTTTTTTCTGCATTCTTTTTTTAATATTCCTTCTCCCACCAGTATCCGTCCTTCTTTAGCCAAGGGCTGTCCTGACACTCCAAAGCAATTTTCAACCATGGCAATACGCTGAATATTGGCCTTGGAATATGCTAAGTCTTCCATCGTCTTCATCATCTGGTTCTAACAAAAAAACAGTTTTAGCGTTTGATTAATAATCTTATCAACATAAATCCGTAGTTTTTTTACACAATATGTAAACTAACATTTGTAAGACATTTATTTATATAGCCTAAAGTAATATAAAGTTGCATTCTTATGATTTATTTATTTGAAATGTTTCTCACTGAAAAAACCCTTAAGAAGCAACATATTGTTTTTATAGTGATCCTAAAGGGACTTCATTCATGTAAGCAGCAGTTCATAGTACATGATACTGTGATGACAACACTGCATACCACTGTAAGCAACTGCAACTGGTCACTTCAGCTTCCTTTTCTAAATGCGGGGCCCCCTTGTAAATGGGTATCTGATGCCCTTGGAGTTACCAAATCATCAAATTTTAAATAAAGAAATAAAATCTGGAAGGCAGGAGGTTTTTACTTTCCCAGTATTGTTCCACACCATCCCTCCACCTTGTTGTGTAGGCAGTGTCAGTATCTGCCTCACATACCCTGCACCCCTGAGATTGGCCTGGTCACATGGGTGATACCAGAAGCCGCTGCTGGCCCTGTCCGACAGAGGTGTGCTGCCAGACCTCAGCCCAGCCTAACTCCTGATGTGACAACCCAAGCTCATTCACAAACTTGGGTCACCTGCGTGACACTGCAACACACTGACACAAGATCAATGGGGGGAACCCCAGATACCTGTTTGTGTTTTTTTATTTATTTATTTAGGGTCCATTATTCATGTTATCTTTTCCCAACCAAATATTCATTTTTTAGTTGATTATAAATTGCAGAACCCTGTGATATCAGCTGAGCTGAAGCCTAGAGTGAAGCTTTCCATGCAGAGTGTTCACTCTGCTGATGTCACCAGATTCTGAAGCTAAGAAGCAAATTAAAAAAAAATGAAAACTGGGTGGGAAAAAGGCTGTATTAACAAGGGACCCTAAGTAAGGAAAAAGTAAGATGACTATAAAATAAACACATGGAACAGTACACTGAGGAGAGTAAACAGATTAAAAACATGCCAATGCATCTAATTATATACGAAATATAAATAACAAGGCACATGTTCCTTTAAATAGAACCCTGGGATGGCCCAGTGACACAGGCCACTGGCAACGTGTTGCACTACCCCTTGGGAATCCCACACTGAGACTGGTTGTGGGCCTACCACATTATGGAGGTGAAGTTCTCGGCTCTCAGGGCGGGAGAGGATTGGTCACCCGATGATCACATATCCTGCGCCCAATCATTAGGGTTGTTGGGGGGATACAAACAGGGGAAACAGTACTAAAGGAAAACACTGTGCAGTTGCTTCCTGTTTCAACAATGAGACATTTTTAATTGTGACATTTTTTATCATTAGGCTGTAATTCAATAGTATTTTACAAATGACAGCTAAGGCCTTGTTCTGTAAGTGGACAATTTCTTGGGGTCTATGGTATATGAGAGCACGACAGTCCCTGCAAGGGACACTGTTAACCCCCTTAGGCCTCAAAGTGTCCCTAGTTTAAAAAATACATTTTATGATCCTTCACGTTCTATAGAAACTGTTGATGCAGCTGGTAGTTTGATTCAGATCCTGTTTTCTTTTCAAAAAGTAAAAAACTGAGCGCCCACCATACTGATGTTACCCCATCAAAGCATGTTTGTTTACATTTCTTGACCAGCTCCCACTGCATCTTCCCTGGACTCAGAAACACACCCAACACAATCTAGTCACTCATTATGCAGTGGGAATAGAGGCGACTGTGGTATCGTGAGTGACTGCACTGTTTGAAGGTATTTCTAATGTTCAGGCAGTATGCAATGAGAGTAGTTCTGTGATTTGAACCAAAACAAGGCTCGATATAGCTATACATTACCATGCATTTCAGTTCTAGTAAGCAAGGAGGCAGATGAAACAACCAGCAACACCAATGAATTTTAGAGAAGGTAAACAATCATAAAAGGTGGGTTTTTACCTAAAAATAATATTATGTAAAAAAGGTTGACAGTGCCCCTTTAATCCTACACCCCAAATCTGACTCCCTTCTTCCTCCTCAGTGCAAGCATTCTCAAATCATTCCCCCTCCACACAGAGGAAACATTTTGGAATAAGCAGTTCAAAGTTGTTTGAACTCCCTCCCCTCAAAAAACAAACTGGGTGTGCTCTACATGAACAATGTCCGAAGACGTCTTCCTTTGTTGTATTTTGAAAAAAGAGAAAATAATTCTGCACCCAGGCAATTCTCATCAAGTCGGGGTGGCTTTGAAAAATCAGTGTGCTGTCATTCATATGCTAGACCCCTTTTGTCCACTCTATTTCCCAACCACGCATCTAAAGACATTCGCATTGAATATGGTCAGAATAGGTATGGGGATCCGAATGCTTTGCTACAGATCGCAGCTGCAAACTGCCACATATGGTGCAGTAATGCACTTGCACAGAACAGGACCCTAAGATTCTAAATGAATGTTAAGAAATAAATGCTTTCAGTCGATCTATTGGTGCTGGCTGGTAGTACATTGAACTACCACACGGACAGACCCAAGCTTGAACCTTGATCCTGACTCCCTTGCTGTGGGCTGGCAGCATGCACCAATTCCTGGGTGGGAAGGTTGAGACCACTCATTCTGCAGTGCCTGCTGCAGACCGCAGGAAACTTTGACATCACTTGTGATCATGTGATGCCAGCTCCCCTCTCACATCCTAGGGAAAGCAGGTGACAGACACAAGCATCACTGGGAGGAAAACAGGTTTACTACAGGGTGAACCCCTTGTCCCCCAATAAATGACAGATGACCCCAGTGCTGCACAGATGCCCCTGTTGCCATGTGCCTCCCCTCCCATGCCAGTGGGAGCAATTCCCTTTGAGTAGGCTCATACCTGGGGAGTATCTCACCAGAGGGGGCAAGCTCTGGTGCTGTCCAGCAGAAGATCTAGTCAGGTGAGTGGCATGGTTGGTTGGAGAGCTGGTAGTGCTGGTGGCAGAAGCACGCAGCTTGAGCCAGCTGGTTAGGTAGGTTAGAAAATTTACATTAAAAAGAAAGAAGTGCCTCAAATGAGCTTCTTGTACTGTGGGTACGTAACTGTGTGCTTTTCAATTTATTCACTAAACTTTTCAGAATGCTTATGAAATACTGTTACACTGTGGTGTGCAACAGAGTAAAGTAGACCAGCAACCTTTCCTTTATGAAACAAAGTAAGAAATGCATTAGTGGTTAACCCATTAACCGCTCACTACAGGAGCCTGAGATTTGGGTCTCAGTTCATTTCACAACTTCTGAGGGTCTCACTTTAGTCTGACAATGACACTAGTCCACATCACAATATTATGAGACTTAGGGCCAGATATTCAAAACTTTGCCCCAAGGCTAAATTAGCACTGCCCAGCATGCTAAATTATCCCAAACCCAATAGCCTGCTGTATTCAAAAGGGATAGTCCCTGTGCTAAACCTGTTGAATATAGCATGCTAAGGAAGCCAGGCAAACTAGGCTGGAAGTGCAGTGCAAAAATAGCCCAGGAAATAAGACAGCTCTGAATATAGCAACCTGGAAGTGCAAACCACAACAGCATCCCAGTTCACAGTGACATGAAGTAAGGTAGAGGTGAACTATGTGGCCAATGTGTGTGCTAGCAAAGGAATAGAGACATTAAAGCTGCAAGCACCAGTGCATGTGAAATTAAAATGTGCCGAAATGTACAATGTTTCTGAAACGTTTGCATGGCGCAGACACATTTGCACAAGGTTTGCACGGAGCTAAGCTGTTTGTCTGGCGCTATCACATTTGCCTGGGGCAAAATGTTGCTATATTCAAAAGTGACATGCAAATAAGCCTACTTAGGCAGTCTGTGGGCAAACATCCAGATTAGCATCTCATTATATCCTGATTTGCAGGCAGTTTACCCAGTGCTATTGCAGGGTCCCACAGCTCCACCTGTAGGTCAGTCTGGAAGTACAGGGGCTGGCTGGGGTTGCCCACAGCTCCACCTGTAGGTCAGTCTGGAAGTACAGGGGCTGGCTGGGGTTGCCCACAGCTCCACCTGTAGGTCAGTCTGGAAGTACAGGGAATGGCTGGTTCTGCCCACAGTTCCACCTGTAGGTCAGTCTGGCAGTGCATAGTGGTAGCTGCAGGCTACATTTGTACAGAACCGCATAGCATATTGTGCCACAGGGGACTACACAGCACGGCACAGGTGGTGGTGCTGCATGCATTTACCAGACTGTAGGTCCTGCTACAGTGCACAGCAGACACTACAGTACCAAGGGCGCCAGTAGTGTGGGGTACACGGCAGTGCCTATGGTGTGTAGGGCATCAATGACCACCGCACTGTACTCAGTGGCGGGCCCAACTTGCAGGTGTGTACTGACACTGGACATTACTGTTATGCTGTTGTGTGACCCACAGGCGCTGCACCACTGGCATGGGATGCTCACAGTGACATACACATGGCTGGCTGTGTATGCTGTGGTGTCAGTACAGATGTGCGGTATGTGGCCCCGGGGGGACACATACCATCAGACAGGCACACTGGGGTTGGGGTATTCCCTACACAGGAGCATTCACACTGCATGGCTTGTCCCAGCCTTGTGGCAGCACCCAGTATGTGGTGCAGACTGGCCACCTGTACACCCTCCCCTCAACACCCTCCATGCCCCCAGTGCTGCAGCATGTGTGTGCTGGATTGTGTTGGTGTCCACTGAAGGGTGGTCTGCAGTTGTGTGCTGTATGGCCACACTGCCATGGTGTCCACTGAGAGCTGGTCACCACTTACTGTCTGGCAGGGCTGGGACCAATGGCAGATGATGGCATCATAGGGATGCCATCCAAGTGCAGCATGTTTCTTCTACATCTGGTTTATTTCTATGTTTAATACTTACTGGGTAGGGTCATGCAAAGCTGTGCAAAAGTCACACAGAACCACAAGGTCATGCAAAGCTGGTTTGCCCAGAGTTAAGACTACCTTCTGCTGGGCTGTAATCTGCACCACACAAAGTGTTGAGCTAAGTCGCGCAAAAACACTTTGCTTGTTGCGATTCACTGAAAAATAGCATTGTACCTGTGCTCATGTAAACACACCCTCAGTTTGCCCCATGCATACATTATACTTTTGCCTGGTGCTAATGCAGTTTGCTCACACTATTTGACCTTTTGAATATAGCGGACCCGCGCAAACCCAGAGCTAACCCTAAGCAAATGGTTTGTGCCCAGTGCAAAGTTTTGAATATCTGGCCCTTAGTTTGGTATTGTTTTGTCACTACTGGTGAGTCACTGGGGGCTGCTGGCACTGTGCCGGAGTATACTGTACCTGACAAAAGGATTTCAACATCTAGAGCTACCAGTTAAACAGTTTTTTGGTAAAAATGTTGAAATAAGATGGTTTTAAAACATAAATTGTATTATTTTGGAATACAATCATAAGTTTTTCATTTTTCCAGCAGTTACCCCTTTTTCTTGTTATTTTGGTTGCTTTCATTTCACTGCCTATGAAGGTAATTTTCTGTCAAATAGTTGCATAAACAACTACAAATTTATTAGATATACTTTAAAATGCAGTGTGGCATCATTATTTAGAGATGGTGTGGTATGTGTAGTTATTTATTCACATATGTAATGTTTTCACCAGGAAAGCAGTGTGAGCTGAGAACAGTTTGTTTGCACATGTGTCCCTGGGGAATGGGTACAAAGGAAACACAAGTGTCGATTACATAGCATAATCAATACCCCTAAAGGGTACAAAGAAAAGAACATCAGCCTTATAAAGTGCTAGGGTTCCATTTGTAAACACAGAACGTAAATCTCATGAATAAAGGAGCTGTCTGTTAAAAGGTATCAAATCACCTATTTTGTGCATATAAGAATAAAGGAGATAAGAGCTTAAGGATAAATTAACTGAGTAATGCAAATGGTTGGACAAGACTTGATAAAACTGTAACCTATGTACATGCAAATCAACTGTCCCAAAACAGTTACATTTCAGTTATTAAAGTACTGTACACATTGGAACAATTGACTGGGCAGATTAAAACATTTGCCAAAGGTAAAACGTCAATTATTTCCATGTTTAAATAAAAGTGTTTTTCTTACCTGCTCTGCAGACCGCTGAAACACTGTAACTGCTTTTCAAAACAAGTTAGTCCTTCTAAGTTTTGCAGAACTGCACAACGAAAATATTGTGTTAAGACAACAGACGTTCAAATGAAAACAGAACTACACCACTTCCTTCGTCTGTAGCTCTGCGTGTCATGACTGTTTCTTCCTGCTCTCCTTTTATAGAGCAACAAGTGCTTTGAAGTATAAAAGCAGACTAATCCCATTGTGCATCTACGTCAACACCAAAAATCTTGATTGTCTAGTAGTTCTGCATTTTAGTGAACACTTTCGCGAACAGCATGCTAGAAACTCTTTCCCAAATACATGTGAACTTCCTCATAGCAGAAAAAAATCCGTTTTATGTTTGCTTTTCAGAGACTTCACTTGGTACTGTACTTTCCAAACTACGTCTTAACTGTATACAAAACATTATAATTAAACAGAGATCATGCAAAGTAGACCAAGGCCAACAATACTTAAACGTTTTTGTTTAATAATGTGAACTTTGTTTAGAGAGCATGATACAAACACACCTATTGATGCAGTAAACAAAAGACCAGTGAATGAATGAAGACATCTTTGCAGACAGTGTTTGCTAATTCCAAAGATATGATGGAAACATAACAATATAATATGCGGTATGAAAGAGTCGTTCATTCATTAGAAGATTACATTATTTGAATTAATTGTAGTAAGGTTGTAACACGATGGACAATGAACCAATATCTACAAACTTCATACAGTTGCTGCTGTATACAGAAGTCCATTGGCATGAGGAAGGCTGCATATTTCTTGGAATTATGAAATGGTATAAATGTGCTGACGATGATAGCACGTCAAAAGTCTGGCAGTTTTCACAAAAGTCTCTTTTTTTTTCTTGGTGCAGGGTTGCTTATGACAAACTGAAAGGGGGCATGCCCACAATTTGCCTGCTTTCTCATGGTACGTACATCTCTAATATGGGTCAGGCAGCATTCAGCAGCTGCAGGGGGATGTTCATGCATAGGGAACCTTCTGCACATAAGGGAAATGGCTACTACGTGCCATGCAAAGTGTGTGTGTGTGAGTGTGTGTGTTCTTATATGTGAAAAATGCATACAGTATGCATACATTGTATTGCACTACACACACACAAATGTGTTGATATGGTCACCACATGCAGCTATGCACCAACAATAGATATGACCAAAAATGGGGGCATGCTCACCCTAGTACACACAGCGGTGAAGGATTCATACATGCACTAACCAGCTAGATGGATAAGTAAGCTGGGCATCCACTGCACACTGGAACACATCAACTCTTGTCCTAATACAAAATAGTTTTTTTTTTGGGGGGGGGTTAATTCATATTTCCCCCCTCAAATGAGCTCCAGCTCCCTTCTGAACCCCTAGCAGCTCTTTCCACCTCCAACTTCCTAACCTCTTGAAAGTCCCCACAGAGCCTCAGTTAACTCCCACGCAGGGTAAGAGGTGGGGGTGTACCTCTGAGCATTCCAAGCATGGGGCAGTGGAGAAGGTGGTTGGGACTAGCCCGAATATACAGGGGTCCAAGAAAGGCAGCAGCTGAGCCATTTTCCTTGTTCTGGCTTTTTGCATCCCTCTTGGCCATGAAAGATGTCAGCTCTTGAGGGGGACCAATGCCCAAATGCATGCACTGTGTGCACAGCGCGGGCCCCTGGCTGACACCTTCCCCATCCCACATAGCACCCTCAATTGCATTGCCACCTGTGGTCACCTAGGTAGCAGTATCACAGCGAGGATGGCAGTCGTCCCTTCCAGAAGGAGGAGAACATCCTTTGGGATTGCTCCGTCCTCCTCCCCATCGGTACGGTGCCTGATGAGTCAAGCTCATTGCTGAACCCGGATCACCAGCAGCATGACTGTGCCAGCTACAGGGACACACCTTTTTAAAAAAAGTAGCAAACTGAAGTAACATTTCTGAAAAAAAAATTAGAATTCACAGATAGTAGACACATATAACAATACAGCTCAAAAGCTTGCATATTACAATAAATAATGACTAAAAGAGGTTAAAATGGCATAGCCAGTCAGAAGTAAAACATATGATTCCTACCTATCAAAATAAATCCATCTCATTGATATAGTACATTTCACTAAAAAAAAAAACAGATGTCTAAAGAAACAGATGCTTAACCAAATAGTCTTAAGGAGCAGCTGATGACTTTTGGAAAACATAACATTCAGACACAATTCAACTTACATTTCATATATGTTCTGTAGATTTCTCTTCTCCACTATATATTACTGAAGAAATTTCCACAAAAACAAGATCTTTATCCCTCAGAGTTCATCTGCCTCTACAGCTTATTCCCTACTTGAAACGACAGTGCTCTGTTGTGATGTCACAATCTGTTGCCATGAGAATAACTGTGATGTCACAACAGTGCATTATGACATCAGGTTGGGAATAACCATGAAGAGCTGAAGAACCCTCAAGGAACAACGATACTGTTTTCATTTATATTTACTCAGCAGTAAAGAAAGGGGACAAGAAATGCAGAACTAATAAGAAATATAAGCTGTTTTGTGTCCATATATTATGTTTTTTAAAGTTCTTTTTGAGGTGTCAGTGGTGAAGGGACTACATCATATGATCAGTACTTTCTCCTCTGCACACTATAGAAGACAATGTAACAACAGGACACATAAGGAGTAGGGAAGGAGCAGCTGAGATGGTTCAAGAAGACATGGCGTGGAGATGGAGATAGAAGGAAGGGGTGTTCAAGGATGAGAGAGGAAGGGTAAAATGGACCACAAACAATTAAGTGAGAAGAAAGGGATATGGATACTAGATAAAGCATATAAATCTTTCAAGAGGTCATGATCTAACTATGAAAGGCAAAAATCAAAACAAATTATTGTTAATCATTTTCACTGGCAATTAATGACAGAAAAGGACCCAGCTGAATTTTTTCATTAAGGCCTGGGAATCTGTTGGCCTCTAACATAAATTGTCAGAACACTTCACATCTCAACAATTTATTTTCCAGGCTGCCTCCTTTTGGTCCTGCTGTAATGTTTTCTATCCCATTGAATGCAAAGTGGTTGCAGCTATCCATGTTTTTAGTTTCCAGGAAGTTTTGCCTACATAGAATACTGTGGGATCACACTGTGCCGTAAACACCCCTGAGACTGTTTCATAATTGATCAAAAGAAATGCATAATAAAAGCAAATACAGTGCACGCCTGTTATAATGGACACATCCCTGCACACGGCTTGTGTCCATTGTATCTAGTTTCCATTATATCCGAAGGAGGTGGAGCTTATGTGTTAGGTGTGTCTTCTATGTATGTTAGCATGGGCTCAGAGTGAATGAGAACCTATTATAAAACTTCATAAATTACTCAGAATCCTTCCTAGCATGTATGTTTCTGTATTCTGTGTGTTCACTTAAAGTTATTGAACTGTCAGGAAACATGACTTTTTTTTAAGGAATTTTGTTGCAGGAAGTAAGAAGAAGGTGGTAACTCTACTGTCTGGATGTTGGGGTTCTTGGACAGTAAGAACAAAGGCAATTGTACTGTAAGGGTTTCATTGAAATATTAAATAATTTTTCTTAGTATAATTAATTAACTAATAAAATGTATGCAGCTTGTGGAGAATTTTTTTGAAAGAAATTTAATCTCTGTAGCGCTCCGTCTTAATTCTGCATTTGCCAGATCTCCTCACCAGCTGTGCACCCCAACAAAAGGCACTGCAAATACCCATAAATGCTTCCTAGTGTCCTTTATAAGCAATGATTCTGTCCATTATAACCAGAGACAAATGCATTGGATTTGATATATTTGGTCTGGGAAATATGTTTTTGTCTTTTATAACTGAATGTCCGTTATAACAGTGTCCGTTATAAGTGGAATGCACTGTAGTATTATGGAGAAGTCTCTCGACTAAAGAAATGCATCATCTCGTGACTCCTTACTCTTCCAGAACTGCCAGCTTTGCTTCTCTGTTCTCAAATACTAAAGTATTATGAGTTGACACTCTTGATTAGCCTAGAGACATCTCTGTAACACTATTTACAGTACTTATAGCGAGCACCTTTTTTCCTCCCATGCAGTAAATGAAGCAAGGACACCATCAGGGACTTGTGGATTTTAGTTGGTGCCTGTGTATCACCGCATCATTGCCCTGCAGTAGATGAAGCCAGGACACCAGCTGGAGACACTGCTTTTTCTTCAAGGATTTTTTTTTTTTTTTTTAATTGTTTAACCAGGTGAGACACACTAAGCTGAAAGCTTTTTTACAGGTGCAACCTGGGAGCACAGGGAAGTTAAGTGACTTGCTCAGGGTCACACAGTATATGCAAGTGGGGGCTGTGGGATTCAAACTCAGGTCTCCAGAATTGCAGCTCAGAGCCTTAAACCACTGTGCTATACTGCCCGATTGACTGAAGGATTGATCTTATTGTCATGATGTGGCAAAGAAATGACTTAAATTCCATGTCTGTAGCCAAATGATTGCCTCACCACGGCAAGGTGTATCATATGCAGATGTGGTTGCCAGACGGGATCAAATCATAATCACTAGTGAATGTTGATTGCAAGATCACTGCAATGGTAAGACAGAGTACATAATTTGTAGGAATGAATGTCAAACAGTTGCCACGGAGGAACAATACACCACTAGAAACTTTATTTATTGGATGCGAGATTTCATTTTCCTGTGTTATGCATGACATACTAACTCTTCTATGACCCCCCCCACAAAATCTGGTTGACATTATGGACTTCAAACCACGTAGAAGGACTCTTCGATCCACTGGATAGAAACTAGCAACAATGCCAGTGCCACAGACACTCTCTGCTGCTGGTCAGTGATCTTTGGCAGCTGCTGCACCAAGGCTATGGAACAATCCCCCCCCCAAGGTCATGGAATGCCAGCCCCTTATAGCCTTTAAATCCACTTTGAAGAAGTATCTGTTTGAAAGCATACCCTGTGCCTGCTTCATCTATTGTAGCTAATTTGTTAATCTAGCACATTGAATTTGATGGCTAGAGATCAAAAGGCACATCCCATTCTGGTCCTTCTCGATCTCTCTGCAGCATTTGACACTGCAGACCATGGTGTGCTGCTGGAATGCCTGCGGCTTCTTTGTGGTCTGTCTGGTACAGTCCTCAAATGGTTCCACTCTTTCCTCATGGACAGGTCTCAGAGAGTTGCCACTGGAATTTATTCCTCTGGCACTCACTCCCTGCCCTGCAGGGTGCCACAGGGCTCCATTTTGGTCCCCATGTTGTTTGCAGTGTATATGCTGCCATTGGGAGATATCATCAGGTGATACAGTTTGAGTTTTCACTGCTATGCAGATGATACTCAGCTGTATATGTCCTTTCTGCCCGGACAAGATGCTGCACTCTCTGTGCTAAACAACTGCCTTACTGAGATTAGAACCTGGATGAGTACTAGCTGGCTGAGACTGAATCCAGATAAGACTGAAGTGTTGGTCGTGGACCATGGTCGTCCAGGGGCGGGTATGCAAGCTGGACAGGCATCTGGTCTTTTGATCAATGGCATACAGATCACTACTTCAGACTGAGTGCGTAACCTTGGCATTATTTTTGATGACAGCCTGACACTAAAATCTCAGGTGTCGGCTGTCATCAAATCCACTTTTTATCATCTGAGGAATATTGCCTGGGTGAAACACTTGGTTCCTCCGGATGATCTTCCAACATTGGTCCACACCTTCGTCACTACCCGCTTTGATTACTGCAATTCTCTCTACCTAGGGCTTCCAAGGGTTGATATCCGCCGCTTGCAGCTAGTGCAGAACGCGGCAGCCAGGCTTCTGACTGGGACTTCTAGGTCTAGTCATATTACTCCTGTGCTCCGCGAACTGCACTGGCTGCCTATTCAGTGGTGGATCACCTTTAAGGTTGGCTTGATAACTTTTAAAGCCCTACATGAACAGGGACCTGGTTACCTGCAAGACCTCTTGACACCCTACTGCCCCATCCGACCTCTCCGATCTGCCGACTAGGGATTGCTAAAGGTTCCCAGGGTATGATTAAAAACATCTGGTGTCCGTGCTTTTTCTTTCTCAGCTCCAACCCTGTGGAACTCTCTACCTCGTCAGTTAAGAGAATGCCTGACCATCGATAGATTTAAGATTGAATTAAAAACATATTTATTTGGCCGGCCCGGTGGCACTGAGCGTTGAGGCGCTGGACTCCACACCTCGTACCAGGCCAGTGACCTGGGTTTGGGAGTGGACTCGGGTTGCTGGGGGTCAGCCGGTGGGAGAAAGGTTGAGCATCCAATGACAGCTCGCCTTCTCCGGGGGGAAGGTGGGGATCCATCCTGGCAAGTGGTGACCTCTGGCGGAGGCTGGGGGCACAACAGCTTGTCAGTGCCTCAGGGGCTTGATTGGTCATGGGTGGAGGCCTGTGGACCAATCACCTCTAGGGGCTGCAACATCAAGGGGGGAGGACGTTGCGGATGTCAGCGCTCACGCCTTGACATCATGGGCTAGCAATGTCCTCACAGAACAGGGGGAAAAATCACCCTCCAGAGCCAGGTAGATGGAGCACCGAACCCAGTCCTGATGTGCCACTGATTGCCACTGTCTCAGGGATCGGAGAAGGCATTAAGGTACAGGGGTTCATCCCACCTCGAACCTCGCCCAGGGGGTAATCCGTGGCGTGATGAGGGACCCTAAGCAGCAGGTAAGTCGGTGGCAGGGATGGGTTTCATTAGTGACTCCTGAAGGGCGGCTCTGGCAGGGACGTAGAAGGGAGGAAAAAATAAACAAACAAAAAAAAAAAACATTTATTTGATTTGGCCTTCCCTGAGTATGGTTAACTTATTTTATTTTTTGTTTTAACTTCATTTCAGTATTTGGTTTTATGTACAGCGCCTTCGTTTTTGAAAGGCACTATAAAAATAAAGTCTGATTTGATTTGATTTGATTTGATTTTGTCTCTGTACTATGTCCAATTTGCCTGAGAATATTTGTCTGTACCTTATAACTGGACCTCTTGCAAGCGTTTTTTTGCAATGTAAATCCATGGTATTTACTGTATTTGTTATTTATTTATGCACTGTGTGTAATTATTATCTGTATGTGTACTGTTTATGTATTTCCCACAATTAATTCTGAGTTGCTCCTAAAAAAGAGACAGTTTCTCTCAGTGAGCCTTCCCTGTTACCGCCACTAAATAAAGTCTCTAGTGGTGTATTGTTCCTCTGTGGCAATTATCTGATACTCACACCTGGTGTTGCAATGATTTTGCAATCAGCTTTCACTAGTGATTATGGTTTGATCATGTTCAGCAAGATTCTGGGAGCCGCACCTACATATGATACACCTTGCCATGGTGAGGCAATGATTTGGCTGCAAACATGAAAACCAAGTCATTTCTTTGCCACTTCAAGACTATAAGATCAAGTCCTGAAGAAAAAGCAATATCTTCAGCTGGTGTCCTGGCTTCATCTACTGTAGGGCAATGATGTGGTGCTACACAGACCCCAACTAAAATCCACAAGTCCCCAAAAGTGTCATTGCTTCCTTTATTGGATGAGAGGAAGAAAGATGCTTACTATAAGTAAATGGTGTCACAGAAATGTCTCTTGACTAATTAAAAGTGTCATTTCATGACATCTAAGTGTTTGAGAACTGTGAAGCAAAGCTGGCAGTTCAGTAAGGAGTTATGAGATGATATTGTTGTTTATCCAAGAGACGTCTCTGTGACACTGTTTACTTAGTAATATTCATTTCTATTTTTTCCCATTTTTCCAATATATTTAGAAAATTATACCTGTTATAGTTAGGCAAAGTGAAGTGCTGTTCCTGGTTACTTCTGGGTGATCATGTTCATGGAGCAACAGTTGGTAGTCAAAGTGAAGAGAAATGAAGGGTGACATTTGGGCAGTAGAGCGCAGTGCAGAGGGCTTATCCCTTGTTCTGGGATGTGCAATAAGCGCGAGTCTGTTAAGCGCTGGTGTAATCCAGGAGGTACAGCATGGTTAAGATTCTGTTTGAGAAACAGAGGTGGGGGGGGTGGAACTACAGAGTTCCAAGTTTAAAGCTGTCAGAGGCTGCAAGTTCTGTATTCCATGGTACAATGGACACCTGCTATACTGGATGAAACACGCTCACTTGGAGTAGTGGATTGTAAGTTTTTCCCTACTATCTGCTGCTCAGAGAAAACTTTGGGGTGGGGGAAGGGTGTGAGAATCAGTCCGACTATCACTGAGCATATGATGTTTTCCACTTGGTGGTTGTTTACAGAATGAACTCAGGTTTAATGTGACCGGAGAATTTAGGTTTCGCTACACTGTGAAGCTGCAGCATGTGATAACCTCTTTGCTATGTAAGACGTCTTCATGTGCTGCAGTATTTCCCTTTTACATGAATGGAAAAATAAAATAAATGATTTATAAAGGCCCCAAGACAATTTATGTTTGTCTGCAGGTGTCCCAGTTTCACTTACTGACGTGTAGGAAGATACAGGTGTGCAAGCATTGAATCAAGGAACCCCAGCTCCTCAAGGATCACTACTACTACTACCACAATGCCATGTAAGGCACAGCTTAAAAAAGTGAGTTTGTGTCTGTTGTATATGATTCCCCGTGGGACTGTACATGTTTTTTATTTTTATTTAGTTGTTTTAACCAGGTATAGCACACTAAGCTGAAAGCTTTTTTACAGGAGCGACCTGGGAGCACAAGAATGTTAAGTGACTTGCTCAGGGTCACACAGTATGCAAGTGGAAGCTGTGGGATTTAAACCCAGGTCTGGTCTGCTGGATGTCACCAGATTTGCAGCTCAGAACCTTAGACCACTACGCTATACTGCCTCCATGTGTGTCTGTATATCTGTTGTATTGATATATACAGTACAAGTGTGCACGCACCTGTTTATGCACGTGTCAGTGCATGGGTATATTTGCATTCCCATTGTGACTGTGGCTGTGGCTCTGTGTCCACCTTTGGTTCTTGCAAACCTTTGTTTACTGACTAGTAAATCAGTGGAAGAGGCTCGGCCATGTGATAATGCATATGCTGTTTCTAACTGTAATGCCATTATAGGGAAGGCTCACTGTAGAATATTTGTTGAGTACATCACTTTGGAGTTACTGAAAAACTGATCCAGAACTGCTAGCTTTGCTTCACTGTTCTCAACACTAAAGTATCATGAGATGACACTCTTGATTAACCTAGAGACACCTCTGCAACGCTATTTACAGTACTTACAGCGGGACCTTTCTCCCTCCCATTCAGAAAATGAAGCAAGGATACCATCAGGGACTTGTGAATTTTATTTGGGGTCTGTGTATCACCACATCATTTCCCTGCAGTAGGTGTAGAATAATAAGGGAATACATGATGGCTAGATGTGTGATACAGAACATATCTGGATAAGTGGCAAGTGAGCTCAGGGAATATCACGAGTGGCAGCGTGTAGCAGAGCCAGGAGTGATGATTCCCTGAGCTCACTTACCGCAAATTCAGATATATTCTGTATCACACACCTAGCCATCACATATGCCTTTGATTTTATTTTTTATTTATTTTTTATTTTATACAATAGGACTGTGTTTTGTGCTGCTTTTTTGTTTGTTTGTTGATGTCACCACAGTGTGATATCTGGAGTTATTACACTGCAGTGAGAATACATGTTTTTATCTAATGAGTTATCTGCTCACTCCTATTGTATAGCTGAGAACATAAGTATACGGGGGGGGGTGCTGAAATGGATTCAAAACCAGAAGCAGAATAAGAGTTAAAGAGTTATTCTTAATGGCAACCAATAAACATGGAATAGGTGCCAGTGGAGTTCCACAGTGGTCTGTTTGAGGCCTGCATTGTTCAATATGGGGGACATTTTCAAAGGAGATGTGCCAGCGCATCTCAAGAAATGTGCCACAGCACGATATTCAAAGGGTGGAGATGCAGCACCCATCTCCTGCTGTGCCCAAACGTTGCAATAATGTATGTAGTGCACCTCCAGGGGGCGTGTCCATGAATATGCATCACGTCCCCATATTCAACAGAGACGTGTGGTGCAACTGCCCGCACTTCTCAGAGATGCGCTGCACAAAGTTAGGCATGGAAGAAACATGCCTAACTCATAGCTACCCACAGGTAGGCTGTTGTACTGCACACAGCAGCACAGCAGCCCATGCAGCCTGGAGCAACCCTCGCCCCAATCCCCGAACCCTGACTGCAGTGTGAATAGTAAATTGTATCATTTCCCATTTCCTGGTAATCTAGTGGCCCCCCCCTCCCATACCCAAATCCAGATCGCAGTAGAAACAGTAAAGATTAGGTGCCCCAGCCCCTGGTAGTCTAGTGGAACCTCCCAATCCCCATTCCCAGTAGCCTGACCCGTGCCCCCCTTTCCATAGTGTAGGGATCTTCCTCCCATCCCTTCCCTGTTTGAATACAAAAAAGTAGGCACCCCGCCCCTTTTCCATAGTATAGTGCCCCCGCTCCCTGTCCCAATCCCCAGTCAGATAACAAATAATTTGTTTCCCATCCCATTTTCCATAGTGTAGTGTCCCCCCCAACCCCGTACTGAACCCTGTTCAACTTAAAAACAAATCACTGCCCCAACCCTCTTTTCCATAGTGTAGTGGTCCCCCCAACCCATCCCGATCCCCGAGTGTGTACTAAACAATAATCACAACTGCCCTTTTCCATAGTGTAGTGGCCCCCCAACCTGACACCCACCATAAGGGCCGAAGACCCCAAAGCACACCTCAACACCTGCCGGAGTCTTCAGGGTGGGGTGAGCTGGAATGGTGTAATCGTTATGGCAGATGACTCAAAGCCACACTCCCAATGCCTTTCAGTCTCTGTGGGGGGGAGTGGGTTGGCGTTAGTGCAGTACTTCACTGCCATTCCTATTATACATCTCTCTAACTCCTGCACTGCCAATGCCAATGCCAGCAAGCCAACATTCGGCATTAACAAATGCTTGTTCATTATGTATTACAAGTGTAACTGTCCTTTTTGTGAGTCGAGCTTCTGCAATTAAGTAGCAACGCCCTCCTTTTCTGCCCTATCTTTTTTGCCTGTTCCACTTTCGGTATTCAGATTTGTATCTGGTGTATATTTTGAATTTCCTCCTTCCTTTCCCTCCCTCTCTAGTTGAAACCTTTCTTAATGGTTTGATTTATTCTTTCTGCAATATTGTGCTTTCTTGCCAACTCTGCTTAGGTGTAATCCATCATTCCTAAACAGCCTCAAGTCTCCATCAAGCCTGTCCCAGTTTCACTGCTAGTAAAAGCCCTCACTCATGCACCACCGGTGTAACCAGCTATTCAGTTGTTTTATTGCCCCTATTTTGGCTCTTCCTGCTCTTGGTATACGTAAATTTTCAGATACTACAACTCTGCAATTGTATTGTTTCAGATTTCTCAAGCTTCCTCAAAGTCCCTCTCTACCTCTAGTTCCCTCCCTCTGTTGACATAATTTGGACCCAAGTGTAGCACTACCACTGGTTGATCCATACCATTGATAACCCTTAATGCTGTTTTTCAGATCCCTTATTTTAGCCCCTGATGAGCTACTAACAGTGGTAGTTTCTTTCCTACCTTTACAGATGAACTTGTCCATAAATGTTAGCACTGAATCCTTCATAACCACCATATCACAGACTTGTTTTGTATCTGACTGTTCTGTGTTGGAATGGACCTTTGTTGTGTCAGTTCATTCTAATCTCTTTCCTTTGCTCTACCTGGCATGTTTAGTTATCCAAAGCAGTGGAGTGTCTGCTAGTGTCTGCAGTAATTTCTTCCACTATTTGCACCCTTTCATTCATTTCTTCAAGCTGTAACCCCCCCGAATCTATTGGAGGTAGGAGTTTCTTGGACACATTTCTCCCTTCTTTTTCTTTTATTCCCCCCTTGCACCAGGTGCCATCATTCCCTTGCAGCTCCCACAGGTAATCATTGGATTCATCCCCATCACTTTGTTTTCAAGTATCCTTACTGGAATCATTTATGCTAGCCCATATTATCTTCTATTGTAGCCACTACTTTCTCATTTTCCAACAATAATCTACTAATGTTGTGAACAAACTGCTCAGTCTTTTGTGCTTCCACCTGGAATTCCAATTTCCTTTTAAGGGTTTGATCTCCCCCTCTGCTTTCTCTACACATTTATCACACAAACTCACAGCTATGTACTCCATTTTGAAACATCGTATACACATGGTAAACACTCCTCCCAGCCTGCTCTTTGACATACCCTAGCTGCTATTATGTTTTTTTTTCTTTTGGCTCCCTGTTTTGGAGTTTCTGCCCCCTATGTCCTGGCTGACATGGCAGACACTCACCTCTTCCATGCCTCCTTTTGCCTGTGCTCGTCGACTGCTCACAGGGACTCTAAATTTGTACCCAAATGTAGAACGCACATGTGTTTCTCTGTGTCTCTGCTATTTATTTTGTAGTGCTGTAGTGCAAGCTGTGAGGAGACACAGAGACAGAGATGGGGTGGAAGGTGATCCAGACAGAGTGGCAGCAGTGTGGCATGGCAGGGACAGGCACACTGCACAGGTTTCATATGCTATGCGTGTCCTGTCCTGTGAGAGGGTGATCATTGTGTGAGGGCTGGTAGCCACGTGCTAGAGAGAAGACAGCAGTAACACAGCATGTAATCCGTCATGCTGGCAGTTTTGATAACATGTGGCAGTATGGTTTGTGGTGTTCTGGGGGGATGACAACAGCCCAAAAGAGTCTGTCCCACAGTGATCCATGTTTCATGACCCCTGTTAGGCGTGGAAGTACAGCACATCACACCAGGAGGATCCGTTCTGGCAGCAGGTGTGCTTGCACGTGTTTGTGTTGTACACTGTGGTAGTTGCCATCCTTCATTCTCTGTGTGGTATACACCGGGCACACTTACTATCAGCTGCAACCCTGTGGTCCTATATATGTGGGTGCCACAGCATGCAAGTGATACAGCACAGAGGATGTGGTTGCTGCACCGTGCAAGTCATACAACACTCACAAGGTACAGCCAGAATCACAGGGTCTGTGATGGCTGGTAATTAGCGGGACACAAAATGCACTACAGTGGGTCAATGCACAGAGCAATGGGAACTAAGGAGGAGCAAGACAGAAGCAGGAGTGGTGTGAAAAGCAGTGAAAGCAGACAGGTGATGCAAGTCTGTGCAGTGTATATCACGGGGAGCAATACCGGCAGTAGCTCCATCAGTGACAGTCTAACACTTGAGGCACTGAAATTTAGGTGTCATCCACTGATCTCAGTCTCTGCAGGCAAATTGGGTGACTGGGACTGAATGTTGCAGCCATAGCTGCTGAAACAAAAGGGAGCAGGAGGCACTGAAGATTTCCCTTTTACTGCCGTGCTCTCTTTTTTCACATTATACATGCTGTCTGTCCTGTGGAAGAGAGCTGGCAGCCGTTAAACAAAAGCAGGTCAGTGTGAGAGCCACGGAAGGGTGGCAATTTGTTACATTTGTGGGGAGAACTGTTAATACTGCCCTTCTGCCTGGGCAGAGACTTGCTCCCAGTGGGAATGATTACAACCATGTAAGCCCCTCCATGGCTCCGTCTCGCTATTTGCGGCAAACAAAAGATCAGGAATATTGCCATTTTCATGCATGCCTAGTAGAGCAGCTCAGGCTGATTTACAGGCTGACAGCATTTAAAACCAGTGTGAATCCAGATTACAAAAAGAGAAAGCTTAGCGCACAGCTCCTTATAAAAAAATCCAAACTGCAGTTGGCACGCTTTCGCCCATTACAACAGTAAAGCACAAGGTGGAGATCGTAGCTTTTTTCCATAGTATTAATCTATACATGGTCTTTGTTCTGATAAACTCTGAACTTAGCTCTCTCTTTTTGTGATCTGGATTCAAGCCGGTTTTAAATGTTGTGAGCCTGTAAATCAGGAGTCTGAGCCACTCTACTGGGTATGCATGAAAATGACAATATTCCTGATCTTCTGTTTGCCGCAAATAGCATGACCTAGCCATGGAGGGGCTTACATAGTTGTAATCATTCCCACTGGAAGCAGGTTTAGCAAATGCGGGTATTTTGTATGAGACTATGACTGAGTAATAAATTGCGATTTTGGGCCTAGTTTTGATATGTGGTCCCCATTCTTTGCCAGCAGTTTGTGCCTGTTTATAGGGGTTGCACCTCTGACTGTTCATGGAGTGTGCAATCTGTTTAATTATTTTTCAAGAGCCTTTCAGTGCCTTTTCCATCTTGCCTCTAAACCAGTTCAATCTCAGACTAAAAAAAGTTTGCCTATCTCAGCTGTATACCGTTATGAAAAATAATCACAAGTGAAAAATACATCACAGTACCCTGGTGGTAAAATAAAATCAAGGACACGCTCCCAACATGGTTTCCCTTGAAATGTATTTTGCACTTGTGATTATTTTTCATTAAAGTTTACACAGATGGTGCCGGTAACTCTTTGTTACTGATACTGAACCTTGTACCTGGCACAGATTGCTAGAGTGGAGCAGTGTATGTGCCTCATCTACTGTACACTAGGCGGATACATCAGTTTGAATTGTTTAATGGATTCAATGTCCATTTTTTCTGTCTCTTGCAACTTGAGCTCGTTCCTTTGGGGTTGTCTCCCGGGTTGTCTGGAACATATAAGTGAAGACGATGATTGGAATCTTTAATTCTTATTTTTGCAGCTTATCAAATGCTTGGTAACAGAGGAAGGCCTATAAGTGATGACACAGAAGGAACTTTCCTTTTGTTAGATTTTAAAGGGACTAAACTTAGATTTGCATATTCTCCTGGTGGCAGACTTTGTTGCCCCCATAAGCTTCATTAGCAAGTTTGTTTGTACTGCTTGATTATTTCCTGCAGCTACCCTGAAGTTGAAACAGCCACAAGTGTCCATTAGACATATTTTTAATGCACCCATTTAGCTAGTCAGCACTTCCCCTTTCACTAGACCACCCCTCGTTTCCCCCTCTCCCATTTTCATGCAGACAGGGTAACAGCTACATTCAAGCAAATAACATGTCCCCAGCAGGGATGGTGCCAGGTAGGAGAAGCTGAGATTTTGTTTTTATTTTCAACCTATAGTGGGGAGAGCCATTGAGGCTTCAGTTAAAATTTAAATCCCAGCTCCAAGCTGAGCTCAGCCCTGGAGGGCACTGCCATTATTAAAATCCCTGTTCCCAGTGAGGCCAAGCTCAGCCCAGCATCCCAGTTGGAGGGGGGGCAGTTTACTCTGGCTGGCTGGCTGCCAGCCAGTTCAGGGACACAAGAAATCTGCACACTGTCTGTTAGATCAAAACTGTATGAGGGAATAGAGACCCTTCCATGTCATCACACAGTTTTCAGCTAATACAAACTCCGTTGTGAGTTTTCTAAAACTTGTGGCTCCTGAATTAATTTTGGTTATACAGACAGTGTGCAGATTGCTTGTGTCACTGACCTGGCTGGCACCGACCACAATAAAGTGCTCAATCCTCCCCCCCCAGACACTGGGCTGAGCTGAGCCCTGCTGGGAGCAGGGCTTTTAGCAATAGTAATGCTCTCCAGGACTGAGCAAAGATCAGAGATGTGGTTTAAATTTTAATTGAACCCTCCTAAGATACTATTAAATATGAAGAACAACAAAAACAAAGTCTAAAACTAAATTAAATAGTGTGACAGCTTTACAACGCAGAATTGCCACAGAAATAATCATCCACTGGAGGATGTGGTGTTGTCCCATCTGCGGGCACCTCTCTGAGCTGAGGGAGGAGGTTGCTCATCTCCAGACTGAGTTGACCAGGATTAGGGGGACCTTCTCTCCCACCCAGGGACCACCCGGGCCACCGCTGTTGCTTCAGAGGTTGTCAAGAAAGAGGAGCAGTTGGACCACAGTGGGCTCAGGGAGGGTGAAGGTGGTGGAACAGAGGTGCATCCCTCCAGTTGTACCTCTCCACAATTCATATGCCATTCTGAGAAAGTGTGGTTCCTCTATGGAGGCACCCACAGGGGAGACCACGGAGGATGCTGGGAACCTCCACAGAAGAGACACACAGGAGGGTGGCATGGGACCCCCACAGGGGAAGGAAACAACTCCTGGTGGGGGACTCCATTGTTAGGAGGGTAGAACTGGGGGAGGAAGGGGAGAGGGAGGTAAGGTGCCTGCCTGGTACCATGGCTTGGAGGGACAGGGAGCGAATCCTCAGGATCGCAGGAGCAGCTGCACAGGAGAGGGAGCTGGATGTCACTGTCCACCAAGGGACAAATAATCTGGCTGGGAAAGGGATCAGAGCAGTGCAGGAAGAGTTTGTGGAGTTCAGGAAGGGCCTTAGACAAGTAGCACGCATGATAACCTTCTCGGAGATGCTGCCTGTCTATGTCATGGGTGAGGCTAGGGTGCTCCACACCAATGGATTTGATCAGTGGTTCAGAAACTGGTGCAGAGCTCAGGGGTTTGCCTTCATTGGGGACTGGGGATCCACCTGGAGTAATGCAGGCCTATACTGGCGTGATAGTCTGCATCTGTCCAGGAGGGGAACCAGGATCCTGGGTGATAGGTTTAAATGCTTCATTGGCAAGCATTTAAACTAGACAAGGGGGGAGGCACTGGAAAGAAGTAGGGAAATCCTAGCTCCCGAAAAAATATCAAGGTAGTTAGTGAGGTAAACACCAAGATAGAGACGTCGATAGGGAGAAGGGTAGGGGTAAATAGAGAAAATGACAGAGGCAATAAGGACAGGGATGGGGCAAAAAGAAGTAAGACCATCAAGAAATGGAGGGTAATGAGTACCAATGCCTGTAGTCTGGGCAACAAGCAACAAGCTCCGGTGGTCTTGATGGAAGAGGGATGTCTGGATATTGTGGCAGTCACAGAAACATGGTACACAGAGAACCATGACTGGGATGTTAACATACCAGGGTACACAACCTACAGGAGGGACAGGGAGGGTAGAAGAGGGTGAGGAGTAGCTCTCTATGTAAGGGAAGGGATAAAAGCAATGGAACAAAAGAGTAAATAGGGAGGAGAGGATGCACTGTGGGTCACCTTAGAGACTGGAAATGGCACCACAATCCACACAGGGTTGTATACAGACCCCATCTCAAGGGGAGGAATGGACAAGGATATGATAGAAGGCATCCTTAGGATGGCAGAGAAAGGGGAGATACTGTTGATGGGGGACCTGAATATGCCAGATGTTAACTGGAACACCTTTGCTGCAGGCACATCAAAGAGCAGGGTCATTCTTGATGCCCTACAGGGGGCATGCCTCAGACAGCTAGTGCTGGAACCCACTCAGGAGGGAGCAATCTTAGACCTCATACTCTCGAATGCGGACAGTGAGAGGATCTCAGATCTAGAAGTGGGTAGCCATCTGGGAACAAGTGACCACCAAACAGTGTGATTCACGATAAACTCAGCAGCAGAGTCAAGCCATACAAAAGTGAGGGTACTGGACTTCAGGAGGGCTGACTTTGGAAAAATGGGAGAGTGCCTTAGAAAAACACTAGCAAATGGGCAAGAAGGAGGGGTGGAGCAACAATGGGGAAACATCAAAACTGCCATCACAGAGGCAACAAGCCTTTGTGTGAAGCAAATAAACAAATCAAAATGAAAAAAAGCCATTATGGTTCTCAAAAGAGGTGGCGGGGAAGGTTAGGGAGAAAAATATAGCATTTAGGAAGTATAAGGAAACACAGAAGGAGCAGGACAGAGAACTGTCCCAGTTAAGGCAGAAGGAAGCAGGAAAGGAAGTCAGAATAGCAAAGGCCCAAACTGAGGAAACAATAGCCAACTCGGTTAAGAAGGGGGATAAAACCTTTTATAGGTACATTAGGGAGTGTAGAAAGACAAAGGGAGGGATAGTGAGGCTGAATAGAATGGATGGTGGGTGGGCAGAGAGGGACAGTGAAAAAGCAGGGATACTGAATGAATATTTCTGCTCAGTATTCACAAAAGAGGAGGTGGGGGAGGTACCTAATCCAATTAACAGGAGCACTCTGGATAGGGGGGTCGATTCCAGTCCTTTCACAATAGTTTCTGCTCAGCACTTTATCAACTCCACAACGTCCCGTCTCCTGTATGATAACTCCTTCTCACTCATATGACCTTCGCTCGGTGAAACGTTGTTTGTCACCAACCACGATATCCAAAGACGACATAGATATGGGTGCTGGAGCATCTGGAGTTCTACCTTCACCCACCTGAAGGGCGTGGGCCTACAGTTCTGCACAATATCCAGTCTTCCATCTCAGTTCATGGAGCATCAGCCATGTAAGCCATTCAAGATGACCTTACCTACATTAAGGCTATTCCACCACAGTCCATGGTCAATGCCAGCCTACGGCCAGTACTCTTCTCAGCCTTGCCCCACAAAGATGCTATTGACTGGCTTGAGCAATTCCAAGCATGGATTTCCTTAAATGGTTGGACAAATCCTTTGCATATTTCCAATGCCTTGCACTTGCTTCTGAGAGGGACTGCCATATCCTGGTTCAATGCACTTCTGGAACAAGTCAAAGGGAACACTGCCACCATGTTTGCAACTTTCAAGGACCATTTTCTTCAAGCATATCCACCCTGGTTATTGTAACAACAGCTGTGGGAATGTGCCATGAAACACTGAATCTCTAGAAGCATTCATAGCGGACACTGAGTCACGCTGAAAACACCTGCAGAAAACAGAGAAAGATCAAGTCACCGTCTTTGTCTAGGGACTGCTTCTTTAATTCCATACTTACATAATTCAGCAAAAGCCAACAACCTGGATGGACACATTCCAAGCTGCACAACTTGCACAAGAGTTCATATCCATGTTCCAGGCCACCAGTGTACAAGCACCTCAGTCCTCACAAATGGCTGCACTCGCAACATGTGTCCAACAGCAACAAGCAAAGACTGACATGCTCATCTCAACTGTCAATACCTTACACCTCAGCTCAACTGCTTCCTCACCTAACTCTATCAATGCTCTGCAGCCACCTCGACAGTGACCTGATCCACCTCCACTTTCATGAGAGCCCGTGACCTGCCAGTGGTGTGGATTCAGAGGACGCACTGCCGCTGTCTGCTGAAAGTGAAAGTATTATGACAGAACTCAAGACAACCAAAGACACCCACCGCAGCACAACAAGCAAGATACTTGCAACCAACCCCAGGATTGGGGAAATGAGCACTGCCCAATGATTTTATTGGGCAGAGGAACACAGCAACTGATCGCCCCTTTGACTCTTGCAAATCAAATAAACCGTGTCCTCTAAATGCTAACTCTGGCACACTCTCGCTTTTCCAGGGACAAAGGTACCTGCCATCAGATCACCACTCCTAATGAACTATGTCCTTGTTACCATCAGAGATTGGTCCATGCATGGCTTGATTGACACTGGAGCAGAAATCTCAGTTATCAACAACAGTATTCTGAACAATCAAGCTATTCATCATTTACCCAGTATTTCTCAAGCTGACCTAAAGTACATTATCATAGCAAGTACCGCTACAGTACCTATCACAGGTGTGGTCCATCTCAAGCTTTACTTTAGCTCACAACAAGCTACTGTCAGGTTCTACCTAATGCCTGATCGACAACCTGCAGTGATTCTTGACTTGGACTTCCGCAAAGCTCATAAAGCCATCCTCGACTTTGCATCAAACTGTCACTAGACCCTTGGAGACAAATCACAGCTACAGACTCAGTCACTGTGCCTCCTCAAACAGAGATGGTTTTGATTGCCAAGATTCAAGATGAACCACTTCCACAAGGTGGCACTGTTACAGGATCCCCCACTCTGCATTCATCAGGTCTTCTTCCAGGAAACACCTTGTCTGCAGTGCATGGTGGCACGGTCTTCCAAAAATGCTGTAACTTCATAGATAAGATCATCTCAAAGGGTGCCAATATTGGAAAGGGTTGTCTGCTTGTCAACAGGGGACCAACTCCATCTCATGGAAGAACCTCAGCCTGGTTCCATCAGCTCTAGTCCTGTAAATACTATCACAACATCCCCATCTTCACCAGAGTTACCCCTCAGTAAGTGACTATCCTCTTCAAAACTTCCAACATCTCCAACAGAAACGATTAGTCGCCGGATTTAAGACTGCGGGCATTTGGTTGTGGTTTAAATATCGTCTGTTCATTTGGTCCCCGGAGTAAGCGTCGCACAAATGTTGCCGCTGGTTTAAATCGGCGACGTATTGTCTGATGTGTCAAGTGCCTGCAATTCAGTCAGTGCTGTCTTTCATCCCTCGCTCTGTTTTCGAACCCCCACCTTTACTCTAAATTTCACCTCCCTTACTGACTGATTTTGGACGCGAATACTCTGTGTGACAATCAGTGTATCTCTGAGGAAAACTGTAGGACCAGATCCCTCGCTCTGTTTTCGAACCCCCACCTTTACTCCAAATTTCGGCATTGCTGTCGCCCAGATGAATCAAACAGCTGCTATTTGTCCAAACATGCTGATACTGCTTTTGCAGGAAAAAATTACTTGCAGGCTCAGCACAGATCTCATTTAAAAGGTGACATGAGCCAGCATTGTTGTTAAACATTTATCTCAGATTGCATAATCAGCTGGCAGAGATCGTAGCACCATACATGGGCCAGTGATTGTTAATTGGTAATTAAATTTGTGATAGAACCTGCTATCTAATGATTTATATAATTAGAGCAGTAGTCTCACCTGTATATATGCTACTTATGGTCTCAAAGCACTGCTGAGGTATTTAAATAGCGAGGAGCATCTGCAAATAAGCACTCATAACCACTCTGTAAGTTGTAAATAGCGAGGAGCATCTGCAAATGCAAGGAGTTCCGAATCGAAAGGGGATCAGAATCGTTTGGTCACAAATAAGCAAAGCTGCTGCAGGGCGACATTTCGACCGCAACTACATGAGACACGCGACTTTCACAAGCAGTAATATTTTTACCATTCGCCGTTTTTACCGCAATATTATGTCCGTGACATATTGTCCGGGAACCATTCGTCCGCTTTCGCTGGCAACAAATACATTCTTGTTTTTGTGGACTATCTAAGAAAGTATTTGGAAATAATCCCCCTTAAAGACATCACAGCTGCCACAAGGGCAAGCACTTTCCTCAACACCAAAAGACAACGTTTCCTGCACACACAGACCTGAAAAAAAGGGATACCGCATCATTTTTTTACGTGCACTGTTGTCTCTCTCTCTCTATCTCTCTATCTCTCTCTCTCTCTTTCTCTCCTCCCTCCCCTTCATGGTAGTAATGCACTCTTCCTCCACACCCTGCAATCAATGACAGCAAAGTTCTCTTTCTCTCCCTTACGTGATCCTGCTCCCCAATTAAAAACTATGCCTGATTTCAGTTTTTAAAATGCAGTGTAGTCCACCCCACACTCAACAAAGCCCCACCAACCACCCCAGGAAGGAAAGGGATGATATTTACAAAGCTTGGTAAACAATATTATCACAAAATGATGACACACTGAGGCTGGCAGTCAAACTAGGGAACTGTAAAAGATAGGGCCATCAGTTAGAGTCACAGTTTGATTCAATCACTTACTAGATGGTTCAGATTTGCTTTCCTTTTTGTTGTTTTTTTAAACTATAAAACCACTTTATAAGTGCAGTAACCCACTCCAGGGCATGGGGTTGTGTGGAATGAATGCACTTCCCAGGTGGTTGAAGTCACTCAGCCTTCAGCCTCATGTCTTGCAACACACCAAGATTGTGCATTAATTCTGCACATCCTCATGCCCTGGAGTGAGTTATTACAGTTATTGCTTACTAAAATAAATGCTTAGTGCTCATGACCCATAAAAAAAAGTACTGGTAATAAAATATTGTAATGCAAATCTATGTCAATCTGTAATCTCCACAAAAAAAAATGAGTAGGGTGTTGAAAGGAAACTGTCTAGGATCTGTCTTTCATATTTTAAACAGCAGACTTGCATCTGTCAGGAAATGTTAACATATCTATCCTTCTGGACAAATTTGCATAAGAAACCAGACACAAAATCAATCTGCATCTAATGTTTGACACAAGCTGCTATGAATTGCAATTTTGTGTTACAAGTAGAATTAGGCTTCAAATTCATCAAACGAAGTCCCTTACAAATCCAATAAAAGCTAACAAACACTTAAACTTTCTGAATAAGGCCTACATTTTAAAAGGGCTTTTTTCAGCACTACAGCTTGCAACAGTCATTAGTTGCAATGCGGGAACTCACTCAATGCAAGTCAGCCGGGCCCGTGTTCCATATAGTTACTACAGTGTAATTTTTCTTTTAACTAGACTACGTTGAACACAAAAGTAAATTCAGTATTTAAGATACTGTCAACCCCCAGATTAATTTAAAAGGACCAGAGCTTTTAGAATCTACATGTGTCTTACTAGCAGAGCACTGTGTAGATTAACCTACTGAATAGTGATTCTTCTAGCTTTAGTGTTCTGTCATGAAATACCATGACCAGGCCACAAACTCTGTTTCAAGTTGCAGTAATGAGCACTAAAAGAAGTGCTATCTGGTCTGTGGTTCATACTACTAGCTTATGCAGCTTCCTTAACTTATATAGCTTTCCAAGTGCGTTCGAGAAGATACAATTAATACTAATGTGGTGCTGTGTTGCTCATTTATTTGCAACAGAACATGAATCCATAGTTCATATTCCAGGAATACTGTACCAGTTTGCCAATTTGCCCACAATCAATGTAATATTAGCCCATTTCTTCTCCAAGATAGTGCAGCCACTATTCATCTCCTCTGCCCTTCGTAATGAACAGGACAGTTTCATGCCATTTGAACATCAGAGATGGTCTGGGCGGGTTTCTCCAATGGGTATTAAGGGCACACAGACCCACAAAATGATCTCTCCAGCTCCTTACTACAGCACTAGACCTATCGGTGTAGGGGAGCAAGTTGTTGGCATACCCCAGCTTTCATGGTAACTGTAAAATCATTGTTAGATGACATTCAGCAATGGTATGATAATTATATTTACTAATTATATATCTTGTCTTGGTGTTGCAATGCTTTGACAATGAGATTTCACTAGTGAGTGGGGTTTCATCATATTCCTTGACGGTCTGGCAGCCACATCTGGCCATGGTACGCCTTGCCACGATATGGCAATGATAGGACTAAAAACACAGAACTCCATTATTTCATTGCTACCTCACGATTATGAGATCAGGCCAGGACAAAAAGCAATGTTTCCAGCTGGCGTCATCTATTAGAGTGTAATACTCTGGTGATACACAGGCCGCACCTAAGAGCGACATGTCTGTGCTGGTGTCTTGATTTCATTTACAGGATGAGAGAAAGAAAGAGGCTCACAGACCTCAAAGACAAGTCATAGTATGTTTTTATAGTATGTTTGTCTGCGGGTGTCCCAGTTTCACTTACTGACGTGTAGGGAGATGCAGGTGTGCAAGCATTGAATGAAGGAACCCCAGCTCCTCAAGGATTTTATTTATTTGATTTATTTCAATCTAGGATAAGAAAATACCTTTGAGCACAGTGGAGCTCATTTACAAAGGTTCCACGCCAATAATGGGGAGGGGGTTACAAAACTGACAGAGTATTAAGCACAATAACATGTACAGATAATATCAAACACAGAGAACAGGAGAACAGTACAATACATAGTAAACATAGGTGACTGCAATTAGACACATAGTTGGCATTCTAGAACTTTATGGGCAAAAACGTGGGCGGGTAATCCCATTTGGAAATTGGGAAGGGTGAGTCAGGGGATGAAGAGTAGCAGCAGGACAGAGAACAAGGGGGGGGTGCAGTCAGGCAGCATTGTCAAGCATGTTGAGCAAGGCAGGAAGGGGTAGAACGGGTGGGAACGGGGGCAGGCACAGAAGGAGAAGGTGACAGGAGGGAGAGGATGGTGAGGGGTGGGGGAGGGGAGGAAGAAAGGTGTGGAAAAGAGTCAGTCAGGGGTCATAGTGGCCGAGTTAGTGGGACAGAGTAGGAGGATTAAGACATGACAGGTAGAGGGAGGGGGAGAGAGGTGATTGAGCAGGGGGGAGAAAGGATGCAGCCAGGGGCCTTGTCAAGGAGGCTGGGGAATGCAGCTTGCCAGATGAGGAGCAAGTTGCATGACTAATTAAAGCAGGTACACTCACTTTCCTTCGAGATGTGCGGATGCAGGAGACGCTTGAACTGGGTAAGTTGAGGTATGCTAGTCAGTTCACATCTCAGGCCATTTATCCAGATGGGAGCTCTGTAAGGGAAGGATCGCTGGCATTGTGTGGTCTGAACCCTAGGAACATGAAAGAGTTCAGAGACAGACGGCCGGGTGTGACGTGACTTTTGATGCTTTGATAGAAGACTGGCGATGCCCATTGGCAGGGCTCCAAGCAACATTTGCTTGACAAGTACACATGAGTGGTACTTGATGCAATCTTGTAGTTTGAGCCAGCCGGTTAGGGTGAATAGATCGCAAGTATGGGTGAGGTAGCCAGCACCAGTGATAAGTCTACTGGCTCTGTTTAGGACAGTGCTTAGTCTTTTGAGAGATGTAGCTGTGGCAGCTCCATATATAACCAAGCCGTAGTCAATAACAGAGAGTACCGAGCTGTGGATTGCAAGTTTAAGTGCTTCTGGGGTCAGACTTCGTCTGTGTCTGTAGAGCAGTCCTAGTTTAACATTTACGTTCTTAGCAACAATATCAATGTGTTGCTCATAGGTAAGGTGGCAGTCCAGGGTTACTCCAAGGTATTTGAAGTGCTGGATTTGTTCAATGGGGGCTCCTTGGTTATTTTTAACAGTGAGGGCATGTGACTTGTGTTTATGGCGGGAGGATGAGAACAGCATACAGTAAGTTTTGTTTTTTTGTAATTTAGAACTAGCTTGTGGGATTGGAGCCATTTTTCAACTTCAAAGAACCCATGTTGTAGGTTGTCTTCAAACATGGTGGGATCCGGGTGACTTGCAAAGATGACAGCGTCATCTGCGTAAAGGAGGGTCCTTAAATGACAGACCTTTGGTAGGTTGTTTAGGAAGATACTAAACAGAAGGGGTCCCAGGATGGACCCTTGGGGTACACCTGATCTGATAGAGCGCAGTTCCAAGATGGAATTTGAAATCTTCACCCTCTGTGACCTGTTGGCAAGGTAGCTGCCGAATCATTTTAGTGCGCTAGGTGAGAGACCAGTCTTTGTGAGTTGGTCAAGGAGGAGTTTGTGATTCACGGTGTCAAAGGCCTTAGTAAGGTCTATGAGCACCGCTCCTACCAGACTGCTATTTTCAACAGACTGTTGGATGAAGCAAGTGAATTCTAGCAGAGCTGTAGTCGTGCTATGCCTTTTCCTAAAGCCGTGCTGCTGTGTGCATTGCAGGGAGTACTTATTAAGATAGTCCACAAGAGATAGATCACTGCTTCTACCATAATGCCAGGTGAGGCACAGCCTAAAAAAGGTGAGTTGGTGTCTGATTTTTTATGGTTTTGTAAGTGATTCAAAGTACTGTATGGGTCTGTCTGTATATCTGTTGTGTTAATAAATGTAAGTGTGTGTGCATCTGTGTATGCAGGAGTTTGTGCACAGGTAAAATATATGTGTTGCAATTGTGGCTGTGTGTGCACATTGGTTCTTGCAAACCCATATTCACTGACCAGAATCTCTGAGGAAGAGACTCAGCTGTACCATGCTTTTAATAATTAGGCTGTTAGTAACTGTAATGCCATTACGGGGAGGCGCAGAGGCTTACTGTATAATATTTGTTTAGTACCTTGCTTTAGAATAATGGAATAACTAGAACCTAGGTATAAAATAATTGAGAATATAAGTATAATAGGGGGAAAGGGGGGGGGGTGCTGCTGAACTTGATTCAAAACCAGAAGCAGGATGGGAGTCAAACAGTCATACTTAATGATAACCAATAAACATAGAAACAGGTGACCAGTGGGGTTTCACAGTGACTGGTTCTGGGACCTACATTGTTCAATATATTTCTAAGTGACAGGGAAGTGTGTACTAGTAGCTAGATTGCTACTTTTATGATGATACCATGATTGGAAGAATAGTTTCATCCCAACAGGAGATAAATGATATCCAGAAAGTTCTAGACAGGTTTGGGGTATGGGTGGCAAAATGGCAGATGAACTTCAGTGTTGAGAAATGCGAGAAAGTAAGAACATGAATGCAACATGGTACCTCCCTGACATAAAGAGATTATGGAAATCAAGCAGGAAAAAGACTCGGGAGTACTGACCAGCAGCAATGTTAAGTGGGGGCAGTAGTGTAAGGCAAAAAAGACACAAAACAGTGTGCTCTCAGAGGGTCAGTGTCGATGAAGAAGAACCAAAGCAAACAACGCACAAAAATTGGCACTTTCAGCTAAAACAAGCAGGTACGCAAAATCAAGTCACCCTTTTTATTGGAAAAACACAAAGAAAGGCCCCCAGTACCTTACACCCTATGGAGTTTCATCAGGGGTCCCCTCATTCTGCATACCTGCCTGACATTGCCTTACTTTAGTAGTGTAAGGCAGCAGCTAGTTAGGCAAACAAAACCATGGCATGCATTAGGTGGAACTTCATAAGCATATTAAGGCATGTTGTTATATCCTATACAAATCCTTGGTCTATGCAACAGTATTTTGCAACACAGTCAACATGTTTCCTTAATGAAGGAAATATACAGTTACATACTTACATACACTTTTAGGAGGGAATGAAGACCAGCAGTCTATCTAGTTCCTACCTCTTACTAGCTCGGTGGGAATTCCATCACCCCATTGTCTTCAAAGTACTTGTGTACACTGAGATTCAAGGTTACCATTATTATTATTATTATTACAGTGTCAGCTGATGCCACATTCTTTAGCAGTCTCATTTAATTATTTATTTATTTGTCATTTTTGATCGGGCAAAGTACAATAAGCTGTGACAGCTTGTTTCCAGGTTCGTTCTGGGGGGTAGGTTTCTTAGACCTATTTTATTGCCAAGGAATGTTGGTCATGACACTGGGGAAATACCCCTGCATTTCTTCAATAAGTGCCATGGGAACTTTTACTACTTCCACCTAGACAGTGACCAGAGATAGGCAGAAGGGACCTGGTTTTAATGTTTCATTCAATGGAGAGCACCTCAACAGTGCAGTAGCCCCCCCCCCCTTGTACTGCACTACATTGTCAGTTATGGGTATTGCCTCAATTACCTTGCCTGACACTAGAATCCAGGACCTTCTGATATTCCTGTGCCAGAGGGAAAGGTGCTACCTACTCAACCACTGGCACTGTATAGCGGAGACTTATATCTTGCCGCTACTGTAAGTTGGCACAGTGGATCAGGAAGCTATAAGGAGTAACGCAAATGTAAAAGAACATCTGGGACCTGAAATTCAAATGTTTGCGTGGGCACTAACGGGTCTTTGCCCATGCAAACTCTGATTTGCGTTGGAGACCCATATTCAAAGGGGATTTTGCATGGGCAAAGTGGGTTAGCACCACACAAACATAATGTACATATGCAGGCAAGGGGAAGGGCATGGCCATGGATGTGCTGTAGAATAAGGGGTGCTAGCTGCACATTCGAGCAGACTTGATAGACCTCTAGGCCTTTATCTGCTGGCAAATTTCGTATGTTCGTATGTAACGCCATATTCAGTGGTTTTGCACAGCACAAAAGGGTTAAGCACCATCCTTTTACGCAGCACAAATACCGCTGAACAAAACCCTGACTTAACTCCAGGCAACCCTAGTGGTTGCCAGAGGTAATGCAGCCACATAGACGATTGGTTGCTGAAAGAGCACACACTGTGGTCCCTAGCCTCCCCCGGCCCCCCAACCAATCACCAACCCATTCCTTAAAATAAAAGGATCCCTGGTGCTAGTGGTACCCCCACCTTGCAAATCACCAGCTTGCTATTTAAAATAAAGGATGCCTGGTGTTTGAGATACCCCCCCCCACACCAATCACTGGCCTGTTCTTTAAAATAAATGGATCTTTGGTGCTAGTGGTACCCCTCCCCCAAGCTGATCTCTGGCCAGTTCTTTAAATTACAAGGCTCCCTGGTGCTAGTGGCACCCCCCCCACCGATAGCCATCCCGTTCATTTAATAAATATTATCCCTGGTGCTAGTGGTAACCCACCTCCCTCTTATTGCCATCCCAGGCTTCAAGAAAAGTATCCCTGCTGCTAGTAGTAACCCCCTCCTTCTGACTGCTATCCCCGGCTTCAAGAATGTTATCCCTGGTACTAGTGGTAACCCCCCCCCAATTGCCATCCCCAGCTTCTAGAATATTATCACTGGTGCTAGTAGTGCCCTCTTCTCCCCCAATCCCAGCCTGGTTGTACATGCTTATATCCCTGGTGGTAGTGGTGCCCTCTCCCATCACCATCCCTGCCGTATAAACACCCACTGCCTGGTGTCCAGTAGTCCCCCCCAGTGGCACTGGGCACCACCCACTCACCGTACCCTTAGCAGTGGGCCATGGGTGTATACAGTGACCAGCACAGCTCACCTCCTCAGCCGACCATTTAGTGTACAGCCAGGGAGCACGCCTTATTTATGCGGGACACGCACATCACCCTGTCCTATAAATAAGAGGCACACCCCTGGCTGCACATTTCCATGCCAGCTGAGGAGGTGTGAGGAGGGCTTGTTGGTTGCTGTATGCACCTGTGGCACCACTGATGAGTATATGTGAGTGGGAGGAAGGGCCCAGTTCCACAGGGGGAAACCCTGGATGCAAGGGAGGGGCTGTTTGTATGTCAGAGCTGGTGACTGGGGGAGGCACCACTACCACTAGCGGCGTAAGAGTGTACAATGAGGCAGGATCAGAGTGGGGGAGGGCACCACTAGCACCAGAGATGCAGAGTTGGGGAGGGGCCTAAGACAAGTAGCACACACAGTATCCTTCTCAGAGGTGCTGCCTGTCAAAGGCATGGGGGAGGCGAGGGTAATTGGCACCATGCAGTTTAATGAATGGTTGAAAAAATGGTGCAGAGCACAGGGGTTTGGCTTCATTGGGGACTGGGGTTCCACCTGGAGGGACACCAGCCTATACTGGCAGGATGGTCTGCATCTGTCCAGGAAGGGAACAAGTCTTTGAGCAATCGGTTTAAATGCTTCATTGGCAAGCTTTTAAACTAGTCAAGGGGAGGCACTGACAAGCAGCAGAAAATCCCAGCCTCTCCTACAAAACAGGGTACTAAATGAGAAAAGACCAAGGTAGAAAGGTCAGTGGGGATGCTGCAACAGAAGGTAAGGCAATCAAAAATGGAGAGCAATGAGTACCAATGCCCGTAGTCTAGGTAACAAGCTTCCTGAATTAGTGGCCTTGATGGAGGAGGAACATCTGGATATCGTGCAGTCACAGAAACATGGTACACACAAACCATGACTGGGACATAAACATACCAGGATACACTATCTAAGGAGGGACAGGGAGGGTAAAAGAGGGGAGGAGTAGTTCTTTACATAAGGGAAGGAATAAAAGCAACAGAACAAAAGGGTAAACAGGAGGAGAAGAAGCACTGTGGGTAAATTTGAGGCAGGCAATGGCACCACAATCCACACAGGGTTAGACAGACCCCTTCTCAGGGGAGGAAATGGACAAGGAAATGATAGAAAGTATACTTAGAATGGCAGAAAAAGGGGAGATATTGCTGATGGGTGATCTGAATATGCCAGATGTTAACTGGAGTGCAGTTGCAGCTGCCACTCAAGAGTGCAGTTATTCTAGATGCCCACAGGGGCATGCCTTAGACAACTAGTACTGGAGCCCACTCGAGAGGGAGCAATATTAGACTTGATACCTCAAATGGAGATGGAGAGAGGATCAGATGTAGAAGTGGGTAGCCATCTGGGAACTAGCGACCATCGAACAGTATGGTTCACAATAAACACAGCAATAGAGTCAAGCATACAAAGACAAAAGTACTGGACTTTAGGAGGGCTGACTTTGCTAAAATGGGTGAGTGCCTAAGGAATGCACTAGCAAATGGGCGGGAAGGAGGGTGGAAGAACAATGGGAATAATAAAACTGCCATCACAGAGGTAACGAGCCTTGTGTGAAGCAAATAAACAAAACAAGACGATGTAAGAAACCACTATGGTTCTCAAAGGAAGTGGCAGTGAAGGTTCAAGAGAAAAGAAAGCATTCAGGAAGTACAAGGAATCTCAGCAGGAGCAGGACAGAGAACTGTATCAGTTAAAGCAAAAGGAGGCTGGGAAGGCAGTCAGAACAGCAAAGGCCCAAACCGAGGAAAAGATAGCCAACTCAGTTAAGAAGGGGATAAAACCTTTTATAGGTACATCAGGGAGCAAAGGAAGACCAAGGGAGGGATAGTGAGGCTTAATAAAGGGAGAGGAGGGTGGGCAGAGGGAGACTGTGAAAAGGCAGAGATACTAAACAAATATTTTTGCTCAGTATTTACAAAGGAAGAGGGGGAGGTACATAAAACAAACAGTAGTAACACTCTGGATACAGAAGTTGATACCAGCCCATTTACAGAAGAAAGGGTTCTGAAAGAACTCTTAAAACTGAAGGTGGACAAAGCAATGGGGCCTGATGGGATTCATCCCAGAATTCTAAAAGAATTAAGGGTAGAACTAGTGACACCACTGACTACCCTCTTTAACAAATCATGGGAGGATGGGGTGGTACCCGAGGACTGGAGGAGGGCAGATGTGATTCCCTTCACAAAAGTGGGAGCAAGGCAGAAGCAGGAAACTATAGACCTGTTAGTTTAACCTCAGTGATAGGGAAATGATGGAATCACTTCTAAAGGAAAGAATTGTCGAGTATCTAGCTGCCAGAGGGCACAGGACCCTAGGCAGGATGGATTCACAGTGGAAGGTCATGCCAGACGAATCTGATAGATTTCTTTGACTGGGTGACCAAAGTAGTAGATCAGGAGGGCTGTGGACATGGCCTACCTAGACTTTAGCAAGGCATTTGACACAGTCCCACACAAAAGATTAATATATAAGTTAGCCAGCCTGGGAGTGGGTCCCAAGATGATAGCCTGGGTAAAGAACTGGCTGGAGAATAGGACACAGAGAGTAATAGTAAATGGAGTCCACTCAGAAGAAAGGAGGGTTACTAGCGGGTACCGCAGGGTTCAATATAGGACCAGTCCTCTTCAATGTCTTTATAAGTGACATGCAGAAGGACTGGAAGGAAAAGTATGTCTCTTTGCAGATGACACTAAGATCTGCAACAGAGTTGATGCACAGGGTGGGGTGGAAAGGATGAGAAGGGACTTGGCAAGGTTAGAGGAATGGTCAAATGTATGGCAGCTTAGATTCAATGCTAAGAAGTGCAAGGTAATGCACCTGGGAAACAAAAATCCAGGGGAAGAGTACACAATGGGGGTGAGATACTAACAACAACAAAAATGGAAAGGGACCTGGGGTAGTCATATCAGATGACCTAAAGGTGGGCAAGCAATGTGAGAAGGCAGCAAGGAGGGCTGGGGGATACTGGGATGCATAGGGAGAGGCATCACCAGTAGAAAACAGGAAGTTATTATCCCTCTGTACAGACAGCTGGTGAGGCCCCATCTGGAGTACTGTGTGCAGTTCTGGAGACCCAATCTCCAGAAAGACATAGACAGGATGGAAGCTGTCCAGAGGAGGGCAACTAAAATGGTGCAGGGTCTGCACCGGAGGACATATGAAGAGAGACTTAAGGAGCTTAATATGTATAGCCTCGAGGAAAGGAGGGAGAGGGGGACATGATAGAAACTTCAGGCACCTCAAGGAATCAACAAAGTCCAAGAAGGTAGCATCTTTCAAAAAGAGGTGTGCAAGAACAAGAGGGCACAATTTGAAGATAGAGGGGGCGGCTCAGAGGTAATTTAAGAAGTATTTTTCACAGAGAGGGTTGTGGATGCATGGAATGGCCTTCCGGAGGAGGTTGTGGAGTCAAAATCAGTGGTGGAATTCAAGCATGCATGGGATAGTCATAAGGCAATTCTGGGGGGTTGGGGCAGGAAGAAGTAGGCTGCTGGTTAACTAGGATCTGCAGCTTATCCAGTAGGTAGGGAAATGGGCAGACTGGGTGGGCCAAGCGGTCCTTATCTGCCATCAAATTCTATGTTTCTATGTTTCTAGAGATAATATTCTTGAAGCTGGGGATGGCAATCAGAGGGAAGGGAGGTTACCACTAACACCAAGGATAATATTCTGAAGCTGGGGTTGGCAATCAGAGAGAGAGAGAGAGGGGTTACCACTAGCACCACTGATAATATTTATTAAAAGAACAGGCCAGCGACTGGCAGAGGGGGGCACCACTAGCACCAGGGTTCCTTTTACTTTAAAGAACAGGCTGGTGATCGATGGAGGAACCACTAGCACCAGGGAGATGTATACATGGTTTGGACCAGAAATTGGGGGCGGTTCCACATTAACGCGTTCTGCTACCATGCAATGAGCCCCATAATGGGCATGCAAATGACCCCTTAGCAGCTTGCATGCAGAATGGGCTCATTTGCATGTCTCTTTCTGAATATTGGAAACAGTGCTCTGGCACTATCCGCTCTGGTGTCGTACTTTGGGAGCCCTGTCGAGGCAACACTAAGTGGCTTAACACTGGGCCAACATGGCCGTATATTCAGTCGAATAGAGCTGGCACGCTATTCCATTGAATACAGCATCTTCGGGCACCCAGGCAAGCGTAAGGTGCAGCGCAAATTTTGGCACTGCGCTTTGCACATATTTAAATATTGGGCCCCTGATGTGACAACATAGACAAGTTATAATGTATAGTTATTTAAAAACAAGAATCTGAATTCAAAAGCACTAAGGCATGAGTTATGCAAAAAGAACATTAGCAGTAAAGCTATATCTTTAAGATCGTTGACAGCAACCTGCCTCGGGGTGAGAGAAGCATATTTACTGTAAAATACTCCCTATCTCAGCTATGCCAAAGAGCAGGCACTTTACGGTAAGTAAGAGTGACTAGCAGATGCCAGCCAGACCGGTTTAGAAAACACCATAGAGCAGTCAGAAATGGATATACGGTAATAAGAAACCTGTTATGTCACATTTTATGTCTTACAGCTAGCGATAGGCAGACTGGCCCACTGGAAATCCCCTCCTCCTCCTCCCCAAGCTCTCCTAACCTCTGGGGAACCTTGGTATTTTCAGCCAGTGTATTAGACCTGCCACTTCTGTGACATGAAGCTGTAAGTTAAAAGAAACCACACCAGGATCCCTCTCCCCTCTGCCATACTGGTGCATGCTGTAGCAAAACTTTTTTAGTTGCATCCAGTTATTTTGGATATACTACTTTCCCAAAAGTTAATTTATTTGTGTTTATTCTGACAATTTATACTTGTCTGTGATGTCCCAGTTTCCTGTGTCAGCTTGTCGGAGGATGCAGGCGTGCAGGCATTGAAAAAATAAATAAATAAAAAAAAAGGAACCCCTACTCTTCATGGATCACCACTACATCCAAAAGGCATAGTTTAAAACTGAGTCTGTTTGCTTTTTTACGGTTTTGTATGTGATTGGACATATGTGTCTGTCTGTATATCTGTAGTACTGATATTTGTAAGAGTGAGCGCATCTGTGTATGCAAGCGACTGTGCATGTGTATATCTGTGTGGCTGCATGTGCATCTTGAGTCTTGCAGAGCCTTGTTTACTGACTGATAAATCAGAGGAAAAGAGCCAGCCATGTGATAATGCGTATGCTGTTTCTAACTGCAGTGCCATTATAGAGGAGGCTCTGGGGCTTATAGAAACATAGAACATAGAAACATAGACTTTAATGGCAGATAAGGCCCGCTTGGCCCACCTAGTCTCTCCATTTCCCTATCTATTGGATAAGCTGCAGATCCTAGTTATTCAACAGCCTACTACCTCCTACCCTCCTCTAGAATTGCCTTATGTCTGTCCCATGCATTCTTGAATTCCCCCTCTATTTTTGACCCCACCACCTCCTCAGGAAGGCCGTTCCCTGTGTCCACCGCCCTCTCTGTGAAAAAAATACTTCCTCACGTTGCCCCTGAGCCGTCGCCCCTCTATCTTCAAATTGTGCCCCCTTGTTCTTGCACATCTCTTTTTCTGAAAGATGCTACCCTCCTGGACTTTGTTGATTCCCTTGAGGTACTTGAAAGTTTTGATCATGTTCCCCCTCTCCCTCCTTTCCTCATGGGTATACATATTAAGCTCCTTTAGTCTCTGTTTGTATGGCTTCTGGTGCAGACCCTGCACCATTTTAGTTGCCCTCCTCTGGACTGCCTCCATCCTGTCTATGTTCTTGCAGAGATGGGGTCTCCAGAACTGCACACAGTACTCCAGATGGGGTCTCACCATCTGTCTGTACAGAGGGATAACAACTTCTTTTTTTCTACTGGTGATGCCTCTTTCTTTGCATCCCAGTATCCCCCCAGCCTTTCTTACTGCCTTCTCACATTGCTTGCCTACCTTTAGATAATCTGATATAACTACCCCAGTTCCCTTTCCATTTTTGTTGTTGCTAGTAACCCCCCCCCCCACCATTGTGTACTCTTCCCCTGGATTTTTCTTTCCCAGGTGCATTACTTTGCACTTCTTTGCACTGAATCTAAGCTGCCAAGCTTTTGACCTTTCCTCCAACCTTGCCAAGTCCCTTCTCATCCTTTCCACACATCCCCATGTATCAACCTTGGTGCAGATCTTTGTGTCGTCTGCCAAGAGGCATACTTTTCCTTCCAGTTCCTCCACAATGTCACTTATAAAGAGATTAAAGAGGACTGGTCCCAGTACTGAACCCTATGGTACCCCACTAGTAACCCCCATTTCTTCACAGTGTACTCCATTTACTATTACCCTCAGGGTCCTGTTGTCCAGTCAGTGTTTTACCCAGGCTACCACCCTGGGACACACTCCCAGGCAGGCTAACTTGTTTATTAATCTTTTGTGTGGGACTGTGTCAAATGTCTTGCTAAAGTCTAGGTAGGCCATGTCCACAGCCCCTCCCTGGTCTACTACTTTGGTCACCCAGTCAAAGAAATCGATTAGATTCATCTGACATGACCTCCCCACTGTGAATCCATGCTGCCTTGGGTCGTGTGTCCCACTGGCCTCTAGGTACTCAACAATTCTTTCTTTCAGAAGTGATTCCATCATTTTCTCTACCACTGAGGTTAAACTAACAGGTCTGTCATTTCCTGCTTCTGCCTTGCTCTCACTTTTGTGAGGGGGAATCACATATGCACTCCTCCAGTCCTCAGATACCACACCATCCTCCCATGATTTGTTAGAAAGGGTAGTCAGTGGTGTCACTAGTTCTCCATTTAGTTCTTTTAGAATTCTGGGGTGAATCTCGTCAGACCCCATTGCTTTGTCCACCTTCAGTTTTAGGAGTTCTTTCAGGACCCTTTCTTCTGTGAAAGGACTGGGATCGTTCCCCCCTATCCAGAGAGTCTCTTTTTTTTTGCAGTTTAAGTTTTATTAAAGTTTATTACATCCACCAACCACAAACAATAAAGAATCACAAGAAAGCATAGAGATAACACACAACCAACTAATAAGAAACCCCAATCTGACAAAACCCCCTCCCTCCAACCACTCCCTGACCCCCCTCCCGAGCACACATACCAACAAAGAAACTAAACAAAAGGAGAAAAACAACCGGGGGCTCAAACTCTGCAGAAAAGGGTCACAATCCTCCCACCGCCATGCTCAGTCAGGCAGCCTCAGAATAGACAGGAGAGTATGAAACTGCTCCCATCTATTCTGGAAAAGGTCTGGATGCTGGTGAAGTCTGGTGATCTGCTTTTCAACTGCAAGCGGCTATATAATCTCACTATACCATTCCCTAAAAGGCGGGACACAATCAGCATGCCAGTGATTAAGAAGGATAACTTTTGCTACCATGGAAATCAACGCCATATGGACCAAACAGGGAGGGTGGAACGTCCCCAACCAAGCAAATTTCAGGGATAAAGGCATCCTCCAAACCCAATAGTGGATCACGTGAGGCCTTGATTTTAGATTAAAAAAACAGCTACTTTAGGACATTCCCATAACATGTGGTATAAGTGACATTCTGCTGACCCTCACAGAGTACACAGTGAAGTATCAGACCATCCTATCCTAAACAGTTTAAGAGGGGTGTAGTAGAGATTATGCAGTATACGAAACTGGGTCCACTGATAACAGTCCCTTTTAATATTTTATATAAGTTGCACCAGATATGTCTCCAGCATCCAGAATCAAGTGGCCATTGAAAAACCTGCTGCCAGTAGAAACCAACACCTGAAAAAGCTTCAGGATCAAGGGACTGTAAGCACACATATAACCGAGCTACGGAATGGGACTGAAGAACCAAGGAAAGCAGCTGGGAAATAACGCTTTTGACCGCCTAAACACAAGGTGCACGACCATAGACCGAGGTCAGGGCAGTGGCCAGTTGCCAGTTTTTAAAGGTGTGAAATGTGGGAATGGAGAACAGTTCCTGTAACCGTCGATGGGAAAAATCTTCCCATCATCAACAGTAGGGGAAACTGATGAAGTTCCAAGCTGGGGGCAGAAATTGTTCCAATTGTAATCTAGCCTTAATGGTCAAGGATGCGGGAACATTTTTAGAGAAGTTGGGAGGTTAGAAAACTTAGTGTCTAAAAGATTAACACGAGAGACACCTGCCTTCAGACATAACCCTGATTCAATATGGAGTCAGAGTGGAAAATAACTCCCCAGCCCCGAATCATTTGAGGGAGATCCCCATTGCATAAATTTGGCAGCATGTAGGGCCAAATAGTAGAGATAAAAGTGGGGGAGGCAAAACTGACCTGATCTTGGGGAAAGGTAAGTTTAGAGTAAGTATGATGAACCTTCCCCTCCCTTCAGAGGAAGTGGTTCAGGAGCCTTTGCAGAGAGGTAAACCAGACCTTAGGGAGATACACCTCCACTATGCTCATCGGATAAAGTAACCAGGGAAGAATATTCATCTGAAGAATATTAAAAAGACCCTAGAGCATCATAGGAAGGGAAAGGAAGACCATCTAGCCAGATTGGCTTTAATAGTCTGGAGCAGGGGTGGAAAATTCAGGCAGACTAAATCTGAGTGATGATGAGGCAAAAAGATTCCCAAATATTTAAGAGCCTTGGGTTCCCAGGATAAGCCCAAGGCAACAATATCCTGCTTAAAAAGATAGGCATCAAGGGGCATGACCTGAGTTTTTTCCAGATTCAGTCTATAGCCTGCCAGTTTGGAGAAGTACTCAATCTCAGCCAGTGCCGCAGGGATGGAGGAGACCGGATCTGTAACATGGAGAAGCAGGTCATCTGCGTAAGCAGAATGTTTATATTGCTCATACCCAACTAATATAACCTGAATGGCTGGGGAGGTCTGTAAATGCCAAAGAAGGGACTCTAAATAGATATTAAACAGGAACAGAGAAAAGGGACAGCCTTGCCTGGTGCCTCTTCCCAGAGGAAAAGCAGCAGAAGACAAACCATTACAGCGAATTCTCGCCAAGGGTCTCGTATACAGCACTTGCAGCCAGGAACAAAAATTACAGGGAATTCCAAACTTGCACAAAACCTCAGAAAGGAAAGGTCAGGAAACATGATCAAAAGCCTTCTCTGTGTCCAGAAAGACCAGATCCACAGGAGTCCTGCTCTCCCCAGACGCAGAGATTAGGTGGAGCAGCTTCCTCACATGATCGCTAGAATTACGCCCCTGCATGAAACCCACCTGCACTGGTGAGATAAGAGAGTCCCAGACCAATTTCAATCTATTCGCCGATACCTTGGCCAGAATCTTTACATCTGAATTCTATAGTGAAATTGGCTGGTAACTTGCAGGCAGGATCTCGACTTTACCCGGCTTCTGGAGGAGGATTATCCAGGCCTGAGTAAAGGGGTAATCCTGCAGGCCATCCATCAAGAAGAAATTAAACAGACAGGTAAGTAAGAGTGATAAATTGTCTGAGAGAACCTTGTAGAATTTATTACAGAAACCGTTCGGGCCAGGTGCTTTGTCAAGGGGGACTTGAGTAATGACAGCCTGAACCTCTGCCAATTGAATAGGTCACCTAAAAATTCCTGTTGCGAAGGGGAAAAGCAAGAGAGAGAAGGACCTGATTCAAATAATCCAAAATCACACCCCGTTCCTCCGGAGGGGACATCTGAGCCTCATAGAGGTTCCTATAAAAGCCCCCAAAAGTCTCCACAATATCCCAAAGCTTAGTGAGCATATCAAGCCCAGGATCAGGTGTGACACGGGACAACCCTCGGCTCATCTAACTGTCTTAATCTCCAGGCCAGGAGCCTGCCAGCCCTCTCTCCAGACTCGAGATACCAAGACTTAGTTCACAGAAGAGCTAATCTGGCATTTTCAGCCATAAATTCTGCATATTTAACATGAGCTGACTCAAGCCGCTGCCAAACTGCAGGTAAGGAGGTGGACGATATGTCCCGCTCCAGACACCGAACATCTGCCGATAGCTGGACCTCTTCCTGAGTGCAGTGCTTCTGACATTCAGAGGCAAATTTAACATACTCACCCTGAATGGCGACTTTGAAAGCCCCCCCCCCCACAGCCAATCAAGCCTGGACACCGACCCCTTATTATCTGAGAGAGTAGAACGGAAAAAGTCCCGTAAGTGCTATCCAGTGTTTCTATTGTTTAGTTTAGGTACTCCCCTCTTCTTTTGTGAATACTAAGCAGAAGTATTCCATCAGAATCCATGCTTTTTCACTGTCACCCTCTGCCCACCCCCTTCCCCTTATTAAGCCTCACTATCCCTCCTTTGGACTTTCTTCACTCCCTAATGTACCTAAAAAATATTGTATCCCACTTCTTAACTGAGTTGGCTGTCTTTTCCTCGGTCTGGGCCTTTGCTATTCTGACTGCCTTCTCCGCTTCCTTCTGCTTTAACTGATACAGTTCTCTGTCCTACTCCTTCTATGTTTCCTTATACTTCCTGAATGCCATCTTTTTCTCCCTAACCTTCCCCGCCACCTCTTTTAAGAACCACAGTGTTTTTTTTATCTCTGTTTAGTTTTATTTGCTTCACACAAAGGCTTGTTGCCTCTGTGATGGCAGTTTTGATTTTTCTCCATTGTTCCTCCACCCCTCCTTCTTTTCCATTTGCTAGTGCTTTTCAGAGGTACTCTCCCATTTTGCCAAAGTCAGCCCTCCTAAAGTCCAATACCCTCGCTTTTGTATGGCTTGACTCTTTGGCTGTGTTTATCATGAACCACACTGTTTGGTGGTTGCTCAAGGTTTAATATTTAATTACAGTGGCTTTGATAACTGACTAGGTGGGAGCATAGGTATAAAATAACTGATACCGTAAGTATAATGGGGGGTGGGTGGGTGAAATGGATTCAAAACCAGATGCAGGAAAGAACTCAAATAGTCATAATGAATGACCTAGCTAGTACTCTTTCAGCTGGAAAAAGCATTCAGTAGGAAAGGGTAACGTAGATAGGAATGGCGAAAGGGGCATACACGCCAGACCAAGGACCACATTAGGGGGGATAAGGAAGGTGAAACAATGTGCAACTGCCCTCCACCCCACCCCCCATGGAGGCTAAGCTTTAAGGCTCACTGCATTCACACATCAAAGGCACAAGCTCCTACTAATGAAACAAATGCATCGGTGCTCTGGGCGGAATTGGGAATCCTCTCTAGTGGCCCTGACCAAACCTGACACTTAAGTGCACCCACACAGGACTAGTCTTGGGCAAGAACTACCTTTTTGCAAGTAGGAGTTTACGTAAATATAGACATTTTGGGAAAACTGTATGTGGAGTACAAATTCAGGAGCCACCTATGTTACCACTGATCCAAACTTGCACGGCAATGGGTTTAAAGGGTGACTGGTCAGCCAGTCAGGCTTAGGAGCTAGCGGAGAGAACCACCAGTGGTTCATGGACTTGCTGTATCACTGCTAGGTGCTGGTAATTGCAGCACAGTTGGGACTAACTGCCAGGACATGGTGTGCTGGTCTGATGTGGTTCAGGTTTCACAGGCTGACGCTGCTCCTGTGCTTCAAGACTGTCTACCACATTCGGGGGGTCAGGATATGACTAACTGGACCTGGAAGGACAGACATTTTTACCAGCTGACTCCAGAGGTCTTCACAGAGTGGGATGTTGTAAGTAGCTAGAGATGGACTTGTTGCTACTGCTTCACTGCACCTTCTGCATTGAGGGAGATCCCTTGAACTGGGTAAACTAGCAGGAAGTCAGGGCTTGCCCCTGCAGCATAACCAATATTTAGTCTTTGCATTTTGGGAAATCAGTTAAAAGACTAGCCCATCCAGCTGAGAATTACAAATACCAACTTTGGGGGCTGGGTTTTCAGTTTACAATCAAGTAAAGCATTTAATTCTTCTAAGTGGCCAATCAAAAGATCCCGGCTGACAACAGACTTTGGGCTTGCACTGATTCTACAGCTGGGTATCCAGTAACTGTGATAGTGAAGTAGCTCCCTAGAAATCAGGGGTTGCATATACTGGGACCAGTGTGGGTAGTGAGACCTGGACAGTATAGTTGTATAGTTAGGCACATAGGATTAAAGTGTGCTGTGTGGACGCAGGCTACATGTACTTTTGGCTAAACCAAGGAGGAGGATGGAAGAACAGCCACTGCATTAAATTTTGGCCCGGCCTAAATGGACATTTGAAAAAACAGCCAGAAATGCTACACTACTACCTCACTGCATAACCCTTCTTTTTCCCTAGGCCCGTGTCTGGAACACTAATAATGCCCTTGTTATTTTTGTTGCAATTGCAGCCTGAGCATGTATCATTTTAGAGTGATAGGTTGCATGTTCTGTGGGCAGAAAATTGCACATTGCACACTGGGGTCTAGGATCATAAGAGTGAGAGGTGGATAAATACTGCTTTAAAGTGGATTTGGTGCAGTGGCCATGCAGGTTTGTTTGGCCGGTGCCAGCGCATTGATGCACTTCAAGGAAGATGTGGTGGTGTGTTGTTTGCTGCTCCAGTTGATTTGCAAGGACACTTTGTCAGGTTTGTTTTGATGTATTTGTTTCCTTTGTACATTTGTGTAATCCTGGATTTTGGTATGCAATGGGAAATTTTCCTTAGCGTTGCTTGCGGTAAGCCACCCAATCTGCCCTATCCAGTAGCATTTGAGTGTTTTCCAGTGTGATCCTCCAAGACCGTGTCACATTTGGTTGGGACTGTTATTGTACTGTGTTGGCCCATGTTGGGTTAATCCTATGGGGGAGGTGGGGAGGTACTGCATCCCTATGGTGGCATATCATACTTACACTACTTGAACCTTTCTCTGGGTGAAGGCACTGTGCTATTTAAATGACCCCTCAAGCTGTAGTTTAATGAAACAATGCCCAGTAACCTTGTTTAATGAAACCAGGCCCTGTAACCGTTTTTGAGCCCACAACGCAAGGGTGGTAACCTTAGCATAAACGGTGACCTGTTTACAAATGCAGGAAATGAGCACAGTAGGTCTGGTCATCAGAAAGAGTACAGGTAGGAGACAGGGGCTTGATTTTCAAAAGTAAAACTATGAGTCAAGTGAAACCTTGCATCATAGTTTGCATCTATCCTGATTTTCAAATGCCAGCTGTAGTTAAATCAGGATGCTGTGTGGCAAAGCCCCCCTGCACCACCCAAGCAGTAAAAGCACCTATGTGCCAGGTCGCAAGGGTGGTTGCACCACAGCAGGGCTGCACCATCCTCTTATTTGGTATTCCAGAAGTTCTGCCATGGTTGCAATGGGGAGCTCAGGTTAGACCAACCAGGAGATGGTCTAAGGGCCCTGTGCCACTGCAGGGAAGTCTGGCAGTTGGAGGGGATTGCATGACAGTGACCAAGGCCACAAGGAGCATGGGGATTGGCATAGGGAGTAGTGGGGACATGGTGGCAATGTGAGGGTGCTAAGATGGTACCCTGCAGTTGTGCCCTGCACAGGTGTAGCCAACTGGTTGGTCTGGGTATGGGGGTTCAGCAGGAAGGGACACAGACCTGTCCTTGGGTGCACACAGCCCTGACACCTGCCCCATCGGTGCCAATGACCCCAACATCATAGGTGGGCAGCAGTCTGCCTCCATGCAGGAAGCCAAGTGCCAGGGCACTATCAAAGATCCTGGGGATCATTCCCATCCACAAACTGCACACTGCACCCTGCAGCCACTGCTGCCTGCCTATAGTGTTGGGGTCACTGGCACCTATAGGGCATGTGCAGGGCTACTTGCACCATGATTCCAAGTCCCAGTCCCTTCCTGCCAACCCCTTACCTGGGCTGATAGGCTGCCTATACTTCCACGGGGCATCTCTGCAGGGTGCCACCTCAGCCTCTCACACTGCTGCCATGCCCCTGTCACTCCCCATACCACCCTCTGTGTTCTTTCTGCCCCAGTTCTCATCTTGCAGCCATATTCACCTCCAACTCGTTGCCCCTCGAGTGTTGCACTGGGTGGAGGGGGTTGACAGATCCTTCCATCAAGCCCCACAGGTGCACCACTTCTTCGGCACAACCTTGCGGCTATGGCAGATTTTGGGTCTTGAGCACAGGGACCCTAATTTTTATAAAATATGGCACAGGGTCCCTGATGCACCCTGAGATTGCCATAGCCCTAGATTGCCGCAACTTGCAGTGATCTAAGGGCTCTTTGAAAATGGAGCCCAAGGGTCATAGAGGGTGGTATGCTTAAATGACATGAGCCTCAGAAATGCTCTGGGCAGTTATAGAAGAGGCTAAGATGAACCTTTTAGCCATAATGGAAACATGGACAACAGAAAACAATGACTGGGATGTTGCAGTACTGGGCTACTAACTCTACAGTGTGGATAGTTGAAAAGGCAGTTGAGATGGGGTGGCACAGTATGTCAGAGAAGGTACAGCAGCCATGGAAGATACTACCCTGGGGGAGGGCATGGAACAGAAGCAGTTTGAGTGCAATCAACAATGGAAGGAAGTAGAACAATAAGGTCTGGTATGGTGTACAGACCACCAAATCAGATGGAGGAAGGAGAGAGGGTATTAAGGGAGATCAGGAAGGCATCAGCCAAAGAGGAGGTGATGCTGGGAGGTGAACTAAGTATGCTGGGTGTGAACTGCAAAATCCAGGAAGAAACAGAATTTGTTGGCAGAAAAGCATTGCTTGACTAGAATGAGCTTGAAACATCCAGCAGACAGACTTGGGTTTGATTCCCACAACCTTCACTTGCATACTGTGTGACTCTGAGCAAGTCACTACCCTCTCCAGTGCTCCTGGATCACCCCTGAAAACAGGCACCTGTGTCTAGTGGGCCTTACTTTATGAAAGAATAAAATAAATTAAAAAATACATGGTCCCTGCCAAGTCTGTCTCTGCAGACTCTAAATGTTCTCTGGCAATCCTCCCTCCTTTCTGCCTATTTACTACTGTTCCCCTATGTCTAGCACATGCATGCTTGAAACCCCCAACTGTTTTCACCTCCACCATGTCCAGTGTCAGGCTGTTCCAGGTATTCACCATTCTTTTAGTGACGTAGTACTTCCTCACATCCCTCTTGAACACCCCCCCCCCCCGCTCCAGCTTCATCACATCCCCTCTGGTCCTGATGCTCTTTCTCATTTGAAAGAGACTCCTATCCTGCACCATGTCCAACCCCGTGAGGTACTTGTAGGTCTTTATCATATCCACTCTATCTTTCCTCTCTTCCAGGATGTACATGTTAAGAACCCTCCACCTCTCCTCATAGGGTTTTTGATGCAACCCCTGCACCCTTTTAGTTGCCTTCCTCTGGACTGCCTCCACCCTGTCCATGCCCTTTCTGAGGAGTGACCTTCAGAACTGAACACAATACTCCAGGTGGGGTCTGAACAGTGAGCGATACAATGGCAACACCACCTCCTTCCTCCTGCTGGAGGTACCTCTCCCTATGGGGAAGGCTGTAAGGAGTCCAAATATGCAGACTGAGGAAAGATTAGCGCAGATGGTGAAGAAGGGAGACAAGACATTCTTTAGGTACATCAGTGAAAGAAGGAAAACCGGCAGGGGGGGATTCGTAAGGCTCAAAGAGGATACAGGTGAGTGTAGAGAGGAAGACCTGGAAAAGGCAGAAATACTGAATGAATACTTCTGTTCAGTATTCACAAAAGAGGGGGAGAGTCAGGGGCCACAGCTGGGGAGCAGACATGAAGAAGGGGGGAGAGATAGCTACAAGTCTATTTACAATGGAGAGAGTCCTGGAGGAGCTCACAAAATTGAAGATTGACAAAGCAATGGGACCAGATGGCATACACTACAAGATATTAAGGGAACTGTGAAGGGAGCTGGCACCACCCCTGACAGCCATGCTCACTGAGTCCCTCAGCACAGGAGTGGTTCCAGAGGACTGGAGGAGGGCACATGTCATCCCTCTACACAAACGTGGTAGTGGAGCAGAGGCAAGGCATTAGAGGCCAGTGAGCATCACTTTTGAAGTGGGTAAGATCAGGGAAGCACTAGTTAAAGAAAGAATAGTGCCACACTTGGAATTCAATGGTGCCCAGGATCTGAGACAACATGGTTTCACAGCAAGAAGGTTGTGTCAGACAAATCCGATAGATTTTTTTTGACTGGGTGATGAAGGAAGTAAATCGGGGGGAAGGGGTGATGGACATCACATACCTTGATTTCAGCAAGGCCTTTGACACCGTCTCACATAAGAGGCTGGTTAACAAGTTGGGTAGTCTGGACAGGGGGCACAAGGTGGTAAACTGGGTTAGGAACTGGCCAATGGACAGGAGGCAGAGGGTGGTGGTAAATCCAGGGAGAGGGTGGTGGTAACCAGCGGGATTCCTCAGGGATCAGTGCTTGGGCCAGTCTCGTTTAATGTTTTCATTAGTGACATTATAGCAGGGCTGGAGGGCAAGGTCTGCCTGTTTGCAGATGACACAAAGATCTGCAACAGGGTGGATACTCCAGATGGAGTGGAGAAAATGAGGGGGAACCTGGGGAAGATGAAAAAATGGTCAGAGGTGTGGCAGCTGAGGTGCAATTCAAAGGAGTGCAAAATAATATACTTGGGATGAGGGAACCCTGGGGAGTGCTACAGGATGGGCGGCGAGTTGCTGATGATCACCAAGGAAAAAAGGGACCTGGGAATTATCATATCAGATGACCTAAAGGTGTCTAAGCAGAGTACAAAGGCTGCAGGGAGGGCCAGTGGCATGCTGGGGTGCACAGGCAGAGGTATCACTAGCAGAAGAAGGGAGGTAGTGATGCCATTGTATAAAACAATGGTGAGACCTCACCAAGAGTACTGTGTGTGGTTCTGGAGGCCACACCTTCATAAGGACATCAGCAGAGTGGAGGTGGTCCAGAGGAGGGCTACAAAGATGGTACTGGGCTTACACGAGAAAACAGATGAGGAGAGATTGAAGGACCTCAATATGTACTCACCAGTGGAAAGGAGAAATTGGGCGGACATGATAGAAACATTCAAGTACCTTAAGTGCATAAACAAGGTGCAGGAGGGAGGCATTTTCCAATATAGGAGGAGTACTAGAATGAGGGGCATGATATGAAATTGGAGGGTGGCAGGTTAAGAGGAAATGTGATGTTTTTCTTCACAGAGTGGGTGGTGGATGTATGGAATGGCCTGCCATGGGAGGTGGTAGGAGCAAGCACATGCCTGGGACAGACATAAGGGGACCTTAGAGGTGGGAAGGAGGGGTGAAAAGCCATTGACCAGGTAGGGTCAGAGGCTGCAAACAAGTGAAAAGCTTACAGGCAAACTGGAAGGGCTAAGCAGTTCTTATCTGCCATCAATTTCTGTGTTTCTATGCATCAAAGCATCCTACTTGCCCTACCCACTGCTCTGTCACACTGCCCTGCCACTTTGAGGTCATCAGATATGATAACCCCTGGGTTCCTTTCCTTCTTAGTGACTGTCAGTATTTTTCCCCCATCCTATACTCCGCTCCTGTGTTTCAATGACCGAGGTGCATGATTTTGCATTTTTTTGGCATTGAACCTCAACTGCCATGCTCTTGACTACTAGTTTCTCATGGTCCCTACGCATTCTCTCCACCCCTCCCTGAGTGTCCACCCTATTACAGATTTTAGTGTCATCTGTAATCTCACTTCTGAAGATACTGAAGAGGACTGGACCCAGTACTGTGCCCTGCAGCACGCTGCTGGGCACTCTCCCCTTATTAGAGTGAATGAGTGCTGTTAACCACTATGCCATGTCACCTATCCATTCACCAGTTCCTTACCCAGTTCACCTCTTTTGATCCCATCCCTAAGCTGCTCAGTTTCTTAACTGGTCTCCTGTGTGACACAGTGTCGAAGGCCTTGCTACAGTCCAGATAGGCCATGTCCACTGCCCTCCCCCGATCTATTTCCCTCTTCACCTGAATACATTAATCAGATTTGTCTGGCATGGCCTTCCTCCATGAATCCATGCTTCCTTTGGTCTTGTAGCCCACTGGACTAAAGATACTCAACCAACCCTTCTCTTAACAGGGTTTCTATTCATTTCCCCACCACTGATGTGAGGCTGGCCGGCCTCTAGTTGCTAGCTTCCTTTCTGCTGCTGCTGCTGCTCTTATGGGGGGCCATGCATGAAGGCAAGCCAGGTACATGCGATTTGCACGTACCCGGCCAGTATAACTACACATTTGCATTTGCGTACAGGCGCAGGGTGTGTGGTATGCACAACAATGTGCCCCTGCAGTGTGCTTGTCCATGGCCAAAACAATAACTCAAGCAGCACCCCCACCAAAAAAACAAAGCCAGACACAAAAATAGAGTCAAGTAATAGATATTTAATTCATAAAGTGTGCAAAGGCCTCTTACCAAAGTTGGGAGACACCGGTGAGACCTTACAAAACTCTCCGACCAGTTTCTCTTATAGTGTCGTCAGGGAGTGACCACCACAGTAAGATCCACTCATTTTAAATCGTGCACTTAAAGTGGTACATATCAATTTAAACTTTTAAATATTAGTAAAATAGAAAGAGCAAGAATAAGTGCAGAAAAAGTGGTTGAAGTAAATAGGATATCAAAAGTCACAAGGACCCCATATACAAATGGCAGTGACGAGTCATGCTGCATATAGTATGTTATCTTAATGTTCCTTATATGAAAATAAACAGATATTGCAGCAATACTGAGACCCAACATATAAACCACAGTCATGAAGAAATATATACATAATTCAATTTAAGTCATATATATAAACATGGACGTGCCAATATCACATATATTTAATGTTAATAGCATTCAAAAATTAAATTTATTGCTTTTGAAAGGCTGTCAACTCAAAGCTGTCATTGAGATCTGGGAATTTCATTGCACCTAATGTGTAAATCCAAAAGGCTTCTCTTTGTTTAATAATGTCTCAGAATTGCCTCCCAAGGGACCTATTTTGACATACCACAAAAGAAAAATGTATGCTGTCCCTTCCCCAAAGTTTGATTCAAGTGACAAAACAAGGCACTATGTTCATCTTGTGTCCTTATAGAACTTAAATGTGCCCTTATGTGGAGTTTCAAGGACCTCTTGGTTTTTCCGACGTAAAATGCGCCACGCACACACAGGTTGACAATTATACCACCCTAGGTGTAGTACAATTAATAAAATGTGCAATCGTGAACAATTTATCATTGTTGGCAGACGTGAAAGTTTTAGATTTCCAAACGACATTGCAGTAAATACATCTGTCACAGTTAAAACTACCAATAGGTGCGGCTGGCAACGAGTCCTGTGAAGGAGCTATCCCCATCAGCAAATAGCTATGAACCAAGAGGTCCCCCAAGTTCTGTGACTGGGGCAGCATGATAGGTGGTGGATCTGTCATCCTGCAGTCTGTGAGGGTACTTTATAATCTGCATGTAAAATATTTGGTGGGGTCCCTGCTACCATATCGTGCACACCCCTTGTCCAGCACTCTGCACCTTTGTGAATGGCATGGAGTGCAGGCACATCTGCAGACACATCCCCAGACTGGCTGTGGACATAGCTGCATGATCGGTTGGTGGATCAAGTGCAGAAGGGGCATGCACCCCTTCTGTGAATGCTGCTGGAGGTACACTGGACCCTCATGCATGGCAATATGGTTTAGGGTTGCCTACACCTCATGGCTAGGCAATCCACCAATTAGTGCACAGACCCCAGGGAGCAGAACCATATCTGCTCTCCTCCAGTCCTATTTCCAGTGAGCTGTTGAGTAAACCACCAGTGGGGCAGCTAGCATCTCCCTGAGTTCATTTAGTTCCTTTGGGTGTATCCCATCTGGTCCTATAGGCTTGTCCACTTTCAAAGCTGCAAGTCACTTTAGGACTTTTTCGTCTAAAAAGTGACTTGTGTCCACCTTATTCCTACTGCTCCCTGGTGGTCTGCACCCCCCCACTTTCCTCCACTATGAAGACTGGACAGAAGTACCTGTTCAGGATGTCTGCTTTTCCTTGAACCTCTTCTACACTGTCTCCTCCTGCTACTCTCCCTCCTTGCTGCTTCATCCTTTGGGGAGACAACTGTTGCCTCCCTTGGTTTTTACAGCCTCCCACCCTTCCTGGCTAGTTTAAATGCTCATCCAAGTAGCATTTAAACCTCCCACTAAGGAGTGTGGTCCCTTCCTGTAAAGATAAAGGCTGTCTCCCCCATGGAGGTCTATATCCTCCCAGGTTGGTCACCAGTCTAACATGTAGTCGAAGCCCTCCTCCATGCATCAGGTCTTCAACCAGTTGTTAAAAGTCCTGTTGCAAAGTGTCCTTATTCTCTTCTCGGCTGTTACAGGTAACCCCTTGGTAAAAGCCACTGCAGGTGCCACCTGCCTGATGCCTCTCTCCAGCCCCTTGAAATTTCCCTGCACTACCCTTACCATATCCCTTGCCTGGCCATATGTCCCCAGGTCAACAATAACATCTAGCTCCCTCCCAGCCCCTGCTGCCCTAGCAAGCCTCTGAATCAGCACTCCATCCCTCCAAGACGAAGCAACTCTCAGGCACTTCGCCTCCCTCTCTTTCACTTTCTTCCCCCAATCCAATGTCTGTGCCCCTAATAACAGAGTCTCCACCAGCAGCTGCTTCCTCCTCAGATGGGGGCCAGCAGTGCAAGAAGTCTGGTGCAGGTCAATCTGATACAAGACTGCTTTCTAATCCAGTGGGTCGGGGAAACAACTGGAGAGGGGGCTTGACCTGGTTCTGTCAAATTCTGAGATATTCAGAGAAGTGGTGATGAGGGAACCACTGGGTTCCAGTGACCACAATACAGTGTTGTTCAGCATAACCATGGAAACATATTATTACAGTTCGAAAACTTTTGTCCTGTACTTCAGAAGGACAGACTTTGGCAAGATGAGTGAAAGGCTGAATGAGAACAAGCTGTGAATGAGAGTAACAAGCTGTACATGAGCTTGGCAAATCCAGCAGATCTGGGTTTGAGTCCCACAACCTCCACTTGCATACTGTATGACTCTTAGCAAGTCCCTTACCCTCCCCAGTGTTCCCACATTGCCCCAGTACCTACTGGGCCTTAGCTTGTTACCAAAGAATAAAAAAGCAAATAAGCTGGAAGGATAGAGGCAGCAGAGAGGCAGAAGCCAAAAGGGATGTCATAAAGAGGAGTGTAATGGAGCTGACAGCATTATCCATGAGTGTAACAGAGCTGACAGCATTATCCATGAGTGTAACAGAGATGACAGCATTATCCATGAGTGTAACAGAGCTGACAGCATTATCCGTGAGTGTAATGGAGCTGACAGCATTATCCATGAGTGTAACAGAGCTGACAGCATTATCCATGAGTGTAACAGAGCTGACAGCATTATCCATGAGTGTAACGGAGCTGACAGCATTATCCATGAGTGTAATGGAGCTGACAGCATTATCCATGAGTGTAACAGAGCTGACAGCATTATCCTTGAGTGTAACACAGCTGACAGCATTATCCATGAGTGTAACAGGTGATAGCATTATCCATGAGTGTAACAGAGCTGACAGCATTTTCCATGAGTGTAACAGGTGATAGCATTATCCATGAGTATAACAGAGCTGACAGCATTATCCATGAGTGTAACAGAGTTGACAGCATCATCTTTAGTAAAGACAGGAGGGGTGTCAAGGGAAGGGGGTTATCACTCTATGTTAAGGAGAGGATGGAGGCCACATCGTATGAAACAAGCCTTAGAGACGGAGTGGAATCCCTGCAGGTTCAGCTTAATTCATCCTCAGGAAAGAAACTCTAGGTCAGGGTGCTATATAGACCTCCGAACCAAGTGGAGGGCAAGCATAAGAAGCTTTTAGAGGAAATCAAAGAAATGTCACCAAAAAAAGAACTACTGGTAGTGGGGGACCTTAACATGCCAGATGTGGACTGGGGCATCCCAGTGGCTAGATCACCAAGGAGTCAGTCGGTGGTAGAAGCCTTACAGGATTGCTTTCTCACAGTTAGTCACCAATTTTGCTAGGTAGAACAACCTCTTGGATGTGGTCCTCACTAACTCGGGGAAAAAACTAAGGCAGTCACAGTCGGGGAGCTGCTGGTGAACAGCGACCACAACTCAGTTTAGTTTAAAATAGCCCTGAAAGATGTCAAATCCTAGTCAAGGGCAGAAGTCCTAAATTTCAGAGGGGCACATTTTGATAAAATGAAGGAACTAGTAAGAGAAAAACTAACTAAGATTCACCAACATTTTGTAGTAGAAGATATTTGGGGAATGATGAAACAAACCATCATAGAGGCCACAAAGGTATGTACAAGGACAGTGACCAAAAAAAAAAAACAGGCACAAATGCCCCATTTGGTTCATGAGTCAAGTTAGGACAGCTATTAGGGTCAGGACGGAAGCATTCCACAAATTCAAAAATAAGCAGGGTAGCGATCTATGGGAGCAATACGTACTAAAGAATAAGAAGGTTAAGTCGGCAGTGAGACAAGCAAAGGCGACTGCGAAACTTTAGATAGTTGAAGGCATCAGGGAGGAACAAACAGTTTCACAAATATTTGCAAGAAAAGAGAAAGAAGGGTGGAGGGGTAGTTAAAATCAGGGATGGGGATGGAGATAGGATAGCGGAAGAGGACAGGCAGATGGCCACTGTTCTGAACAAATACTTCTGTTCAGTGTTCACCAAAGAACACAGTGACCCAATGCCTGACTGCAGCATTACAGCATCCAGCAGAAGAGTGCCAAAAATGGAAACACCAAGTATTACCACAGGCAAGGTCAGAGAGGTGCTTGAGCATTTAAAGATCAACAGATCTCCTGATCCAGATAGAATACATCTGAGTAATTAAGGAGTCAGTGAGTGAGTTAGAAGACCCCCTTAGCACACCTGTTTAACTGTTCTCTGCAGACGGGAGTCATACCTAATGACTGGAATAGAGCCGACGTGGTGCCTCTGCATAAGGGTGGTAGCAGGGAAGAGGCCAGGAACTACAGGCCGGTCAGCCTCATATCAGTGTTAGGAAGGTAAATGGAGGCTCTGATTAAACAAGACCTAGTAGACTACTTGAATAAACATGGCCTACATGACAACAAACAACACAGTTTCAGTACAGGCAGGTCATGCCAGACAAACCCGATTACTTTCTTTGATTGGGCATCTAGGAAAGTGGATAGTGGCCGGCTAGTGGACCTCCTCTATTTTGACTTCAGTAAAGCTTTTTATTCAGTACCACACAAACGCTTGCTGAAGAAGCTGGAGGATCTGGGCATAGCAAGCTGCATCGTTAAGTGGGTGGGAAACTGGTTGGACAGAAGGAGGTAAAGGGTAGTGGTCAATGGGGAGATGTCAGAGGAGGGAGAAGTGATGAGTGGGGTCCCCAAGGGCTTGGTCTTAGGTGCAATCCTGTTTAATGTGTTCATCAATGACACAGGAGTAGGTATCCAGGACAAGACTGCACTATTTGTGGACAACACTAAATTAGGTGGAAGGGTGTACAGTGAAGAAGCAGTGAGAATCATACAAAATGATATGAAAGGTTAGAACAACGGTCTTGTATCTGGCAGCTGAAATTTAGAGCCAAAAAATGAAAAGTGATGCATATTTGCAGGAATACCCCAAGAACAACCTATTGGCTAAACGGGTTAAACTCAGTGACTCAAAAGAGGAAGGGATCTAGGAGTTATTATTAGCGACAACCTTAAACAAACTAGCCAATGCAACACAGCATATAGTAGGGCCAACAAAATGCTGGGATGCATAGGGAAAAGATTTGACAGTAGGCACAGGGAGGTGACACTTCCACTGTACAGATCTATGGTGAGACCCCATGTGGAATACTGTGTACAGTTTCGGAGACCATACTTTAAGAAGGATAGGGACAGGATAGAGACCATTCAGAGAAGGGCAACCAAAATGATACCGGGGCATCAGGAGCTGCCATACGAGGGGCAGCTGGAGGAGTTAAGCATGTACTCACTTGAATCTAGGAGAGAAAGAGGGAATATGATAGAAGCCTTTAAGTAGATGAGTTTAAATTCAGTATCCTATGCTGAACTATTCACAATGGCTCCCAACTCAAACATGAGGGCGTATGGATGGAAACTGAGTGGTGGGAGTTTCAGGAGGGATCTTAGGAAGCACTATTTCTCAGAAAGGATTTTGGAGCCATGGAACAAACTACCTGCAGAAGAGGTAGGAGCCAGGACTGTTTCAGTATTCAAAAGGGGTTGAGATACGGAGTATGCTAGAATCAAATCCACAAGGGAAACTACCAGATAGGACCCAGGATCACCTAGGATCTTGGGATCTCAAGGGCAGACTTGGTGGGCCTTTGATCTCCTTCTGCTATCACCTTTCTATGTTTCTATGACACAGGTTGGGAAGAGGTAAGACAGTGAAGCCAACCAGGAGGATTATCTGAAAAGGCTTAGAGAGGCTAGAATAATAGCAAGAAAACGTAAAGCAAAGACAGAACTGAAAACAGTGGAGGGGATCAAGAGTGGAGAGAAAACCTACTCTAGATACATTATGAAAAAAAGGAAAACTAAGGGGTTATTATCAGATTAAAAAAAGAAGGGACATGGGTGGAGGAGGACAGTATAAAGACTGATATATTGAATGATTAGTTTTTTAAAGAACACTTGGCCTGGTATGTTCCCAGCCACTCACCCTGAAGAGTTTTTCATGTTTATCCTAAGATTCCCCCTTAAGCTATCTGGAGACGGGGTATTCTCAGTGATGGCCCCTTCCATCTGGACCTCCTTACCACCTTAGGAGTTCCATAGGTGGAGGCATTATAAAAGTGGCAAAAACTTTACCCTTTATATTGGATTTTGCAATTGGCAACTGTTTTCAATATTCCTGGGGTATGAAAGGGGACTGGATGGACCATCTGTCTTTTTCTGCCATCATCTATGTTTCTATCATATCTCAATATTTTATTTATTTATGTAAGTTTTGGAGTTACACCTTTGAGCCAACAGGCTCTTTTACAAAGGTTCCACGTCATAGAAAACAGTAACATGTGATAACAGGACAGGTAAACAAATAATTACACATAGTTATTAACCAAAAGAGCAAAACAGGCAAATTGTTTAGCAAAATTAATATTGCAAGAGGTAACAGAAAAAAGGAAGAGCTGACAGAGGCTTTGTCAGTTTTAGGCCTGGTGAGGGGCCAAGAGGATGGTGGAGAAGTCAGAAACAAGGGAAGGCTGCAGGGTATCAGGAATTGAGAGGGAGAAGGGAAAGCGACAAATTAGGGTGGGGGCCCTGGGAAGCAGAGTTTTTAGAAGGAGCAGTCACAGCGCAAGCCACCAAGTACTGACGAAGTTTGCGCTTATAGGAGTTTAGATTCGAGGTGTTAGCAATGTCCTGCGGAAATGAGTTGTACCAGTTTGGGGCCCTAACTTTGAATGAGTGCTGCCCTTGTGAGGTCTGACAGAGTGGGACAGAGAAGGCATGGCGTATGATGATGTGCAGTCGAGGATCACGCCCAGGTATTTGAAGTTTTCAACCTGTTCTAATGTGGCGTCAACACTATTTTTGATTACCAACTATTGGTATTTGTGCTTGCAGTGTATACCATGAAACAGCATAGATTTAGTTTTAGAGTAGTTTAAGACAAGCTTGTGGGACCTGTACCAGGATTCAACTTCAGCGAAGCTACGCTGTAGTTGTAGCTGAAGGAGAGAAATGTCAGAGTGACTTGTGAAAATGACAGCATCGTCTGCATACAGGAGTATTCTGTCTTCACACGAGGTGGGGAGTCCATTCACGAAGATGCTAAATAATAAGGGTCCCAGGATAGAGCCTTGGGGGACACCCGATTGGACAGTGCAGGGTGTCTTTATGGGTGTAATTTATAACTATATTACATGCAGTTAGTAGTATATATAGTACTGTATTTTTGAATAATTTATTTTTCATATTTTGTAAAGTGCCCTGAACCCTCAGACTACTGTAGGCCATTACAGAAATAAAAATGCATTGCCTTTGTTCAGTATTCACTGAGGAGGAGGGGGCCACTATCAAAGTGCAGAGTGCAGGCCTAAGGGGTGGGGGCTGAGAGGACTGAAGCGAGGACCAGTTTTGGAGAAAGGGTGCTCTAGAGATCTTGTAACCCTAAAGGTGAACAAAGTGCCTGGTCGGGGGTTGCACCCTATACCTTTGAAAGAGGTGGGACAGACACGGGCAGCATTCCTTTCAGTTATCCTTGACTTTCATAGATGTCACTGATTTTAACAACGTTTTTCTTCTGTCACTCCTAAATTTGGCATTTTTGTCACACAAGAGTCAGGTTTTTACTCCTGAAATTATGTCAGATCTTACTATTACAGTTTAGGTCTCCTTCAGAAAATGCTTTTCTTACCCAGTCACATATTGTAACGGTCAGATTCCTAGGCTAATGTTTCCCTTTTTATGTTCACTAACCAAAGGCTAGCAAACATACTGCACTTGGTCTGAGCCTTGAGAGTGACTATGGGGGCTTGGCCCTGCTCACCGATCACAGCTTCAAAGTACCAATCTCCACCCCAATTTCGCCAACTCTGTGCCATTATGCTGTTTTGCCATTTGAAGTACTTGGCCAATCACAAGGCTGGAAAATGCAGGCTGGAAGTGGGTTTTCTTGTACAACTTGTGCTTCCTACAGTCGTTTCCCTGCAGTTTGTTCCATTTAACTGGTGCTGTTTAGTGCTTTGTTTCTCTCTGTCCTAGGAATGGCAGTGGTACTGCACAACAGCCACAGCTTCTTCCTGTCTGTGGCCACCATGTCATCTATGCCACACGTGGCAATAGTTCTGTCTCCAGCCCTCCCCCCATACTGGCACCACCAGTCCTCTCAGGATGCCAATCAGCATAATCTGTACTGCTCTCTCAGCCACTGCCCTTGGTGGAGTGGGGAGACAGCACTGTTGGTTTCAACCTCCCCACACACACACAAAGCCTGACACAGGGTACTCAACCCCCAGTGCCAGCAAACAACACTCACTTCCCACCACAGACTGCAAGTATGAAGTAGTTGGCTGTGCTTTCCCCTCTTTCTTTTCCTGTCAGTCCCTCCCTGCAACAGTTGGGACACAGTCTTAAAAAATTAGTAAGGGTTTCCAGTCTGTATTTTCCTTGCTGGCCTCACCTCCTGCTCAGGATGGGACAACTCCTGGGCTCTGTAACACTTTCATTGTGCTTCCTTCACTCTCCCTTCCCCACCTCACCACCCTATTAGAATGAATCACCATCCTATTATAATCTCTCTCTCTCTCTCCCTCCCCATCTCCCTCTCTTCCCCTCTCTCTCTCTCCCCGCCTCCCTCCCTCTCTTTGTCTCTTATCCAGAACTACATATTAACATAAAGTCTGAATGTCAGACACCTATCTGGTGCTGACTGGAACCTCTGAGAAGAAAATGTCACTGAACCTGATTTTCACTTGAATGTTTGCTATACAGAATATTAAAATCACCCATTCATATATATTGTGCTATGAACTGTGGGAGTGTGCCTACAAGTTCTGCAACTGGTTAGGCTGAAAAACTACTGTTTGCGGGAACATGCCATGTACTTATACTGTAGTTGTGATCTCTACCATTTTTGTTTTATTTCCTTCTGATTTTTGTAACAGTATGGCAGAGTTCGCCCTTCAGTTATGAGCAGCTTTTGAAATGTAATCATCTCTGACCTTGATCTAGACAAACCCGAAGTCCCTTTTTCAATTCTAGATGCCCCTAAAAGCCCTTCTAGGCAGCCTGAAAATAAAATTCATACACTTCTTTTCCATGCTTTTATAATAATTAAAACAGTCAAATTCCTAAATTTAACAATCACAATGAAGGTATGCAACTGAGGGCCATGGACTATTCATGTAACAAAGACTTGGTGTATGCAGAAGTCAGGAACCCGCAGGTAAAATCATTTTCAAGTTCTATGGTTCTGGGGGCCCATATTATGATAAGGACTTGGAAAGTATGGAAATTGTTCTTAATCTGTGTTTTCATTGTTATGTTATCTGTATTCAGTATTTTTCTAAAATGATAAAAAAGCAGTGCAACTAGTATGTACTGTACCTAATTCCTTTGTCTAATCTACAGGTGTCTGCTCTGGTGTTTTACTGTTGGGGGGGGGATGATACTAAGAGACTTTTGGACTCTTTCAAGTTGCCCTGTAAAGGCTTGGGGTTCATGTAAGCGAGCACAATAATGCAGGCTCCCGGGAGAGGACTTAAATGGGTGGCCTTTATTAGCTGGAGAAGTGGGAGTGCTGTTTAGTATTCCAAGGCTGCCAAGAGAAGATTTGCTACATGTAGAGGCAACTTAAACAAAATGGCTATATTTACAGATGCATACCGTGAGGACTGAAGATACCACCATGTATTACTGTTCTAGAAAGCCTGAGTGACACACATCAGTACTGAAGTATAACAAAAACCTCCCTTTGCAGCTCCAGCACATTTGTAAATATATTTTGCTGCTGTAACCATGCATACTGTGTGCTGGATATTAAAATGTGGCCAGTTGAAAGGAGTTGTGATCTGTTGTTAAATAAAGTGCATATATTTAAATTACAACAAAAACTTCATCATGTAGGTGATGGGGATGAAAATGGTTACTATGGGTAAGACACACACTCACTTTAATTAAATGCAGTGATTTTTTAATGGTTAAAATCAATGTAATAGTCAAAGTAAGAATAACAATGTGAATCTTTTCACTGGATATGGGTATCACAGAAGACAAGCAGTCAGAATGAAAGGTGCAACATGCTATTTTGTCATGGTTTTATTAAACAAAAAAGTGAAATATATTTAGTAAACATGTAACATGGCAAATTTAGAGATAACAAATAAGTGGATCACATTTTGAGGGGATAAAACAACAACAATGGACCCCTTTAACTTACAGTTCAAAACCCATCACAAGTAAGGAAGGCTCTTCACCTATTCCTGGCACTTAAAGAAATGTCCCCTCAACCTTTTATTCTGTTTACCTGTGTAGTTTGTAGGCATGAAGCAAACTATAATACCCAACAGGGTGGGCAGTATTGGGCAATACTAGACTGCTCAGGGGCGTAATGAGGCCCAACACCGCAGGTGGAGGGCCTTTAGCCCCTGGAAGGTCTGGTATTACCCATACCGCCCACCTTGGAGGGTAGTATTGTGCTTAGAAAATGGGCTACATGTGATAATATTATAAAATAAAAAAATAAATAAGAAATCTGTAAGAAATGTCTGTAATAAACAGAAATTAGTTTTAGTGGAAAAGTAGTCCCTCTACTGATATACTTACCAGTACAGGTACTGTAGTCTTTCACAGTTGTTTTACTGTGAATTGTACTCTAGTGGTGTGTGTGTGTGTGTGTGTGTGTGTGAATGTCTGTCTGTCTGTCTGTGTCTGTGTTTTTAATACTGTGTTATTACCTGCTGTCTCATAAACTGCTGTTTTTTTACTGTCCTCTCTTGTAGCTCACCATTGATCGTAAGTGATCAAGTTGGGGGGGCCCTATCATCGGAAGAGACTGCAATGGGTATGGTCAGTTGGAGATGGAGGGAGAATGACTCTAACTGGTTTTGGTAAAAGAAAAATAATAAATAAATAAATAATTTTGTTCATGGTGTTTCTTTGTTTTGGGGAGAGTTCGCTCAGCATGAGCAGCCCAGGTCAGAGTAGCGCTAAGTACTGATGTGCTAGCCTAGCTGTGGTATATTGAGGGTCAGTACGGGAGAGACTCATACACAGTGTGTCAGTTAGTGGCCATCTTTTATTCTACCCTGAGATAGTGGTCTTACATCACTGGACATACACAAAGAAAGGCTTACTGTGCATGACAGGAACTTACATATATAATGAACTACAATACCCATATGTATAAACTACAGCTCTAATCCACTTCCTATCATATATATATATCCATGTATATACTACGATACATATTCATGTATATACTACACTCCTCCCCCTTAGACAGAAACTTGTCTAAAATACTTCAGCAGTAATATTTCTAACTTCTGGGCCAAAGTAGAATGTTCAGCACCCAGAAACAAGTTCAGGGGATTATTCTGCCCCTTGGGCAGGACTTGTCACTAACTAAGTAACAGTACAAGTAAGAATTCAGTTACACAGAGGTACAAGTTCATTACATGACTTTACAAATCAAGTCTTTGTGGTGGTCTTCGGTGCCTCGGGGGATATGTGCGGGCTGGAATAACTGCTGCTGATGGAACAGGAGATTCATAATTATTTGGCAACAGCTCCAGTAGAACTTCACGGGTAGGAGCAAAGTCCTCTGTGTCACTGTCCTCAGATGGAGTGACTTCTTCTGTTGCTTTTGCTGAAACCTTGGCATGCAGCAGGTGATCCATATGTACGTGAACAAGTCGCTGTCCTACGCGAACTGCATAAGTCAAAGGTCCATGTGTTTCAATCACCACCCCAGGATTCCAAGAACCCTTGGGATGTCCACGGTCTTGAACCATCACCCTCTCCCCAGGATGAAAAATCCATAGTGGCTTGATTGACTTGTCGTGACCCTTTTGCTGTTGTAGTTGATGCTTTGAGACAGTGTCAGCCAAGTCTGGCTTGAGCAATGACAAACAGGTATGAGGTTGATATTTTCAGAACAGTTCAGCAGGAGTTTGCCCTGTGACTGTGTGAGGAGTGTTTCTGTAAGCAAACAGGAAGCAAGCCAGTCTTTGAGCTGTAGATACTTGCCATGATTCAGGTTTATGCCAAGCTTTTTTGAATGTCTGTACAGCTCTTTGAGCTGCGCCATTTGATGCTGGATGATAAGGAGGAGTCAAATTATGTTGGACACCATTCTGCTTTAAGAACAGTTTAAAGACATGGGAAGAAACTGGGGACCATTGTCCAATATTAACTCTTGTGGTAGTCCATATGAGGTGAAAAGTTGCCTCAAAAAGTCTATAGTCTTTTCAGTAGTTGTGACTTGTGTGAGCAATAATTTCAGCCATTTGGAGTAGACATCAATTACTGCCAAGAAGTGCTGTTTGTCCACCTCAGCATAGTCAACATGGATGCGGTCCCATGGTGTGGTAGCCCAGGACCAAGGATGCAGGGGTACGTTGGCAGGTTGGTTGCAGACAGCTGCACATAGCGCACATTGGATGACAAGATGTTGGATATCTTTATCAAGTCCTGGACACCAGAGGTATCCTCTGGCCAATGCCTTCATTCGAGAGATTCCAGGATGACCGTCATGTAAGTCACAAAGTAACCACTTGTGGAACTTTGGAGATATCACAACTTGAGCTCCCCAGAGAACACAGTCGTTCTCTATGGACAACTGGTCCTTCTTGTCTAAGAAAGGTCAGAGGGTTGGGTCTCTCGTGAAGTTAGGCCAACCATTTAGGGTAAAAGCTAGGACTTTGGAGAGAACAGGATCTCACCGTGTCTCTGTTGAGACATCTTGTGAAGCAATTGGTAAGTCCTTGAGATGTGAACAATGGAATACTATCACATTTGTTGGTGCAGTGCCTTGGCAATAGTATCCACCTTGCTGTCTGTCGGGCATAGGCCTTGAGTGTCTATCCGGTGACCTAGGTACTCAACAGAATTTTGCAGAAAGTGGCTTTTGGCTAGCTTTACTCTCAGTCCATAAATATATTTATAAAATGAATAGGGGAAAATACTGTACTCTCTGCTGGTTGGCTGAAACACATCACATGACCATGCGTATATCAGAGCATGACCACATGTCTGCACTTTCACCCCCCTTCAAAACCATTTTGCCACTTTATATGATAGATAACCCACTGTAGGATGTGAGGTCACAGTCTGATATATGCATGCCTTGGGAGGTTGAATGCGCTCAGCCTGAGGCCTCATACGTCACAACGCACACCAAGGCTGCGTATATCACAGCGTGACCGTACACCTAGATATATAATATATATATATATATATATATATATATATATATATATATATATATATATATATGTATATTCTCATGGCAAAAACTCTGTTTAATGCATCAGTAGGGTTGTTCCACAGTGTCAAAAGTGAGGAAATTCAGTGTTAGGGTTGAAAACCCTAACTGAGCATTCATCTCCCCCCACCCCCACCACCACACACACACACACACACACACACACACACACACACACATATACATGCAAGTAGGGGAAGGACCAAGGCAACACAAGCAATCACACACAACCAGCAGGAGGTGTATATCTGTATTACTGTAGCAAGTAGGTAAGAAATCTAACTTGAACTGGCAGTAGTGAAAACAGTGTACCTCACTTCATTTTTGAGATATGGGTGGCAAAAGGGTATCACAATGTTAGTCTATGGCAAATTGCTCAGTTTTGGAACAGTGTAAGTTTGTCATGCTTAAGTATTTTAGTACTAAAGCAGGAAAAGGCAGATCTGTGGGACTAGGGCTTGCCACCCTGCAAATTTCAGCTCAAATGACCCAACCTTTTGCTTTTATGATGATGGCAAAAATGTGCACTCAACAGATGCATACTGTTGCAAAATACTTCCGCAAACATGAAAGTGTAGCAAATGGAAGAGACGAAAGTGTTGCATTTGCAAAAGCATATAAAATAGTGTTGCAAAATACTGTCGCCAATGGAAGATACGACAGTGTCACATTTGCAAAAGCATGGAAAATAGTGTCACAAAATACTGTCGCAAAGAGGTAAGTGTTGCAAATGCATATCACAACACTGTGGCATTAGTGAAAATGATTTTCAAAAGTATATCAGGGAATGTGCAAAATCCTGTTTTGGATCTCGTGAACCCCAAATTACCATATGTGCTGTGTGTGTTATGTGTTGGTGGCAGCATGTGGCCCAAGATGCCCAGTTGTGCGCAGCGATATGTGTTTTACGGTGTGTGGAATGTCCGGGATTAGAGTTAGCAGTGACAACCCCATGCCAGAGTCTGACGGGAGCATGGGTGTATGGTTTTGTGGTTTAGATAGTTGTATGTTAGTTCTGTGACTTACTGCTGGTTGTGTGTGATTGGTTGTGTTGCCTTGGTCCTTCCCCTACTTGCATGTATGTGCGTGTGGTGGTGGTAGGGGGGGGGGAATGCTCAGTTAGGGTTTTCAATCCTAATACTGAATTTCCTCACTTTTGTCGCTGTGGAAAACCCTAAATGATGCATTAAACAGAGTTTTTTACCATGAATTTCCCTTCCTTTTGAGAATGTGCACTATAAATAGTGAATGGAAAGTAGTAACGGTAATGCAAACACAATCACAAACGGTAACACACATGGTGACGTAAATGTAAATGATAATGTGAACAGTAAGAGAAATGCAAGCGCGAATGTTAATGAAAACAGAAATCGTACTATAAATGGTAACACAAAAGCTAACGGCAACAGAAACGTAAACACTAACGCCAACAGAAACACAAACGGTAATGAAAATGCAAACGGTAAGAGAAATGCAAACAGAAATGCAAATGGTAAAGGCAACAGTGATGCAGAAGGAAACAGTAATGCAATCGACAATGGAAATGCTACCAAAAAACAAATGCTAAGGCCAACAGAAACAAAAGCGGTGACGAACACGCAAACAGTAAGGGTAACACAATTGGAAATGTAAATGGTTATGGTAACAACAACAATGACACCAAAGGGAAGAGTAACACAAATGGAAATGCAAACGGAAGCACATACACAAACACTACTGGTAATGCGCACGTGGTGATGGTAACGCAATTGGAAATGCAAACACTTATAGTAACACCAATGATGACGCCAAAGGAAAGAGAAATGGAAATGCAAATGGAAGCACATACGCAAACGCAAATGGTAATGCACATGGTGACACAAAAGGAAACACAAACAAAACCAGTAATGGAAATGCAAATGGTAACAGTTACGCAAACAGAAGTGCAAATGCAAATGGTAACGCACACGGTGCCGTAAACAGAAATGCTAACGCAAATGGTAATGGAAACGCAAGTGGAAATGCTGACTGTAACAGTAATGCAAAAGCACACACTTTTTTCCCCCAAAAGGTGCATTCAGAAGCACAGTGAATACAAAAAATGTATGCATACTAATGGCCCTCGGAGCAGAAAATGAACACTTGGAATACTAAATTGCTTATATCTCAGGAACCGTACGAGGTAGAAAAAAAATTAAAATCTCATATTATTTATGACTTTCCTGACTAGATTTTCACTTAGCCTCCTAGTGGGGGGCTAAACATTTTTCTGATGAGAAGTCCGTATTTCGAAGTGTTTTCAAGATACGGGCTCTGAAAGGCGCGGCGGATGCCATAATGTTAGCCTATGGGAAAAATTGTCAACTTCAGAGTGCCATAACTTTGCAGGCCTCTAATATTTTGTCACCAAACTATCAAAAGACACAAATGTGGGATCTTGACTTTCTTCCCTCCAAATTTCAGCCCAAATGACCAAACCGTTGTTTTGCAGCAGGGTGGCAAAGATTTCCTATTGTTTTTTGCATAGTGTCGCAAAGTAGTGTTGTGATTTGCGACACTTTCACAAAAAACAAATCACGAAAGTGTTGAATGTGCGACAGTACTTTATGATACTACTGTTTACAAAAATACATATTTCTGGGGTGTTAAACCCCCCAAAAAAGACATGACTAGCATCCTCAGGACTCGACTAGGTGAACACAGCAAGAATTGTGTCCCTAGAGGGTCCCAAATTTAAATGGCAAGCATTTCTGTGACCACCAACTGAAAACAAGATGGTGGATTTGAGACACTACAGGGGCCATTTGCGACACTAAAAACTGCATCTATGACACTTTAAAACTTTTTGTTAACTTTTCCCATTGACTATAATGGGAAACTTGTTTTTTGAATAACTTTTGAACCGTTTAATTTTGTTTCATAAAATCTTCGAAAGGCACATTGGGGACCCTGGCTGCAAGTTTCCTGAAGGCTTCAGACTGGTCGCACAGACTGTGCAACCTGTAGGCGCGAGCAAAGAATGCGAAAAAATTTGTAATTACTGTATTTTCTGGCGCTATGTAGCTCCACAACCGTATATCTGACCATTACGAAACTTGGAAGATCCAGAGATCTATGGTACCACACTGTGCATGCCAAATGTCAGGCAAATCTGTCATATGGTGGCAAAGTTATTAAGCTGCCAAATTTTAGAGTTTAACCTTAAATGGGTTACTCTATCCTAAGTATAGTGGCATTACCATGCCACTATAATATATCTATATCTATATATATATATATATATATATATATATATATATATACATATATATATATATATACACACACACACACACATATATATATATATATATATATATATATATATATATATATATATATATATATATATATATATATAATTACTGGTGACCCTTTAATAACCTGAATTCAGTCACAGCAGAAATGCCGTAACAACCCGAAATCGAGTTATTATGGCATTTCAAAACATCCACATTCACTGACACGTCTCTCGAGTGGTAGCTGCGCTCGAGACAGTCCAAGCAGCAAAACAATCACTTCCGCCTGCAAAGCCCTTCTACCTACCACCGCTACCTTCACTGAAGCAGGCTTCATTCGTTCTGTGTCTTCTGCAGCACATCTCCCTAACAAAAAAATGCCCCCAAAGCCCTCAGTTTTCTTGAATTCTACATAAACGGAAACACTGCCAACTTCCACTATTTGAACACGGTCCCTAGGTAACCATAGCAACCGGAAGATCTTAATTGGCGCAGTATAACTTCCTTCTCAGCGCATCGGGAAAGCCATGACTAAAACAACTATATCAGCATTTAAAATACGATATCTGTACGCCAGTTAATTAAATGTTTAGTTTTACTCTTTCATCGTGTTGTGCTGACATTTTCACCGGATTCTGCACGATACTTCACTGGACTTCAGAAGGATGTTACAACTGGTATTTAAAAGACTTAAATCTCATCATACAGCATGTTCCTCATTTTGCAAGTTGCAACATTTAAAAAGTATGACAAACTCAGTTCAAAAAATGTAAACTCTTATATGAAAGTTCAAAATTTGTTTTATTTTACAAAGAAAACAGTACTCTGCATGTTGTTCTGCACCAGGGTTCAGGTTATTAAAAGGGTCACCAGTAATTATAAAATAAAAGATAGGAAGTGTGTGTATATTATCACACCTCGGTGTGTGATTACTACATAAACCTGTAGTCATCACACACCTCGGGTGTGAAAAAAATATTTATAACACACACTTGCCTATCCATTATTCTCTATATATATATATATATGAAAGTTTCCTTATTCTTTTGAGGCAATGGTGGCATACCTGCTCTAACCAGATAACACGCCTTGTACAACCCTGCTGTCGGTGCTCCTCCTCAGCAACGCAGCGTGCGTCCCACACTCTGAATTCCCAGCATCCTGTTCCAGCAGAATATATATACCTACGTATATGTCCTTCAATTACTAAAAGTTTATAAATGCTCTAGTAATGCTTTGTGTACTCTGTTTATTGTAAATCAGATGCATATTTATATTAAAATCTGTTTTATGGTTAACCATCTTCTATATATGTTCGTATATAAGTGAATTTCTGTATGCTTTGTCATGGGTTACATTTGGGTACACTTTCGTTGCATAGGTGAAGCTTTCTTCTAAATACATCTTTATTTCAGCAGCCATGCTCTCACCGCAGTGAAATTTACGGAACCCAGTGCAGCACAGCAGCTAAATCAGGACAGCTTCCTTATCTATCAGTGAAGCACAGAACAGGCTTAAGCCAAAACCTTCATTTCAGCCTGGCCCTTTTCAAGAAGATTTTAACCCTTTCAAATCCAGGGGATAACCAAGTAATTTAAGAGGCTCAGCAGCACAGGGCAGTGGGGAGGGTTACAGAAACAAAACACAAATGGTAGTTTGTACATTTGCTGATTTAACTTTTTAATGGGAAGCTGGATGTCTGGTCCACATGCGGGGCAAAGCCTGATGCAGTGGCTTTTTTTATTTCAGAATTCAAGGCAGCATGCTCAGTTTTCAATTATATTATCAGTTCTTACAGTTCCCTAAACCTATCTTGCATTACACCCAGAAAAGGGGTGGTTAGAAAACACATGGATAGAAAGGTAGAGATTAACCTCCAGCAGGTGGACATTCTGCAGGAAAGATGGAAAGAAAAGACAAAAGAAAGGTGCTGTTGTGCAACAGACATAAGAAGGGATGGGTGAATATGATTTTATTTGATTTATTTTAACCTGTTTTTGTCTGTTTAGAACATCCTAATTCTGACACTAAAGGAGGGGGAGCCTTGCTGTGGTGGTGTCGCTTTTAACTGATATCCCCTCTACTAGGACCAGGACCCTGAACCTGACCCTGTCCCCCCCACCACCCCCAAACTAAAGAGGGAACCAGTTCTAGAGAAGGAGTGGTTGCCTAAATCCAGATAGTGTAACCTGGCTATTAGCCAGCAATAAGGGAGTAGTGGAGCTTCTACCCACGCACTACAGAAACGCCATGCCAAGGACTCTACAAAAGTATATAAAGGTGGAGGATCAGAAAACTACCTTTCTTAACCAAATTTCCTGAGGCCCCTCCAAGTTGTAAAACACTTTGTTCTAACCTCATATTCATCAGCATTCATCACCGTCATTGGAATAGCAAAAACTCAAATATAATACAGTGTCCACTAATCAGAGCAAATGTTTACATACACATTATTTACATTTCTAACTAGACAAAGGTTTACTCTCTTGAAAGGGACACTGGATGCTTGGTGCACATACAGGCAAAGCCAGATGCAAGGGGTTTTCTTTTGTGCAAGGGCTCTTCTTTTGGAATACAGGGAAGCATGCACTCTTTTAAGTCCTACAACCAGCTCCTATGGAGCCCTAAACATATGTTGCATACCACCCAGAAAAGGGGTAGTGGTTGAAAACAGCTAGGAAAGTAGAGATTTACCTCTTACAGGTGGCCATCCTGCAGGAAAGACAGAAAGAAGGGAGAAAGGAAAGGTGCTACTGTGCAACAGACTAGGGAAGGAGGGGTGAGCATGCTTTTATTTGTTTTAGTTACAGTATTTTAATCAAGTTTTTCTTAAGTACTGACTTTTTAGGATGTCCTGGTTCTGACACCAAAGTATGGGGAGCCTTGCTGTGGTGATGTAGATTTCCACTGATACCCCTCCACTGGGACAGGAACCCTGACCTTGTCACACAGCTGCAAATAGAACTGCGTGCAGCTATGGTCACCAAGCCCCAAGTTGGAGATAAATATTCTAGAAAGGATCCAAAGAACTGTAACTAGAATGATTACCGGACAAAGGGAACTAAGTTTTGAGAATAGATGGAAAAATGTGGATGTGTATACACTGCAGTATAGGTGTTTAAGGGGGGACCATTGTCTGCTATGTAGTTCACTGATTAATAACAACCTTTGGGACTACTTGGGCCTTGAATTAAAGGAGCATAACCATAACATGAGAGCACATAGCTTGCAGTTAAAAGGAAAAACATGCAATATGGTCCACAGACCCACTTGGTTTAACCAGAGGGTAATAACAACTTGGAATAACTTACCCAATGAAAGGGTGGGTAGTAGGGATATGGAGTCCTTCAAGGATAAATTAGATACATTTTATGAAAGGGACTCTACCAGATACCCCTTGTGTAAAGGGGCAAACACTATGTGGTCCATACGGTCTTCAATGCTTGTTCATGTCTCTGAGATCAATGAGACGTGTTTGATTGTCGTTTTGGTGTGTATATATGTTCTGCATTAAGTGAAGGTCTCCAGAATGATTGTCTCTAGAATCCCTTATCAACTGGGTTCTAGTAAGTAGAGTCCATGCAGCTGGGATCGTCTTTTGCTCCTTGAGTGACTTCGTCCTGCTCTACTGCATCTGGAGCAACAGTTTCCCCAAGCCTGCCCTAGGATCACTGCATCTAGGAATTACTCACAGTTAAACAGCAGTGCCTTCCTGGAGCTCCTATTCAATGTAAACTGGGAGGACATAAGGTCCACACAGAATGTCAACCTTACCCTTAAATTCATGAGCCATAACTTTACTACTTCCGAAAACAAGCATGCCCTATTTGTACAACGGAGGTATAAATGCCTCTGTTCCAAATGGCTCCCCTCTTTCCTCTACAGCTTAATGAAACTGAGGGATAGGGCTTGGGGGGGGGGTATAGAAAACTTCAGGAAAGCAGTAGGACTGGCTGGCATACAGGCAGCTGTAAAATTCCTGTAAGTCAATCCTAAAAAATGTCAAAGTTAGCTACACGAAGGACCTACTGGTGAATAACTTGCAAAACCCTAAACCTAAATTATCTCTCTCTTAGAAAGACTGACAGCTGGCCCTAATTGGGAAATGCAAGTCAATAACGACTGTCTAAGTGACCCACTTCTAATCATGACAGGATTCAACAGATTCTTCGCATATCAGGATGCCTATAAAGATACCCCTGCCAATCACCCCCAACACACACACACACACACACACACACACACACACACACACACACACACTGACTGGGCACTCCAAATTCCACTTCAAGCCACCAAAAATGAAGTCCTGAAACAACTACTAAAAAGGTTGAGGAGGCTTTGTCCCAACGCTGGGACCCCCTCTCCTCTGCAACAGACACTCGACTGCCACATCCCACATCCACTCCAGCAGCTGAACTTTGAATCCTGCCATGGATGAGCACGTTCATGTTTGCTTGCGTGCACCACAAGAAACATATTGCGGCAGCTTGGTGCTGAAGCAGGTTCTGGAGGCGTGGCACTGTTGTGGCCAATACTGGCATGGCATTTTGTGGCATGTGTGATGTCCACCAATAACAGGGGACACAGCCGGTGACACTAGTTTGGAACCTTGCCACCAACTTGAAAGAAAATAGCCGCAACCAGATGCGCCCCCAACACACACATGCATGCATACTGCGTACACGCGCCCCACACACTGTATGGCCAACGGGGTGCCCAATCCCTGTCAGCTCCAATGTCTCCCCTCCCCACAGACAACGGTGCCATGCTGGGAGCCCACCCCAGCATGGCAACAGTCCATATGGCCAATGGGGTGCCCAATCCCCGTCAGCTCCACTGCCCTCACCAAACAGCCTTCCAGCTGCCATGTTGGAGCCCACCCCAGCGTGGCAAAAGTCCCACAAGGCCCAAGAAAAAAAAAAGAAACCTGAAAGAGAATACCTTCCTCGCTGACTGTCCTGACTCCTGCCCCCCACCCGCGCCCACCCTCTGTGCACCCTACTCTCCCACCCCCTCACTCCATACTTACCTCTGGAGTCTGGCATGACAATCTTCAGTGGACCGGAAACACGTCTGCACTCTTCAAAGTCAACCGCGAACTGAGGAAATGCCGGTGAGCTGTATAATGTAATAAACAGGGTTTTTTCAACTTTGATGCATATCTCAGGCATTTATGAGGATTTTTCACCAAATTTTCAACATGGGGTTTTTGGGACCCCACCTAATGAATTCTATCACTGTTATTTTGTTAATCGGCCCTGAAAGGTGATTTTGTGGTCACTGCGCAGAACCACCTTTCGGGACTGATTTACGAAATGACAGTGTCACAGTTCATGAGGTAGGCCCCCAAAAACCTTATGTTGAAAATTTACTGAAAAAATTCCCCAAAATGACTGTTTTACGAGCATGCATTGCGCTGTTCCTACGCACACTCGTAAGTTCGTGAATTTTCACTATTTTCACTCCAGATTTTCAGCATTGCCATTTTACCACACCTTCTTATGAGCAGTACAGCTGTCATTTTTCACATCTCGCCCAAAATGTGTTTTCGTGCATGTAGCGCACAATGTCACAGTCAGTGTGCAAAATCAATGTTCGGGACAGATTAAGAAAATCACAGTGACACTGTTCATGAGCAGTGGTGTTACAATGGCTATGTTAAAAATTTGGTAAAAAAAGTCCATAAAATGACTGTGTTACGAGCGACCATTGCGCAGTTTCCACGCACCCTCGTAAGTTCATGGATTTCTAATATTTTCAGCCCAGATTTTCACCACTGGCATTTTCCACACTTCCTTATGAACAATACAGCTGCCATTTTTCACACCATGGCCAAAATGTGTTTTCACACTTCCAGCGCAGAAATGCGTGGTCGCTGTGTGAAATCACTGTTCGGGACAGATTAAGAAAATCACAGTGACACTGTTCATGAGCGGAGGTTCCAAAATGCCCGTGCTGACAATCTGCTGTAAAAAATCCCCAAACTAATTGCATTATGGGTGTGCATTGCACAGTTTCTACACACGCTCGTGACTTCATCAGTTTTTTTAATATTTTCACTGCAGATTTTCAACATTGCCATTTTTTCCACCTCCCCATGAACAGTACAGCTGTCATTTTTCACATCCTGTTCGAAATGTGTTTTCACACCTGTGGTGCCAAATGGTGTTGTCACTGTGCAAAATCAGTTTTCGGCTAACGAACTGATATTGTCACTGTTCATAAGGTGGGGGTCACAAAAAACCCGTGTTGAAAATTTGGAGTGAAAATGCCAATGAACGCCTGAGACATTAGGGTTTCTGACCATAACGCCCCACCCTGTAGAGAATGACAGGCATCATGGGTGTCACTTGGGATTCTCGCCTGTAATGCTCATACCATTCCACACCCTGCAGCCAGTGGGAGGCATTGAGGTGTGCTTTGGACTCTTCAGCCACAAAGTTCACCCCATTCTCCTGTACAGAACCCATCTCACCGTATTTCCTGATGGAATGGGGTGAGCATAAGGGCCAAAGACCCCAAGGCACACCGTGACACTTGTCGGTGTCTGCAGGGTAGGGCGTGGTGAAATGGCATGGCCGCTATGCCTGATGACCAAAAGGTGCACCTCAATGCCTGTCAATATCTGCAGGGTGGTGGTGGGGTTGGCTTCAGTTCAATACTTCACTGCCATTCCTATTACGCAGCTCTCTAACTCCTACACTACCAATGCCAATGCCAGCAAGCAAACATTCGGCATTGACAAATGCTTGTTTATCCAGAGGAGCAGTTGGAAATAAAGGGAGGGGGGTTGAGGAGACTTTGTCCTGACACTGGGACCCCCTCTCCCTTGCAATGGACACTTGATTGTCAGTTGACCACTGCATCCTACATGCCCTCCAGCAGTTGGACTTGAATAGGGGACCAGAGCCTCAGTTGCCTTAATTTGAACTTTGAAACCTGCCACAAAAGGCTTCATGAGCATAGCCGAGTGCTTTTTCATCCAGAGGAGCAGTTGGACATCAAGGGGAGTTGAAGAGGCTTTGTCCCAACAGTGGGACCCCCTCTCTCCTTCAATGAACACTTGACTAACACTCGACCGCTGCATCCCATGTACCCTCCAGCAGTTGGATGACTTTTGGCCCTACCACCCTTCCCCTGCCTGCCCAAGTATTAAATAGCACACCCCCCTTGATGATTGACATTCAGGGGCCAGTGTAAGGTAAGGGGTAATGGTAATGACGTATGCTAAGAGGGTGGGTTCGGGAAGGGTTTGTGTTATGCCACAAATTACAGCCTTGTCGCTCCTATAAGGGTGGTGGCATGAGAAGATCTTAGCTTTTAATCCAGGTTTTGATTATACTGAATATCTGTATTAGCTTTTATTCAGATAAACTTGATGTTCTAAAATCTTCTTTCCATCTGCATAGTTATTGAAGACTATGGTAAGCCATAAACTCATTACCGTTTAATGCAAAGCAAAGTTACTTAAGGTTGTCGTAAACTACAAGCTTTATACAGCTTAAGGTGCATCTCTTGTCACTGCTGTTATAAAGTCATAAGCTTGTTAAAATTTAAAGCAAAACAAAGTTATTTAAGGCTTTGGTAAGCCACAAGCTGTTTACAGTTTAAAGTGCATCTTATCTCTGGTGTTATCTTATCTTAGTGAGAGGGCAGGCTGCATATGTTGAAGTGCAAATACCACGTAATACAAACAAAGCAAAGTTGTTTTAGGTTGTGGTAACTCGCTAGTGTTGTACTGTTAAGTGCATCTGTTATCACTGCTGTCATTCAGCCATAAGCTTTTTACAGTTTAAAGCTAAACAAAGGTATTTAAGGTTATGGGAAGCCACAAGCTTTTTAAAGCTTAAAGTGCATTCTGTCACTGCTGTTATATATACTTTATATGAGTGCAGGCTGCAGGTTTTCAGAGATTAGGTTTCCAAATGTAAAAAAAAAAAATACAAAATCCTAATAATTCCTCCAGAGGTCCTCATCTCTCCCTGGCAGTCACTCACCCCAACTTAACCCCTGTCTCCAAGGAGCTGGTCTGTTAACTCCCCGGTATGGCCTACTAGGAGTCACACTAGCCTTAGCACTCACTGTATTCTTCAATCTTAGGTGATCTTCTTGCTACTAATTAACTGAGCCCCAACTGTCTGATTGGGAAATTTGATTCCCTATCTCAGCCTGGGTCTCTTATGGTCGTGGAGGCAGTATAGTGCAGTGGTCTAAGGCTCTAAGCTGCAAATCTGGTAACATCAGCAGACCAGACCTGGGTTTGAATCCCACAGCTTCCACTTGCATACTGTGTGACCCTGAGCAAGTCACTTAACCTCCTTGTGCTCCCAGGTCGCTCCTGTAAAAAAGCTTTCAGCTTAGTGTGCTATACCTGGTAAAAAACAACTAAAAAAAAAAACAACAAGACTATACCTCTGCGGTTGTACTTTTTCACGACCTATACGGCAAACTCTGGTCAGAGCCGATATGGCTGCTTAGAGTGGATTGATCGAGTAAAAGAATTCTCTGAGCTCTCGCCAGAGCTTGCCATATCCAAGATGGCTGCCTTAAAAGAACTGTGCATGCACGATACTCGTGCATGTGCAGTTTGAGTCGGTGGCCATTTTGGGTATGGCAGCTGTCAGTGCCACAATTGCTGGAGAAAAAAGTAGTGCCCTGTGAAGTTGGTGTGTTGATGTGGTCTATTGGACCTGTGCCAGAGGGGTATAGTACTGAATCCCAACCTACTATAGACCGACATTCTGAATGCCTTATGCGATTTCCCGACTTTGCACTATCCCGACTGTTAAAATTCCCATCTTACTAAATCCCATCATGGCACCAGTGTTTCAGCATTCCGCACAGTCAGTCAGAACAGTAGATCTTCTGCTTCAGTTACACAGCATTTCACATTAATAAATGCACATCAGCAGTGACAGTAACAACGTTATTAGCTAGCGCACAGCATTTAATTGGCGATCGCATCTGTGGCTGCTTAGTGTAGCAGCTCACTGTAAGAGCAACACAAGCTGGACTGAACTGTAATGCTCAAAGTTTATAATTAATATGTAGTGTCATGATTGCTTACCAGCTTTGTTATCAGCCCATCAATCTGCCAGCTGTTTATTTATGTCAATGCGCAGCCCGTGCGTTTTGATCCAGGATATATGTGGGCGCCTGGATACCTGGCTGCAACACTGACCCGGCTGTAGCACTCTTGTCTCTGTAGCGCTAATTTTAATTTTCAGCAATAGTTATGGCAATGGCAATGAAATGAAGCTACTGCTGTATACGTTATTACTATTACTGTTGCCACTGTCTAACTGGTGCTACTGTTCATTTATGCATTTATGCTACTGGGTAAATGAAGCTACTGCTGTATATGCTATTACTGTTACTGGTGCCACTGTCTAACTGGTGCTATTGTTCATTTATGCATTTAAGCTACTGGGTAAATGAAGCTACTGCTGTATATGCTATTACTGTTACTGTTGCCACTGTCTAACTGGTGCTACTGTTCATTTATGCATTTATGCTGCTGGGTAAATGAAGCTACTGCTGTATACGTTATTACTGTCACCGATGCCGCTGTTGTTTGACACAAGTCATTAAGGTGTACTGTCGGGCTAATGTCAGTCGGGATTTGGGAAAATGGGATATGAACTGTCAGTCATTTGCTGTTTCGGGATTTCGGTGATGGGAATATTGATTAGGGGATTACGGGACTCGTGATTTAGTATGGATCCCATGTCAGAGCACTGTGGAAGCATGCCGGAGCTCTGTCTGGTCACATGCCTCCACAGTGCTCTTTCCCAGAATGACAGCAATGTGTCTGTGGAGCTCTGCCCAGGCAGCCTTAAAAATTGCACCTGGTATGTGCTTATGGCAGGCTTTAGGCATTACTGTATGTCTAGTCAGCCTGAAAATCTAGGGATATACCCCTGGTTCCAGTTGCAGCAGGGTTTTCTGTAGGACATTATGCAAGCCTTGCGCCATACTTAGAAAAACAAAACAATACCTCTGTAATCATCTCTGAACCGGCTAGCCCAGGGGCCACTACAAATATTAATCTGGGAGCTTCTTCTCCTAGGTCCCAGTCTGACAGAATATGTGGTAGAATGTGTATGCATCCATATATGTCCTTCAGTTACTAAAAGTTTCTAAATGCTCTAGTATTGCTTTGTGTACTCTGTGTATTGTAAATCAGATGCATATTTATATTAAACTTTGTTTTATGGTTAACCATTTTCTATATATGTTCATATATAACTGAATTTCTGTATGCTTTGTCATGGGTTACATTTGGGTACACTTTCATTGCATAGGTGAAGCTTTCTTCTAAGCACGACTTTATTTCAGCAGCCATGCTCTCACCACATTGAAATTTACTGAACCCAGTGCAGCACAGCAGCTAAATCAGGACAGCTTCCTTATCTATCAATGAAGCACAGAACAGGCTTAAACCAAAACCTTCATTTCAGCCTGGCCCATTTCAAGAAGATTTTAACCCTTTCAAATCCAGGGGGTAACCAAGCAATTTAAAAGGCTCAGCAGCACAGGGCGGTGGGGAGGGTTACAGAAATAAAACACAAAGGGTAGTTTGTACATTTGCTGATTTTACTTTTGAAAGGGAAGCTGGATGTCTGGTCCACATATGGGCCAAAGCCTGATGCAGTGGCTTTTCTTTTCGAATACAGGGCAGTATGCCCAATTTTCAGTTCTATAACCAGCTCCCGCAGAGCCCTAAACATATCTTGCATATCACCAAGAAAAGGGGTGGTTAGAAAACAGATGGATAGAAAGGTAGAGATTAACCTCCAGCACGTGGGCATTCTGAGGGAAAAATGGAAAGAAAAGACAAAATAAAGGTGGTGTTGCACAACAGACGTAGGAAGGGATGGGTGAGTATGATTTTATTTGATTTATTTTAACCTGTTTTTTCTGAAGTACTGATTTCCTAGGACATTGTAATTCTGATACCATAGCTTTCTTGTGGTGGTTTCCTTTTTGACTGATACCCCTTCCACTACGACTGGGACCCTGACCCTGACTCTATCACCTACTCACCCCAAGCTAAAGAGGGAACCAGTTCTAGAGAAGGAGTGGTTGCCTAAATCCAGACAGTGTAACTTAGCTATTAGCCAGTACTCAGGGAGTAGTAGAGTTTCTACCTACACACTACAGAAACTCCACTCCAGGGACTCTACAAAAGAAAATAAGGGAGGAGGATGAGAAAAATACCTTTCTCAAGCAAATTCCCCTGGGGCTCCCTACGTTTTAAAACACTTTGTTCTAACCCTATTTTATCAGCATTCACCATTGGAATAACAAAAACTCAAATATAATACAGTGTCCACTAATCAGATCAGATATTTACATGCACATTATTTACATTTGTAACTAGACAAAGGTTTCCTCTCTGGAAAGGGACACTGGATGCTTGGTGCACATACAGGCAAAGCCTGATGCAAGGGGTTTTCTTTTGTGCAAGGGCTTTTCTTTAGAAATACAGGGCAGCTGCCCTCTTTTAAGTTTTATAACCAGTTACTGCTGGGCCCTACACATATGTTGCATACCACCCAGAAATATGAGAGGGGTAGAAAACGGCTACACAAGTAGAGATTTACCTTTTGCAGTGGGCAATTCTCAGGAAAGACAGAAAGAAGAGACAAAGGAAAGGTGCAGTTGTACAACAGACTTGGGAAGGAGGGGTGAGCAAGCTTTTATTTATTTTAGTTACAGTATTTTATTTAGGATGTCCTGGTTTTGGCAGCCAAGTAGGGAGGGAGAGCCTTGCTGTGGTGGTATAGATTTCCACTGATATCCCTCCACTAGAATCAGAACCCTGACCTTGTCACACATCTGCAAAATGGACATGTTTGATCATCATTTGGGGCATTTGTATATGTTCTGCATTAAGTGAAGGTTTCCCAGAATGATTGTCTCTAGAATCCCTTATCGATTGGGTTCTAGTAAATAGAGACCATGCAGCTGAGGTCTTCGCTGACTTCCTGAGTGACCGCTCCCTGGTCTACTGCATCTGGAGCAACAGTTACCTCAAGGCTCCCCAAGGATCACTATATATAGGATTACTCACAGTTAAACAGAAGTACCTTGTTGGAGGACCTATTCAGTGTAAACTGGGAGGACATAAGGTCCACACAGGATGTCAACCTTACCCTTCAATTCTTGAGCAATAACTTTACAACCTTGGTGTAAGACCCCCACCCCTTCATTTTACAATGACAGGTGGTATGCTGTTTGAATCTGACAGCAATACCAGGTGGGGCTGGGTTCAGGGAGGAATAGGTCACTCGGCATAAGGGCTAGGTTTGACTACTCTGCACAGGGGCACCCAAGTAACTCCGAACACAGGAAGCAATAACTGTAATGTCCAATACCAGAAATGGGATTCTAAAGTGTGGTTTTTATTCATATCCAAACAAAATAAATAAAGCATAGATGGACCCCCACGGGGCTACACTCCTGGTAATGCAGATTTAAAGAACCAAGAACACTTCCTCAGCACTTTTAGTCCTCAGGCTCTGAACCCACCAGGCACACAGCCCGGACTTGCATGCTGCTTTGAGTACACAGCCCAAACTTGTACACTGTTCTGGGTTTTCCCTGGCTCAACTCCTTTGCCAGCCACTCAGACACCTTCCATATGTCATGGAAACATTTACTGGTGGCTCCCTAAACCACCTAAGAGCACTTCAGCTCTATCAGGGAAACTTCCTTTTAATCCCACATCTGGATACTTTCCTCAGGCACTGGCCAAGTACCTGAGAGAAAGTAAAGGTGCCACAGAGCAAAACCGTAGAGGTGAATTTGGTTACTACTGATGGGGGGTCTCCCACCTCTCACTCCCACAATTCATACCTGGCCATTTCTCTGGACAGTAAACACCTCATACTGTAAAGCTTGGCAATGTAGATTAAGGCTAAATGTATGTCACATTTCCTCTACTTGTCTTGCTTTCCCTTTGTGCTGGACTTGAACATACTTTTAATTGGCATAGCCCATCACTCTAGGCCCCCACTGATTAAGCAGTCCAATACCCACTTTACTTCACTCTTTGTGCTGGACTTGAACATGCTTTAGTTAACCGACAATGTCTATTACATTAGAGCTCCTACAGATTAAGTAGTCCAGTCCCCATGTTCCAACAGTTCAGGTGAAAAACAATGGCCCTCTGTCAGAGCAAACTCACCCTTTGGTTGCAGGTGCCCCACAGGCAATTCCTCCACAGGAATTTCTCTTTCAGAGCTTCTGGTGCCACAGCACAACTTGAAAAAAGGCAGCTTCTTCCCTTAGCCAGAACCAGGAGGGTTGCCCCTGGAAAACAGGCAAGTCTTCTCCCCCATCCCCTCAGGGATGGGGCACTTGGACCAGTAACAGCGGTCTCCACCACTTCAACAATCAGTTTCTTAACAGTAGCTCTAAAGCAGAGCTTAAAGCTCTGACAGCCTGCACACAGACTGCTGTGCTACTGTCTCTGTCCAAGACTGCACACAGACCCTGTTCAAATTCCCCAACATTCTATCCTAACTTCCAACTGCAGCATTCCAGTGTGGCTCATGCAGCTGGGAGAGTTCTATGGTGATGTCATCCCTCAGTCTCAGCTGAGACTGAGAACAGAGTGAGACAGTGTGAAATCCATTTAACTGGAGTTTCACAAGCTGCCTTCTCTGCCTACCACTAGGTCTTACTGGGATTCTAGTAACCCCGGGTAACAGGCGGTTACATTAGTAAACAAGCATGCCCCTTTTATGCAAAGGAAGTATAAATGCCTCTGTTCCAAATGGCTCACCTCTTCCATCCGCAGCTTAATGAAACTGAGGGATAGGGCTTGAGGTAGATCCAAAACCTCAGGGAAGCAGCAGAAATGGCTGGCATATGGGCAGCTGCATAATTCCTGTAAGTCGATCCTACAAAAGACCAAGGCTAGCTACATGAAGGATCTGTAGGTGAACAACTTGCAAAACCCTAAGCATTTTTGGACCTAAATTAATTGTCTCCTAAAAGGGTGGATAGCTGCCCCAATTAGGAAATGCAAGTCAATAATGACTCTGTAAGTGACCCACTTCTAACCACAGAAGAAGTCAACAGATTCTTCTCATATCTGGATGCCCACAAAGATACCTCTGCCAGTCATCCCTCCCCTCCACTGATTGGGCACCCCAAATTCCACTTCAAGCAACCAAAAAGGAAGTCCTAGAACAACTACTAAAAATTAAACTGACAGATCAGCTGGCCATGGTGGGCTTGAACCCAGACTCCTAAAACCTGCTGCCCTGGTTCTTGCCTGTCCCCTGACCAAGCTGTACAACATGTCCCTGCCTTGAGGAGAGTTTCCCCCAAAAATGGAAAGTATCTCATGTTGTCCCTGTCCACAAAGAAGGAGCCATGGAGCCAACTGAAACCTGTCATCCCATATCAATACTCAGTACCATATCACAAATCCAAGAGAGGCTGATATATGACCATCTGGCAGCCTACAATACATCAAGTCAAATTCCTTGATCACTTACACCCAGTGTGGATTCTGGAAACATTGCAGAACTGACACAGCCCTTATTCAGCTCATCATAGATGTTTTCAGGGCCATTGATGACGTAAAGCTACAGCAGCCATATTCATCGATTTAACCAAGGCCTTTGACTTGGTAAATCATGAATTCCTGCTATCTAAACTTGTGAACTCAGGGCTCGATCATTTATCCTCTACCTTGTTTAAAAGTTATCTTGTGGGCCATAGCCAGTCCTTTAAATAAGGATCCTGTCTCTCTTCAGGGCGAGAGATATCCAATGGAGTATCACAAGGCTCCATCCTTGGGCCCTTACTCTTTTCCCTATTTATTAATGAAGTGCCCTCTAACTGTGATAAGGCCAAGGCCAGAGATTACTGGGTACAGAACTGAGCTCTGTAGTATCATCACAATTGGGAGGGGGCTTGACTGGAGGTTGTTGGCAACATAAAATACCTAGGTGTCATGTTGGACCAGGACCTCTCCTTCAGGTCCCACGCTGAACATACCACCAGGCTACGCTCAAAAAATTGGCTTACTCTATAGACTCAGTGCTCATATAACAAACAAAGCCTGCCTATCCACAACTAGCTCTATGCTACTCCCAGCTTTTCTCTACTGAGTGCCCATTCTCGCCTCACTAAAGGAAATTGAGCTAAGGAAACTCAAAATACTTTCCATAGGATAGGCAGGTTTGCAGCACATGTTGGAAGCAGGGAATACAAATGTGATTGTGCTGTCCTTGCCTCCCTTAACTAGCCCACTCTTGAGGAGAGACTTGGTTACCCCTTGCTGTGCCTCACAAACAAAATCCTGAGTGACTGTTTCCTTAGCCTCTGGGATATAGTGGCATGGAGACCCCATAGGAGTCCCCTACGCTTCTCCACCCAACCCCTTCTGGACGTCCCCAGAGCCCTGACATCTGTGAGCCAGTGATCATTCTCACACAAAGCCTCTCACCTGTGAAATGAATTCCCCCTTACTATTCAGGAGAGCCCCTCGCTACTGTCCTTCAAAGGTCTGCTCAAAGAGCGTTCTCTTCCCAAAAATGTGTGTACCTGTACCTGCTGCATATTGTAAGGCAGCTTCTTCCTCCTTTGTCTCCTTCTTCTCCTAAATGGGGTCCTTTAAGAAGGTTGTTTATGTAAGTGACATATATTTATGAAGTGTTATATTAGACTTTGCTGGGGTGCACATCTCCATATGTATGTACAGTATTCTGTAACTACCACATGATGTCACATTGTTTACTACTGTTGCACTGTATATTTTTACTCGCTACTCCAGTAGACAAAAGAGGTGGCTGCACATTAGTCTCCAACTGCAGGCCAATATCCTTCCTCTCCCCCCTGTCCAAGGCACTAGAGAGAGAATGGTATCGGACGAGCTTGTATTATACCTCAGCCAATACAAAGTTCAATGTCAGCAACAACATGGGTTTTGCAAACTACATAGTACCTCCACTGCCCTGATTGAATATACACATTTTCTACATGAGTCCCTGGACAAGGTTCACCTGGTGGGTTTCATCTACTGTATATAGACCTAACGAAGGCCTTTGATTTAGTTAATCTCACACTACTGCTAACTAAACTCCCCACTTTAGGCCTCCCCTGCTTACACTGTACTCTGGTTTGAAAGCTATCTCTCCAATAGATCCCAACAAGTCAGAATGAATGGCGTATGGTCTGACTCCAGACCTGTCACAACAAGAGTGCCGCAAGGTTCCATTCTGGGACCCCTCCTTTTCAGACTTTTCATAAACACCCTCCCTGAAACCTGCCAAAACTGAAAGGTAATACTTTATGTGGACTACACAGTCATCAGTACAAGTAGCCCCTGCCAGGAGGTGCTCACTCACAACTTCCAACTCAGCTTTGTGTCCCTTGAAAACTGGTTTCTACAGAATAAACTTGTATTCAACTATAAAAAGACTAAGACAATGCTTTTCTCTAGCACACAGAAGAGAAATAAGGTAGATCCATTCAACATCCACAATGTAAATGGAGTGACTCTAGATCAGGTAGACTCAATCAAATACCTAGGAGTAACCATTGACCAGACACTGACATTTGCCCTGCATGTGGATCAAATCATCTGTGACATCAAAAGAAAACTGGGGGCACTCTACAGACTGAGGCACAATCACACCCCAGAAGCCAAAAGAGTGGCAGTCACCAGCTCCCTCTTCCCTATAATCAACTACAGTGTCATGGTTTATGGGTCTGCCTGCCATACAGTGCTAAATTGAACAAAGCGTTGCTTTGTCACTGGAGCAGACAAAACCACCCACACATGTACACTCTATGCCCATGCAAAATGATTCCCCCTACACAACAGAATCAAATACCAGATCTGCTTGCTGGGTCAGAAAGCCCGAATGGGCCTGACACCCCCCACAGGATTGCAATCTCTCCTAAGCCCTACCCAAAGTCCTTACCCTACCAGGAGCATGGCATGTGGTACCCTTGCTGTGCCATACTGCAGAACAAGTCTGGCTAAGTGCTCATTTGTGGCCAGAGCCCCCCAGTGACTGAATGAATTACCAGTGTCGCTAACGGAACTAACTAAATTTGGACATTTCAAAAAGGAGCTATGAATGCACTCCTACCTGGGACCAGCTGTGGCTGCTTCAACCAAAAAAACCTCCCCCCACTCACACTCAGCAAATACACCACTCGTCACCTCAGTTGAAGCACCCTCTTGACCACTTGCTGATACCTGCTGTCAGGCTTTGTGCTAGGATATTAATAGAACACATCAGGCATAGTTTGATTTTCTTTTCACTCTCTTCTATCTTTTTGCTTTTTTCTGACTATCCTTTCATTCATATCAGGGTGGCCAACCTGATACTGTTCACTCTTATCCTTTTCTATCCCCTTTTCTGTATTACAGCCTAAAACACACACACACCCCCATTCATAGGAAATCCTAAAAAAAATGTTTATTAGATTGTTTCCCCCTTACACAGGTCCCCTGGTGGTAATTAAAAAAGGTATCTGTATGGTGAGAGTGTAAATCTGCTGTTTAATAGAGCCCCAATAAGTTTGAAATACTGACCACGCGATATCGCACAGCTGATTGTCCGCATATTTGTACAACCGCATGATCGCACAGCTCAGTGTGTGCATGATCGTGCCGGAACCGCATCCCAAAAAGAAAGCTGCAAAATCAAAAGAAATAAACTGCTGGTGAGAGTGAAAAGCATCTGGGCTGAGCGATGTTGTAGAGAAGCCCTGTTAAGTTGAAAGGAGCCGCTTCAGGCTCATGAAATAAAGTGCAGCTTCAGCACTTGGGGCTCAGCAGAAGATTTAAACACATGAGTATACAGACACAAAACAAAAAGGAAGTAATCACCTTGGTGAGATTACTAAACATGGCACAGCACCATTGAATATGGCAACCTGGCCGCCCACATTGCGCATGGCGCAGTGGCACTGCGGCATCGCAAGTGGCAAGAGAGGAGCAGGGGGATGCGCCGGCACAAGTGCGGTTGTGCTAGGTGCAGGAACCACGATATTCAATGGTGGATATGCAAATAGGGCCATAATGCATGCAAGGCACAACTGGGGCCATTTGCGTGTCATTATGGCCCCATTTGCATGCAGGTGTGCCGATCCCTGGTGACTTGCGCCTCGCACCCTGCCAGGCTGCAGCCGTTGGGGACCAACGTCACCTGCACATCATGGCAAAGTGCCCCAATGCCTGATCGCGGGCATCAGTATAATTAAATACATAAGACAAAGGACCTCTGTGCGCAAACACTGAGGCAAGGGTTACTCCAAAGGGCATTTGGCTGGGAAGCCAATTTTCAAGAAAATACAAAATCTCACATGCCCCCACAATGCAAAGCATCATGGGCTGCATATGCAAATCACCACAGAATGTTATGCTAGTCCAACTTTAAGCAAAATTGCATGGTGCCAAAAGGCCTCTCACACAGTTTGCAAGGGTGCTAACAGAACTGAACATTCTGTGGTGATTTGCATATGCAGCCCATGATGCTTTGCATTGTGGGGGCATGATTTTGTATTTTATTAAACACATGTTATTTTCCTCAGGTCCAGGGTGGACCACTTCCAGCCCGATCACAGTCCTCAGTATAATTAAATACATGTCCCATATCTCTGGTGGTCCAATGGACTACCAGGGATATTGGACATGTAATTCATTATACCTATGCCCGCGATCGGGCTGGAAGCAGTCCACTGGACCACCAGGGATATGGGACATGTAATATATTATACTTATGTCATGATCAGGCATGGGGGCGGCATGACACTGACAGATCCTAGCTCCGGAGCTCAGGTGGCCACCCACAGCTGGTGGCTGCCGTGTTGCACCCTGCAATACGGCAGCTCACCTGAGGGTGGCCAGCCCTTGATCCTTTATTTTTTGGCTCAACTTTGAGCACCACTGTGTGGCGCAAGTAGGAGATACATCTGCATATGTTCAGCACATCCTGGGCTGAATATTAGGATGTGTCGAGTATGTATGGGCACGCCCCCCCCCCGGACTTGCGCTGCATACATTACTGATGCGGCAATGAGCATCGGGATTTGGGCAGCGCAACATCCACTTCTGAATATCGCACCGAGGCACATCAATGGGTTTCGCCATGCGCAACCCCTTTGAATATCCCACCCCTTGTGTTGTGCACTATTTAACTGTGAACTATGATGTCCTGTGTTGTAACCTTGCTGCTGTAGCTGACAAGGAACCTTCGAAAATGAGCATGTTGTTCAAAGGTGTGTATCCCATTGCATAAAAATAAAATATTTTTGAGAACTTGGTCTTTCTCTCTTTTTGAAGGTAAATAACTCCAGATCACACCTGAAAAAGGTACGTTTGTCTCAGTGAGCCAACCCAGTTAACAAAATTTAATGAATACATAAATCTCTTGTTGCTCCTAAAGTTTGAAGTTGAAATGATTAACATTTTTTGATTTCATTTATTAGAAATAAATAAATAAAATCCAAAAATCCACAGGTGAATAAAACACATGAGGGCTAAAAGGCCCCTTCTGTCTGGTTCAGTATTGCTTAATGCCTAAAGGTAAGTGCACTAAGCTGTGAACCTCGAGACCCAGACGACCTCAGTTTGGATCCCACAACTGCCACTTGAATACTGTGTGAACCTGAGCAAGTCACTTAATCTCTCTGTACTGCTGAGTCATACCTGGAAATGAGTTTGACCTTTGTCTCAGTGTGTGTTTCCCAGCCAACAACGATAAATAAATATATAGAATAAAACAACAGCAAATAAGGCACGCTCTCTTAAGCTAAAGCTGGTCAATCCCTCCAAGATAGGAGATGATAAAATAAAATGGTAATTGTCACCAGAACATGATGGACGTAATTGGCATGCTATTTTAATCAATATACATCCTGGGCTGGATATTCAAACTGCGCCATTCAAAGGCGCAAGTCCTTGCGCTGCGCAAAATAGATGCGCAAGGGTGAGTCCCAGGCAATATTCAAAGGAGTTGCGCTATTGAGCAACTCCTTTGAATATCGCTTCCCAGCCACAGCCACTGTGCATGGCGCAGTGGAACTTGCGCAAGTGCAAGTTGACAGAGTGGAGCAGTCAACTTGCGGTGGCGCGAAATACCAATCGCGCCATCGCCGTCCACGATATTCAAAGGTGACAAGCAATGGGCTATAATACATGCTAAGGCGGGGGCCATTTGCATGTCATATGCCCCATTTGCATGCCATTAGCATGTAGGTGTGCCGATCCTCGAGGACTTCGCCTGGCCCCCTGCCAGGCAGCCGTCGGGACCGGCGCCCTGCAACCCGATCGCGGGCATAGTGTCCCCCACCAGCCCGATCGCGGGCATCATAGCTCCCCTTCATATTCCCTGGTGGTCAGTGGATCGAAATGCCCGATGCAGGCGGTATCTTCTAACCCCCCTCCGTTCATATTCCCTGGTGGTCAGTGGACGAAATGCCCGATCGCGGGCGTATCTTTAACCCCCGTTCATATTCCCTGGTGGTCCAGTGGACTGAATTGCCCGATCGCGGGTGGTATCTTTAAAACACCCCCGGACATAGCCCTGGTGGTTATTGACCCCCACCCTACCCACCCGAAGCCCCACCACCGCGCCCCGGCGGCGGTGGGCGGCAGCATCACCCGCCTGCGCCCGCTTCGACTGACAACCAGTATGGCTGCACGCCCATTGGTGCAGAGAAGAGCCAATGGGCATGCAGCCCATACCGTATATGACAGTCCAGCTTTGTGAGGTGCAGCCATACTGGTTGTCAGTCGGCGGCGGGCGGGCGTGCAGGCGGGTGGATGCTGCCGCCCACCGCCGGCCGGGGGCGGTGGTGGGGCTCGTGGGTGGGTAGGGTGGGGTCAACAGCCACCAGGGCTATGTTCGGGGTGTTTTAAAGATACCACCCGCTATCGGGCAATTCAGTCCACTGGACCACCAGGGAATATGAACGGGGGTTAAAGATACTGCCTGCGATCGGGCATTTTGGTCCACTGGACCACCAGGAATATGAGCGGGTGTGTGTTTTAAACATACCGCCTGTGATCGGGCAATTTGGTCCACTGGACCACCAGGGATATGTAGGGGAGGGGGTGCCACATTGATGCCCCGATCGGGCTGGTGGGGGGACACTATGCCCGCGATCGGGCTGGGGGGCACAGGGACTGGGTTGGGGGCCAGCCACAGGTGGCAGCTGCTGTGTTGAGCCCTGCAATACAGCAGCTCACCTGTGGGTGGCCCTCGACTTAAGCCTTTTTTTTTTGGCTCAACGTCCTGCAGGCGCAGGTTGGGGGTTGCGCCTGCACAACTCTGCACAGCCCGGCTGAATATCGGGCTGTGCAGTTTATGCATGGTTCCTCCCCCTCCAGTTGAGCATGCATTCATTTGCATTGCGCTGTTGCTCAGCATGTTTTCTGTGGCGCAACTGCCTCCTGCTGAATATCGCAGAATGGAGCAAGATTGGATTTGCGCAGGTGCAACCCTATTGCGCATGGCGCAACCCTTTTGAATATCTGGCCCCATCTTTTCAAATGGTCAAAGACTAGCAAACATATTTGGATCAGTTGACGGGACTGCCTACACCACAGGTAAGCTTCTTCTCGGTATCTGTCATTTAACGAACATACAACATTTGCAAGCAGATAAAGGCCTAGAGGTCTAACAAGTTTGCCTGAATGTGCAGCTAGCACCCTTTATTCTACAGCTACCCCTTCCTTCCACCCTTCCCCTTCATTGACCCTCCCCCTTGTCCTGTTCCATCCCCTTTTGAAACAGTCCACTGTTGTACTGGATACCACTTCTGAAGGTAACGCATTCCACCCAGCCACCACCCTCTCTGTAAAACAGTGTCTCCTCATCTCCCTCCCCCTCATGAACCTTCCTCCCTCCAGTCTCATATCATGGACCCTGGTGTCCCTCCCCTCTCTTACTTTGAACAGCCCATCTGTAGCTGTCTTGTTTATTCCTTTCATGTACTGAAAGGTTTTAATCATGTCCCCCCATCCCTCCTCTCCTCCAGAGAGTACATGTTCAACTCCCTCAGCCTCCTCTCGTATGATAAGTCCCCCAGCCCCTTGATCACTTTTATTGCCCTTTGCTGCACCCCCTCCAGTAATTTAATGTCCCTCTTCAGATACAGGCGCCAGTACTGCATGCAGTACTCTAGGTGCGGTCTAACTCATGACCTATACAGTGGCAGAATCACCTCCTCACTCCTCGAGGATATACCCCTTGCAATGCAACCCAGCATTTTGTTGGCCTTTGCAGCTGCCTTCCTACATTGTGCCGAGTGGTTCATTGACCCTGTAATGAGCACCCCCAGATCCTTCTCCTCCTCTGTCTGGGCTAGCTGCATTCCCCCCAGCTGGTAACTCCTCCTTGGGTTCTTCACTCCAAAATGCAGCACCTCGCATGTTTTGGCTTTAAACCCCAGTTGACAGGTGTCTGACCAGGTTTCAAGCTTTGCCAGATCATCCTGCAACCTCTGCCATCCCCCTAGGTCATCCACCACCGCTCCCATCTTGGTATCATCAGCAAACAGGCTAATCTTGCTCTTGATGTCCAATGATATGTCTGCAATGAATATCCCAAACAACACTGGTCCCAACATCAAGCCCTGCGGAACATCGCTCGTCATTACCCGTGGGTGTGAGAGGTCCCTCCACCACCACCACCACCACCACCCTCTGTTGCCTTTCCCAAAGCTAGTTCCCTACCCATCTCACCAGCTTTGCACCCACCCCTGTGCCTTCTAACTTACTTTCCAGCCTCCCATGTGGCACTGAATCAAATGCCTTACTGAAGTCCAGATACAGGACATCCAGTGCATGGCCCCTGTTCAGTTGCCTAGTTACCCAGTCATAGAACTCCACCAGCTTGGTTTGGCAGAATCTGCCACTTATGAAGCCATGCTGTCTGCTGTCCTGTAGTCCTTTGGCCTCTAGGAGGGCCACCAGCCTCTCCTTCAGGATAATCTCCATCAGCTTACCCACGATGGATGTGAGGCTCACTGGTCTGTAGTTTCCCGGTTCATCCTTGGGGCCACTCTTGTGGAGGGGCACCACATGAGCCATCCTCCAGTCCTGAGGTACACACCCTGAGTGTAGTGAGACATTAAATAGGTCTGCCAAAGGTCCCGCAAGGACCTCTTCCGGCTCCTTCAGTACCCTGGGGTGGATGCCATCTGAGCCTGGTGCCTTGTCCACCCTCAGTGCCTTCAAACCCTCCCGAACTCTGCCTTCCATGATTTCCCCACCTGTCACCCCTTCCCATTGTTTCTGCCATTCCTCATCCCTTGGGTATCACCCTCCCCCTTTTCCTTAGTAAATACTGAGCAGAAGTAATCATTTAGCACTTCTGCCTCATCGCACCCTGCTTCCACCCACCCCCCCTTTCCTAATCCTTACTATTTGGTCTTTACAGCTCCTTTTCTCCCTGATGTACCTAAAGAAATCCTTTCCCCCCTTCTTAATGCCTTGTGCCAGTCTGAGCTCCGTAGATGCCTTGGCTCCCCTTACTGCCCATGTCACCTCCTTTGATTCCATCAGGTACTCCTCCCTGTCCTCCCCACTCCCTGTTTTCTTGTACCTTCTAAAGGCAGCTCTTTTCCTCCTTACCTTTTCCATGACCTCCTTGCTCAACCAGCTTGGTTTCTTAGCCCTAGCCTTCTTGCACTGGGCCTTGCAGCAGGTTTTGGTTGCCTCCACTATCCCCAGCTTTATGAGCTCCCACCTCTGGTCAGTGCCATACTAGGCTGAATTCCGGCCAGGTACCCTTTTACCACTTCCCCTATCCTCCCAATGTCAGCCCTCCTGAAGTCCAGCACTCTTGTGTCGGATTCCACTCCTTCCTTGCCCAAATCCAATGTGAGCCATACTGAGTGGTGGTCACTCCCTGACAGCAGTTCTTCCACTGTAAGTTCTCTCACAAAGTCCCCATTTGTCAGCACAAGGTCAAGGGTATTCTCTAACCTGGTTGGTTCACTGACCATTTGTAGCAGGAAGCTGTCCTGGAAGGCATCCAGCAGTACCTGCTCCCTTCTATTCCTGGTTGTTGGGGTACTCCAGTCCACTCCTGGCATGTTGAAGTCTCCCACAATCACCCCACTACCCCTCTCGCAGGTCCTCCTGATCTGTCCCACTAGTTCCCCTGTCTAACTCCTCCATCTGAGATGGCAGCCTATACACCACTCCCATTCTGAGAATCCTATTCTTGGAATCCTGTATTTGCATCCAAAGTGACACCGTACTACCCTCCTCCCCTTCCTCCCTTACACACTTCAGTCCTTTCTTCACATATAGTGCCACCCCCTTTCCCAATCACCCTGTCCTTACGAAATAACCTGTACCCTGGTACAGACATGTCCCAGTCATTGTATTGGGTGGCCCATGTTTCTGTGATGGTTGCAATGTCCACCTGTCCCTCTGCCATGAGCATTAAGGGTAACCACCTTCCACCCTCCCCCCCCCATCCTGCCCTTCTTTCCTAACATCACCAATAGTACTTGCCATTTGTCTTTTGTCACTGTTATGGGGGGGGTTAGCTCATATGGTTTCCCAACCTGTGGTCTCTGCATGTCTCTTGCCCCCTTGCCACCCCCCGCTCCTTGTTTAAATTCCCAACTTCCTCTATGTTCTCCTCCATCCTCTGTTTCAACACTTTCTTTCCCTCCTCACTCAAGTGTAGTCTGTCCTTGGCATAGAGACTACTGTCCTCCCAGGTCCCTCCCCAACCCCCCCAACAGCCCATACCCTTTAGCATGACACCAGGTTCTGAGCCATTCGTTAAATTCCTCTCTTCTCAGCTTTCTTGTTGTGCTTGCCTTGGGCACTGGAAGTATCTCTGAAAAAGTTACTGATCTTCCTGCCCCCTCACATAATTGTCCTAGTTCCTCAAACCTCCTCTGGACTATATCTACTGTCTTGTCAGCCAGGTCATTTGTCTCAAGATGTATAATTAAATGAGAATTGTTCCTACTCCATCTAGCATATTTCAGAACAGACTGTCCCACCCTTTCTGCTGTCATTCCTGGCATGGCCTCCACCCAAATGCGACTATGCCTCTCCCCCTTGCTACCCCACCTGACTCCTCTTAGTATTGAGTCCCCAAGCACAAAGATTCCACCCCTCTTACTCCCTGCTTGCTTCCATTCATCTCCATCTCTCATTTCCGGCTCGTCTTCTTCCTCCTGCACATTATTTCCCCCTTTTGCCCCTGTTGCATTCTCCCCCAGCAGAACTTCCCCCTACTCCGGTTTGGTCCAGGCATTTATCAATTACTCCTCCAATTGCATCACCTAACTCCTCCTCCTCCTTCTTCCCCTCTAGCCGTGCAAAACTATTTTCCAAAGACCCTTCACAAATGCCCGCTTCCTCTCTCTTCATAGTAATCTGTTCCCTCCTTTCCACTCCATGACTGTTGCCTCTTCTTCTCCTCCCCTCACAAGCCCCTGTCTCCTCCTTCCATTTGTCTTTTGTCTCCTGACCTGATTTCCCCGGCAATCTTTCTTCCTGGCCTGGGCCCCTTTGTCTCCGCTTCCCTTCTGATCCTCTCCTCACCACTGTTGGCTCAAATTGCCCTCCCTCATCTCCCCTTCTCTCTCCCTCCAGTATTGGGCTAAACCCACCCCCAATCTGCCTTGCCTGTCTTAGTTCCTCCTGCAGACCCTCGATCTCCTTTCTAAGTTTCTCTATGTGGTTGCACACTAACCATCCCCCACACTCCAGGCAATTTTTAGAAAGATTGGTGCATTGCAGCCTATCATCCTACCCATTGCTGTCGTTGCCCACCAGTGACCCCTCACCCTTCCAGATGAAGGACACCAAACAATCCCCCAAGTCTCCCCTCTCCCTCCTCAATCAGTGCAAAACATTCTTCTCCTTTTCTTAATTTCCCTTACCCCCTTTGTCGTACACGTCTAGATAGATTGAGCAACTGCTTTTCACATTTCTATTCTTCCTGTCCACACCCAAAAAGAGACTTTAAATAACTATTGCACAACCTTCTTCAAACTCCTACTCCTCTCCACAATGCAAATAGTAATGCTGTGCAGTCCCTTCACCAGTCACTACCGAACTGCCCAACGGCCCCTCTCCACCCTTTTTCTTCAAAGCTCAGGGTTCTGTTGCTCAGACCATGAGCTCAAGCCACTAATGGTTCTTAATTCAAATATCCCACTGAACAAAACATTTTTAAGGCAAGAATAATTTCTGAGAGCCAGTTTAAAGTTTAGTGGGGTTGGGGGAGGGGTCTCCTCCTTTCCACAATGCAAATAGCAATGCTGTGCCGTCCCTTCACCAGTCACTACCGAACTGCCCAACGGCCACTCTCCGCCCTTTTTTTTCAAAGTTCGGGGTTCTATTGTTTAGACCATGAGCTCAAACCACTAATGGTTCTTAATTCAAATATCCCACTGAACAAAAACCTTTTTAAAGCAAGAATAATTTCAGAGAGACAGTTAAAAGTTCAGTGGGGTTGGGGGGATCATCAAGAGCTTGTCTCCATTCCAAGTAATAGTAAAGGGCGTGAAGTCCTTCTCTTAGAGGGATTCAGGTATAAAGTGCTTTGACATACAATGTTGGAAACCTATGTTTTGGCTGAAACTCTGTTTCTTGTGTTACACATAAGATGTCTGCAGTATCACGATGACAGGAGCTAAAAGACACAGAAGCTTAGGGTTGAGACTATCAGTCCTGCCTTCCTTGTGAGAACAGAGGGCAAGTAGAGCCATAAGAAAAGCAGGGGGAAGGGTAGGAGAGGAAAAGGGAGGGGGGAAGAAGGAGGAAGAGGAACGGGAAGGTGAGAAAGGGATGAGAGAGACAGAGCACAGGTAGTGAAACAAGAATTAATGGAAAAGGCACCAGAAGAAAAGTCAGAGGTGAGGGAGACACCAACCTTGAGAACAGGGGTGGGACTGGGTTGAAGGGGAGAAAAGGGATTGGCTAACCTTCGAAAACTTGGAAGGGTGATTAATGTTCTTCTAGAGTGTGGATACAAAATACTCAGACTTCACAAGTCTCATGGCTTTGGTACCAGTGTTGTGAAGGTGCTGATAGTTAGCCAAGGCAGCTAGGGAGCCAGTGATCTTATAGGATCAACAGATAAGGTCTCATGTACGTAGGCAAGCTAACAACTCAGCTGATATTCAGGGAAGTTGGGACCACCATATTCTGGTTTCCCTTAGAGGTGCATCATGATCACATACAGCCATAAATTTAGACTGAAAGTATTGGAGAGCATAATTTATATTATGGACTGCAGAGGTGGGGGAAAAATCTAATGCCCAAAGGTTGGCTAGGAGTGAGGACAAGTCCAGTGACTTAAAGAACCAGAAATAGACGAAATTGAGGGGCCATAGGATGTACAGTATCTTGGACATGTAGTACACCACATAATGGTTACTGAGGGTGTCAGGAAGGACACCTGCATCCACTACATGGTGAGGATGGAATAAAAGGACCCGGTCTAAGAGGGGCTGATTTAAAGATTTCAAATGTTGGTATGTGGGGTTATAAATCAACTAACTCAATTGGAGGGATTTTACATTTTGGGAGAATTTATTTGCAGCAGGGGAACAATACATAAAAAGTCATCAAGGGTAAGCAGCTCACCTCTGGAGGAATGGGAACAGATGATAGCGGGAAGGAGCTCAGTAGCTAAAGCGTGAAATGGCAACAGTAAACCCCAGCAATAAATATGGGGATGAAGAAGGGAAGGGAAGGGAAGGGAGAGTTTGAAGAGGAGCAACTCATAGGAGGAGGGAGGAGGGAGAAGAGGCAGAAAACACAGTCACAGACTGGATGCCGTGGAGATGTAAACTGCAGCACCACCACCCCTCTTTGTGTGATCCTGCCTTGCTAAGGACTAACCAGCGATAGCAACAGCAGAATCCTGGACATTAGTGGAAAGCCAAGATTCAGATATGACAAGTACATCCGTCCGTAAGTTAAACGTTTTAGCTTACAGTTGATCAGTTTTTAGAAGGTGCCTATGGATGTTTCAATGGGCTACCCTCATTCCTTTGGGAAGCTGAAGGGTTTGGAAAGCTGAAGTTAGAGGGTAATGGATTCAGGAGAATGGAGCCATAGTGGAAGGGGAGACAGTGGAGTTCCCTAAGTTCTGTGGGCACAATTTTCTAAACCCTGGGAGATCGGTGCAAGTAGCACCACACACCCACTTGTGGCATGCTCTGGGAGCACCGTGGACCCTGTAACATATTTTGGAACAACAGGGGTTCCGGTGTCAAAGTCTCCAGAGTTGTTGTAAGCCATGTCTTGCACCAATCTGATGGTGCACTGAAGGGGAATGACAAAGGCTGCTGTCATCTCCTGCTCTGTGCCCATCTGGCCCAATATGGACTACAGATGCATCCAGGACATGGAGAAACAGCGGGAGTGGGGCCATGGAAAAACTTGGTGAAGGGCTCTGACCACTTGGCTCTGCTGGGAGCCCAGATGCAGCCCTGCCACCTACCCTTGCGTTCCCCCAACCCTCCCCCAGGGCACACCCCAAACACTGCCTGCTTCCTCTGGCCAATGGGGTCACACAGCAGTACATGGGTCCTGCCCACCCGATTGCCACTGGTGCCATCCAGTACTGGCACAGATTCACTCACTGGCCACCACAGACAGCCACAAAGAGGGTGCAGACATCAGTGAGTCATGTCTGGACACTTCCCACCCCTCTGCAGCTGGCAGCAGGGTTCATGCATGTGTGGCACCTCGATGTTCCTGTACCGACAGGGGTCCAGTTGCTGGCACAAGGGGTGTTAGACCAGCTCATTGTTGGTCTAATCATGGCTGGGACTTGCCGCCATAGCAGAGCTTTGAAAATCCCCATTTAAGGGATACTGTAGCCCCACTGTGGTGCAAGCCCCCTTCCACCATGGCACACTCCCACTCTGGATGCAGGGGTGGTGCTGAGCCCATTCAGCACAGGGGCTTCCATTTTCAATGCAGCCTGCATTTGAAAATTGGGACTGCCACAGGTTTTGATGGAAAGTGCCCCTCGTATTATTTCTGTTTGATGCAGGTACCTTGCATCAAAACTGGGGCTTTGAAAATTGAGCCCTGTATGTCTAAGAATCAAAGCAGGTTGAAAAACATATTGATGAAAGAGTTGCCAGTGGTCATATACCACAGAAAACAGAAGTGGTAGGCTGTTAAGCCTCTTCTCATAACAGGTGCCGATGGGGTCTAAGGTTTGGATCCTCACTGAGGATGTGCTAGCACTTGGTCTATCTATGGAAAGCAGATTTTGTAATACAAGTGTAATCAACTGCAGCAGAGTAGGCTACATTCTCAAATTTGGCTGCATGGGCAAGTAGAGAGGCCCATTCTTTGTATGTGGGTGTGTGCAGACCTCTCCAGTGTCATAGAAGCACAAACTTGGCAGTTGTCATAGCACCTGCTAGCCACAGTTTATCAAATAGGTCCAAGGTTGCTGGGCCAGTGGCAAAGACTGCTGAGGCTCTGGCACCTAACCTCTTCCCACACCGGTGACTCAGGTTCAGGAATGAGCATGGGTCTCTGGGTGTCGGCTGGGGGGGGGAGGAGTTGGATCAAGCTGCCACTTGGCAGCTCACCTCTCCCGAGGGAGGGGAGGGGTTCCCAGCTCTTGGCTGCCACTAGTTGGAGGCTCGGTGGCAGTGCCAAGCCTAGGGGTGACCTGGCGCTAGGCCGGGTGGGAGGAAGAGGCTGTCACTGGAGCCTCAGAGCACATGCACTCCTCCATGCGCATACACGCCTGTGTACCAGGGTCTCAGGATAACAGGAAGAAAATGGAAAAGGAAGCCCCAGGAAAGGTAGATGATGTTCCAGAGCAAGGGGGGTGGAACGAGTCCTCTCAAGGAGAGTACCTATGGGTGAGATTTACCCCTTTCTTTGGTGCCACCAGCATCTACTATGAGAAAGCAGACCCCACTTTTGTATCATATCTTGGGTGCCATAGATGTGATGCAGGATTTTGAATTGGATTAGTCTCCCCTAGAGCTCACGTGCTGACAAATGTGCAGTCCTCCAGAGGAAGACTCACTCTTCCTTAGTGACTGTCTTTCTCAGTTCTTTTTTACAGCTTACTTTGGGTGATGTGCCAGGGATTTATTTAATTCTAAAAACTGATTAGCGTTTTGCTCATAAAAGTGCTAAATCTTTCTGAAGATGCATAGCTCTTGCCTCACTGTGTTTTTTTTTTTTTTGTGTTATCTTTTTACCCCACCAACACTCCAGAGTCCACCTCTCCTTCGGGTCTCCTAGTCTCCACCAACCTCCGGTGATCCTCTTCAGGAGTTCTCCTTCTACATATTGCAGCCAACCCCCGAGTTCTGTCCTGGTATATCCCATTGCTGGGCGGGTCCCCCTCCTCCGAGGGGGAAGGCACCGGGGAGGAGGGAACCCAGCACACTATTATTTTTACTGCCCCCGAGGGTGCTGCTGTGGGGGAGGAGACTCTTGGAGGTACCGGTGGCGTGGCGGACAAGCCATCATCGGTGCTTCGAGCCGTTTTCATTTTCTACTCAAGTCCCTCCTGTGTCGCTGTTTGTAGTACCCCTGGTCTCTACCAGGAGCCGCTACATTGTGGGGCTGTCCCTAACCCACCCCAGGAGAGGAGAGGAGAGCAGTCCTCCAGACGCTCAATCCTCTCCTCTCCTTCCCCTGCTAGCCCATGGCGCCTGAGTCCATTCCCGAACCCGGGTCACCGGTGCGGCTCGAGGTGTGGCGTCCATCGCCTCAACCCTCTGCGCCACTGGGCCGGCTCCTCACTGTGTTTAATAGACACAGCACTTCTGAAAAAGCTATATAAATACTTTCTGTACAGTTAGTATAATTCCGAGAAAAAACTGCTAACCAAGTATTTAAAACCCTGTGTGCCTCTTGTAGGAGAGGTTGTCTGTTGCTGGGAGTACAGATGATCCCCTATTGCACTTTGGTGAGGCAGGCCTGTCAACCAGGTGTCCATGGGGTTGGAGAAGAACTGTAGTGGGTGAATGGGTGACCACTGAGGAGCTGGAGGTATTGCCGGAAAAAGGTATGAGGAGTTGGTATTTGGACTGCAACTCAGTGAAAGGGAGAAGTGTGTGGGAAGCGGGATGGAGGACATCTCCTAGGACCTATAATCCCTGCCTCTGCCAACTATGTCAGGATACAGGGACTCCCCTTACTTTCAGGCTCAGACTGTTCCACAAGGGTCTATGCATTGACATTTGCTTGTCCCATCCCAGTCTGGGATCTCTCCGCAGCCAAATGTCCCAGGTCCGTTTGGCTGGGGGAGGGGCTGGTGGGAAGAGTGAGATCTGACAATAGCAGAACAGAAGAATGGCAGAGGCTTGTGTGTGATATTTCCAGGGACACCCACTGTGGTGCTGAGGTTATTTGTGTTAGAGTAAGGAGGGTGCAGCCTGCCCTAAGGGGAACAGCTATGTAGTACTGTTTATGGTATTGGAGCCTCAGTCCACCATGTTGCTAAGGCAAGGAAACAGTGTGGAGGAAAAGCATATTTTTAACAGCAGACTCTCGACTGTCAGGAAATGTTAGCATTTCTGATCTACTGGTCAAATCTGCATAAAAGGCAGACACAAAATCAATTTGCATCTTATGTTTGGTGCAGACTGCCATGAATGGCAGCTTTCTGTCAGAAATGGAATTAAGCATCACATTCATCAAATGAAATTCCTTTCAAAGCTAACAAACATTAATCTAAATATTCACAAACTGTATGCAGTAGTTCAGATAATTAAAGAGACACTGTCAACAACTCCTGCACCACCTGCCATTAAATATGCAGGAACATTCCGGCCCTTTTAAACTACTGTGGGTGTTGACAGTGTCTTAAACATAGAATTAGATTCTGTGTTTAGACCTCTGAACGAGGTCTGCATTTTAAAAGGGCTTCATGTTTAGCATTAAAGTGCTACAGTACAACATGTTTTTGGTGACAGTGTAGGAACTCACTCAATGCAAGTGACTGGGGCACTGGTGTTTAGGTGTTACCACACAACTAGCGTGCCCCATACAAGTCCAACATTTTTTTCTAAAACACTGGAACTCATCGAGAAGTCTTAAGCACATAATTAAATTATGTATTTAAGACAATAACAAACTCCACAGTATCTGAAAAGGGCCAGAATTGGCCCATGGGAGGGTTGAGGATATCCCCTGAAAATAATCTGCTCTCAGAGTCTAATTTTATTTTTCTAGCAGAACACTGTGTTGCTTAGCCTACAGTTCTAAATAATGATTCTTCTTGATTTAGTGTTCTGACATGCGGCACTTTCTGTGTGTCACAAAAAGCCATGAACAAGTCATGAACTGCTTTTTTTCAATTTAATGAACAGGTCGTGAACTGCTGCTTCAAATTGCCATAATGAGCAATACAAGTCATGACTTCTGTTTCACAACTCATAGTGTTAGCTTATACAGCTTCCCCAATGCACAAATGCACTCTGGAAAATGTAGCAGATGCCAACATGGCCCTGTGTTGGTCATTTAGGTGGAAGAGAACAATGAAGCCAGAACAGCAACTTGCCAATCTGCCAGCAGCCAATGTGATATCATCTCATTTCTTCCCAAAGGTAGTGAAGCCAGTGTCCACTACCTCTGCCACTTCTTTCTGTATACAGTAGATCATCTTCATAACATTTGAACATCTGGCATAGTCTAGCCAAGGCAACTCCCATGGAAGTTAAGGGCACAGACCACCTCTTTAGTTCCTTACTGCTGGGGAGCACGTTGTTGGCATACCCCCTCTATCATGGTAGCCATGAAATTATTGCAAACAACTGCTGATTATGTTTGATCACGTTTAGCAATGGTTTGCAGTCATCACTATCAATTATATACCCCATCTAAGTGTTGCAGTGATTTCACAATGAAAAATTCATTGGAGATTATGGTTCAGTCATGTTAGGCAATGGTCTGGCAGTCATACCATTATCGCTTTAAGTGAAGTGGCATTAAGTAGTAGCTAATAAACTAATAGTAAGTTATTGCCCCTTAATAAAATGGTACTGCATATTAAGCTCCACTGTCATCTTGTTACATGGCAAACACGTGTTCACTATTTGTTTATTAATTACTATTTTGGCTACTTAAAGTGATGCTCAAACATAAAACCCCTATCTTTTCAGTGCTACCTCATGATTTAAGTAATCATTTATTTTATTTATTAATAGCTATCAATAATGCCCAAACATCCATGTATTTCCTAGGGTTTAATGCTAGACTGGGAGTGTATCCCAGCAACTCCATTAAGCCCATGGAAAAGGCTGATTGTAATGACATTATTTCTATTATATGTTTAATCATGTTAAGATGGGGGGAAAATGGCATTTTAGAAAAAACTTTTACAAATGTTCACGTCACTCTGATCTGTACTAGGCATTTCTAAGGGATTAACACCCAGTGCAGCAGCCAATCAGAGCAGATGTTTACCTTATGAATATTTAATTGGACTTATATGATGAGATCAGATCCTGAAGCACAAGCAGAGTCTATGGCTAGTGTTCTGACTTCATCTACAGGCAGAGAATAATGTGGGGATACACAGGCCCCAACTAAACTTTGCATGTTCCCACTGGTATCCTAGCTTCAGCTACTAAAAGGGAGGAGGAAAGAGGCTCTCTGGTCCCAAAGATATTTTGGACAGGATTTTCAAAAGAACTTGCTCAAGATGCATCTGACACTATTTTCAGCACTGAAATGCATCCAGACCTATTAGACCACCTATTAGACACTAGTGTGTCCAAAGTGGACGAAACTCACAGTTGTGTCCATTTTCTGCCACAAATCATGGCTTTTTGTCATAAATGGATGCAGCTCCTGAAACAGCAGAAGGACTGCATGGACTAAAGCGAGGACAAGCAGACATAAGCCCAGCATGCATTTGTTCCCAAAAGCAACCCGTTTGAGAATCCCCCCTTTATGTTTGTCTACTGTGTCTGAGTTTAAAGGGGAACAGCCAGCACAAAGAGCCCCCTACCCAACTGTGGGCTTGTCTTAATTTGCACTTTGAGGGTAATTAAAAAATATCCCTCAAACGGCATCACTTTGATTATTAACTGTATGAAATCCTGAGCCTTAAGGTGCATTTGATTTTGGAGGGCAGGTCTGCAAGTTACTGTTATAACTACTGTTTGCGCTCTGTTATACCTTGTTCCTTGTTCGTCATTAAAAAATAGACTTGTTACAGTGGTTGCAGATTTGGGGGGTTTTCTTTTATGGTCACTTTTTATGGTTACCTATGAGAAAAACTCTCTTTTAACAATTTATGTACCTCTTGTTAATTAGTTACCAGTGAGTTTGTTTGTACCATTCTCCTGTATTATTTGATAAATTTGCTCAATAAATCTGAGTTAAAAAAATGACTCACTGGTTACTGCAGTACACTAGATTGCATCAAGCTAATTCTGCTGACTTCCAAGCTGACATTTGCTGTAACCAGAAATCCTAGAACCCCCTTCAGCTAATGTCAGAGCTAGGCTGCAGCGGTTGGAGATTCAATAGACTGAAGTGCATGTTAGAGTTTTTATAAGCTCAGATCAGATGTTTGTCAGTCTGACCTTCTCCTAGGGCTAAGTGCACTTCTCTGTGACTGTACGCCACCCTAGGAAGACAGCAGGACCAGCAAAACTAAAGAACAGAGCTTATAGAAACTCCGACATGCACTGTAGACTACTGAATCTCCCATAGCTGCGTCCTAGCTCTGACATCAGCTGGTGGGGATTCTGAGATTTCTAGTTACAGCAAATGTGAACTTGGAAGGCAGCAGAATCTGCCTGATACGCTCTACCATACTGCAGAAAACAACAAGTAGAAACAATGTTTTTACAGAAAAACTGCAAATTGGGATAAGACTCAAACTTGGGTGTGGAGCTCTTAGTGCTGACTGCTCCCCTTTAACTTATCAGCATATAGGCAGATGTGCAGGCATTGAAAAAAGTTATCCCAGCTCCTTCAAGAATCACCACTCTTTCCCCAGTGCCATAAAAGGCACAGCTTAAAAATTGTGAGTTTGTGTCTGCTGTTCATATTTTTGCATGTGACTAACATGTGGCTGTCTGTATATCTATTTTGCTGGTAGCTGCATTGCAGTCTGCAGAAACCAGAAACAGAGACCCAGGGAGCCAGTCAAATCTAAAAAGCCCTTTTAAGGGATAGAGGGCTAAAACTAAATATAACAAAAACATTTAAAAAAAAATCTTCTGGCAGCCTCTTCCTGTTTGAAGGATCTTGTTTTGCTGGCAGCTGTAGAATGCAGAACGAAATAAGATCTTAAGGCCGAGGGAATCAGTCAAATCTTAAAAGCCCTGTGTTCAAAGCTCTATTTGTAATGTTAGAGGACTCAGGATAGCCCAGATTTTCACCTTTGCAGTAGGTAAAACCTCAGTGGCCAGGGCTTCACCCCTGGACCCCAACTTGGGGCCTCTGCAGCACCCAAACCCCTGACATGACAACATCAGTCTCTGGAGCCAGTGCCTTGGTATGGCAAGGATCTACAGTTGACCTTGCACTTGGATCTTGCAAACTATTGCTTACTGACTAGTAAATCACAGGAGGAGGCTGGGTCAAGTGATGGCGATTCTGCTTTCGCTAACTGTAATGCCATTATAGGGCAGCCTCAGGGACTCACTGTCTGATATATGTTAGATCACTGTAGAATAACTATTCTTGCATTACTGAGGGAAAATCTTGAATGCAATGCAAAAGCTCCTTTAGTCACTGAACTAAGGGAAATGTTAAAGTGTGATGAGGTCTCATAAATGATTTGCCAACACTTAAAGAATTTACTCAAGGATGGAATTTCAGGGCTAATTTTAGATAAGACTTCCTATTGTAACCCCCCCCCGTGGGGGCTTACCTTGTTTGCCTCCCATTGCCCCGTTGCCCAGTTGCTCTGTCCCCCCCCCCGAATGCTCCCTGCAGCTTGGCTGAGTCTCGTAGTGCCCCTGAACCTCTGTCCGGTCCCTGTAATGTTCTCAGTCCAAAATGGGGCTGGAGGAGCTAAACCATGAGGCTGCCATGCTCTGACTGCATGAATCTCTGAGCTGGCTGTCCACACGTGTGCACTAGCGCATTGTAATTTTTGGGCTGCTCTTGTTGCTTAACGAATGCTTCTCCGGTGATGCCAGTCCCCAAGTGTAGCTGTACAGGGGGCCAGAGATCCAGAGGAGGTGCAAGAGAAGCTGCAACTGTATTTATTTAAGGAGCACAATTAGCATTTCAGATCTGCCTCATGAATATTAATGAAGCTTAATGAATATTAATGTTAAAGCCAGCCGGCAGCCTGGGGACTGTAAATTTCAGCAGCAGCAACAGGCAGGGGGTTAAACAAAACTGGTAAATGCTGCAGTGATTTTATAGGGCACAGGGACTGCTCTTGGACTGTGAAGCATTTAACAAATAAAGGTTTTTATTCTGGCTGCAGCGGAACTGGAAACATACCTCTCAACCTTTTGTCCCCCAAATGTGGAACATTGCCTCTCAAAATTTGGAACAAATGAGCAAAATGTGGAACACTTAATCAAATCTTTACCCAAGAAGCTCAGAACACTGTTAAAATGTTTGCATTTATGTTTAGAAAGTCTGTTATTAACTGAATAAAATATTTTTTGCATCATATGCTATAGATGTTTGCTTTAAAATGTTAACACTGAATGTGGGACAAGTCCTCACAATGTGGAACAGGGAGCTTTTGTGAAGCAAAATGAGGAACGTACCTCGTAATGTGATACAGTTCAGAGGTATGACTGGAAAGCTGGGACATGTATATAACAGACTGCCTATTAAATTGTTTGTACAGCAGACATGATAGCAGCCTTTGACCTTAGCCTAACCAATCAGAGAGCCAAGATCATTGCAATGGACTTGTGGGACTATGCCAAACAGTTATGGGGGAAAAAGCTGGGGAAATTCTTGGTGCCCTTTTACAGGACCAATCACGTGTCAAAGGAGCTTAATTAATATTAATTTTTCACAAGGACAAATGCTTTAGCCAATCATGAACTGCCTGAAGCTCCCGAAACCCAAGGAACATTTGGTGCTGAGTTCAGTTTGGCGGGAGCCTCTCCAGAGAGAGGGGGGCTCCAGCCCCTTTGCAGAAGGACTGGGCTGCAAGGCTTGGGAAGGGCCTGCCTGGGGTTTGTCAGCTACCTGTCCCTCAGAGCCTGCATTTGCCTTTTCCCATTTTTGGAGGAACTTTATTCAAGGAAGCCTGTTTTGCAACTTCAGCTCTGAGACAACTGCTCATATATGAGAGGGCAGTAAGAACCTACACTTCAGTGGTGAGAAGCTCTGCCTAAAGGTTTTGGAGGGAGAAAAGTCACTGTGGATTTGAAGTAAGATGGAGATCTTCTTGGGGGCTGTGTGGCCACTGGTCCCAGGAGGTACTAAAGTCTCTGTTACCCTTTATTTGACTCAACATCACAAAGAGAGGGTGGAAATTTGGTTAAAGGAGTGACCATGGAAAGTTCTGGTTGCAGAAAATGGTATGGGAGTCACCCTGGGGTATGGGGCTCACCAGTATTGCCAAGGTTTGTCTTCATAAGGTAGAAGAGAGAGCCTCATATGTTGTGAGCACCTGCACAGTGAGGAAAGTGATGTACAGTATCAAGGGACTGTTCAAGTAAAGGTCTATGTTTCAGTGTCAGGTACAGGGTCCTCGGAGGAACCCATTGTATGTACACAAGTCTCACTGCAACTGTGTCTCCAGTGAGCATCTAGAGACTGTGTGTTCAGTGAGAAGGCCATGGCTGCAAGGCTGGCAGTGTGGCTGAAGATGCAAATAGTATCTGGATGTATCTAAACTTTCAGAAGGAGGAAGGAAAAAAAAGAGGTCTTCTATCAAGGTCAGTGTTGGGAATCAGCCTCGTAGTGTCACTAGCCAGGCACTGCCATTGCACCTCCCCCTGAGGGGTCAAGCCTGGACATGGGGGTCTGAGGCATGCCAGTCCAGGTCCCTGTGCTGGTCTGTGTTACAGATTGTGACTGCAGTCGAACCACAGTTTCACTTGCTAGAGGAGCTGAGAAAGGTGCCAGCCTTCTAACGCTGCAAGAGCCTTCTGCAAGGGAAAGGTCCAAGCTGCAAGAGCTTGCTTCTCTTCTCAGCTTTCCTGATATCCAAGTCCTACCAAAACTGAGCGCCCCAGCTCTACAGTCTCAATGTCACCCGAGACTGCCTGCAAAACTGTGAGTAAAAGCAGGGATTATCCTGCACCTGGGGACTGTGTATAATCATTTTTTAAGTTGATGCCCAGTGGCATAGTAAAATCCTAAAGTTGTTAGAATGTATAGTTTCCTGCTTATTTACAATTCTGAGTTTCACAAGCAGTAAATGTAATCAAGGAGAAGCTAAAAACTGATTTGATTTAAGTTAAGCGGCCAACACTGGCCAAACAGCTGCATCACAGGCCTGCAACGATTTAGTACTGGGTACCCAGAGGTAAGATTGCGAGGTCCTTATCTGGGCTGGGGACCGGTACCACTTGGGGGTTAGTGTAATTATAACAATATAAGCACATAGTCAGTCAGAAAGCTAATTCTGATCCATCAAAGGGTTGGTGGGTGTTTGCATTAAAAAGATGTTTTGAGTTAAAACTGCAAAATGACTATTTTATTATGCCAGTTTCTAAATGCAAATCGAAACTGCTGTATAACCTGTGCCTCCAATCACCCTTTCCTAACCCTCCCCTGGTGAATAACGTGTTGGTTAACCGTTTTTCAAATGTTGACTCGTGAACATATGATTTGTACCCCATGTGAGCACATTATTAGAGCGAGTCAGAAATTGCAAGTTACTGAAATTGTGGGTTTTGGTTACTGATAATCCATGGGTGGGGTGACCAAATGGGGTAGTGGGTAGGTACCACACCCCAAGGGGTTGTACTGCTAAAAATCAGACTCACTTGTAATTTTTACTTGGGGTGGAGGCACCACGCTATTTGTTGTTCTATCTTGGGCAAGAACCCCCTTGTACATCAGAAATAGGACCCAGACCCCTCAGCCTTGTCCAGGCCTGCAAGGCAGGGGTAATAGCCCGTGGCGTACAGCATCATCTGGGATACACTGTGGTTTCAGATGCCACCCCGAGGACTTGTAATTGCAGCAACAGTAAACCTTGGAAAGGTTTCTCAAGGATTTTGCTATATAAATTTTACTGAGTGGGATGTTGTGCAAGACCAGTGACTGTCATGAAATGGGACTTTCAGATCCTTATAGTGCCTGTGAAATGACAATGCTGAGTTTATTAGATCTGTTTTGATGATAACTATAGCCTTTCTTTCTGTGTCATTTGTCTGTTTAGTAGTTAAAAGAAAAAATCCAAAAGGAAGGAGGAGTAAAATGTTTTGGTTCAAGAGTATGAAAAAAAGAAAGAAATTTGAATACACAGACTAAAGCCCTTCAAGATTTCTTGAAAACTTGGAGGAACTTTTAAGCAGCAATATATTCGTGTAATTAGTATGTTGGCACAACAGGGTAGGAAGATACAAACATTTACTGTAGCTGTCATTGGCACAACAGATCAGAAAGATTACACACATTTACTGTAGCTGTCGTTGGCACACAACATCAGGAAGATACACACATTTACTGTAGCTGTCATTCCGGTCAACAAAGGTAAAAGCAGTAGTGCATAAGTAAAAGAATATCTGATGTGATAACACAGACAAATTAACGTACATAGCTATGTAAAAGTCCTGGCTGACCCAACCTTAATGCAACAGCACTGTGGCATAGGTTACACAACCATTTTTGAGATCAGCTGACACCAACTTGGCTCCAGGCCAGGGTATACTAAAGAGATTTAAATCCGAGAGACTTGCTGATGCCTGGCTCACTGGTTCAGAAAACAACACAGAGCAGTTGGGAATGGAGATATTGACCCCTCCCTGCAGCCAAAATGACAGATTGCCCATTTCTATGGCAAGAGGCTTTTAGTTACACACCCTCTCAAAAATCCCCCCCACCTGCCAATGCCATCCCCACCCCCTCCTGAGTAACTAACCCTACAATTAAAAAACCGACGTGCAGCAGAAACAATTGATATTTAGTCTTCAGGAATTCTCCTTGACTAATCCATCCTGTCTGTCACCACCACTCCCACCATTCCCACCACCCCAATATTTTGCTCTAGCAGATGCTCCCACTCTATTGGTCTAGCGCCATTTCAAGCATATGGGGGGGTCTATGTACTAACAGCTGGATTGCCTACGCGGTGCATATCGGTGGTGCATAGGCAACCCTAAGTCAGAATACCGCACAGCAGGGGGACAGTGGACCCTGGTGGCATTCACAGAAGGCGTGCACGTCTCTTCTGCACTTGATCCCCCAACTGATCCTGCAGCTATGCATGTGGCTGGAACAGGGGTGCATTTGTGAGCATGCCCGCACTCCACACCGTTCACAAAGGTGCAGAAAGCCAGGTGAGGAGGTGCACAATACGGCAGCAGAGACCCTACTGAATCTTTTATGTGCCCACCCCAGTAACACCCGCCAGCTGTGGTAGAACAGGAAATCCCCCCATTGTGCTGCCACTGCCCATGGGGCTGACAGGGAGGGCAGGGGGCAGCCATTCATGCACTCACTCACTCATAGTTTTAAAATTGTCTGATCGTGTGCTTTCCCAGAATCCTGTGCTCAAACAGAGAAGGGGATTCACTTCAGGACCCAGGATGGGCATCCCACAAGATGCCCTCTTGTGTCCCTTGATCTGACCCTGCATAGGTGCATGTCGGGAGGGTGGATCTGCAGATAGCTGCCCTGCATGGATGTGTGGGTTGTGCATACCATGCAACCTGTGCCTGTCCACAGGTGCAAAGCTATGCAGGCTGGGTACGCATGAATTATGCATATCCAGCCCACAATAATGCATAGCCCCCATGGAGTGGCATTATAGTAACAGATTTGGAGCGGCTGCTAGGATTAGTAGCTTGCTAGAGGTGTAGGCAGTTATAGTGATGACAGGTAGAACAAGTTGGTTTCGGATGTGGTCTAAAACTAAATATTGTTTCTGTGGTGTCTCTTTGGTGTCTCCTGTTTATAATAGTAGTCACTAGGGTAGGGAGGACAGTGGCAGATGGGAGGAAGGGATTACGATGTGTGGGCTGGGGAGGAGGTGTCAGCAGACGTGAAGAGGGGTCAAGGATGTGATGACTGGGATAAGGTGGGTGTCAATTGATGGAAGGAGGGATCCAGTGTGTTATAAAAGTAAAGAGAAGTATTTACAGATGGGAGGTGGCATCAGTGATGTAGTCAAGGGGCAGGAAGAGTATTAGCAGATGGAATGGGGGATCAGGAGTATTGTAACAAGGAAGATTTAAGCAGATGGGACTGGTGTCAGTAATGTAACTACTGGGACATGGTGTGTGCCATCAGATGGGAGCACCACGGATTCATCATTCATGGAAGACTGATTAGACTAGTTTACAACTTAGCTGTATTGGGCTACAGCATTTTGAACAATAATTATGTTGGCTGGTAGCTGGGGGGGGGCCACACAGGACCCTGCTGTAATAGTTATGCACACCCCCAGCCCAGCATGGCATCGTATTATTTTGGCTATGAAAGGTGTCAGGCTGGGAATTAATATACATGTGTAGGGAGATAGTCAGCACATGAAAAGGGCTGAGAATTCTGCATACTCGGGCAGGGTGGGAGGGGGCAAGAGATGTGTTTCCTGAGGCAGTGGGGGTGTCAGCAAATGTTACAAGTATGGGGAATTTATGATGAGGATGGCATCCATCAGTCATTTATTCAGTCAGTCTGTCCTAAAAAGTAGGGTTAAGGGGGAGCTCTAAGATGGCTGGCAGAACAGGATACTGAGAAGCGAGGCTCTTCACTGAGGATTCTTGGAAATGGGAAATAAGAATTAAAAGTAGTGTTGCACAGGTGGATCCGGCCAAATCTGGATCCACAGGTGTCTGCCCTTTTGCAGCAGGATAGTGGATCTGCCAGATACTTCCACTATCTGCCTGTGGATCTGTCCATCGGATCCCTGGTCAGATCCCACGTTATCTGACGACTGGATTCAGGGATCAGGTGGCAGATCCAGGGATCCAACACCTGCTCCCTGGATCTAGCACTGGGATCTGATGCTGGATCCAGGGATCCGGCATTGGATCCCTGGATCCAGCACCACACCCCTGGATCTGGCACTGGATAATGTGGTATCTGACCAGGGATCCGACCTCCATATTTGGCTGGATCCTGGGACAGATCCAACTTGAATAGTGTCATCTGCCGGATCACTGGCGGATCCACAGCAGCACTATCCAAGCAACATTAATTAAAAGCTTCCTTAAAATAATAGCCAACCTTTCGAAAAGAGGAAGGAGACAGAGTCTAGTTCCCAGAGCTCTTATTTTCTCAACATCGGGAACTATCGACCTGTTGTCTCACAGTACAACCTGGATTTCAATCAGCCCCCAAGGGAGATGCCAGTCATGGCCCCAAGCGAGCTTATACTACTAGCCTCCCCTGCCAACTGAGCATCTACTCACCAGCACTGAGGCATGTAATGGGGCTCTGGTTGTGCAAGAAGTGGGGCTTGGGATGGTTATGAAGGAACTGCCTATCAGTAAGTCAATGGGTGAAAAGAACAAACCTATTCGCTTCTGACCAATGCTTTGAACGACTTCACTATCTTTAGAGCAGATTGCAGATAATGTTCCATCAGTAGAGGGTTGCAAATCAAAATTGAAAACTGAACAAATGACACTTTAAAGGGTTGTGGTAAATAACTCTCAAAGAATTGAATCCAACAACAACGTCCTTTTATTACAATTTAGGGAGACAGTATGAGTACCCTGAAGCAGCTGGAAAACTTTGGAAAGACTCTTAGATATCACAGCTTGAGAGTTTTTGATCTAAATAGAAACATAGAAATATAGACTTTGATGGCAGATAAGGACCGCTTGTCACACCTAGTCTGCCCATTTCCCTACCTATTAGATAAGCTGCAGATCCTAGTTAACCAACAGCCTATTTTCTCCCACACCCCACTATAATCGCATTATGTCTGTCCCAGGTATTCTTAAATTTCCCCACAGTTTTTAACCCCATGACATCCTCAGGAAGGCTGTTCCATGCGTCAATCACCCTCACCATGAAAAAATACTTCCGCGTGTTGCCCCAGAGTCGTCCCTCCCCCATCTTCAAATTGTGCTCCCTTGTTCTTACACATCTCTTTTTCTGAAAGATGCTCCCCTCTTGGACTTTGTTGATTCCCTTGAGGTACATGAACATTTCTATCATGTCCCCCTCTCCTCGAGGGTATACATATTAAGCCCCTTTTGTCTCTCTTAATATAATTTCTGGTGCAGACTCTGCACCATTTTAGTTGCCCTCCTCTGGACTGCCTCCATCCTGTCTATGTCCTTGCGGAGATGGGGTCTTCTGAACTGCACGCAGTACTCCAGACGGGGTCTCACCAACCGTCTGTACAGAGGGATCACAACCTCCTGTTTTCTACTTGTGATGCCTCTCCCTATGCATTCCAGTATCCCCCAAGCCCTCCTTACCGCCTTTTCACATTGTTTGGTTATCTTTAGGTGATCTGATATGACTACCCCCAGATCCCTTTCCATTTTTGTTGTTGTTAGTATCTCCCCCCCACCCCCCTCCATTGTGTACTCTTCCCCTGGGTTTTTGTTTCCCAGATGTTATATATGCAGGAGAATGATTTATTGAATTCTATATGGGACTTTCTTGTGCAGTCTTTAGCTTATATCATACCCCGACATAAAGAAAAATGACCGAAAGTACTGGCAATAGTACCTAGGTGAACGTGGAAGTCCAGAGCTCTGGTAAATAAAGGCCTGGTAGAGGATCCTCTTCTCAAACTACGGTCTGCTCCTCCCTCCCTTTCTCTCTCTTGCACTATCTATCACACTTCCCTAACCTATCTTTCCCCTTCCCCATTTGTTTTCTTATTGAGGAAAGTGTTTAATTGGTAATTATCTGTCCTTCTCAAATGTCTTTGATGTTTAACTGTTCATGTCTCTGTTTATTCCACAATGTAATTTAAATGTGCAACTCATTGTAACCCTATTGTTTGTACCTAATTTGACGCGGAACCTTTGTAAAAGAGCCTTGGCTCAAAGGTATTAATTCCTAGAATACAATAAACAATATAATAAACAATAAATACTTTTATCTGTATCACCATATATGTGCTTGAATACTGAAGTTTCAACAATAAGTGTTTTTGTAGCTCGACTTGCTTGGTGCCAGGATTTGTGCTCGTTTCATAACTCTTGAAGAACCTTCTGTCCCTAAATAACCCCAGTCAACTACAAAATGGTTCCTCTACTCCTGATTCCACCCTGTCAACCATTTCTTAAAGGGACACTGTCAATCTGTTTTTCATCATATTATTTCTAGTTGAAACCGTATTTTTTTAGATTGCTTACCTTCTCTAAAATTACTTGATGTTGCAGTTCATTTTGTCTGTCTCCTTGTTTGGTAGAACTGAAATGCATGCTAATGTATATTTATAAACAACGTTATTTTGCTTACAATCCTGGATCTATTTTTCCTGCATACTTCCTGAGCATTAGAAACCCACCCTAACAGTGCAGTCCCTCATGAAGCAGTAGCCTCCTCAGCTCCCACTGCATCATGAGGGGATAGAGTGTGTTGTGGGTGTTCCCAAGTCCAGGAAAGATGCAGTTGTAGCTGATCAAGGAATGTAAACAAACCTGTGTTTGTGTGGTAACACCAATATGGTTGGCAATCTGTTTTTCACTTTTTTCAAGAAAAAAGAGGCAGAATCAAACTACCAGCTACATCAGCAATATTTACAGAATGTTGGCAATCATAAAATGTGTTTTTTAAACTAGGGACACTTTGAGATCTAAGGGGGCTGACAGTGTCCTTTTAAGTACATTTATTTCCTCCTTCTTCACTCTGTCTTTCTCCTTGCCCCATACAGCAAGAGCTTCCTAGAAGGCCAGGGAAGCTATGTTTGCTTTCAGTCTGTCTCCCAGCCTCCAGAGGTTCAGTTGGAATGTAATAAAAAATTACTTACTGCTTACTGCAGTATAGTAGATTTCATCAGGCTGATTCTGCTGACTTCCAAGCTGACATTCGCAGTAACCAGAAATCTCAGAATCCTCAGCAGCTGATGTCAGAGCTAGGCTGCAGCGGTGGGAGATTCAAGAGCCTGAAGTGCATGTTAGAGCTTTTATAAGCTCCGATCACATGTTTGTTGGTCCCATTCTTCTCCTGGGGCTAAGCGCAGTCCTCTGGGACTGTACACAGGCTAGGAGGACAACAGGACCAGCAACAAAAGAACAGCGCTTATAGAAACTCCGACATGCACTGTAGGCTACTGAATCTCCCAAAGCTGCATCCTAGCTCTGATATCAGTTGGTGGGGATTCTGAGATTTCTAGTTGCAGTGAATGTGAACCTGGGAGGTAGCAGAATCTGCCCGATACGATCTATCATACTGCAGGAAGAGTAAGTAAAAACCAAATGTTTTACACACAAACTGCAAATTGGGAGCAGACTCAGACTTGGGTGTGGAGTTTTTAGTGCTGACTGCTCCCCTTTAAATTACTGGCACATAGTCAGATGCAGGCATTGAAAAAAGTAACCCCAGCTCCTCAAGAATCACCACTATTTCCCCTGTGCCATGAAAGGCACAGCTTACAAATTGTGAGTTTGTGTCTGTCGTTCACATTTTTGCATGTGACTAGCATGTGGCCATCTGTATAGCTGTCTGTTGTTTTGATTCATGTGGGTTTGTGTGTGTCTGTGAACATTTATTTCTGTTTCATAGTGGCTGTGTATGCACCTTGGATCTTGCAAACTCTTGCTTACTGACTAGCAAATCATAGGAGGAGGCTGGCTCGTGTGATGATGATTTTTTTACGTTATTTTACCAGGTGAGACACACTAAGCTGAAAGCTTGTTTGCAGGTGCAACCTGGGAGCACGAGGAAGTTAAGTGACTTGCTCAGGGTCACACAGTATGCAAGTGGGGGCTGTGGGATTCAAACCAAGGTCCCCAGATTTGCAGCTCAGAGCCTTAAACCACTGCACCATACTGCTTCTGCTTTCTCTAAGTGTAATGCCATTATAGGGCAGCCTCAGGGGCACACTGTATGATATACGTCACGTAAATCACCTCAGAATAACTATATATTTCCATTACTGAAGAAAAATCTTGAATGCAATGCAAACAGCACCTTAATTTGTTCACTGAACTAAGAGAAATGTTAAAGTATGATGAGGTGTCATAACTTGTTTGCCAACAGTTGAAGAATTTGATCAAGGGTGGAATTTCAGGGCTGATTGTAGAAGAGACATGCTATGGTTTCAGATGCCACCTTAAGACTTGCAACTGCAGCAACATTAAACCCTGAAAAGATTTCCCAAGGATTTAGCTATATAAATATTAGTGGGTGGGGTGCTCTACAAGACCAGCGATTGTCATGAAATGGGACTTTCTAATCCTTATAGTTCCTGTGAAATGACAACACTGAGTTTATTAGATCTGTTTTGATGATAACTATAGCCTTTCTTTCTGTGTCATTTGTCTGTTTAGTAGTTAAAAGAAAAAATCCACAGGGAAAGGGGAATAGAATGTTTTGGTTCAAGAGTATGAAAAAGGCAAACAAAGCTGAATGCAAATACGAAAAGTCCTTCAAGATTTCTGGAAAAGCTGGAGGAAGTTTTAAGCAGTAATACATTCTTGTAATTATCTGTTGGCACAATAGATTAGGAAGTTATACACATTTACTGTAGCTGTCATTCCTGTTAACAAAGACAAAACCAGTATGGCATATGTAAAGTAACATCTGATGTGATAACACAGACAAATTAACAAACATAGCCACAGTATGTAAAGGACCTGACCTTACCTTAATGCAATTAATGGCAGAGGTAAACCAGCGTGTGCTGTATGAGCTGCTGTAATTGCCATGTGGTAGCCTTGGAACCATGGAAGCCCCCCCCCCCCCAACCTGGTCCTGTCTCTGTGTAGCTTATCCCTGAGTCGTGGTTTTCCTACCCACAGATAACCCCAAACTATTTTGTTCATTTTGGCAAACCAATGGAAGGGATTTTAAGTGGTAAATGTGAGAGCATGGGGTGATCTTTGGAGTCAGCGTCATTTCAAAAGCTCTTATCTTTCCAGCTAAGGAAAGGTTCTGATGTCTCCATCTGTCTACCTCATTTCTGAAAGATTCAAGTAAAAAAGGTGAGGAGGAGCTTCACCATTTTCTGTAAGAAGCAGTGATGATACTCAATTATGTCAGCCTATTTCCTGCCCACTTCAGACCTTTTGCAGTGAAGGGTTCAGCTGTGCTGTGCTGTGTGAGAGGAAGTACAGTACCTCTGGTTTAGTCTGATTTAACTTTTAGGCCTGACACCTTTGTAAACTTGTTGAGGAGTCTCAGAAGTGGAATCAGTGAAGCTGCTCCATTACCCTGCATAATGAGCAGGTCATCAGCAAACGTAGGGTATGATATTCGTGGACGCCGATCTGTATACTTTTGAGGAGGAGGTGCATCCTTATAGCTATGGTTAATTGCTCAATCACTATGAAAAAAAGTAGAGGCAACAGTATGCACCCCCATACCTCTCAACCTTTCTTTGTCAAAATGTGTGACACGATGTGTGACAAATGAGCAAAATGTGTGACACATCATCTAACATGGCACTGCAAGCTCAGAACACTATAGCTATCAGTGCACTAATGTTCATAATGTTTTTTTGATAACAGAGCATAATAGATTATTATGGATTTCTGCTTTAAAGTCTCAGTGGGGAATGGGGAATATCACCTTCCCCATGATAGACAAAGGGCTTCTGAGAGGTAAAATGAGTGACATACCTCATGATGTGTGACAGTTGAGAGGTATGTGCACCCCGCTTAGTGTTCTTTTGAAGGGGGCAGGGCGGGAAACATAAGCCATTGGTGAGGACACTAGCCTTGGGTGAACTATAAAGGGATTTAACCCATTGTAAGTATTGAAGTCCTGTCTCCATGTGGTGGTAAATGGTATACAGTCAGAAGAGATGAAAGTCACAAGTGGGGTACCTCAGAGATCAGTCCTGGGGCCAGTCCTCTTCAACATCTTCATTAGTGACTTTGCAGATGGACTAGAGGGTAAGGCTTGTCTGTTTGCAGATGACACCAAGATCTGCAACAGAGTAGATGATCCAGATGGGGTGGGCAGAATGAGAAGAGATCTGGATAAACTAGCAAAATGGTCAGAAGAGTGGCAACTGGGATTTAATGCAAAGAAGTGTAAGATCATGCACATAGGGAAGAGAAACCCTGAAGCCACCTATAGGCTGGCAGTGGAGTTGCTAGCAGTCACAAAGGAAGAAAGAGACTTGGGCATCATCATCACTGATGACCTGAAATCATCCAAGCAGACCTCTAAAGCAGTAGGTAAGGCTAGGGGGTGTTAGGGTGTATTAGTAGGGTATCACAAGTCGTAAGAGGGAGGTAATAATCCCTCTTTACAAGACACTGGTTAGGCCCCATCTGGAGTACTGCATGCAGTATTGGAGGCCACACCTTCACAAGGACATTAACCAAATTGAGGCAGTCCAGAGAAGGGCAACCAAAATGTTGCAGGGACTGCATCAGAAGACATATGAGGACAGATTAACAGAGCTCAATATGTATACCCTTGAGCAAAGGAGGGAGAGAGGTGATATGATCGAGGCATTCAAACACCTTAAGGGCATTAACAAGGTGAAAGAGTCTAACATGTTTAAATATAAGAAAAATAGCAGGACAAGCGGACACAGCATGAGATTAGAGGGGGGCCAATTAAGGGGGAATGTGAGGAAATTATTTTTCACAGAAAGGGTGGTGGATGCATGGAATGGCTTACCACAAGAAGTGGTGGCTATGAATACAGTGCAGGGCTTCAAACAGGCATGGGATAGGGATAAGGGAGCAATACAAATGACTATGAATAGATAGGCCACTGACAGAGCAAAGGCTGATGGCACATTTATAAGGTAGAAAAAAGAAATGGGCAGACTGGATGGGCCTTGAGGTCCTTATCTGCCATCAACTTCTATGTTTCTATGTCAACTTCTATGTGTTCACGGTAGACAGTAGGTACTCCCACTCCACAGAGTCAACGGCCTTTTCAATGTCAGTGGCTAAAGTCACTGCTGGAAGGAGAGTCCTCTGAGCCTCATGAATGTGATTTAGTGCTCTTATGTGGTTAGAGCTGTGATGGCTTTTTACAAATTGGCCTGTGCTAGGTGTACAGTGTTTTCCCCTGCAGGAGGGGTTTGAGTCTGGATGCCAAGATCTTGGCTAGTATTTTGGTATCTGTATTTATTAGGGATATAGTTCTATAGCTCTCAGGGAAATGCATGTCCTTCCCTTTTTATGTTGGTGCGCATGCACAGCCAACATCGTGGGACAGTGCAGCTTTGGAGGCACAGTCGCTGTTGGGCGAATGCAGGGCACACACCGGTAGGTGCGTCCCTCATTCCCCAATCAGCCTGCATGCCGGCGCCACATCATGCATACATAATGTGGTGAGCACGTCTAAGAAAAGGTGCGATGCAATCTGAGCAAAGCTCGTCATACACAGCGGGACCCTTCCTACGTGCTCGCTGACATTATGAGCAAGGTCAGCGAGCGGGCGGCGGCCCAACTACTGCCGACTTCAGGGGTGCCCAATCCCCCTGTCGGTTAACCCCCCACTTTGTTTATGTGTTGACGGGGAAGCCCACTCCCCATTGGCATAACCCCCCCAATTGCTGAATGCTGAGGGAGGTGCCCAATCCCCCTCTGCTCGCCCCCACACTTTCTTTGTGTGCCGATGGGGTGCCCAATCCCTGTCGGCATTACTTCCTCATCCCCCGTGTTGTGTGGCTGACAAGGGTGTCAAATCCCTGTCGGCTACAGACACCTTAAACAGTTAGGTGTCATGCTGGGAGCCCACCCCGGCGTGCCAAATCCCTGCAAAAAAAAACCATCTGGCGATGTTTTTTCTTTAAAATGAAAATGGTCCTCGTAGTCTCGATGCTCCCCTCCCCCACCCGCACTCCACTCTCCGCGCACTTGCCTCCTCACCCCCACCCCATACTTACCTGTGGAGTCCGTGCGACGATTCGTGGACTGGGAACACGCCTGCACTCTTCAAAGCTGACCACTAACTGAAGAAATGCCCGTAAGCTGTATAATGGAATGAAAAGGTTTTTCAACTTTAATGCATATCTTGGGCATTTTTGGAGCTGTTATTAAATTTTCAACATGGGGTTTTGCGGCCCTTCTTATGAATTCTTGCACTGTCATGGCATTATTCAGTCCCGAAAGGTGATTTTGCAGTCACTGCGTGGAATCACCTTTCAAGACTGAGAAATGAAATGACAGTGTCACTGTTCATGAGAGGAGCTCTCAAAATGCCTGTGTTGAAAATTTGGTGACAATATTCCATAAAATGACTGTTTTACGAGCTTGCGTAGCAACTGCGCAATGCACGCTCGTAAGTTAGTGCATTCGCACTATTTTCATGCCAGATTCTCAACAGTGCCATTTTACCACACCTTCTTGTGTACCGTACAGCTGTCATTTTTCACATCCTGACCGAAATGTGTTTCCGCACTTCCGGCGCACAATAGCGTGGTCTCTGTGCGAAATCACTGTTTGGGACACATTGCGAAAAATGACAGTGATACTGTTCCTGAGCAGAGGTCCTAAAATGCCTGTGTTGAAAATCTGGTGACAATACTCCATAAAATGACTGTGGTACGAGCGTGTGTTGCGCAGTTTGCATGCACGCTCGTAAGTTCACAAATTTATAATATTTTCACTCCACATTTTCAACAGTTCCATTTTTCTACACCTCCTAATGAACAGTACAGCTCTAATTTTTCACATCCTGACCAAAATCTGTTTTCGCAGTTCCGGAGCACAATAGCGCGGTTGCTGTGGAAAGCCTGTGTTCGACACATTATTATGAAAATGGCAGTGACACTGTTCATTTGCAGATGTCCTAAAATGCCTATGTTGAAAATTTAGGGATGAAAGTCAATAAAATGAGTGTTTTATGAGCGCGCGTTGCACAGTTTGCATGCACGCTTGTGACTTTGTGAATTTGTAATACTTTCACTCCAGCTGTTCATCATTGGCATTTTTCCATACCTCCTTATGAACAGTACAGCAGGCTGAAATGTGTTTTCGCACGTCCGGTGCAGAATTGCACAGTCACTGTGCGAAATCACTTTTCCGAACACTTTGAGGAAATGACGGTGACAGTATTCATCAGCAGAGGTCCTAAAATGCCTATGTTGAACATTTGGTGGTGAAAGTCCAGACAATGACTGTGTTGCAAGCGTGCATTGCGCAGTTTCCACGCACCCTTGTAACTTCGTCAATCTGCAATATTTTCATGTCACATTTTCACCACTGACATTTGTGCACACCTCATTATCAACAGTCCAGCTGCCATTTTCCACAGCCTGCCCAAAACGCGTTTCTGCAGCTGTGCCGCACAGTGGAGTACTCGCTGTGCAAAATAACCTTTTTGGACACATTAACAAACTCACAGCGCTATGCCTCTCCAGCTCCGCCACTGCCAATGCCAGCGCGACAACATTCAGCATTGACAACTGCTTGTTTTTGGAAACAGTGTTTACAACCTCCTGAAGAATGGAGGTATAGCTCCTGACTCCAGTGGTGACTGGAACAGCTCCAGGAGGGTAGGACTGAGTTACTTCCTGAGCAATAGATAATAATCAATGGAGATGCCATCCCTTCCACATGCTTTATTTTTGTTTAGGGATTGAATGTCCTGTTTGTCTTTCTTTATGGATATAGGGACGTCAAGCTTGCTAGCATGACCTGAGGGCAGCCTTGCGATGAGGTGGCTGTTTAGGAAAGTCATGTTGGTGTACTTCACGGGAGAGAAGGGTGAAGCATCTTTAATAGGAACTTTGCATAATGCTATTTATCTTTTTTGAGTCAGATTGTATCACTCTGTTGCAGTCCTTACATTCAAGCTAGGAATATGCTTCTCTGTCAGTCTCTTTTTAACACAATAGGCAAGGGGTTTACTGTCTTTCTTTCCTTCATCACGGTATGCATGCTTTAGACTGAACAAAGTCAATACCACTTTTCCATTAAGAACTTCCTTTAGGGGAATCCTGGTACTAGTTAACTGATGTAGCAGTTCTGGTGTGTGGGAGGAGTCTGTTGTTTCTGCAACTTCACAAGTGTTTTAAGTTTTGTCTCTACAGAATTCAACTCTGCTCCCTTTCTCTGTCTCGGTGGCCAGCGTAACTAATAATTTTACCACCCACTGTGGCCTTGTACGCCTCCCACAAAGTACTTTTTGTTTCTTCACCTGTATCATTGAGAGCTATGTAGCTCTTGGTTCCCACTTTCACCCACTCTTTAAATGTTGGGTCCCTCAATAAAAGAGTATCCAACATCCAGCAGAGGTTACGGGGACAAGGACCCCATATCATGTCGATGGCTAAAGGGGCATGGTCAGAGATTACTATTGGATAAATTACCATTTCTAATGCGTTGACAGCAATGTGGGGAGATGAGAATCTCATATTTATTTGACTGGATGAAGAATGTACTGCTGTAAAACACATGAAGTCACTTATATTTAGCTGCTGCAGCTACCATGCATCCAGTAAGCCATGTTGTTTCAGGATATCTTTCAGGATCACTCAAGCTCTGCTGTGTGGCTCATGGATACTGGAGTTTCTATCTATGCAGTCCTCTATGGTGATGTTGAAATCCTCCCCCCAGGAAGTATAGGTAATGACTGTAGTGTAAATTGGTTTATTTCATGACTTAAACTGTTGAAGAATAATGCCCTACTGGGTCATAATGTTGTATGCTTAATAGCATACGACATTATAGCAAACCTGAGGCAGCGCTATCCCTGACAGCGAATGGTGCAATACCGCGTATACTGCTGTATGCGGTATTGCACCATTCACACACTACCAGGCAGTGGATAAGACCTCGGCTGGGAGTGGGTTCTGCCGAGCAGCTGCCGTGGCTCACTGGACTGAGCCACAGCAGCAGGAACCCAGGCACTGCGTCTGGGACTGGGTTTGATTCTCGGTCCAAAACATTTTATTTTGTCCACTATTTGTGTACTCCCCAAGTCCCCGGGTTGAGAATCTTTGGTGGGGAGGGTCCAGGGGTACAGCCCCTGTAATGAGGGTGTGGGGCAGAGCCCCCCACAGAAAAAAGACTTATGCCGCATGGCAATATCGCGCTGTATTGGTAGCGTGATTTTGCCGTGTGGCATAATGTCTTGCAACATTATGATCCCGTGCCGAATAATACATCATCTGTATTGGCCCTATAGATATTTGCTTACAACAGGGGCCTTCTGGGATGGAGACCTCAGCTAGGACCCATCTGCCATCTTTATCATTAATCGAGCAAGTAATTGCCCACCCTAGACTTTTATGCAAGAGGATTGACACACCACATTTTTTTACTAGAGGACACACCGTGAACTTCCACCCCCTACCCATTACCTTTTAAGCTTGGTTGCTTCCACCCCTGTAAACTGGGTTTCTTGTAGGAAGGCAACCTACGTGCATGGCCACCTTAGGTGGGCCAGAGCTTTCTTCTTTTAACAGGTGAGTTCAGACCCCTAATATTCTATGTGATTGCCCATACAGCAGTGATAATGTATGCTACTAGAATGACAGCATGCTGGATTCAATAGAAAGACCCCATTCCAACTATCAGAATATCCTCTACTGATGTCATATAGTGTATTACAGGACAATCATACTCTCTGAACCCTTCAACAAAACAGGATCCTAGGAGTAAGTATACTGACCAAAGCATACAGTACAAATACACAAGAAAAGTCAAACCTGGGGCAAATAATGCAACTACCCACCTACTATCCTGCCTTCCCCTCCACCCTCCACAAAACCTCTTCTTTCTCCACTCCCCAGTATCCCAAGATCCTGGATCTCCAAGGTGCACAAGCTCTGTGAACGTAAGTGCAGTGACCAGGACCAGAGCAGTAAGTGAGCCAGTGTCCATACCCAGTCTGTTATCCAAACTTTTGTGAAGGGATGCAGCATGTCGGTGTTGAATCAGACAGGTCGTGACTCTCTCCCCATGTGCTGTCACTCACGGTCACTGATTTAATAGTGAAGTAGGTGGGGAGTATTGAAGGAAAAACAAGGAAACTCTAGGAGGTTTTAGCCTCTTGCCATAAGGTGGGGGTAGGTTTAGTTGGGATTGTCCGTATCTAATGCTTTGCCATGTAGTGTCGTGTGTATGCTGGTGTCATATAGATATGCACCCCTAACGTAACACACCCATTTGCCAGCACCTAGTGTGCATGCAGTGTTTGTAGATATGATGTGAGGTCCTTCTCTTAGGGGCAGTACCATAGGCAGGACCAGGAGACGGTGAGAAGGAGCTCACAATAATTCACCAGAGTACTTGACCCAATGTGAAAATGTAACAGTTTTTTTCCTCAGCCATAAGTTAGACCTCACCTCCACAGCATCAACAGCAACACCACTTACTAGGGGTATAAGGCAGGCCCTCTTCTTTCAAAATGTTGCAGGCTGGTGCAGGTACACAGTGCATTTTAGTAGCTTGCCCAGGAGTGTTTGTGTGGGAGCCGCCTGACATAGCCTAACGGTCTTCGGCACTGGAGGATTCGCCTGATGGGAGATCTGTCACAGCTGCAGCCAAACTCACTGCTTCAGTCCTGGATGCAGCCTGCTGTTGTTTTGGAGGTATACTGACAGCTATAGGCCAATCTCCATCCTCCCCCCGATCTCCATCCTCCCCAGCTATAGGCCAATCTCCATCCTCCCCCCGATCTCCATCCTCCCCAGCTATAGGCCAATCTCCATCCTCCCCGATCTCCATCCTCCCCAGCTATAGGCCAATCTCCATCCTCCCCATCTCCATCCTCCCCAGCTATAGGCCAATCTCCATCCTCCCCGATCTCCATCTCCCCAGCTATAGGCCAATCTCCATCCTCCCCGATCTCCATCCTCCCCAGCTATAGGCCAATCTCCATCCTCCCCGACTCCATCCTCCCAGCTATAGGCCAATCTCCATCCTCCCCGATCTCCATCCTCCCCAGCTATAGGCCAATCTCCATCCTCCCCGATCTCCATCCTCCCCAGCTATAGGCCAATCTCCATCCTCCCCCGATCTCCATCCTCCCCAGCTATAGGCCAATCTCCATCCTCCCCGATCTCCATCCTCCCAGCTATAGGCCAATCTCCATCCTCCCAGATCTCCATCCTCCCCAGCTATAGGCCAATCTCCATCCTCCCCGATCTCCATCCTCCCAGCTATAGGCCAATCTCCATCCCTCCCGATCTCCATCCTCCCCAGCTATAGGCCAATCTCCATCCTCCCCGATCTCCATCCTCCCCAGCTATAGGCCAATCTCCATCCTCCCCGATCTCCATCCTCCCCAGCTATAGGCCAATCTCCATCCTCCCCGATCTCCATCCTCCCCAGCTATAGGCCAATCTCCATCCTCCCCGATCTCCATCCTCCCAGCTATAGGCCAATCTCCATCCTCCCGATCTCCATCCTCCCCAGCTATAGGCCAATCTCCATCCTCCCCGATCTCCATCCTCCCCAGCTATAGGCCAATCTCCATCCTCCCCGATCTCCATCCTCCCCAGCTATAGGCCAATCTCCATCCTCCCCCGATCTCCATCCTCCCCAGCTATAGGCCAATCTCCATCCTCCCCCGATCTCCATCCTCCCCAGCTATAGGCCAATCTCCATCCTCCCCGATCTCCATCCTCCCCAGCTATAGGCCAATCTCCATCCTCCCCGATCTCCATCCTCCCCAGCTATAGGCCGATCTCTAGCCTTCCCCACCTGAGAAAACTCCTGGAGAAAATTGTCCACCATCAGTTCTACGAACACATAGGGAAATACAACCTGCTTTGCCCTCAACAACACAGGTTCTAAAACCACCACAGAACCACATCAGCCCTGGCCCACTTTACCAATCAAGTTCTCAGAAACATGGATTCAGGTAATGCCACTGGTGCTGTATTTGTAGACCTGACAAAGGCCTTTGACCTTGACAACCACACCCTTCTCAATGCCAAACCCCTACACCTTAGTTGCTCGGCTGAGACATCATTGTGGTTTCAGAGCTACCTCTCGGGCAGATCCCAGTATGTAACTGTTGGTTCAGCCACCTCCCTGGCCATGCCAGTTTCCACTGGAGTCCCCTAGGGCTCCATCCTGGACCACTTGCTGTTCTCCTTCTTTACAAACTCACTTCCTGCCAATAGCCTTTCCTGTGATGCCCTACTGTACGCTGATGATCTGGTCTGATATAACAGTGATAAATCCCTAACAAATCTATCCACCACACTTACCCAAACTGGGGGCTCTGCGATGCCGGTTCAACAACTAGTTGTCGACCATCATCAGAACGATGGATATATGTCATCATAACTTGCGGCCTACATAAATCCCACTGAAGACCCTAGCTGTTTTTCATTGGGGCTTTGCTCCTCGTGACCCCTGCAGATTCTAGGAGTCTAACTCTAAGTAAGTTGGATCGAGGAGGAGGTAGATCTAACAGACAGAGTGCCAGGGTCATGGGCGGACTATTACAGTGAAAACATCGATGTTTTCAGCATCAACATTTTCGCTGTAATAGTGTTGACTTACAGGGGGCATACCACTACTGGCTAGCCCACAAATGGTCTACGTCCAACAGACTCCTTGTCAATGAGAAAAAACTAAGTCAATACTGCACGGGTCCAAACCTTACCTTTATAATATTTCCAAATCTAATTCATCCCTCACAGTGCCTACATCCAAAGCCCTCTCCACCCGCATAATGTTCCCTGTTTTAAATACCTGGGCGTTACCCTAGACCCCTCCCTTACTTTCATAGAGCACATTAACAACACTGTACAAAAGGTCAGCCAGAAACTAGTGGCTGAATATAGACTCAAACACTACCTGACCACTGAGTTGTGCCTAGCTATTGCCCAAGGCAACCTTCTCCCCCTCTTAAATTACTGTTCCCCTATTTACTTCCATGTTTCCTCCTCACTGCGGACCAGAATTACCACTGTCTATAACAATATCTGTAGGTTCACCCTCCTGTCACCCTACTCCACACATCACTGCACCTTATATCAGCTCCTAGGGTTGCTCCCTCTACAAGGACGACATGACTGTGCCCTCGGCTACGTCATTGATAACCTCATTAGAGGCAGCAAACTGTCACCATATGCATCTCTGCTCAAATGCAGATTCACACCCAGGTGTCTCTGTGATTGTTTGGTCCCTCCGCTGTAAGTCCGCAGGATCTCCTCTGCTCAGGGAAGCAAAGCTCTGTCCTTCATGGCCCCCACACTATGGAATAAACTCCATTTCCCTCTGAACACTTGAATCACACCTTACCTTTACAACTAATCTCAAAGTCTGGCTCTTGTCTGAAACCAAATGTTCCTGCTTATCTGAGTAACCTAAGGATATGAATCCTTACCGCCACTACTGTGCCCTGTCTGTCCCTTCCCCTGTTAGGGTGCACCACTTGACTGTTCCCAGCGTACCTTATTTCCTTTTTGCACTTTCTCCTTATTTGCATGGCATTGCACTTGTTTTTATTGTGACTGCATTCCCTGGACTATATGATATTTGTATTTCATTTGTATTTCCCGCATTCCCAATGTATTATGTACCTTCTCGTGTACAAAGGTTTTGTATTTTTTCAGTCATATGTAGACACCTGATCCTTTTTAAATCATGTCAATTATATTGTACAGTATGTAGTCATATTCATAAGTACCATCTTCATGGCCTGGGTCATGCCTGAAAACGGTCTATTGGATCAGTTCACTTACCCAGGAAATAAACAAACAAACCAACAAATAAATAAATGCAGGTTTCATCTTTGTCAGCTGGAGCTTGAAGCAGAGGAAGAAGAGATTGCTGCTGACTTGTGATGAGTGAGTCTCTGAAGATACCGAAGACACTCTGTCACCACTGAAACTCAAAAAACAAGCACTCACCAATCTCAATAAATTCAAGGGCACAGGTCTCAGAAAAGAAGGGGAGAACTTTATTACATGGTTATGTAACACCCAGGTGGCGCTATCCCAAGGGCTACTACCCCTGCCTACTTGACTACTGACAGGCTGAGGGGCCTAGGTTCTATGATGGGTGCCTCCACCCAGAGGTCAGGGTTTATAGTGGTTCGACTAGCTTGGTCACAGCCCTCTGGGACACTGTGACCCCCCTCTTTTATTCTTTATAGTGGCTCACACAGTACACAGGAGTTACAGTCCCAATACCCCACATATACACACTGTTCACTCATAAAGTACCACTTACCATTGACACTGATTCTGTGGAACATCTCTAAGGATCCCCTGTAAAACAAGGTTAATCAACATCCACAACCCAATACAATGCTTGTTCTATAGGTACTGTCACTTCAGACAGTATGAAGTTCAAGTAACATCAAATCTGGTTTATTTAGGGGAATGGAACATGGGAGGGGGAAATCAGGTTAATTGGCAGTATTCAAATCACAGTACTGTGCACACATACAGGGTCTGAAAAGTCACACTCTGGGTACCCAGGTTGGGGGGGGGGGCTAGCCAGGTCCATTGCCCAGGGTTGGCCAGCAGGTTCAGATGGATGGGGCCCTGTAGAAGAAACATATATGCACAACACCCAATTGTAATCTGGAGCCGGATGGCTCAGTCCATGAAGCAGTGAAACAACAACAATTAGATGACACACTTGTAATTGATAACAGGCTGCAGGGGAATACCCTGATTTGTACTCACAATACCCAAGCTGAGAACCAGAGGGTGGATGTTCTTCTGGGTTGCCAGAAACAACAGAGCATGGAGATAAGGTCCTTGTGACTGGAACCCAAGGCAGTTGATAGCAAATGGATTTAGTCCGAGACAAGCTACGGTTTGCTTTCAGCTTCAACACACAGCACACAGCACAGGGGGATTGGAAACAGCGATTCCCGACAAGCACTATGCACATTCATATGTAAAAGGAAAGTACTATACCAGGCAGGCTGCTCCTTGATCCCAATCGCAAATACTGTAAAATACCCAGGAGCACGCACAGCAGCTTCAGTTCCTGACAGACCGAGCGCGATTCACCAATATCTCCAGTCTTCTACAGGGTGAGCCTGGTTTCCACTCTTCAGCCTTCCTTCTCCTCAGAACTCTGATTCAGTCCGACTATAGCTTACAATGGCGGCAGGCCGACTTCAAGGCCATGCACTTCCCCGTGTGAACTGTACACCACAGAAAATACAGACCTCCTACTCCTTTCACTGCCACTAACGATCTGGCTCTCCAGCTTCAGTCCAGGACATTTCCCTTAGATTCCAACAGGTCCAGTTGGTGGATTCGGATGTCAGTCACTGCAGGGCTCCCTCTGTTGGTGCAAAAAGGTGCCAAGGTCCAAACTACAATTCCCATAAGCACTAGCCATACATTCCCCTTGTAAGCAGGCTCCAGTGAGAATCTAAATTCTGGTTGGCCCAAGCAGTCTCCATTTTAGGGCTCCCCTAAACCCAATTGGCTCAGCACAGCAGTTCAGGTCCAAAATGGAGGGGCAACACACACAGAGTCCCAGCTACAATAAAGGCAGGTTAGACAAACTGCAATTTCACTAATACTTTAAGTGATTCCAGGCAAACAGTTACATCTTTCGGATGGGCTCCCTTTGCGCTTTCAGTGACTGCAAAATGGAGCAATTACACCACAGCTCAGGCAGGAGTCAAGCAGGGAAACACCAGTCCCCCTCCATAAGCATTAATTAGGTCTGCAAGCAGACAGCTCTTAAAGAGACAGTATGTGGAGGCTCTACAAGCACTCACAGTGCCATTCAAATGGCTTAAACGCTGAATGCCAGCAGGCAGGGAGAGCACTTAGGCAAGCTCCTAGGAGGCTTTTAGGAACCCCCATTTGTAGGGGGGGGTTACAGTTAAAATAGAGACTTAAAATCGCCGGACGCATTTTGGATGACTGACCACCCTTTCTCAAAGGCCTTTGAATTTATTGAGGTTGTGAGTGCTTGATTTTTGAGTTTCAGTATTTATTTTTTAGTCCTGAAGCACCACCTTCCTTTGTGTGTACTCCAGTCTGTTGGTACGCTCTATCACCACTTTGTCTTCAGCTACACACTCTGGGGGATCAGTCCTGTTGTTTAGCCATGTCAGTTTCCTGCCTTCTGTTATGCCACTTTTGCTTAGAGGAGGGATAACATGGGTCTTCCTTCAGAGATGGTGACCGGAGCAGTGGTCTGTAACAGCACTGTGAGTGGTGTGGATGCTCAGGTGCAGGTCTAGTATCCATGTCCTCTGTGCAGTTACCTCGTCTCCCTTCCCTACCTCAGGACTTGTATCTGCTCCAGTCTGTTTATAGCCAGGCCCTAGATGTGAAGGCCTTAGCAACTTCAGGGACATCAAATTGTTGTGATAGCCTATTTCTGATGATGTGCAGGGCCACGGGGTACCGGAGGCTGTATGGTACCCACACCTCCATAAGGGTCTTATGGGTTTAAGCCCCTCTCTACTCAGAGAAGCTTATGCTCCCTTCAGAGACCCCTTCCATCTTAGTTGCCCCAGAGTTTAGGGATTTTTAGTGCTGTGGGGGCGCAGTGTCTGCCTGCCGTCATGTGGTGGCAGCAGGGAGCAGGGTTTAGGTTTAAATAGGCAGGTCACAGAGAGTTTTGTGGAGGTGGTGGCTGTAGAGGAGAAAGCAGAGACACAGTTGGGCACTGCAGGGCAGTGCAGGATGGGGGATCCCCCCACTTTAGGCAGGCCAGCATCTACAGTGGCGATGTGTCGAGTCCCCTTGGGGTGCATCCATGGGAGGGCACCAACAGTGGCAGCTGCAGCCGTACGGTTTGGGGGCCTGGGCTCTGGGGGGCTGCAGGGAGAATAGTTGGCCACCAGGAAGGAGGTGCAGGATAGGTAGACCCTGGGGTCTGGGTTAGGCCCGGGTAGTACATTGTTAGTGTGCCTGGGTCGTCGGAGCTGCAGCAGGTTGTGGCAGGGCCTCTGCAGTTTCGGATGGCAAGGTGGCCCAGGTATACTGGTGAGGGAGCCAAGAGGAACCTTTATCCATGTAAGGGCCTGTTTGGAGGGACAGGCCTTAGGGCTGCCAGACTTTGTCAAGTGGGCTCTGACCTGTGAGGGAGCCGGGCCATGGGGCCACTCCTAGGTCTGGGTCCCTTGTGGCTGGCAGGCTTTGCTCTTTGCCTGCAATGAGCCTTCATAGGCCAAGGGGAACAAGCTGTGAAACCTTCAATCCAGCTGAAGATCCGAGCTGCATCATCCTCTTCCTCTTCCTCTTCAAGCTGTGTTCAAGCATCAAGCCCAGTTCTTCATCTGCTGTTTCCAGCTACCCCAGAACTTCAGTCACATGTATTACTTGAGGAATGATGTCACAGAACCATAAGTAAAAGCAGGAATTGCCCTGCCCCTGGGAACGGTATATAGTTTAACCATGCTCACTGGGGCTGGAGGTAGAATCAAGGCTTAAAGTAACGAAAGAAAGATGTAAAAAGTCAATTTAATTTAGCAATCACACCATCGTCAGCTGACCAGCTGCACATCAGGCCTGCAACTAACATCTGGGTACCCAGGGACAGATCTTGGGGCATCATTCTGGAACTGGTACCACTAGGACTGGGCATGGTAACACCTGCAGCAGTTAGCTAGGTAGAAAGATGGTGGCTGCATTCATTAAAGTGTGGGTTTGAGAATAAAAGGGGAATGATTGTTTGGGAAATGCCAAATCTTTAAATGTAAATTAAAATGTTCTGCTTGGCCCGTCCTAACCTTCCCCATGCAAATAAATTATGATGTTACTGTTTCAGAAAAGTGACGACTCAAGAGCCTAATTTTAGTGAGCAGGTGTGGCCCTTCACAGGTGGGATACGCACCTCTGGCACGTACTTCCTGCCCCTCTGTGCATAGGACCCAATATTTGTACCCCATGTGAGCATATTCTTAGCGTAAGTCAAAAACTGCAAGTTATTGACAGTGTGGGTTTTGGTTACAGATAATCCATGGGTGGGGTGACTGAATGGGGTAGTAGGTAGGTATCACACCCCAGGGGGTTGTACTGCTAAAAATCAGAACCACTTGTAATTTTTACACTGCGTGGAGGCACCGCGCTATTTATTGTTCAATCTTGGGAAAGAACCCCCTTGTACATCAGAAATAGGACCCAGGCCCCTCAGCCTTGTCCAGGCCTGCAAGGCAGGGGTAGTAGCCCATGGGATATGGCGTCACTTGGGTTACACTCCTGGTTACACTGTGGTTTCAGATGTCACCCCTAGGACTTGTAATTGCAGCAACATTAAACCCTGAAAAGGTTTCTCAGGGATTTTACTATATAAATTTTATTTGGTTGGGTGCTGTGCAAGACCAATGATTGTCATGAAATGGGACTTTCTAATCCTTATAGTTCTTGTGAAATGACAACACTGAGTTTATTAGATCTGTTTTGATGATAACAATAGGTAGGGATGTAAGTTTGTCATGGATGAGGTTTTAATGACTCATTGTTTGTTCGTGAAATCATTAGTAAACAGTAATAAATGTTGTGGCACTGTCATCATTGCTACATTCTGATGACACTAGTGAAATTCATGGAAGTCCTGAATAAAGATGAAATGTCATGGAATCAATGATGTGTATGACTGCCATGACAAACTTACATCCTTAACCATAGGCTTTCTTTCTGTGCCATTTGTTTGTTTGGTAGTTGAAAGAAAAAATCCAAAAGAAAGGGGGAATAAAATGTTTTGGTTCAAGAGTGTGAAAAAAGGAAAGAAATTTGAAAACACACTAAAAGTCCTTCAAGATTTCTTGAAAACCTTGAGGAACTTTTGAGCAGCAATAAATTCTCTGTTCTTGTAATTGTAAATTAGCACAACAGATTACGAAAATACACACATTTACTGTAGCTGTTGGCACAATAGATCATGAAGATACACACATTTACTGTAGCTGTCACTGGCACAATAGATCAGGAAGATACACACATTTACTGTAGCTGTCATTCCTGTCAACAAAGGCAAAAACAGTAGGGCATAAGTAAACGAACATCTGATGTGATAACACAGACAAATTAACATACATAGCTATGTAAAAGACCTGACTGACCCAACCTTAATGCAAAAGCACTGTGGCATAGGTTACACAACCATTTTTGAGATCAGCTGACACCAACTTGGCTCCAGGCCAGGGTATACTAAAGAGATTTAAATCCGAGAGACTTGCTGATGCCTGGCTCACTGGTTCAGAAAACAACATAGAACAGTTGGGAAAGGAGATATTGAAGCCTCCCCTAAAATCTCTTACTGTCTGGTGACCTTTGCAGCCAAAATGACAGATTGCCCATTTCTGTGGCAAGAAGCTTTTAGTTACACACCCTCTCAAAAATTCCCCCCACCTGCCAATGCCATCCCCACTCCCACCCGAGTAACTAACCCTGCAATTAAAAAAACAGACATGCAGTAGAAACAATTGATATTTAGTCTTCAGGAAGTCTCCTTGACTAATCCATCCTGTCTGTCACCACCACCCCGATATTTTGCTCTAACAGATGCTCCCACTCTATTGGTCTAGCACCATTTCAAGCATATGGTGGTCTATGTACTAACAGCTGGATTGCCTACGTGGTGTATATCGGTGGTGCATAGGGAACCCTAAGTCAGAATACCGCACAGCAGGGGGCCAGTGGACACTGGCAGCATTCACAGAAGGGGTGCACGTCTCTTCTGCACTTGATCCCCCAACTGATCCCACAGCTATGCATTGTGGCTGTACCAGAAGTGCATCTGTGAGCATGCCTGTATTCCACACCATTCACAAAGGTGCAGAGAGCCAGGTGAGGAGGTTCACAATATGGCAGCAGAGACCCTATACTGAATCTTTTATGTGCCCACCCCAGTAACACCCGCCAGCTGTGGTAGAACAGGAAATCTCCCCATTGTGCTGCCACAGCCCATGGGGCTAACAGGCAGGACTGGGGGCAGCCATTCATTTACTCACTCATAGTTTTAAAATTGTCTGATTGTGTGCCTTCCCAGAAACCTGTGCATGGACAGACAAGGGAATCCACTTCAAGACCCAGGATGAGCATCCCACTGGATGCCCGCTTGTGTCCCTCAATCAACCCCCTGTGCAGCTGCATATCGGGAAGGTGGGGCTGCAGATATGTGCCCTGCATGGATGTGTGGTTGTGCATTCCATGCACCCTGTGCCTGTCCACAGGTGCAGAGCTATGCAGGCTGCGTACACTTGAATCGTGCATATTCAGCCCACAGCAATGCACAGCTGCCATGGAGCGACGGCATAGTAACAGATCTGGAACAGCTGCTAGATTCAGTAGTTTGGTAGAGGTGTAGGCAGTTATAGTGGTGACAGGCAGAACAAGCTGATTTCGGATGTGGTCTAAAACTAATTATTAATTGTTTCTGTGGTGTCTCTTTGGTGTTTCTTTTTTCTTGTAGTAGTAGCAGTCACTAGGGTAGAGAGGACAGTGGCAGATGGGAGGAAGGGTTTGGGATATGTGGACTGGGGGAGGAGGTGTCAGCAGTTGTGAAGAGGGATCAAGGATGTGATGACTGGGACAAGGTGGGTGTCAGTTGAAGGAAGGAGGGACCCAGTGTATTCTGAAAGGAAACAGAAGTGTCAAGGGGCAGGAAAAATGTTAGCAGATGGAATGGGGACCAAGGGTATTAGGGCAGGGAAGGTTTAAGTAGATGGGAACGGTATCATTAATGTAATTACTGGGACATGGTGTGTGCCATCAGATGGGAGCACCACGGATTCATCATTCAAGGGAGACTGATTAGACTAGTTTAGGACATAGCTGCATTGGGTCACAGCGTTTTGAACACTGTTTAATTATGGTGGCTGGCAGCTGGGGGGGGGGACAACACAGGATCCTGCTGTAATAGCTATGCACACCCCCAGCCCAGCATGGCATTGTATTATTTTGGCTATGAAAGGTGTCAGGCTGGGAATGAATATACATGGGTAGGGAGACAGTCATCACATGAAAAGGGCTGAGAATTTTCATACTTGGACAGGGTGGGAAGGGAGCAAGAGATGTGTTTCCTGAGGGCAGTAGGGGTGTCAGCAAATGTTACAGGTACAGGGAATTTATGATGAGGATGGCATCCATCAGTCAGTTATTCAGTCAGTCTGTCCTAAAAAGTCAGGTTAAGGGGGAGATCTAAGATGGCTGACAGAACAGGATACTGAGAAGTGAGGCTCTTCACTGAGGATTCTTGGAAATGCGAAATAAGAATTAAAGGTTTCCTTAAAATGACGGCCAACCTTCCAAAAAGAGGAAGAAGATAGAATCTAGCTCCCAGAGCACTTAGCTTCTCAACATCAAAAGCTATCGATTGTTTTCTCACAGTACAACCTGGATTTCAATCAGCCCCCAAGGGAGATGCCAGTCATGGCCCTGAGTGAGCTCATACTGCTATTCATCGCTGCCAACTGAGCATCTACTTACCAGCACTAGGGTACATAATGAGGTTCTGGTTGTGCAAGAAGTGGGGCTTGGGATGGTTATGAAGGAACTGCCTATCACTAAGTCAGTGAGTGAAATGAACAAACCTATTCGCTTCTGACCAATGCTTTGAATGCCTTTTCACTATTCTTACATCAGATTGCAGATAATGTTCTATCAGTAGAGGGCTGAAACAGCAATGTCCTTTTATTACAATTTTAGGAAACAGTATGAGTACCATAAAGCAGCTGGAAAACTTTGGAAATACTGTTAGATATCACAGCTTGATATCTAAAGCAGTTTTACTATGAGGGGGGCCACGGGCAACTAAATTTCTTGCCAGCCATTTAAAACATCAAGCGACTAAGGCTAACAACAACAGGCTTAAACATCCTGTCACTGGTCAAATAGCATATAGATGGGAACAAATAATGGAGGCTTTTGTCTCATACTACAGTACCCTGTACAGACCCCAGAGGGAATCTCCCATAGAGAACAACCAATGCTTCCTCCAGGCCCTGAATCTGCCTGGCCTAACCCAGGAACAAAGCCAGACTCTGATATCCCCAATTTCACAGACCGAGACAGGAGCCATAATCAAAAATCTTAAATCCAGAAAATGCCCTGGATCAGATGACTTTGGGGGGGGGGGTGGAGTTTATAAAATCTTCGCCAAGGAGACAACCCCTCTTCTAAAAGACACCTACGACTCGATCTGGAAGGAAGGCGAGGCAGTACCCCCATCCTGGAATTACCCTACAGTCACAGTGCTACACAAAGCCAGACAGTGTCAGCTGGATGAATAATATCACAGACACCGTAAACAAACACCATACCCCCGCCTGTATTATGAGTCTGGACGTGGAAAAAGCATTTGAAAAGCTGTCAAGGAGAAATTACCTTTCGGGGCCGATTAATGCCATGACAGTAGAAGCATTCATGAGGAGGGGTCTCAAAAACCCCCTGTTGAAAATTTGGTGAAATAATTCCAAAAAATGCCTGAGATACGCAGCAAAGTTGACAAAAACCCTGTTTACTCCATCATATAGCTTACCGGCATTTCCTCAGTTCACAGTCACCTTTGAAGAGTGCAGATGTGTTCCTGGTCCACCAAAGATTGTCCCGCCAGACTCCAGAGGTAAGTATGGGGTGGGGGTGAGAGGCAGGGTGCACAGTGGGTGGGCGCGGGTTGCTGGAGGGTCTGGGAGACTGCGAGGGACCGTTTTTTCTTTCCAGGTTAAAAAAAAAAGACAACGCGGGATGGTTTTTCACTTCACAGGGGCATTTGGCATGCTGGGGTGAGAACAGTTAGCTGTATTTTTTTAAACCATGTACGTTGTTGTAATCGGGTGTTTTGGCAGCCCTGGTGATTGCCTCCACTGTTGTGGACAGTTTTCCTTTAAGCCCTGAAAATATTTCTTAAGGATTTTGCTATATAAATTTTATTGGGTTGGGTGCTGTGCAAGACCAGTGATTGTCATGAAATGGGACTTTCTAATCTTTATAGTTCCTGTGAAATGACAACACTGAGTTTATTAGATCTGTTCTGGTGACAACTATAGGCTTTCTTTCCATGCCATTTGTTTGTTGAGTAGTTGAAAGAAAAAAATCCAAAGGGAAGGGAGAATACAACGTTTTGATTCAAGAATATGAAAAAGGCAAACAAAACTGAATGCACAGACAAAACGTCCTTCAAGATTTCTTGAAAGCTGGAGGAAGTTTTAAGCAGCAATACATTATTGTAGTTGTATGTTAGATACTCAGGAATCTTGAAGAGTAAAGTTTCAAGCATGCCAGGCCTGGTGATGTACCGAGGCGAGACCGCGGGGAGACGGGGGAGGATGCCAGATCACGGCATTTTAGGCCTCCTAGGAGTAATGAACCCAATATGAGGTCCGGTGCTATTCACACTTCCTACACTATATGTTGTAAGAAAAGGAAGCATCTATTCACTTAGCTCATCTCTGTATGCTCCTCGATTTCTCTCTCTGCAGCTCCTCCCAGCAAACAACTAGTTGGTCCATTACCATTTAATCCTGCTCTCTGCTCTCAAAGCCCATCCTCTTCCTTTTTTAACAGTTTGTTTATTGAGCTATAAGTAAAAACTTACAGAACTGAGTCACAACTGAAGCAGATATCAGGCAATACATCAAAATACTTTACAACAGTCAGTTCTTTTGGGAAGCTAACAAGTAAGACATCGAAATAAACACATAGGCTTTTTATCAGGCATACTGGACTTTAGTAGCTTTTGTTGGCTCCTCAAAGCTGTTTGTATGTTATGATAACAGGAGTCAATCCATAGGTTCGTGGTAATTTTCAGGCTTACTAATTCTTTTAATGATTTTATTTATGCTGACTATTAGGCTGTCTTTCTCTAACAAACTGGACCCCCCAGCTTTCTTGTTGTACAATTCCCTGCATCACACTAAAAAATTCAACAAACAAGCCCCCCAAATACTGTCCTCAGTGTGATCTGGGACTCACCTTGCACCTGCCTCTTAACCAAGAGGTCCAGTGCTATCCTTGCTGCCTCTCCACCTGTGGAAAGAAAATAAATCTTTTACTCATGTAACCCCTAGGTGGCGCTATCCCAAGGGCTACTACCCCTGCCTGCTTGGCTAGTAGCAGGTTAAGGGGCCTGAGTTCTGAAACAGGTGCCTCCACCCGGAGGTCAGGGTTGGTAGTGGTCAAGCTAACCTGGGCACAGCCCTCCGGGACACTGTAACCCCCCTCTAGTGGCTTGAACACTGTACAATAATCACTTTCACAATACTCCTGGTACACCACACAAGTACCCACACTGTTTGCACTTACCACCAGGGCTGGTTCCTCTGGCTCAACCCTGGGGACCCCCTGTAAAACAAGGTTACGCATAGCAAATAGCAACAGTACAGCACTTTGAGCACAAACTGGAACCACATTCAAATTACATGCAGAAAAAGTTAGATCTGATTTATTCAGGGGACTTGAACAAGGGAGGAGCAAAATCAGGTTAATTAGCTTAAAGGTTATATCAATCAAGCAGTTATGCATGCACTTTGAGTCCCCCCATACAGTCACACCTCTGGGTACCCAGGTAGAAAAGAGATGGGCTAGCCAGGACTGTTGCCCAGGGTTGGCCGGTGTCACAGCTGGTTGGGGCCATGTGACAGAAAACACAACATGCACAGTACACAATATTTGTAATCCGGAGCCGGAGGGCTCAATTCGTAAAGGAAACGAAACAACAAGACAATCAGATGACACACTCAGATTAAGCTGTTGTTGCAGGGAGCTACCCTGGTATTTACTCACAGTACCCAAGACTGGACACAGGCTGGACAAAAATTGAGACTGCAGGTGGTTGATCTGGAATGCCAGGAGAAGCAGGGCCCACATGAGTCGCAGAGGTGTCGTTCCTGTTCAAGCATGGAGCAGGGGGCTGATCCCAAGGCAGGTCTCTCGTCAATAGCTTCTCTGTGCAGTGAGTAGTCTGGCTGGCCAGTCTGCCAAGGCCCAGACCGCATGGAGACAAATTTGGATGCAGTCCATTTTGGGCTGGATACAGCTTCCAGAAAGCAGAACACAGTTCACACAGTGGGGAACTAACTCACATCCCACTAGCAGCTCATAGCACATGTACATGTACAGGAATTCTACTGTACCAGGCAAAGCGCTCCCCGGTCGCAATAGCAAAGTCTCTGCACACACCAGGAGCTTAAGGGTAGCTGGAACTCCTAACAGGCCGATCACATTCAGCAAAATCTTCGGTCTTCTTCATGTTGAGCCTGGTCCAATTCAGTAGCTTACTTTAGTCACACAAACTTGGATTTAGTCCAAAATAATTATCTTCTCTCCCTCTCAGGAGCAGCAGGCAGACATGCAGGCCAAACTCTTGGCCCTTTCACAGTTTTCCCATGCAAATCCACTCAGGATTGCTGCCCATAATCACTTCAGCTCCTCTCATTTCACTTCCCAGCTCAGAACTAACTGAAAACTGCAAGCAGCCCGGGACTTCCCCAAGATCCAAAATATTTGGTTGGCTGATTTGGCTGTCAGTCAAAGGAAGAGCTCCCCCTTCACTTGCAAAAAAGGCGCAAAAAAATGACACCACAGTTCCTACAGATTTTGAATTCAGACAGCTCCTGTAGTCTGGCTACATTTTAGGTCCCACCAGAACTGATTGGTCCAATTTGCAGTCCAGGACCAAGACAGTGGAGACAAACAAAACAGTCCTTGCTACAAAGAAAGCAGGTTAGACAAACTACATTATCATTGTCACTCTAAATGATTTTCAGTAAATAGTTACATTTTTCAATAGAGCTCCCTCTCAGATTACTTAAACTGCAATTAGGCAGCTCTTAAAGAAACAGTACACAGAGGCTACACAGGCTCTGATAATCATATTTAAACTGCTAAAACGCAGGACACCAGCCTGGCAATGAGCATTTAGGCAAGCTCAAGGAAGACTTTTTGGGAACCCCCATTTGTAGTGGGGTTACACTCATTTAACCTGTTTTTATACACTCCTCATTTCTCTTTCAGCAACTCTGCCTGGCAACTACTGGTTGGTCCAACGCCACTAAATCCCACCCTCTGCTGTCAAAGCCCACCTGCTTCCCTCTAGTATAATCCCATGCAGCACAGCAAAAATGTAACAATTTTCCCAAACGTTGTTTCCTGTATGATCATGGACTAACCCTGCATCCATGAGGTATGGTGCTATCCATTTAGCCACCCCACCTACGAAAACATATTATTTTGGAAGTTTCACTTGTACACATACATTGGTGGAGTAAGATAACATATTATTGTGGTGAGGGCAGGGATTTAGGCTCTGTCTGTCTGCTTCTCTTGGCACACAGCAGTGAGTATATCAAGTTTGACTAAGGGCTTACATCCAAATTTCTTATTCGGAATACTACCCCTAGTCATGCTATGTAATCCGCAGTGCCATGCTACCTATGGAATAATCTGTCTAGTACTGCTTCAAAAGGCTAAACAGAGCTACTGCAGCTTCTACAACATGAGTGGGTAGGTTAACCCATCTTTGGGATGAGACGTTAAACCGAGGTCCCATCTGCCTGGATTGGTAGTAGTTCAGGCGGATGTTAAAGATCCCATGGCACTTATCGAAAAGAGTAGGGGAATTTCCCCCGGTGTCCTAGCCAAATTTCCCTCATTCACTAAAAATACCACCAACAGCTTAATCTGGTTCAAGGTCAGTTGGAATTCATCTGTATCCCCCTCCCCCGGGTCGTGCCTAAAAATAGGCAGGGGTTTGTCTAGTGCACTTACCCGGTCAACAAAAATAAAAAAAATAAATAAATTTTACATGTTAACCATCATCTGTGTTGTGTTTTCTAATATTTCCCCTTATCCTGCTCCCCCCAACCCCTCAGTTTGAGTGCATGTACTCGGAAAACCCTGACCGAGATCTGGATCCTGATGATAAAGGTCAGGACCTTTTCCGGTTCATCCATCACTTCTAACAACCATTATGTTAATAACTCTGTATTGTTCGCCACATTTTCTGGGATGCTTAACAGTAAAGAACTACCAAAACTTATCTTATCCTCCACTTAGGTTCCTGGCAGCTCTCTGGATTGAACGAGAGACTGATTTTCTAATGTATGTTTCTGTCCCCCCAACATGTTTTATCACTGTACTTAATTATTTCTCTGCAAGCCATCAATGTGTATGTAACTTCCTTCAGGCAAGTAGTCTTCTGTGCAATCAAAGCTTATAGTGTCAATTTCAGGATGCTGAACCTCCTCAATGTCTTGGAATTGGTCCTACTCAAAGTTTGAGACCAGTCCTCTTCAACGTCTTCATAAGTGACACTGCAGAAGAACTGGGAGGGAAGGTATGCCTTTTCTGCAGATGGCATCAAAATCTGTAACTGGGTGGTACTCAGGAGGGGGTGGAAAAATGCATAGGGATCTTGGGAAACTCGAAGACCTAGGGGTTATCATCTGATTACCTCAAATTGGAAGGGCAGTGTGACAAAACAGTGGGCAGGGCTAGTGGGATGTTGGGATACATAGGGAGAGGTATCTCCAGCAGGGGAAGGGAGGCGGTGTTGCCACTGTATTATTCGCTGGTGATACCCCACCTAGAGTATTGTGTCCAGTTCTGGAGGTTTCACTTCAAAAAGGACATAAACAGGGTGGAGACAGTGCAGAGAAGGGCAGCTAAAATAGTGCAGGGGTTGCACCAAAAGCCCTATGAAGAGAGACCGAGCGATGAAAACATGTGCACCCTGGAAGAGAGAAGAGTGAGAAAAGACATGCTATAAACCTACAAGTATCTCACAGGGGTAAACAGCGAGCGGGGGGGTCTCTTTCAAATAAGAAAGAACACCAGGGCCAGAGGGCATATAATGAAGCTGGGGGGCAGTTTAAGAGGAATGAGAAGAGGTACTGCTTCACTGAAAGAGTTGTAGATGGCTGGAAGACTGCCAGCAGAAGTGGTGGAGGCAAAAATAGAAGGGGCTTCAAGCATGTGGGGGATGAACATATGGGAATATAAGTAAATTGGCATGGTGGAGGGAGGGTCACCAGAGACCAGTTAGGGTTTGCAGAGGCAGACTAAGCACGGATCATTTGGGCAGACTTAATGAGCCAAGTGATCCTTTTCTGCTGACAAATTCTATGATTCTACAGCATGTTTCTATGTTGTGTACTTTTCTATGTAGTGTATTTTTGCTACAAAAAATAAGTTAACAGGGGCCCGTCAAGAAATGAGTTGCTAAGGGTTGCTATGGACACTGAGGGTAAAAAAGGGGAGACCAGGAACAATTTAAGGAGTTCTTCGGGTTTGGGATTCAGATGAAAGGGTGAGGAGGCATTCTTGTAGAGCTCTTCAGTGTTCACCAGTCCATGGCACTGGCTACAACTGGCAGCAGGATCCCCGCCAGACTTAGGGTGTGACACTAAAAGCCCTGAGTCTGAGCTGTGGCATACGTCTCCTATTTGGTCCTGTCTTTGGTTGTCAGGTCCTGAAGGGAGAAGACTTCTGCAACAAGGTGATGGACCTATAATGGAGATTTCCCTTCAAGGGGTTCCTCCATATAACTACAGCATGTAGTTTGGCAGTTTCCAGCATTTAGTAGATGTTGGAGGCTTCAGTGAGAAACTGAATTAGGCAAAACTGAAGGACACATATCTCTCCCCAAATCCCAGAAGACTGGAATCCTGTTCTAAATCAGTGGTACCATGAATATCTGTTTGCAGATTTAGAGTTAGATACCTCAATGCTGAAAGATGCCTGCAGTCTTAGGTTTGCCTTTCCTGTAAGCTATGGTGGGGGGTCTGACCTGTTGTCAAAAGACAAACCTCTGGCTTGAGTTGCCTTGAAGCCAGTGTCAAGGTGAGAAGCCTATGGGGTATATCCCCAATAGCTAGGGTAGTAATGTGGCAGACATAGGCCCTGAGATTAATACATGCACTCATGGGGTAAATCCTGAAAGTAATATCAGAACCTATCCCTTTTAGAACACTGAAAACCTGACACCCAGGGGGTGAGTAATTGTGTGACCCAGGAATTTGGGAAAGTACTAAGTACCAAAGGTGCCATGTAAGGGTAGTGTTCACATGTTACTGACATTTCTTGGTTTAATGGACAAGAATACTGGTATTTCGGCTATGGGATAAATGGAGCCCTGAATCCCTGAATGAGTACAGACAAAAAAGCGTGCAATTCAATCTAACAACTGGAGAGAGAAGTGTCAATGCCAGAACCCATTTCAAAACATGTACAGAATAGCTCACTCTGAGTATCAGGCTAGAATCCAGCAAAGGGCTTCTGGTATATCTTGGAAGCTACAAGCTGTAGCCACTAATGGGTGTGGCGCGTTACAGTCTCCCCATCTATAGTAGGTAAAGGGGACAGGTAAAGGGTTCTATGTCCACCCTGAACCAGAGATCGAGATCTGGAAAGGATGTATACAGTTGCTACTGAAACTGCAAGAGTAACCCTGTAGCTTTTAGGTCCAAGGCTAGCTATGGTCCTTTTGGAGGAAGGGTACCCCAGTTATAAATAAGCATTTGTCAATGCCGAAGGTTCACTGTTGGTATTGCTGTTGTACATGCCTCCCATATGTTTCTGTGTATATTCCTTTGCCTTGCATTTTAAGGCATCACACTCAACACAGCTTTCTTATGTCCTTCCAGCACTGGTTCACTTCATTAGACAAACAAGCATTTGTCAATGCTGAATGTTTGTTTGCTGGTATTGGCATTGGTAGTGCAGGGGTTAGAGAGATGCATAACAGGAATGGCAGTGAAGTATTGAAATAACACAAACCTCCACCCCACCCTGCAGAGACTGACAGGCATTGGGGGTGTGTCTCTGGGTCATCAGCCATAACACTCACTCCATTCCATCTCATCCCACCTTGCAGACACTGACCGGTGTCATAGTGTGCCTTGAGGTCTTCAGCCCTTATGCTCACCCCATTCCATAAGGAAATAAGCTGAAATGGGTGCAGTATAGGAGAATGGGGTGAATGTTAAGGCCGAAGACCCCATGGCACACCTCAATGCCTGTCAGTGGCTACAGGGTGGGGGTAGAATGAGGTGAGCATTATGACTGACAATCCCAAGTCACACCCCCCGACACCTGTCAGTCTGTACAGGGTGGGTATTACAGTTGGAAACCCTAACACCCTAAGTGTTTTTTGGTATTTTTGCTCCAAATTTTCAACATGGGCTTTTTGGAACCCTACCTCTAGAACAGTGGCAGTATCATTTCGTTACTCAATCCCAAAAGGTGATTTTGCACAGCGAGCGTGCCATTTGGTGCCACAGGTGCGAAACCACATTTTGAGCAGGATGTGAAAAATGACAGCTATACTGTTCATGAGGAGGTGTGAAGAAATGGCAATGTTGAAAATCTGGAGTGAAAATATGAAAAAGTGGCAAAATGATGAGTGTGCATAGAAACTGTGCAACGCTGTCATTTTTTTAAATTTTTTCACCAAATTTTCAATATGGCCTTTTTTGGACTTCCCCTCATGAACAGTGGCACTGGGATTTCGTTAATCTGTCCTGAATGTTGATTTCGCACAGCAACTGTGCCATTCTGTGCCACAGGTGCAAAAACACATTTTGGGAAGGATTTAAAAAATGACAGCTGTACTGTTCATAAGGCCGTGTGAAAAAATGACAATGTTGGACATTTGGAGTGAAAATATTAAAAACTGATGAAATTATGAGCATACGTAGAAACTGGATAACTGACGCTCGTAACGCATTCACTTTTGGGAGTTTTTTACCAGATTTGCAACAAGGGCTTTTTGGGACCCCACCTCGTGAACAGTGTCACTGTTATTTTATTAATTGGTCCCGAAAGGTGATTCAGTGCAGCGACCGCGAAATCACCTTTCGGGACTGAGAAACGAAATGACAGTGACAGTGTTCACAAGGTGGAGTCCCAAGAACCCCATATTGAAAATTTGGGACCAAAACTCAAAAAAAAGGGTCTGAGATAGCAACCTAAGTTGAACCCCCACTGATTGCCATTATAGGGCTTACTATGAATTTCTTGTTTGCGGTCGGCTTTTAAAGGGTGCAGACGTGTCCCTGGTCCACAGAAGATTGTTGTTCCTGACCTCCAGAGGTAAGTATGGGTGGGGTGTTGAGTAGGGGGGTTGCGCATAGGAGAGTGCGGTTGGGGCGGGGCCACGGGAATGACAAGGGACCATTTTCTTTTTTATCAGGTTTAAAAAAAGACCTCCTGCGACTGTTTTCTTTTTACAGGTAAAACATTAATAACATGGATTTTGGCACACTAGGGTGGAGTCCCAGTGTGCCACAGTACAGAGGGGATCAGTGCTGACCCGGGGACTGGGCAACCCGAGGTCAGCTGAGAATAGAGGGGCATGGGGGGGCCGCACATCCAACACCAGGAGTGGCCATCCTGGTGTCGGAAACATCAGAGGTAGTTTTTTGGCACACTGAGGTGGGCTCCCAGTGTGCCACATTAAAGGGGATGGGAGGATACATACTGACACGGGGATTGAGCACCCCGATGTTAGCAAGCTGGGGGGGGATCCACTAGCACGATTGCACTTTAAGTGAAAGTGCCTTCGGACACTGTGTACTCCCAGCCTGTACAGAGCTTAGGCTGTGGCCTACTCCACATGGGTGGGAGAAGAAGAACAAAAGGAGTCAGAGGGAAATGGAGGAGGCAGGGGAGGAAAGCGCCTTATCCCACCTTCCAGGAAGGGACCAGTGGGGTGGCGAGGGGGGGGCAGAGACGTCAGCCAGGCTGATCGGGATGCAAACAGCTATTTGCTGCACGGTAACCTGCAGATGAAAGGAAAAAGCCGCCACATGACTGGTGTGGCTTTTTCTTTTCAAGTGCAGACCACTTCAGGCAAAACAGCATCACAATCAGCCTTTCTGATGATTGGTGTGATACTGTCGAGCCCCTTGAAGAGCACTCTGCATTGGACAGACAGTGTCACACCCTTCAAAAGTCACTCATCCCAAGAAGTTTGATGTGCATGTGCAAATTTAAAAAGGTCTCAGAAATATTGCAATCGGATTAGCTGTCAGCATTCTGAGACCCTTACATTAAAGGAAAACTAAAGTCAAAATTTACAAAAAATATATTGTGCAGAGTGTTTTGATGTGTAGGTGTATTCCTAGTAAGGCCTTCCCTTTATTTGCTAGAAGACATTTTTTTCTAGATGTGCTTGCTGGTTTTATGGCCCATGGGGATCTCCATATTAGCATTTTTAATGGCTCTTCTTGTTCCTACAATGCCTCTTGTCCCACGTGACAGTGATGACATCCAGGACCGTTAATTCAACTGTTTCTTTCTTTCTCAAGTTTACAGTAGTAGAGTTGTGATGTTAATTAACTCTGCTTGTCCATGAAACTCTAATGAAAGCTACATTTACAGATGACAAATGCCTGAGGGATAATTGGGTGAACTATCCTGTAAGGAAACAGCTGAGTCTTCACTAATTATAGCATTTGTGACCTTAGATGATTTGTGTGCTTTTTGAATAGCTGTGCGTAGTTTGGTAAGATGGAAAGCTTTAAAAACAAAACATTCACTTATGCTGGCTAGATCTATACATGTACCTAGAAGACAGAAAGTATGGATTATACAGTTATTTAGCTGAAGCCAGAATATCAGGTTTCTAACAGTAAATTGCTGCTGCTGCAGTTATTACTCTCTGAATAAATGGTTCTGGACTAATCACTGTCACATAGGACAGGAAGCATTGTGGGATCAAGAGGAACCACAACAAATGCTAACATGGAGGTCCCCAGAGGACACAAAACCAGCAAGGAAATTTAGGAAAAACTCCTTTCAGCAAATAAAGGGAAGAGTTTACTAGAAGTACACCTACAAATCGAAACACTCTGCATAACACATTTTTTCATACATGTTGAATTTAGTTATCATTTAATCTTTACACTGTCATGCACAGCCTGATCACCATGGTACATAAATTCTTCCTGTCAGCATTCCATTGTCTATCACTGCTGAATGACTGGAAAGACACCTTTTGATTCTGAGCCAACATTCTTAAACAATTGATGGATGAACAATTTTACTAAAAATCTCCCCCTCAATGAGGAAAACATTGAAAAGTCCCATTCTAACACTTTGCTTTTGAAGTATTTTTTTATAATAGAAGTAACACACTCCCAGCAGTTAGATTAACAGTCAGATAATTACCCTTTATGGGCAATATGGCGCTCGACTATGCCTCATGCCACGTTACATTCCTGGGAGGTGATTAACTGTTACTCTATCCTGTGGTCGTGCATCAGTGTTTAGATGTAGTGCTGCGTGGAATTTTCAGATTCTGCAAGGATAGAATGCCCCCAAATTTCGAAACATTCTGACTAATTCTGTGGGATTTCATTGGAAGTAGAATGGGTAGAATTCTGGATGTTGGTAAGGGTTCCTGAGGATTTGTGGGTTTTGCGGAAAGCAGAATGATGTTCTGTGAGTCACATATTTTCCATGGAAAGCTTTCTGTGACCATTTCACATTAATTTCATGAAAGCAAGATGGTGACTTTCATCACTTGTCTGGAACAGGCTTATTTGATCATATATTGTTGCTTTTTTTTTTTTTTTTTTATATTTTCAGTTAATGTACTCATGTGTCCATGTGCATCATGACCCATGGGAACATAATGCGTAGAATTTTTCTGCAGGTTAACGTTGTAACGCAGAACTTGTTTTCTGCACATAAATACATTTCATAGCGCATGATTCTGTTATTCATCTCACAGTACTGTATGGAACCACATGGTGCTGTATTCCACAGCAAATGTTACCATGTGACTTCTTTACCACACTGTAGACCTTGTGGGCATTTGAGAGAGCATGATCTCTTCAGAAGAGCTGCTCAGTTCCATCATAGAAAAACTGTTCAAATAATTCTCCAAGAAGCTTGTTTTTAAAGACTGTTTACCTCACGCTTGTAGCAGAATTAAGCAATAAGGTACAATCAAGAGTTGCATTAACCATCTTTAATCACCTCCTGGGGATGTAATAGAGAAACATTGAAACATAGAATTTGCCAGCAGAAAGGAAGCACTTGGCCCACACAGTCTTCCCAGATGTTCCCTGCCTAGTCGGTTTGCACAGACCCCAACTGGTGTCTGGTGATCCGCCCTGCCTAGTTACTAATATTTCCCTATGTCTCTCCCATGCATACTTGAAGCCCTCAACTGTTTTTGCCTTCCCCACTTCATCTGACATCCACCCTTTCAGTGAAGCAGCACTTTCTCACATCACTCTTAACTCCCCCCCCCAACTTTACTGCATGCCCCAGGGTCCTGGTGCTCTTTCTCATTTGAAAGAGACTCTCCTCCTGCACCCTGGTCACCCCTGTGAGATACTTGTAGGTCTCTATCATGTCCCCTCTTGCTCTCCTCTATTCCAGGGTATATATGTTGAGATCCCTCCATCTCTCCTCATAGGGCTTTTGGTGCAACCTCTGCACCATTTTAGCTGCCCTCCTCTGGACTGCCTCTGCCTTGTCTATGACTTTTGTGAGGTGTTGCCTCCACAACTAGACACGATACTCCAGGTGGTATCTCACCAATTGAGTGATACAGTGGCAAGACCACCTCCCTGCTCCAGCTGTTGCTAGCCCTCCCTATGCACCCCAACATCCAACTAGCCACACCCACTGCTTTATCGTGCTGCCCTACCACTTTGAGGTCATCAGTTATGATAACCCCAAGGTCCCTTTCCTGCTTAGTGACTGTCAGTGTCTCCCCCCCATCCAATACTCAGCTCCTGGGTTCCCATTCCTTAGGTGCATGATTTTGCACTTCTTGGCATTGAACACGAACTGCCATGCTCTTGTCCATTCCTTGAGTTTCCGCAAGATTCCTGCACATTCTCTCTACCCTCTCCTGAGTGCCCACCCTATTACAGGTGTTGGTGTCATCTGCAAAAAGGCATAGCTTCCCTTCCAGTTCTTCTGCAATGTTACATATGAAGACATTGAAGAGGACCAGTCCCAGTACTGAGCCCTGTGGCACCCTGCTTGTCACTCATTATTACAGTGCTGTTAACCCCCACCCTCTGACACTTATCTGTTAATTGTTTCTAACCCAATTCACACAACTAGGATCCCCCCCCCAGTTTGCTCAATTTCTTAATCAGTTTCCTATGCAGTATAGTTTTGAAGGTCTTGCCTTGAATTTTCAGTGCTGAACCTGGTATTATAATTACAAGTGCTTAATGCCACGATATGAAGGAAGCTATATATCTTTTCCACTGTGGTCTGTGAGTATGGATCGAACCATGCTGAGATCAATGGTTGACTTTTTACAGTGTGTTTGTCCCGATGCTCTTCTAATGACAAATTGTATTGCTATTTCTGTGACAGTTTCATTTAAAGGAAGTTTCCAATATAGATAGCTACTCACATGGTGTGGTAGCTGCCCTCCATGGAAGTCATTTTTAGCCAGGTTAAAAATACTGGTTGCAGTCAATAATCCCAATATTTTACTCGTAAATTCATTTTAGCATTGGCTGCCCAATGCATTTTCAGAGCCCCAGTCCAGCTGTCATGCCCCTGCACTAAAGCATGTAATGACGTGTGGCCAGGGAGAGCGTAGGGGCGTGCCCCATTGAAATGAATGAGGCTAGAGTTTTTATTCATTTTTAACATCAAGAATGGCCAGTAACAGATTAATGAAAGGCACGCAGATAACATAGAGTCTTGTTAATCAAGCAGTGCCTTCATTAATCTGTTACTAACTGTTCTATGTTAAATATGAACATCTATTATTCATTTCAATGGGCACACCTCACGCCTCCCTGGCCACACGCCATTACATGCTTTAGTGCAGGGGCATGGCAGCTGGACTCAGCTCAAAATCCATCAGGCAAGTCGATGCTAAGACAAATTTACCAGTAAAATATCAAGATTATTGTTTTGCAACTAGCATTTCTAATCTGGCTAGAATGACTGGCTTCTGGAGGGCAAGGTGCCACTACACCATGCGCGAGGGTAGCTGCCATAGGGTAAGTCAGAAATTCACTTTAAATCCCCAAGAAATGATGCACGGCTTCTGTGAACTCACTTTTGTGACTCCATTTTTGTTTCACACAGTAACATCAATTGTGCTGTTACCATGGCAGCCTTGGCTGCTGCTACATCAATTAGGCTACCTCAGCGTGGGTCAGGTGTGCTTTCAACATAGTTTCTATAACGGTTGTTATGGCAGTAGTTATTCACATGGTGACATCAATTGTGCTGTTACCATGGTAGCCTAGGCTGCTGCTACATCAATTAAAGATCCACAGTAACGGTAGCGCCAGAGCCAGGGAGCCTTGTAGCATGGCATTGTGGCTTGCATGCCTCCATGCATGCACGTTCATGGCCATGGGTGTGGTTGTTACAACTGCCATGAGCTTCTGAAGAAGGACTGGTTGGTCCAAAAGCTAGAGCACTTAGATCTTGTTGTTACATCTATGTTGGTCCATTAAAAGGTATCAAATCATTGCTTCTGGATCTATTCTTGCAAGGACCAATACGGCAACTACTAAATCTAGATTTACTTATGCTGGTAACTTCACAGTGTTAAAAGAAATAAATGGAAGACTAACAGTGATTTAAAGTCTTTCAGTGGTTTATTGCAGTGGAGTGCAGAGCTATAGTCTTGGTTCTTTGCAATTTTATGGGGCTTGCTACCCCGTTCTGCACCCTGTTACCTGAGTGAGCTCACAGCATCCTTTTTTTGTTATATGTTTCTACGTAGCCTTAACAGATCTCAAACTAAATTCCGATTCCTGGGATAGGCACAAACCATGTGTGAAGGTCTGTGTTAAAGGCTGTCATGTTTCATGGGTCTTCTCACCTGTCTAGAAGCTTCAGGCTTTGCTTGGCATCTTGACATGACCTCTGGCTCTCCTGAGGACTTGGCAAAGTGTATACAGCTTTATAATACTTCTACAAAAGTAACCATGTTGGCCAAGGCAGAATATTTTGCTTCCAGTCTCCAGAATAACTTAAACTACCTTTCTGAATTATGGAAAGTCATCCATTTCCTTTTCAATCCTCAACTCCCTTGCCCAGTGATCCATTCCAGTCCTCAAACTATGTATTACCACCATTTCTGATCCCACAGAGATTGCTTCCTTCCTTAACTTTTTCTCCATGTGTGTGCTATCACTGCTTCCTTTCCTCTCTACCTTTTCTGCCCTGTGGCTACTCTCTCTCTCTCTGTCTTCTGCTGGCATTGAACACCTTTAAATGCAATAGCCCCAATAGCCTCTATCTCAGACTCCTCTGTCTCTGTGGCTTCCCCATCTCTGCTCTCCTTAACCTTAATTTCATCATGGGTACCATTCCTGGTGTAAGGAAGTCTTCCTTATCATTCAAGTGGTGACCCCTCTGCCCAGGTAACTACTGCCTCAGCTATCTTACATCAGCTCTGGCCAAACTCCAACAGTACCTGGTATTCTCCCAACTTTTTTTGTCTTTGACTCCGCTTCCCTTCCCAGTCCACACCAGTCTAGTTTTAGGAAGACCCACTCTACTGTGTTATCCCTCAGGATCTAACAGCCCTAGGATTTCTCTTAGGTAGTTGCAACCCTGGAAGAGGAGGGAGGCTAGGGAATCTAAGAAGGCTGTTGACAAACCAGCCAAGACTAAAAGCTCTACACGTGCGAGGAGAGAAACATTCTAAAACAGCATAAAGATCACAATGGTGATACCTGCAGTTAACATCCAGTGCAAAGCCACAAACATTATTACAAGTGGTGTTAAGTCAGTTTAGTTCAGGAAGCACAGCACTGTGAAATATTAATTATCAAAGTTTAAGGAAGGGAAAAGAATTCTATTAGAGAGAGCATGCCTGACCTCCTAAGCAAAATAGTTTCTGACTCTAAACAACAGCCCCAGGTTTGAGCCAGCTGTTTGTAGACAGTAGTAATACAGCCTAAGAAAAATAGGTATGTGCCAAGGGAGACCCTTAGATATTTAAAGAAGGTTACTTATCCTGCTCTTTCTCCTTTTCAGTCTAAAATCTGAAGGTCAAAGTTTACCGTAAGTTTAGATTTCGATTCAAAGTGTGTTGTTTTAGTCTTTCAGCAGTAAACTACTTTGAAGCAACAAATGTTGTAGATAGCAAAATTCGGAATCTAGTTGGGAGGAGATATCTACTACAAAATATGAACTATGGTAAAATATTAGGTCATCAGCATAAATAAAAGTATGGCTGAGCTGGCAAGATCCAGGCGGATCATCAGTGAATAAAAAGACTCTCAATAGTGCAAAAACGGAACCTTGTGGGACTCCATCTGGTATTGGCAGAAGATCTGAGGTAGCGTTATCTATCTTGATGTGTTGTAATCTCTCAGCTAAATAGCTTTTGAACCAATTTTTCTAATATATTCAGGGTCCTTATTCTACCCAACAATAGTTTGTGGTTTACCAGACCAAGAGGTCTGCAAACACTGCCACAGTAAATAGGCCAGTGTCCTATGCCCTACTCACACGGTCTGTACATTTAACTTGTGCAATATTAGTTTCATAACTGTGATAAATCCATGCTGTTCTTCAGCTAGTACACAGTATACTTGCACCTTGTTTGAAATGATTTTCTCCAGCAGTTTACTGAATGATGAAACAGTAGAATATACAGTAGATCAGGTGATAACTGTCAAAGTGGGATGGTTCGCCGCCTTTGAAGTTAAGGGTGACCCTGGCCCCTAACCCTTATCAATTTCTAGACATTGGGCAAAAACAAGCACAGTTAGAAGGGTGAGGATTGAAGAGTTTAACACATGGCTGAGGGGGTGGCGTGAAGAAAAAGGGTTTGGCCTGGTTGGAGAGTGGGGTAGGACATGGGATAACAAGTAACTTTATGCAACAGACAGACTGCACCTAAGCAAAGAGGGCACTAGGGTCCTGAAAGGTAAACTGGAAAGCTACTTAAGGGACAGGAAACATTTAAACTGAATGGGGGGGGGGCAGCAGTGGGCAAGGAACTCAGCACCAGGCATAGGAAGCTCAAGAGCCTTCCCCCTTAGGAAGAATGACAAATGACAGGGGAGTAGAAGCAGAGGAGACAGCAGAGGAGGAGGGGAGGGGAGGGGAGGATGAGGCACTGTATAAGCAGAGGCAAAGAGGGCCACAGGAGGCACTGGAAGGCAGTGACCCTGAATGCAAGGAGCCTTAGAAACAAGGTACCAGACGTGCAGGCATTATTGGCAGAAGGTAATGTGGATATAGTTGCCATTACTGAAACATGGACACCTCAGTTCCACAACTGGGACCTAGAGATCCCAGGTTACCAACTGCACAGGAAGGACAGGGCTAAAGGAAGGGGGGTTGGTGGTGTGGCTTTGTATATGAGAGAAGGGACAGAGTGTAGTAGGGGGGAGGAGGGTATGACAGAAGACCTTTGAGCAGTACTACAGAATAGTGATGGCAGAAGAATTTGAGTGGGGGGTGTGTACAGACCACTTTCAATGAGAAATGATTTAGATAGGAAGCTGGAAGAACAGATCAGAAAAGTAGGAATCAGAGGAAATGTTGTATTTCTAGGTGACTTCAGTCTGCTAGAAGTAGATTGGATCACCCCAGCTACCACCTGCAGCAGAGGAACAGGTCCTCCTGGATGCTACCCAGGACTGTGTTCTGACCCAGGGAGTCAAGGAGCCAACAAGGGAGGACATCACATTAGATCTAGTGTTGTCAAATGGGGAGCATGTCCAGGGTATGGAGGTGAAGAAACCTCTCACAGGTAGTGACCACCAAACAGTGTGGTTTTCAATCTACATGGGAAAGGAAGTGGTCAGGACTAAAACAAAGGTGGCAGACTTTAGGAAGGCAGACTTCAACTAGATGGAGAGCATAGTGATGGAGCACCTGGCAAAGATCCAACCATGGATGAATATGGGCCAAAAATGAACTGTCATTAAGGTGGGATTGTTTGAAGCCACCAACACTTGTAAAACGGCCCGAAAAGAATGCTAGAAACAAGAGACCAAGCTGATTTAATAGCAAGGTGGTAGAAAAGGTAACGGATAATCAAGGCAGCCTTCCTGATGTACAAGCATACCGTAAAGGAAGAAGACAGGGAGATTTACATGGAGAAATCTAGAGAGGCAGGCAGGGAGGTCCAGGCAGCCGAGGCTAAGAAAGAACTAAGATTGGCTCAGGGGATTAACAAAGGGGAGAAGAGCTTCTTCCACCACATTAAGGAGAAAAGAAGTAGAAGGGACAGGAATAGTTAGGATCAAGAGAAAGGGAGAGTGAGTGGAGAAGGGTGTTGAACAAGTGGAGACACTTAATGAGTACTTCTGCTTTGTCTTCACTGGGAAGGCTAGCGGGCCCATGCTGAAGGGAAAGACTGGGATGCCCCTTAAGGGAGGGAAGGAGTATGAGGGGGAGACTGAGGTAGACAGGGTCTGGAGAGGACTTAAGAAATTGCGGGTGGACAAGGCTACTGACCCAGATGGGGTGAACCTAGGAGTTCTGAAGGAACTGGTAGAGATATTGGCAGCACCACTGATGGACTTATTTGACACCTCACTCTAGAAAGGGTGTTTTCCTCAGGACTGGAGGATAGTTCATGTGGTACCTATCCACAAGAGTGGCCCTAAAGATGAACCAGGAAACTACAGGCCAGTCAGCTTAATCTCCATAGATGGTAGGTTGATGAAGGCCACTCTGACAGAAAGACTCGTGGCCTTCCTTGAAGAAAACGGTCTCCAAGATGACAGGAACCATGGATTTGTTAGGGGGAGGTCATGTCAAACCAACATAATGGACTTCTTTGACTAGGTTACAAGGACCTTGGACAAAAGGCAGGCAGTGGATGTACTTTACCTGAACTTCAGCAAGACATTTGACTCAGTGCCCCATGGCTGGTTGGTTAGGAAGCTGAGGGACCTGGGGGTTGGGAACAAACTGCTGGGGTGGGTAAAGAGTTGGCTGATGGACAGAAACCAGAAAGTAGTGATAGCAGGGTGAGATGTCCAAACCTAGGTCTGTGACCAGTGGTGTCTCACAGGTCTCGGTACTGGGACCTGTGTTGTTCAATGTACTCACTGGCAACATAGCAGAGGGGGTCAGGAGCAAAATCTGTCTTTTTGCAGATGATACTAAGCTCTGTGGAAGGGTGGACACAGAGAAGGGGAGACAGGATCTAAGGGAGGACTTTGAAAAACTGGAGAAATGGTCTGGCATCTGGCAGTTGGGTTTTAATGTTAAAAATGGTAAGCTGATGCACATGGCAGCCAAAAATCCAAAGGCCAGTTACTGACTAGGGAGAGTTCAGGTGACAGTATCGGAAGAGGAGAAGGACCTGGGGGTTATGGTAGGGGGTGACATTAAACACACAGCACAGTGCCGTAAGGCAGCAGCTAAAGCAAACAGAATGCTGAATTGCATAACCAAGGGCATGACCTCTAGGAGGGAGGAGGTTATTCTGCCACTATACAGGTCACTGGTGAGACCACAACTGGAGTATTGTGTCCAGTTCTGGTGCCCCTATCTTAAGAAAGATATCAAACTACTGGAGGTGGTACATCAGAGAGCAACCAAACTGATCCAGGGCATCGGGGACAGAACATACAAGGAGAGACTGAGGGTGCTGAATATGTACTCTCTGGAAGACAGAAGAGAGAGAGAGAGGATATCAGTGAGATCATCAAGCACCTAAAATGCATAAATAAGAACAGCACTGGGGGCATCTTTAATATAAGCAAGGAGGGTACAACAAAGGTTATGGCCTGAAATTGGTGGGGGGACCAGGAGGGAAATGAGAAGGCATTTCTTTACAGAAAGAGTGGTGAAGGGGTGAAACGAGTTGCCAGAGGAGGTGGTGGTGGCAAGGACAGTGACCACTTTTAAGAGGGGTTGGGACAGGGTAAAGAGGAAGATTAGGTCAACAGGGAGCACAGGAGGATGGTGTACAGTGAGGGAGGGGTGGAGTACAACTCCAGGAGGAGTAGGGGCAGATACTTGGTGTCACTAGCTGCACACTTCAGCAGACTTGATACAGCATTATGGCCTGCATCTGCTGGCAATTTTGTGTGTTCATATCTTTGGTGTAGTTAGGATTTCATAGTGCATGTCACACAATGTAATCTACTCAAAAAATTAAACAACCAATTTTTTTAAACACCTTTTTATCTCCACACCAGCTGAGGCCCAGTTCTGTCTCTTGACCACTGTCCCATTATTTGTCATCTCTGGGAGGTGCTTCAGTCTTCCACAAGCCCTCAAGACTTGCCCCCCCCCAGAAAATGAATATAGTAGGAAACAGACCAGAAACCCGGTAGACAATATGGAGTCTGTATGGTGACAGCACCATTGTGCCTTGGATGGCCTTTTTCTTCCTACTGTTTTCTGCTTCCCCAGAGATGGTGGCATAAATGCGCATCTGCAAGCAAATAACTGACAAGCACAGTACAAGCCAGCCAGTCTGTCTCTCCCGCTACCATCCCACACTGCTGCTCTACCTGTGGGCTTCCCAGTGGCACTAACACAGCAGAAATTAACAATTTCCCACCACGGAGAAATGAACATCCAATGAAATTCTGAAGTATCCTCCCCCCACTCCAGCCATTCAGCAACTTAGCCCTTTGTCACCTGCTTTGCAGGAAGTAGTACTATCCCTGCACTGATGGGACAGCACACAAGCAAACAACCTGACGGTATAGTGAACTACAGTTACACATTATACAATATATTATTCCAATGTGTGTGGTAGAAAACCGATGTGATGACCTTGTGGGTTAAGAAAACAATACCTGATCTCAAACACACAGCAAAAAGGGATAACCTTTCTATTGCTTGATCCCAGGAGGCCAAGCTGCAGCAGAACAAACTGCCTGTAGACAGCGTACCACACCTCTTTATTCTGGTCTTCCACAGTATGATGCCAAAGTCCAAATAACATCGCTGCAGTATACTCCGGCTACAGCAAGCACTGGTTCATTGAGACAAACCAATGTCATTGTCCCCGTTTGACTGACAGTGCTGCTGATGTTTACTGCAGCACTTTCTCTCTAAGAGTGTTGGCATTCCTATGCAAAAGCTGCATGTGCACCAAGTCGGTGACTTCGGCTTGGTTGGATGAACTGGCTTCTAGAGGTAGCATCATGGATAAGATTAGAAAGACCACGAAGATGCTGCTTTATTAGTTCCATCGTTACTCTCCCCAAACTCTCTCAATATACATTATGGAAGAACTGCTGAACTACACAGTGAAACATCTGCAACAAGACAAGGTGAATATGGGACCTGTGAACAAGACATACAGTACACCTAACAGGCAGGGTAGTGCTAAATAAAACAAAAGACAAAGGTGATGGAGCTCACTGCGGTATGTGAGTATGACAAGAGAAGGCAAATTTTATTTGCAAAGTCTGTTTCCCATAGGCACAGGGTACTATGCACTCAAAAATGAAAAATAAAATCATAAAACATATTAATAAAGACTATCATATGGCTGGCCCGGTGGCACAGAGGGCTAAGGCACCAACCACCTTACCTTTCATCACACAGGTGACCTGAGTTTGGGAATGAGCCTGGATCACCGTGGATCACAAGAGGGGAGGGCTAAGAGTGGATTAAGTGACCACCTGGAAGCTATCCTCTCCCAGACTGGGGTGGTGGATCATCTTGGCTCTCGGCTGCCACCAGGTGGAGGCTTGTTGGGAGCACCAATGCACAAGCAGCAGACTGACATCAGAGGAGAAGGAGCCGTGGTTCTGGGATGCATGTGTGCCTTCAAATGCATGCCTTGCATATGCCATTGTGGCTAGCGGGAACTCGGAAAGAAAAAGGAAAACTGGTCAGTCTGGGCTCCATGACATCCTGCCTGCCAGCCCTCTAACCCGCACTGCTGCTCAGTTGAGATCCAAGTAATGTATATGTGTCTCTGGGTTGGGGGAGAACAGCCCTCAACCACCTGGCCCCAACACATGGGACAGTCCATGGAGGTCTCAAGGTTCTGGTTGCAACCAAGGTAGGAGTTGGGTGGAGGGGCCAGGTGCAGGACCAATGAGCCTGACTGGGCAAACCTGAAGGAACAAAAGCTTTATGGGGAAAAAAATAAAGAACATCATAAAATAACATCAGGATACAGAAATATACTTTCATGTTAAAACTTAGAAATGCCTGAATTTACAAGATATGTTTTCAAAGAGGCTCTGAAGGCCCCCAATGTGTGGGTAGAGTGAACTTTCCCTTGTAGTGTATTCCATAGCATGGGAGCTGCTATACCAAATGCCCGGTCCCCAGACTTGCACTTTTTTGGTGAAAAAATATGAATCCATTCCAAAGTTATTGCATTTTTAAGGTCCCGTTATTTTCAACAGGAATTTCACTTTCCAGGATAGTGGAATGGAACAAAAAAGGATTTTGGTCTCACGAAACAGGATTTGTTTTCATGAGGGGCCAATCCTTTTTTGCCAGAAAGAATTCCTTTTTCATGAACCACCATCTTGTTTTCTCTTTTTTCACACAACAAACTGTCATAACTCTGCCCAAGAATGTCTTCTACAGACATCCAAGCATGTATTTTGCTCATCGGGAGCTGATGAGTTTCACTGTGTAACATTTTATAGCTCCCATGCCCTCCGAATGGTCTTTTTCCAATTATTTTAATCCTCTTTTGCAATTCGTTAAGTTCCTTTTTTGCGAGTCCTTTTTTGTTCTCCTGAAAAAGAAAATCGGCTCAAGAAAAAGGATTTAACTGTGCCATCCCCTTTTAAATAAAGTATGCCATTTGTGTTCAGTGGAACCCCACTCCCTCTCATCTCCCTCTTTTATATCCCTGGTGTCTAGTGGACCCCCACCCTCCGATTCCCATATATTTAAAAAAAAATGGTGTCCAGTGGCACCCCCACCCACAGATTGTTGTTCCCCATTTCCCAGGTGTCTAATTGCACCCCCCACCCGATGATCACCGTCCCCATTGGCAATTTTTATATCCTTGGTGTCTAGTGGCCCCCCACCCTCCAATTCCCATATATTAAAAAAAAAATATTGGTATCCAGTGGCAGCCCCCATCTGTCGATCACCGTTCCCCATTTCTCTGGTGTTTAGTGAGATCTCCCCCCAGCCAATTGCCATCACTGTTGGTAATTGTTTATATTCTCTGGTGTCTAGTGGCACCTCCCACCACCCATTGTAGCCCAAACCTGAAATAAAATGGTCCCTTGATATTTTTTTTAAACCTGTGGAAAAAAAAATGGTCTCTCACTGATAAGCCCCCCAACCCCACCTCCCACTTAGCACCAACCCCCCACACCCCCCAAGTACACTCCCACACACCCTCACTCATCTGAACAGGTCGCAGGTTCAAGACCCACTCTCCCATTGAAGACACGTCTTGCTGCTGGAACCAGTGACTGCAATGTGGGAAACTAACGTAAATGCAGTTCGGTGTATTTCAATGAGGGTTTCACCTTTTATGCATAACTTAGCCATTTTTGGGATCTTGACCCCAAATTTTCAATATGGCCTTTTGGGGACCCTACCTCATGGACAATATGACTGTCATTATGCAGCTCCCGTCGAAAGGTGATTTTGCGGTTGCTTGGTGAATTCACCTTTTGGGCAGGATTTGGAAATTTGTTCTGCACTTGTTCATGAGGTGGGATCATAAGAAGGCTATGTTGAAAATTTGGGGTAAAACTACAGTATGTAAAAATGGCAAAGTTATGACCATTCATTGCAATTTTGCTGTGCACACTCATAACTTTGGAAATGTGAAATATTTTCACTCCAGATTTTCAACATAGCCTTCCTGTTACCAAACCTCATGTATGCCACAACTGTCATTTTTCAAATCCTGGCCAAAATGTGTTTTCACATCTGTGGCGAAGAATAGCAGTGCAGTTGCGCAGAATTACGTTTTGGTGGGGATTCGAAAATTTTTTATACTAAGTACATGAGGTGGGGTAATAAGACGGCAATGCTGACAATTTGGTCACTGTTGTCCTATAAATGGAAGCACAGGGCCCAGATGGTCCTGTGCTTCCACAGCAGCATACATATACACATCTATGGAGGGATGGGAGCGCAGGGCCTGGAGGGCCATGCGCTCCCACAGACAAATAAGGATATGATTATAATATCTCAAAAAGTAAGGAAATAAATTGCAAAAAATAGAGAATAATATATGGGGTGGTGTGTAATGAGATTTGTACACACCCGAGCTGTCAGGATACTACATAAACCCCAAGTAGAAGCCCAAGGGGTTATGAAATACATCCCACAACAAGAGTGTGTGTAAATTCGAGTTTGACAAAACCACCTCATGTTTTATTTTATATAATTGCCAGCATGTGCTTTTTCACTTCAGGAATTATATAAAATAAAATCAGCAGATTGGTTCTTCCTGCGTGCAGACATAGAAAACACGTATTTTGGAAGTTTCCCCTTTCCTTTTTTTTTAAGGGTCAGTGGAGAAAGAGACTAGTTTTGTTTTTTAAATAAAAATCAATTTACTGCTGACTGCGAGGGGCAGTGAACTCTGAGGCCACATGCATAGTAAATGAAGACCGGTGACTGGCGCATGCATGGTAAGAGGGAAACCCAGTGAGTGTTTGTCATTATAACCAGCTGGTTATAACAGAAAATAACAACCGAGTTTCTCTATGGGAAAAAACACACACTGGTAATTATACTTCATTAATACTCTAGTTAGGGTTAAAGTGACAAATGTAGGAAAATGTGGTGTTAGGGTTTCCAACCCTAACGCCCCACCCCCACCCTGCACATGCCAACAGGCATCGGGGGTGTGCCTTGGGGTTGTCATCCATAATGCTTACCCCATTCTTCTACACTGTACCCATCTCAGCTTATTTACTTATGGAATAGGGTGAGCATCACGACTGATGACCCCAAAGTGCACCCCCGATGCCAGCTGGTGTGTGCAGGGTGGGGGTGGGGTGTTAGGGTTGGAAACCCTAATGCAACATTTACCTACTTTTGTTAATTTAACCCTAACTAGAGCATTAATGATGTTTTTTGCAATTTATTTTGATTATGAATGAGACTTTGAGGATCATCAATTTGACTGTCCTGAAACAAAGTGCATCCATGACTTCGTGAACCTCTACCTCTGACATGCACTCATGGTTCACTGTTTGATGAGCCACGAGTATCCCAATTTATGCAAGATCAGCCTCTTCATTTTCCAGCACATCAACCACACAAAACCTCTGTGTGTGTATGTGAACTAGATGGACTCAGTGTTAATGATGTTTCAGTAAAATCTTTGGCAGATAAGTGTAAGAGAAATAAATGGGAAATACAGTCTGTTCTACTCATATGCTATTCACTTGCGTGCTATTTCTGTCTGCATGCACAATTTTTTCAGGTCCCAGTCTTACCCTGTTTTTCCCATGCTACTTCATTTAGATGTATGCAACTCCAATTTCAGATGTATATCGATTTTTCTGGCATTGCTCTAATATAATGTCCTCTTCCTGCCTGGTATGCTACTGTTTTGCTATCTGGTGATCAGCTGAAATGAGATGCTAATGAGCTGATGGTCAGCTAATAAAGCTGGGGTGTGGGGCATTCTCAGTGAACTGTCTGAATGCTGCAATGGATGCCAAAACAAAGAGAACACTCCTTTCAGTTAAAAAAGTCAAGTTCCTTGGTAAGTCTGTCTTACCAGGGGTGTCTAGAAAAGAACTGGCAGTGGAATTCAGCATCAACATTTCCAGTGTTGGCCACATACTTAAACAATAAGAGAACATTTATCAGGAGTGGAATAGTGGGCATAACACCGAATGCAAGGAGGCTGTCTTGCGGTGGTTTACCACTGGTAGAGATTGAGGTGTCCCTCTATCTGGGAACCTCTTAATGGCAAAGGCTTGAAGTCTGACTGTCTCCCTCTTTGAGCTGACTGTCAAGTGACTGCCGAAGTGGAAGGAGCACAGCAAAGAACAGTTACGTAAGAACTTACTATGACAGTAGATCTTCAAGGGAATCTCTGTCATCAGGTCATACCTACAGAACTTAGCCATCAGGAACACATGGAAGATTTTTTCTGCAGCAGTCTATTAGCAGACACCATGCCAATGTCAGGCTCCAACGTCACCTGCCCTATATAAGCAAGTGTGACCCCACTCCCTTCTCAGTTCTATCTCTAACCAGAGGCCACATGAGACAGGAGTCCCACCAGAAATGTGGAGACAGAGAATGTTCCTGACAGAAAGGCTAGAGCAACAGGACAGCAGAGCTGTAGAGAGAAGAAAAAGAGGGATGGAGGGAGGAAGGAAGGAAGGGAGGGAGGGACAGCATGACCTGATGACAGAGATTCCTTCAAAGATCTACTGTTATGGTAAATTCTTAAGTAACTGTTCTATCTTCTTCAGATACATCTCTGTCATCAGGTCACACCTGTGAAACAAGTCCCAAGTAGTGCTGAGCACAAGACAGTCTGGGTGGCAGGAGACCAGAGATCTAAGAAAGAGGTCCTGAAGTGCAGCTAGGCCAAAGCCTGCCCTTCTTCTGGAGACAATGTCTGGACTGTAGTGCTTGGTGAAAGTGTGGGGACAGTACTCCAAGTGTCAGCAGTGCAAATCTCGGCTGCTGACATGCTCTTGAAACAGGCAACTGAAGTGGCCATATCCCTGGTGGAATGGCCCAACAATCCCAGGAAGTTGCTTACCGTACTTCCTGTAACAACAATACAGTTGGGCAACTATTTAGACAAGCACTGTTTAGAAACTGTAGTGCCTCTTGGCCGGGAAAAAACAAACAAACAACTGAGAGGACTTCCTGCAGTCCTTCTTACAGATTGTATAGTAATGCAGAATTCTATGCACATCCATAGTAAGGAGCAATGCTTCCCCTGGATTGGCATGCTCTGGAACATAAACAGGGAGGAGGATGGATTGATTTAGGGTAAATTCAGACACCACCATAGGAAGAAACTTAGGGTTAGTACACAAAGAGACCCTGCCTTTGTGGATAATCAAATAAGGCTGCTCACACATGAGAGCCTATAGCTCTGAAATTCTTCGAAAAGAACTAATGGCAACTTAAAATAATAACTCTTTCCATGATAGAAAGCATAGCTTGCCAGACACTGCCATCTCAAAAGGAAGCAGGGTCAGTTTCTCGAGCATGTAACTGAGGTCCCAAGCTGGGACTGGGTTACAGATAGGAGGCTTCAAGAGGAAAATGCCTCTTAGAAAAGCATGGGCTACATCCAACTGGGCCACCGTACGGCCATCAATAGGCACATGAAAGGCGGACATAGCCAACAGATGCACCTTGATGGAGGAATATCTGAGTCTTGCATGCAAAAAGGACAGGAGGTACTCTAGAACCTGGTTGACAGGATAAGTAAAAGGGTCTAGGTGATGAAAAGTGGCCCATATAGCAAAGCAATTTCACTTCATCAAGTAAGTGGCCCTGGTGGAAAGTTTTCTTGCAGCCATCAAGACATTAGCCACCTTCTGAGACAGCCCAAACAGAACAATGGTCACATCCTGAGGAGCCATGAGTGCAGATGGTAGACCTGAGATCTGGATTGAACAGGGACCCCCTGGTCTTGTGTGGCAAAGGGACAGAGGAACTGGGGATTTCACAGCCAATTGTTGCAGTAATGGAAACCATATCTGATGAGGCCAAAAGGGAGCCACCAGAATTAGGGTAGATCCAGAAGCAAATGATTTGATACCTTTTAATGGACCAACATAGATGTAACAAGAACAAAGTGCTCTAGCTGCTTTCGGACCAACCAGTCCTTCTTCAGAAGCTCATGGCAGTTGTTTGGAAAATACAATACTTATAACAGCTCAATGTGACAGCAAGCCCCACATCTGTTATATCACATACTTCACAGCACATACCCACACACATGCATACATACATGCATCCACATCTCACATATGCTGAAGTCCTATAATATGTCAGTTTGAAGAAGAAAAGGTCTGTGAATGTTAGTTTCTGTAGTGTCCCATAAAGCCAATATCCAAGTTCATCCCATCTGCTACCATATTGAGATGTAAGATAAGTTTAATCTCAAAAGCTCGTCTCTGTTGTGTGTTTTTGAGATTTCCTTTTAAGACCATTACTGACATATCTGAGACTGAGTGGTCAGGCTGGGAGAAGTGATGCCCCACTGGTTTGTCAGTCTTCCTTGCTGTAATGGTATGTCTGTGTGAGTTCATCCTAGTGCGGAGCTGTTGGTGTCTCTCCTACATAACCTGTTTGTGGACATCTCTTGCACTGAATGAAATAAACAACATATCGTGACTTGCATGTATAACTCCCATGCACCTGAATTGTCTGTTTTGTGATGTAACCACACAGTCTGAGGTAGAAATGAGCCTACAGGTCTTGCAGAGGCGTTGATTGCAGGGTCGTGTGCCATTGTGTGACATGGTATTCTGTTCCGGTGAAAGTTTGCTCCTAATAATTAGGCTGGATAAATTTGACGGTTGTTTAAAAGATAGTAGTGGGAGTTCCTGAAAATACAATTAAGGGTGTCATCCTCACTAAATATTGGGTGGAGATCTTTAATAATCTTACCATGAGCGTTCAAGGTCTGGATGATATGTGACTACCAAGGGTATTCTTTCTGTAGCTGTCTTTTCTTTATATTGAAGTAGTTGTTGTCTTGGTACTTGCGTTGCCCGTTCTGTTATCCTGTCAATTTCCTGGAAGAGTGTCCCTGCTCCATAAAGGTGTTTTTCAACATAGCCAAATGTGTATCTCTGTCATCCTCATTTGAACAAATACGTTGACAAAGCTTGACTGTATATGACAGATTTTTTGTATGGTTAGGGTGATTACTTTTCCTGTGCAGGTATCTCTGTCTGTCTGTTGGCTTCCTGTAAATACATGTATGTAAGGTTCCATCCTTAATGATGACTGTGGTGTCCAGAAAGTTAACCTTGGTGGTAGAGTACTCCAAGGTAAGCTTTATAGTAGGGTGGAGATTATTAAGTTTGTGATGAAAATCTTTGAGTGCATCTGTGCCTTCCGTCCAGATGATAAACAAATCATCAATGTAACGGAAATAAGCCAGTGGTTTGTGGGGATACTGCCTTAAAAAATCCTCCTCCAAGTCAGCCATAAAGAGGTTAGCATACTGTGGAGCCATTAGAAGGAAGGCATAAAGAAACCTCCCTTTCCAGGAGAGGGACAAGGCATCTCACCAGAAAACTCCAGGCCCTGGATCTATCAAGCAGAAATGTGACAAATTTTGTGCTGAGTGAGGGTGCGAAAAGGTTCAACTCTGGATGACCCCGCATGTCAAACAGGTCTTCTGTGACCAAGGTCAACAGATCCCACTCATGCATTTTGGATTGTCACCTGCTGAGACTGTCCACCAAGGCATTTTGGACACCTAGCACATGGACAGCTGACAGTTCTAGACCATGATCTATAGTCCGGTACCAGACCTTCATCGCTTCCTGGTACAGGGGATAGGAATGAGTCCTCCCTTGCTTGTTGATGTAATAGACCACACTGAGATTGCCTGCCTGCACCAGCAGAGGGCCAGGAGAGAGATGGTTCTGGAAGGCCTGGAAGGCATACAGAACTGCCCTCATTTCTAGGACATTTATGTGGAGGCGAGTCTCTGACAGAGAATAGAGGACCAGGGTCTGATAAGGACCTAGGTGGGCTCCCCAACCCAGACATGAAGCATGCATGTTGTGGACTTGTTAAGGAGCGGGGATAAAGAATGGGACCCCTTTTAAGAGACTGGCTGGGTCCACCCACCAGTGAAGCACTCAGCAAACTGGTGAGGAGACAAGGACCAGCTGATCAAAATCATCTGAGCACTGATCCCACTGGACCCTCAGAGTCCACTCAGGTTCCTGATGTGCAGCCTGGCCAAAGGGACCAAAATGATGGCCATTGCCATTAGGCCTAGTAGTCTTAAAAATGTCCTGGCTAGGGCATACTGACTCTGAGTCACCTCCTGTAACTGGTCAATGAGGTGGCCCACCCTGTGTCAGGGGGGGAGGAAGGCCTTGCTCTGAGTGAAGTTCAGAACTGCTGCTATGTACTGTAACCACTGGGACTGGGTCAGCACAGACTTGGGGCAATTGGCAGTGATGCCCAAGGAGTGGAACAACTGCAGAGTGTGCTCTAGTTAACAACAGGAGCTCCCTGAACTGGGCTTTCAGTAATCAGTCATCCAGGTATGGGAACACATAGAGGCCTTCACAGCTGAGGGCTGCTGTTACAGCTGCTAAGCACTTGGTAGATACCTGATGTGCAGTGGATAAGCCAAAGGGCAATACCCTGAACTTTTACTGCTCCTCTGGAACAGGAACCGCAGGTATTGCTTGTGAGGGAGGAAAACCATGATATCCAGATAGGCATGCAGCATATCGAGGGAACGTAGAAATTCACCCTGCTTGATCAGAGAAAGAAGGCCGTGCAGAGTATTTGAATGTTTTGATCATATCACCTCTCTACCTCCTTTGCTCTATGGTATTCATATTGAGCTCCGTTAATCTGTCCTCATATGTTTTCTGATGCAGTCCCTGTACCATTTTGGTTGCCCTTGTCTGAACTGCCTCCATTTTGTTAATGTTCTTGTGCAGGTGCAGCCTTCAGTACTGCACGCAGTACTCCAGATGGGGCCTAACCAGTGTCTTGTAGAGAGGGATTATTACCTCCCTCTTATGACTTGTTATACCCTTCCAATACACCCCAACATCCCTCTAGCCTTACCTACTGCTTTAGTGGTCTGATTGGATAATTTCAAGTCATCTGTGATGATGATGATGCCCAGGTCTCTTTCTTCCCTTATGATTGCCAGCAACTCCTCTCCCAACCTATAAGTAGCTTTAGGGTTTCTCATCCCTATGTGCATGATCTTGCACTTCTTCATGTTAAACTCCAGTTGCCGCTCTTCTGATCATGTTGCCAGTTTTTCCAGATCTCTTGTCATTCTGCCCACCCCATCTGGATCATCTACTCTGTTGCAGATCTTGGTGTTACCTGCAAACAGGCAAACCTTACCCTCCAGTCCATCTGCATTGTCACTGATGAAGATATTGAAGAGGATTGGCCCCAGAACTGATCCCTGAGGTACCCCACTTGTGACTTGCATCTCTTCTGACTGTATTCCATTTACCACAGCTCTCTGTTTTTTGCCCACCAACAAGTTTTCCACCCAGTTGACCAACCTCTGACCCACCCTGAGTCTACCCAACTTATTAATCAATCTTCTCTATGGAACAGTATCAAAAGCTTTGCTGAAGTCAAGGTAGGCAGCATCAACTGCACACCCTTGGTCCACCACTCTGGTTACCCAAAGAAATCTATGAGACTAGTTTGACAGGACCTTCCTGTTGTAAACCCATGCTGTCTTGGATCCTGTGCTCCTATGAATTCCAGGTGTTGCACTATCCTTTCCTTAAGGAGTGCCTCCATAATCTTGCCCACCACTGAGGTAATACTGATTGGTCTGTAGTTCCCCGCCTCCTTCCTGCTGCCAGTCTTGTGGAGCGGGATCACATGAGCCCTTCTTTAGTCTTCTGGGACCTCTTCTATAAAACCTGTAAGCACCACCTGTAACAATTTCACAGAAGATAAATCCTGCAAAAACACTTTGCTACAGAGAAAAATAAATCAGTAAAAAAGTAACAAAACCTGTAAGCACAACCTGCAGATCACTTGAACAGAAGATATACCTTACAAAAAACAGTTTAAATCAGAGAAGATTACAGCAGTATTCTGTGAGCACAAAACAGTAACAAACCTGTAGTCACACCCTGTAATAATGCAGCAGAAAGTATACCCTGCAATAGCAATTTGAATCCAGAACAATAAAGCCGTAAAATGTAAGCAAAAAGTAACAAAACCTGTGAGCACAAAAGGAAATAGTAACATAGATACATAGACAGTGTCGGCAGATAAGGGCCTATGTCCCACCCACTCTGCCCATTTGAGCTTGTAAGTTCAGTTTATGTTTTCCTAGAAGTCTGTTGCCCCATACCCCTGACCTCCAGAATTCCTTTATGTCTATCCCATGCATTCTTAAATCCCGTGATTGTTTCAGCCCCCACCACTTCTGCTGGCAGGGTGTTCCACTTGTCCACCACCGTTCTGTAAAGAAATTCTTCCTCATGTTTCCTCTGAATCATCCTCCTCCAACTTCATCCCATGCCCTCTAGTCCTGGTACATCTTTTTCGCTTAAAATAGTGTATTCTGCACCCTGTTCCTCCCTGTGAGATACTTGTATGTCTCTATCATATCCCTCTCCTCCTCTCTCCCTCCTCTCCTCCAGGGAGTACATGTTCAGTTCCTTCAACCTGTCTTCATAGGACTTGTGATGCAATCCATGCACCATCTTTGTTGCCCTCCTCTGAACCTTCTCTACCCTGTCTATGTCCTTATGTAGGTATGGTCTCCAGAACTGTACACTGTACTCCAGGTGGGGTCTCACTAGTGTCTTGTATAGCGGAATTATGACCTCCCTTTTCCTGCTGGTGATGCCCCTGCCTATACATCCCAGCATCCTATTTGCTTTACCTGCTGCCTTGTCACACTGTTTCCCTACCTTGAGGTCATCAGAGATGATAACCCCAAGATCCCTTTCCTGTTTGGTGCATGCTATATCCTCACCCCTCAACTGATATATTGTGCCAGGGTTTTGTGCCCCATATGCATTATCTTGCACTTCTTTGCATTGAATTTCAACTGCCAAACCCTGACCATTCTTCAAGTTTCTGCAGGTACCTTCTCATTCTGTCTACACCTCTGGTGTGTCTACTCTGTTACAGAGCTTTTGTCATCAGCGAACAGTGAAATTCTGCCTCTAGGTCCCGCGTCAATGTCACTGATGAAAGATGTTGAATAGGACCAGTCCCAGCACTGATCCCTGTGGTACCCCACTGGTCACTCTTCCCTCTGTGGAGTGACAGCCATTTACCACCACCCTCTGTGTCCTACCACCCAGCCAGTTACCTACCCACCACACTACTATCCTGCCCACACCCATATTCCCCAGTTTGTGCAGAAGTCTTCTATGTGGCACAGTGTCAAAGGCATTGCTGAAGTCCAGATAGGCCATGTCCACTGCCCTCCCCTGATCCACCTCCCTAGTCACCCAGTCAAAAAATTCAACGAGGTTGGTCTGACATGACCTCCCCCTGGTGAAACCATGCTGCCTTGGGTCCTGTAGTCCGTTGACAACCAGATGTTCCACCAATGTCTCCTTCAGTAGTGCTTCCATGATCTTCCCCACTACCAAGGTGAGGCTGACTGGTCTGTAGTTCCCTGCTTCCTCTTTGTTCCCACTTTTGTATAAGGGGACTACATCTGCTGTCCTCCAGTCTTTGGGTACCTCCCCTGTTTCCAGTGATTGGCTAAACAGGATAGCCAGAGGTTCAGCCACCACCTCTCTTAGTTCTTTAAGGACTCTGGGGTGCACCCATCTGGCCCCATTGCTTTATCAACTCTTATTACTTCCAGTTCCTTCAGGACCTTTCTCGTGTAAAGGGACTTGTGTCCATTTCTGCACCATTCTCACCCCTTGTACTCCCTTCAGACCCATTATCCTCCTCTTCCTCAGTAAAGACTGAGCAGAAATACCGGTTCAATATGTCAGCTTTACTGTTATCATCCTCCACGCAGCCCCATCCTCCCCCTTCAGTCTCACTATCTCTCCCTTTGACTTTCTTTTGCTAGGCAGTAAATCTGCCTAGCCAAAAGAAGCCTTAGTTATTCTCCTTGCTCTGATAATGTTGTCCCTTGCTCTGTCCTTACAAGCAAACCTAGAAGAAAATAGGTGAAAAAACAGGTGAAGCTAGGTGCCTTTGCCAGAAAACCTAGTCTTCTACAAAAAACACCATGTATCAATATTTTGAGGGATATGGATTATTGTCTGCTGCTCAATATGGGTTTAGGGCTGGGAGGTCCATGAGTACTGCCCTCGTTGATTGTAACAACTTACTAACTACTTCTGTGAATCAGAGGAGTAAGACAAGGGCAGTATTCGTGGACCTCAGTAACACCTTTGACCTGGTTGACCATCAGACAATCTTAGGGAGATTGTTTGAGATTGATGTACATTTGGAACCTATACATTGGTTTCAGTCTTACTTATCCAATAGGCAGAGTGTGTTGTGAATAGTAATTGCATAACCCAGATGAAACAGATAATTCAAGGTGTACCACAGGGACCCATCCTAGGTCCATTGCTTTTTAATGTTTATGTGAATGAATTGGAAAGGGAAGTTAAAAACTGCAGGGTGCTCCTGCATGAGGATGACACCGTGTTGGTGGCATCAGCGTGCAGTCACTCTATGCTGAAACAAAAATTACAGGAAGACCAAAGGAGTATAGAAATATGGCTTGAAAAGTTTGGTCTACTGTTGAACAAGAAAAAAAACACAATGTTTGTATTTTTAGTCAGGCCCCAAAAAATTACAGGACAACACATTGGATGTGAGATTTAGCAATGGACTCAGGATGGAAAATGTTGCAAGTTACAAATATCTGAGAGTAACAGTGGACACCAAATTAAACTTTAAAGAGCATATAAATAAAACTAATAAAAAACTAAACAGAAACTGGGGGATATTAGGAGAGTGGCTAATTGCTTAACAAAAGAAACTAGGACAAAAGTTGTGAATCATATCATGCTACCAATAGCGGAGTATGGAGCAGTAATTTACAGGAATGCCAATAAAACTGATTTAAAGAAACTTAACCAACTCTGTTACAAATTGGGAAAATTTATAATTAAGAATAAGCATGGAATACATCACTGTAATTTATTTGAGCACATAAATTGGTTACACTATGAAGAAAAAATAACTTAGATCTAGTTAAATTGGTGCCACAAACAAATTTACCCACAGGAAAATATACAGAAGAGTCCTATTTCAAACACCCATAGGGCAGATAAGGGACACTATTTGAGATCTAACAATTTGAATATTCCAATAAGTAGAACATATAATAGATAAGGAGATGCCATGCTACAGATTTCTATGTGAAAATCATGGAACATACTGCGAAATGAAATAAAAGGCATTACTTCCATCAGAAATTTCAAAATGAACTAAGGAATTATTTGTATCATATCTGTGACTATTTTTAGTGAAGAATGCTATTAATAATAATAATAAGCTTTATTTCGCATATGCGCCTTTCAAAATACCAAGGCGCTTTACAAAAGAGTAAAACAACAATAATAAAATAAATAAATACAATACAGAACAGTAAAAACAGTCTAACGAGGTTCATTCATTCGTTCATCACTTATATATGTGAAACTGAAGGATTTTTATTTATAATGTTTGTAATTGTCTTTTATACGTTTTGTACAGGAAATCATTGAAAATAGGGTTTTACCCCAACAAGTTATTCAGTCTGTATAAAAAATAAAACGCCATTCATTCATTCAACCTCCTCCCTGAGCACCCCTGTGTGGTCTGGAGGATTAAAGGTGGGAACTTGGGGAACATCTGGAGGCTGTTTTAGAAGTAGTAGAGCATGGCCCTTTTCAATTATCTGCAGGATCCAAGCATCTAAAGCAATGGTTCTCCATTGGGACAGTAGGTGGGAGAACCAATCTCTGATCATCACTTTCTGGCTTGGCACAAGAAGGGATCTGTCAAGGAGTCAGACTGAGGCCAACCAGTGGCCAGTGCCACATTTTCTCCTCTGGCATGCTTAGCAGAGGAACCGGTGATGGAGAAGAGGGCAGGCAAGGCACTGCTAGCCCTGTGCTTGCCCTGAAGCTTGGATCCAGAACTAGACTTGTGAGAGACCTTATGAAAGGAAGGCCTCGATCTGCTCCTGGGTTGGGTATGACAAAGGGAGCGGACAGACCTAACAACTCTGCCAGAGGCCTGCAGGTCACTGATAATATCCTGCACATCAGGGCCAAAAAGTTTATAACCCACAAAAGAGGTATTCAGAACCTTTTGTTGGACATCAGCTGCAAATTCAGAGACTCTGAGCCAGGAGTGCCTTCTGAGGCAAATGCTGGAGGCAGCCACCCTGACTGTTGTATCAGCAATATCATACGTGGCACTGAGGAGATGCTTACTGACATCTTCCAAGGTCTGGAGAACTCTGAGAAGCTCTTGTCTCTGGGAACCCTCCAGGAGGGCCTGAGCAGCAGCTTTTCCCTTCCTCCAGAGGGTATTCCGGCATGAGCCAAAAAACTGGCAATTCTAAGGCCTACAGTGGCAGAGGCAAATGTCCTCTTGCCCCAGAGGTCAGCCTCCTAGATTCCCAGTCAGGGGCAGGGAACTAAGATGCTTATGGGCCTTGATCCTGTCATGAGTGGCGTTAATTTACCACTGAGTCAGTTTCTGGCTAATCTGCATAAAAGGGCAGCCCCTGAGGTGCCCGGTAAAGCTGATCAGACTTTCTGGGCATGGCTGGTACCAGGTTGGGCCTGTGCCAGGAGGCAGTGGCAGCATCATTCAGTGCTGGCAGCAGAGGAGGAATAACTTTGGGTGGAGATTCTGGGATCAACAGGAAATCCACCTGATTCCTCCTTGTGACATCCTCTTCCTCATTCTGGAACCCCATAGTGGTGGAGAGCTGCTTCATAATATTGGAGGAGGGGTATTCTGTGGGGGACCTGGGGGTGTGTTTGACACTCCAGGAGGAAAAAGTAGACCTATCAGAGGAGTTGACTTCAATGTCTTCCTCCTTATCTTCTTCCTCAGGGAGGATGAGGACAGGATGATATTCTTCCATGATGTTGGCCTGTTCTGAAGCAGGGCCTGATGGTCAGATTACCAGTGGCTCTCTAGAAGGCACAGGGTGGACAGGTCTAACTGATGTCAATGCCAAGGCAGTACCCGATGGTGCATGATGATGATGATGATGATGGCTGATGATGGCCCAGGCTGTGGAACAAACTGTTGTATGAGAGATATGGTAATGGAGGAAAGAATAGCACTGATGTTGACGGTGGGAAAAGGGATTGTCACTGACACAGGCATCAATGGAGGAGACCTGGAGCCCAGCTCCTACAAACTGCCGCTAACTATAGTAGAAGCGGTGGGACCCAGAGCCTGTGGACCTCAAGATTCAAGAGGTCTTGATGGCGGGTCTGGGGCCGATGACCCAGAGGCTGACAGCTCCTTCACAGCCCTATGAAGGCTGTGAGAACTTTCCTCAATGGGGGCCTGATAGGAGCAGGGGCCTGCACAGAGTGAAGTGCCAACGTCAAAGCATTCAACAGAGCAATCCCAGGAAAAGAGGAAGAATCCAACAGGGAATGGGACTGCCATTGGGGGAACAGTCCTTAGGCCAGTCCTTATCCCAATGAGTGTTTCCCTAAGGACTTGTCCTGGGCCTTGGTGGCCTGAGAGCCCAAGGAAGATGCCAGCAACTGGGAGGGGGGGCCCCAGAAGACCCCTGCTCTCCACTGGCTGCCTATTGCTCCATGAGGAACTTCTGCAGGGCTTTCTTGTGTTGGTACTGGGTGGTGAGGTTGAACTTCAGGCAGAACTCACAGGCGAGAACATGGTGGCCAGGCCCAAGACAGCAGACACAGAGTTCGTGGTCATCGGTTAAAGAAATTTTCTTTTCACCATGGCAGTGACGAAAGAAAGCCAACGAAGGATTAAATCTTGAAATACAAAGACAAAAAGAATCACTTTCAAATAAAGTGATTCAAAAGTGAATGTCAAAGAAAAAGGTACTGTAAGTAGTTTTGACAGTCAAACTGCGTGACGAAGCTTCGGCTGAGTCTGTGCATGAATGGTCGGTGGCAGGAAAGAACTGCGGAGGGAGCTGGGCCACCCGTGCTTATGTTGGGCAGGTGACATCAGAGGCTGACTTCAGCGTGCGCGGCCCCTAATAGGGCTGCTGCAGAGAAAAGCTACCTTGAGATCCTGACGCCTGACGGCTAAGCTCCACAGGTGTGACCTGATGACAGAGATATCCCTGAGGAAGATAATTGGTTACCGTTGCCTGCATGGGGAAAAGGCAGAGAACAATGTTACAGCATCTGAGGAGTGGATAAGAACTGTTCTGCCAACACTCCATTCAGAATTTTCCCCAATGACATTTTTAATACCGATGAGACTGTGCTCTTTTTTTAGCGCAACTTGCAGCATTAACCTTACCTTCAAAAGTGAGACTCCAGCCAGCCACAAGTAGGCTAAGGAAAATGGCTTTGGTCATGGCCTGTGCAAATTCACACTCCATTAAAAAACTCCCCCTACTGCCTGTTGGGAAATCCTGAAAACTTGGACGTTTAAAGGTTATTCATGTTGCTGCATTATCTGTCTACTTTTATGCAAATGGCAACGCCTGGATGACAGACGGGATTTTCACCACTGGCTGAAAGAAATAAACAACAAATTGTGGCAGCAAAGGTGGAGAATCACTGAGATAGTGGAAAACTGCCGTGCTCACAAAAACTTACAACTGTCAAATGTGAAATTGGTCTTACTCTGCCCAACTGCACCATCCTTATCCAGCCCAGGAATCAGGGTGTAATAAACAGTTTAAAGCAGCACTACTGTAAGTGTATAGTGAGCTGCATATTGGGTGACATAAGGCACTTTTACATTACCAGGACACTAGTGTTGCCATCTGCTCCGCTCCACCGTCGCTCCTCCAACTACACTCCCACTATGCATTTACACAGCTGTGCATCTGCAGCAGTGCAGATACAGGAGGCATTACACCCAGCACTTCCAGAGTTCTGGTCAGCATTTTCATGGGGGGGGGGCCTTCTGCTCCATACTTAATTAAAAGACTTGGTGTGGGGTGCTGCAGGGCTGCACTGCTGCAAGTGAAGCAACGTGTTTACACGCAGAAAAATGTGTGCACTGATATGCACTCCCACCAAAACAGGGAATGCTCTGTGTGGCAATGGAGTGGGTTGCAATGCAACAGTAGCTGTTTACACTGCCAGATTTGCACTGGTGCAACTTACCTGCACTGCTGGCAATGGTGCAGATCCAGCAGTGAAAACACAATACCACGTGCCTTTCAACAATTCAGCTAAGTCCATTGAACATCCTGCATGCTATTCACCTGATCCATTCCACCTAGTCAGATATGAAGCAGGACATGATTAAAAAAAAACAGGTTGTATAAAGGCCAATATCCTTCATGCAGACCCAGCTGACATTGATAATGCGGTCATCACCACCCTGCTAGTATGCTCGCCATCGACTTCAGTGCCTATATCAGCATGGATGAGGATGACCCAACAACAGGGGAAGAAACAGAGCAGGAAATCTACGGTTCTCTGCTTGGCATGGAGCCAGTGATGATAAGGGGCCAGATGCCAAAACGAGAGCATGAGAGGTATGGTGTATGTTGTGAAAAATATACTGTGATGTAGAGACCTGAGAGCAACATGAGTTCTCTTGGTTTTACAAGCTCGAAAAAAAGTAGAAACTGGGGGCAGCTCGACAAACAGAACTCACAAACTGGTTCACAGGAGAGGCAGAAGTGGTCAGCGAGAGTGACAACATTTTTCCAATTTAATATACTGTACTTTATTGAACTATTCCATACTATTATAGAACAGCACCAGGAAAGGAAAAAGAAACTTTTAAACATATAATACAACAACATCAGCAAACATACAACCCTCTTCCACCCTCCTCTGGTACTTACATATTTGACAAAAGAAAATGTACTGGTAAAAAAATACAATCCCAGAGACATTTAATAAGAAAATGCATACCCACAGTGGGCAGATAAAGCCTATGGGGGAATATTCAGCCACCTCTGTGACAACATATGCAAGTTAGTTGGTTAATAACAAAAGGGCATGAAGAGATTCCCAATGCTTTTTATGAATAGTGAATCTATCTCTTACACTAGGTATCATCTTCTTCATCTTATTTTGTAAAGCAAAAAGAATTTCCCTATTCCACTCAAGGAATGTGAGTACATCGGTATCTAGCCAGTGTCTTAATATAATTTGTTTTGCACATGCAGTTATTAAGGACATGTGATACTTCTATGCCAAGTAATTTATCTTTATAAACAAGGAGAGTTCAAGACTGCACTCATTGGTAACAGGGTCTGGGCAGTGTACCAACAGGTAGCCCACCTGTTTGGCACAGACAAACAAAATTAGGCACTGCACTCACAGAAAGCTAGTAATCCTAAAGAATTACACCCACTGCTGAAATATGTTCAAAAGGCCAGCTTTATTTGGGTGAAAACACAACTGGGCTATACACCCTACTTGCCCAGGCTGTTCAAGAATCAAATCTCTTTGCCAGGGGAATACAGCCCAGTTAGTTGACAAGCGCAGTAGGCAGCAGTGGGAGATGACAGTAGCCAGCAGTGCATGTTGGAGCTTTTGTAATCTTCAGTCGGATGCTTACTGGTACTGCTTTCTTTAGGGGCCAGGTACAGTCCTGACTGTACATGGCCCATATAGGACAGCATGACAAGCAGAGAAAAAAGATCAGGGCTATCTAATCTTTTCACTGCTGCTCTGTCCTTTGCAGGGGATTCTGGAATTTGTAGTAACTGAATATGGCCTTCTACAACTAAGCAAAATTGGTGTGATCCAGACTATTATACAAATTTTTTTGCACACAGTGTATGTTGGGACCAGCACGACACTTGAGTGGCTGGGGGCATGGCCTTGGTGGTGGTTCTTTTCCTTTTTAAGAGTGAAATCCAGCATACTGACAGTCCATATGCCAGGATGCAAATACTGCATTAAAGGCTCCATACGAAGACTCCATTTTTAACTTGATGCATTAATTTGCATTTTTTCTGCTTTTCCTTAAGCTTGGGAGGTGTCCAAACTGCAGCAGGCATTACCTTGCTTTTCACTCTGATAGGCTGTCACTGCGTACCCATTTTCTATTCCTTCCTGAGGAGATCTCTGAATTTGAATGTGACTGCTCTGCCCCTGTATTCTTTCCTGCCCCTTAGAGTAGAGAAGTCGCTCTTCATTCCATCAAGCTGACAACTTGCAGTTCCAAAGGGGTGCCTCTGTAGTGGAGTTTCTCCCACTGTACGGTTACTGGTATGTGGCAACTTTCTAAAGGATGAAACATATCCTCAACCCAACCCGGCCTCTTATATTTCTAAAACTTTAGGTTCTCTAGAATCCTTTTTAGATGCTTTAGTATTAAAAAAAAAAAAAAAATCTTTAGTGTTACATTGTCATGCTTTCAGCTATGTACCTGTCTGTTGGGCAGTAGGGATTTGCAGTCACCATTTGTATTGCTTATGTAACTTACAAGAGTGGTGTGCATATACTGTGTTTGAAATAAGATTTTGAAGTGAGGTGAATGCTGTAGTTAGTAGTGCAGAGGAACAGTATTCTGAGCAGGCCTGGGTTTAAAGCCCAGTTGGGGCACTCGTTTCCTTTTTCACATTTTGGTTAATCTGGGACACTGTCAGCACCCTCAACTTAAACCCACACAAAAAAAATGACTGCTTCCGTTCGGTAAAGATCACTAATACAGCCGGTTGTAGGTTTCTGATTACTTTTTTCTTTTTAAACGTGAAAAGCAAACTGCCAACCATACTGGTGTAGCCATACACAATCGTGTTTTACATTCCTTGATCAACTTCCATTGCATTGTTCCTGGTCTTGAACGCCCCCACACCGTTTAGCCATTCATTATGCAGTGGGAGAAGATGGGACTATTGCATTACGAGGGACTGCACTGTTCAGAGGCATTCTTAGGTTCAGGATGTGTGAAATAAGAGTTGATCAAGAATCTAAAACAAAATAAGGCTGGGTATAACTATACCCTTAGCATGCATTTTAGTCATAAAAAGGAAAGGACTAGAGGGCATGGGATGAAGTTGGAGGAGGGGACGATTCAGAGGAAGCAGAGAGAATTTCTTCACAGAGACGGGTGGTGGACAAGTGGAACACCCTGCCAGAGGAAGTGGTGGGGCTGGAAACAATCACAGGATTTAAGAATGCATGGGATAGACATAAAGGAATTCTAGAGGTCAGGGGTAAGGGGAAACAGACTTCTAGGAAAACAAACTGAACTTACAAGCTCAAATGGGCAGACTAGGTGGGCCATAGGCCCTTATCTGCCGACACTGTCTATGTATCTATGTATCTAGTTGTGTTTTTACCCAAAATAAAGCTGGTCTTTTGAACACATTTCCGCAGTGGGTTTAATTCTTCAGGATTCTTCAGTATTACTGTCTTTCAGTGAGCGCAGTGTCTCAATTTTATTTATCTTTATAGTCACCTATCAGGCAGATCTCAGGTTGGAAAGTGTGCCCAAACCCCAAGGGGGGGGGGTTCAAACGATCCTTCAAGGTGACTCAAAATGGCTTAACCTTTTCACATCCCCACAAGATATGAAAGAGAGTACTTCACTTACTAGAGCATTGAGAACATAAGTCAGCAGATGATTTTCCCATACAATGTAATTTATATGGGGTATAAATAGAAATTATGAAGTATTTTCAACTGCATAAGCTGGTGTCTATCATAATGAAGAAATAAATACATATCAGATCAGATTTTAGACCAGTCAGAATGACCCTCTAGCAGGGGCAGGGCACATTCCCAGTAAGAAGTTGTACTGTCTGTTTTATTGGGCAATAAGTTATAAAGGTCGGTGTAAAGATGAGAAATGGAGTGTGGAAGTATAACCTCGTTGCAATCTGTTGCTATGGAGAAAACGGTAATGACTGCAAGCACAGGACTGTGACTTCATTGCATGTCACATGAATAAGAGCTACTGTAGAGGGTTGTGAGGGAAAAAGTTGCTATCTATATATATATATATATATATATATATATACATATATATATATATTGACAAAGAACCTCTGTGCGTAAAGACTGAGGCAAGGGTTACCCCAAAGGGCATTTGGCTGGGAAGCTAAGTTTCAAGGAAATACAAAATCACACGTGCTCACATAATGCAAAGCATCATGGGCTGCATATGCAAACCACCACAGAATATTATGCTGGTTCAACTTTAAGCAGAATTGCATGGTGCCGAAAGGCCTCTCACACAGTTTGCAAAGGGTGCTAACAGTTAGCTGGAACAGGATCTTGGTGTTATGATCTCAAATGATTTAAAGGCAGGGAAGCAATGTGAAAAAGTGGCTCTAAAGGCAAGCAGCATTCTTGGAAGTATTGGTAGGGGTACTACCAGTAGAAAGCGTGATGTAATCTTCCCACTGTACAGGTCCCTGGTGAGACCTCACTTGGAGTACTATGTGCAGTTCTGGAGATCTCCCTTAAAAAAGGACACAGACCGTCTGGATACCATGCAGGCTCCTGTTACCAAAATGGTGCAGGGTCTGCACCATGAAACACATGAAGTGTGGATTAGCCAGCTAAATTTATTTATCCCTCGAGCAGAAGAGGAACAGAGGAGACACGATTGAGACATTTAAATTTGTTAAAGGGATTAACACAGTACAAACCAGGAACCTCTTCTGGGAAAACAGGGCTGCACATACTAGAGGACACAACATGTGCCTGGTGGGTGATAATTCAAAACAAATGTTAGGAAGTACTTTTTCATGAAGAGGGTAGTGGACCCTTGGAACAGCTTGCCACCAGAGGTAGTGGCAACCAAGACAATCAGTGAATTCAGACAGGCATGGGCTATACAGTATAGTCACCTTAGCAAAACAAATTGATAATGGGGGGTGAAAAACCTGGGCTCACTAGATGGACCACACATTCTCCTTCTGCTGGCAGATTCTTATGTTCTTAAAATGATAACAAAATTAAAAAGGAAAACAATCATTAAAGTGCAATAAAAACTCACAGTTTATTGAAAACCTCTGCTTCAATAAACTGTGAGTTTTTTTGCACTGTAATAATTGTTTATTTTTTATTCTTTTCCAATTAGAGTGCTGCTTATTTGTGTTGTCTGTTCATGAATGGCCTTTCAGTTAGCACCCACCCAAAAGGAACTGAGCACATGGAATCTGTGTATATGAACCTTACCTTGGCATCCCTGATGTGATGTCTGCCTCTTAAGGTGGGCGGATCATGGCCCCACCTTTATATTTGGTATGTCAGGGTGCAGCAGTTTATTGAGAACCAGGCATCACACCTGTCCATAGCATGGTAGGCAATGAGGCAGGTCAAACATCTGTCATGCCAGTCCTGAGTGGTGGTATGGCCCCTACAGCAGCACTGACACATACAGGGGGCTGCTGTGTTGCTTCTTCTTCTGCTTACTGAAGGCCTTCTTCCCCTTGAACTCCTCTGAACCGGACATGACGCCATGGACAAAAAAATAATAAAAAGGATAAAAATTAAGTTCAGAACTGCACTAAATGCAAACAAATAATAAATAAGACACCAAGAGGGGTTGGCGCCAAGGGTACAGTGGCAAAGTAGCAGTAACTAACTGAGGCAGGAGTTGTGACACATTTGCGATGAGGACCAGCACTCCCATGTTGTGCTCTCCATGGCAGAAAAAAACAGAACTGAGGAGGGTAGGGGGGCCAGTGTCGGTTACTGGCCAGCGTAAGAGTGCCACCTCATTATATCTGCCTCATGGATGGCACCAGCCCCAGTGCCGGTCCCCTAGGCTGTAGTCTATGAAAGAAGTTGCTGAATGGGGTCCTAGTGCCTCTGTCACAGACTCATTAGTGGAAATAACTGGTCAAGATTGATTCTTGGAAGATTGATTCATTTTTCCAAAAGAAAGGATGTCTTACCAGCCATGTTTATAGTTACTTCTGAAGATTCTGATCTTCCTTGCAATACTGACTTTCAAAATTTGGAAGCTGGGAAGTATTTGGACTTCCACAATGTTGGAATAATTTTCAAATTTAGTGCCATGAAAAATGTTTTTGACTTCCATTAAAAAAAAAGGAAAAAGTTCTCACCCTGAATCCTGCCCTGATTATCTGCACACCCCAGGAGCATATCTTTATGTCCTCAGTAAATAACCTGTAATACGCAGTAAACTGAAAAGATGTACTTCTGAATAATCTCTTTATTTCATGCTGCACCCCTCCCTCCCCAATTTTTTAGATTTGTTACAGTGGCGTGAAAAAGTATTTGCCCCCTTCCTGATTTTCTCTATTATTGCATATTTGTCACACTGGATGTTTTCAGGTCTTTAGACAAAATATAATATTAGATAAAGGGAACCTGAGTGGACAAATAACACTTTTTTTTTACTTATTTCATTTATTTAATGAAAAGTTAACCAACACCAACTGGCACTGTGTGAAAAAGTAATTGCCCCTAGTTAAATCAACCCAATTAAAGGGATAATTAGAGTCAGCTGATTGAACACAGCTAGGCTTGATTACAGCCAGCCCTGCTCAATATAAACCTCACTTATTTTTGCCCTTACCATCAGAGTCACATTGCTAGCACAAAGATTCAACAAGCACATTATGCCATGATCAAAGGAAGTTCCTGAAAAGATCAGAAAAACATTTTATTGCCCTCTATCAGTCTGGAAAGGGTTACAAAGCTATTTCTAAGGCTCTGGAACTCCATTGAACCACAGTGAGAGCCATAATCTCCAAATGGAGAACACTTGGAACAGTAGTGAACCTTCCCAGAGTGGGCGGCCTGCCAAAATCACTCCAAAGCGCAGTGTAAAATCATCCAAGAAGTCTCAAGGATCCTAAAACAACATCCAAAGAACTGCAGGTTCTCTTCCTCAGCTAAGGTCAGTGTTCATGACTCCACAATCAGAAAGAGACTGGGCAAAATGGGCTTCATGTGAGAGTAGCAAGGCTGAAACCACTGCTAACCAAGAAGAACATAAATGCTTGTCTCTCATTTGCCAAGAAGCACCTGGATGATCCACAAGCCTTTTGGGAAAAATGTTCTATGGACATATGAGTCCAAAGTGGAACTTTTGGACAACATGGATCCCATAATGTCTCGCTAAAGCAAACACAGCATTCCACAGTAAGAACACCATACCAACAGTCAAACATGGTGGTGGTAGTGTGATGGTGTGGGGATGCTTTGCTGCCTAAGGACTTGGATGACTTGCCATAATTAAAGGAACCATGAATTCTGCTCTGTACCAGAAAATTCTTAAGGAGAATGTCCAGTCATCCTTTCGTCAGCTGAAGCTGAAGCATAGTTGGGTCATGCAGCAAGACAATGATCCAAAAAACAAAAGCAAATCCACATCAGAATGGCTAAAAAGAAGTAAAATTAAAGTTTTGGAGTGGCCTAGTCAAAGTCCAGACTTAATCCCAATAGAGATGCTGTGGCAGGACCTGAAACGAGCAGTTCATGCTCGAAAACCTACCAAATGTTACTGAATTAAAGCAGTTCTGCGAGGAAGAGTGGGTTAAAATTACTCCACAGCGATGTGAAAGACTGATATTGAATTATAGGAAGTGTTTGGTTGCAGTCATTGCAGCTAAATGTGGCGTAACCAGTTATTAAGTGTAAGGGGGCAATTACTTTTTCACACAGTGCCAATCGGTGTTGGTTAACTTTTTTCATTAAATAAGTGAAATAAAAAAAAAAAAAACAAGTGTTATTTGTTCACTCAGGTTCCCTTTATCTAACATTACATTTTGTCTAAAGACCTGAAAACATCCAGTGTGACAAATATGCAATAATAGAGAAAATCAGGAAGGGGGCAAATACTTTTTCACGCCACTGTATGTACCCCTATTTTAAGTCTCCCTTATCCCTTCCCTCCAAGTGTATCTATTATGTGCTATTTTAATTTGAGTTGGAATTTTTGTGTTATTCTTATTCCAGTTAGAATTTTATTCCATATATATTTTTTTTTCTGAATGCACTGTATATATTTTGCTGTTTTATTCATCCAAGCCCCTTCCCCCAGGTTGTGGCTGGAAACAAGATGATTTATGTGTTTTTGCTTTGCTTTCCTTAATAAAAAAAAATAAATAGCTAGCTTGTGGCAGGGTGACACTATTCATGTCCTACCATCCAAACTACAACGAATTAGCTGAGTTATTTTTCTATTGCAAAACAGAATTTTGGTAAAGATAAAGCATTTGCATTCATGGCAATTATGGTCTACAATACACAAATGTATTCCCTTTTTCAGTTCAAATTGCTCTTTATTGCAACAGCTGGTGCCATTGAAGTTAGATACATCATAAATATCATCAGATACATCATACACAGTTTTACAGAAACTGTTACAGAGTGAAGAAAAACACATTTAGCATTACAAGATGCATAATAACTACATTCAGCAAAATGTATACCTGTACTGTTCTCAACTTCAGTAAAACTGAAATACACTACACCTGCTCAGAAAAGTCGTACATCGAGGAAAGATCCCATAATAGCCTACTGCGAAACAAGAACAAGATTATAGAATGAAAGACATCTGTTTACAGTATTATCGAAGCCTGCAGTTTTGTTAACTCCCTTCCCTAATTTGTCTGAATGCAACTAGTGTGGCTTGAGTAAAAATGTTATTACTGAGAAAAAAGTAATTTCACGTATTAGTATTGGTTTAAATTGTATACTGCTACACATCACTGTGATTGAGTCTGCATACTCTGTGTGCGTGGCTAGGGTTACCACCTGTGCTGATTTTCTCAGGAATGTCCTAGTTTTGGCTGCAGTGTCCTACAAAAATCATGAAAAATGGTAAATGTCCTGATGTTACAGTAGAAAAAGTATGTTCTTACTTTCCTCTAGAAGTTGCAGAAAATTATTATACTAAACAAAAATACCTTAAAGTGGTAGCAAGCAATATGAACAAGTAAAGAAAACAAACTCTGGTCAGAGCCACTACAGATGCTAATGCATGAACTTGATAAAAAGAAAGCAACTAGAAGAGAGCTGAGGGTTGTCAAAATGGTGCAAGGTCTGAGTCAGAAGCCCTGTGAGAGGAGACTGAAACAGCTCAATATGAACTAACTGGTACTTCTATACAGAGAACGTGGTTTATATACAGTTGTATGGTTCAATGGTGGACCTGTCCCCCTTGTATTTGAATCCTCCTCAGTTATGGCTTGCCGTGTCTTTCTTTTATCTTTTGTTTCCCCTATTATTGCACCACTGTGTTTGTGTTTACATACTTATTTACATGTATTTATATATTTTTATGATGGATGTTACCCGACCCTGTTCTAACCAGGTCCATCTTGTAAAAGAGCTCTGCTCAATGATGTTCACCTGGATAAATAAAGATTTTGATTGATTGATTGATAAGCGTGTTTCATGGGCTTAAACATAAAGATGAAGTGCCTTAGTCGGCTCCACGTGTAAGTTTAATTTTTGGTAAAGTGAGTTCATTTATCTGGTGGATCCTGTGTTTCCCATGTGTTTAAAATGAGAGCAGTGAGTGCATCTTGTACTATATGGGGAAGGAGAGGGAGCTCTGCACCAAGCCCTTCAAGTAATGGCAGAAGGAATGGTGAAGAAAGAAAAGGTATTGGTACAGTGGGAACTGTGGGCCAACCTGGAAGGATAAGAGCCTATACCCAGGTGATGGCCAGCTCCACTTAACGAAGGAACCACAGTCCTCACTGGATGGTTTAAATGCTACTCTGATAAACATTTAAAGTAGCCAAGGGGGGGTGATGGAAGAAATGAGGGAGGTAGAAAGTGGGCCACCTCAGGCTGAGATAGAGAGTAGGGAGATCCTAAGGGAAGACAGTCGCACCAGGATGCAAGTTATTCAAGGAAGCAGGAGGTTAGCAAAGGAGGGGAAGGGGGGAAAGGAGAAAGGTGAGGAAGAAGGAATGACTGGAAAAAGAAAGCAACAACAAGAGAGCTCAGGGATGTCAAAATGGTGCAAGGTCTGCATCAAAAGCCCTATGAGAGGAGACTGAAACAGTTCAATATGTACACCCAGGAGAGAGGGAGTGGTGGGATATGATGGAGCCCTTTAAATACCTCATGGAGGTTTATTAGGTACAAGAGGGAGATACGTTTCAGAGAAAAAAGTGCTATAGAACAAGGGATCATAATATGAAGCTGGATGGAGGTAGATTCAGAAGAGATGTGAGGAAGTACTTCTTCATAGAAAGTGTGGTGGATTCCTGGAACAGTCTAGCATAAGAGGCAGTGGGGGTGAAATCAGTGGTGGGTTTTAAAAACGCCTCAGATAGGCACAAAGGAATCCTAGCAGGAAGGAAGGGGGTGGAAGGGACAGTGATGTAGGGCAAGTTGGGTCTGCAGCAAAAGTGATCGTAATTAAAAATGGGCAGATTAGATGGGCCCAGTAGCCATTATCTGCCGTCAGTTTCCGTGTTTCTATGGAAGACGGGTTATGTGATTCAGATGGATACAGTGTACAATTATTAATATGCACAATGTCGATACTGTAAATTGTGTGGCTCACATAATTCATGTTGTGCAATGCTACACAGACACGGTAATCAAATAGGTAATAACATATGCACTGAGCAAGGGAGAAAAAAATCAAGGAGAACATGTGTGAAGCAATATACTACTCACAGAGTGGTGACACCATGATAGTTACATATTGTATAAAGTTACTGCATTATGATGGTACCCAGCTGTATACCAATGTTGAGTAACTTACAATATGGGATTTTATTTATTTGTGGTTAATTTTGAATAATCCAGACATTGTCTACACAGTAATGACAGAGAGCCAAGCACGCTCCTTACAATTTGCGACCCTGTTTTTTTTTGTTTGTTTTTCACCACTTTATTCATTTTTGGGAAATCACTTGTAACATGACTGCAATTCAGTTCAGCCAATTAATGTTTGGTTTAAAGGAAGGAAGGGGGTGGAAAAGACAGTTCCGTAGATTAAGTTGTGTCAGCAGCAAAAGTGATCATAATGAAAAATAGGCAGACTAGATGGGCCCAGCAGTCATGAGCTACTGTCAGTTTCTATGTTTCTATGTTTCTATCTATGGCAGGTTATGTGATTCAAATGGATACAGTGTAAAATTATTAATATGCTCAAAGTCGATACTGTAAATTGTGTGGCACTCACAATTCATATTGTATGATGCTACACAGATACAATAGTCAAATGGGTAATAATAAATGCATTCAGCAAGGGAGAATAAAATCAAGGGGAACATGGGTGAAACAATATACTACTCACAGAGTGGTGACACCATTATAGCTACATACTGTATGAGTTTACTGTATTATGATGGTCCCCAGCTGTATACCAATGTTGAGTTAGCTACAGTATGGGATTTTTTTTTTATCTTTAATAATCCAGACATTGTCTACACAGTAATGACAGACAGCCAAGGATGCTGCTTACAATTTGCAACCTTGTTTTCTTACCCACTTTATTCATTTTTTGGGAAATCATTTGTAAAGTGGTTGCAATTCTGTTCAGCCAATGAACTTTCAGTTTACCTATGCATGCCTTTTACAAGAGAGTACGGTATATATTTATGGCAATGATACAGTGTTACCCTTAGGACAGGTTGTGGAGTGCATTGAATAGATGTAAAAATGGTGATGCTGCACTGTATGTAAAGTAAAAATGGTGACCTTGATTTTGAGCATTTGTCTCTGATTTTAATGGGTAGTGGTCCTGGCAGGGTGAGAGGTATGCATTCCAAGGTAGCCAGGTGTTTCCAGTTGACACTCCTAAGATTTATTTGCAATCCCCTATGATGCCCCTTGCAACCCCTGGAAACCTCTAAAACACTAGTTGCCTTTCATTTATCCCTCCTACAAATATAAAGCCATGCATGTTCCAATGCCACAGGTCCTGAAACATTAAGCAACTCTTCAGAGAGGAGTAAATTATTGCCACACAGACACATACATTTGGGGGGGGGGGGGGTGGAGATAGAGAGAGAGAGAGAGAGATAATTAATTGAAATTCCTTGAGTTATTTCCTCTAAAATCTTGCTGTGTCCTCTGTTGGAAGTTATGTCATTTAATTATTTAGGCTCCAAAGACTAGCAAAGCAAATAACATTTCAATAATAAATAAAATTAGCAATCCAGCAAGTGAACATACTGAACCATGTGTTAAAACAAATCAAATAGACTTTCGATGTTTTCTTTTTACAAATGCCTGGTACATCTGGCTACAAACTAAAGAGCTCTCTCTCTTTCTCTCTCACTCTGGTCAAGAAATAAGTATCTGGCTATTCAAGCAAGGCTTTTTTGACACTAGTATGCAAAAAAAGTTTCTAATTGCACTGTTGCAGACAGTTTACTCAGAGACACTACCTGTCAGGTCACTTAAAGCAGGCATGACAAGAGACAAACAAGCTGAAAAAGTAGCGCTGGAACTGGTCTGCTGAACAGACAGAGCAGAGTGCTTCATTTGACTGGCGTAGTGACAGAATTACAACTACAAAACTGCTGTTCGGTCAGAATAAGGTGAGCTGCTTTTTCTGCTCTCCGATAACAAGATGGCTGAAGAGCTCCGCCCCTGCAGCCGTAAAAACACTCTTAGTCTTAGTTCCGATTATTTTTAGAGGTCAGTTGCATTGATTGAGGTTGCATTTTGTCCAGTAAAAAATCATGTTTCAGTATGAAATGTCCCACTATGGGCTTCTTAAAAGGTGGCAACCCTACACACGGTGTAGAAAGTACTTTTACAGATACTGAATAGTACTGAAACATGAGCATGGGAATTGTTCATAGAGATGTAGATACATAGAATTTGACAGTAGATAAGGACTACTTGGCCCTCATAATCTACCCATTTTCTTCCCCTACCTGGAGTATCACCACAGACCCAAATCAATCTGTCTCTTTCTACCCCCCACCCTCTTTCTTTCAATTAAGAGTCCCTTATGTCTATCCCACGCATTTTTGAACACTGTTTTTGCCCCTATCATCTCCACTGGGAGGCTGCTCCAGGAATCCACCATTCTCTGTGAAGAAGTACTTCCTCACATCTCTCCTGAATCTACATCCTCCAGCTTCATAGCATGTCACCTTGTTTTTGAGCACTTTATTTTCTGAATAATACTTTCCTCCTGCACCTTATTTCACCCCTGGAGGTATGTAAAGGTCTCTGTCTTATCTCCCCTTCCCTCCTCTCTTCAAGAGTGTACACATCAATGTCCTTTTGTCTATCTTCATAGGGTTTGTGGTGCAGACCCGGCACCACTTTAGCTGCCCTCCTCTGGACAATCTCCACTCTGTCTATGTCTTTCCGGAGATGTGGTCTCCAGAACCAGACACACTACTCAAGGTGAGATCTCATCAGCGATCTACACAGGGGTAACATCACCTCACTCTTTCTGCTGATGGTACTCCTCCCTATGCACCCCAGCATCACACTAGTCCTCCCAACTGTCTTTTCACACTAGCTGGCCTACTTTAGATCAACTAATATGATTACTCTCAGGTCTCTTTTCTGCTTGGCAGTCATCAATACCACTTCACCCATTCTGTACTCCACCCCCAGATTTCTGTGCCCTAAGTGCATTATTCTGCACTTTTTAGCACTGAATTTCAGCTGCCATACCTTTGACCTCTCCTTGGGTTTTCTCAAGTCTCTGCTCATCTTTTCCACACATAGTGTCCACCCATTGCAGATTTTGATGTTATCACACAGAGACAGACCTTCCCTTCCAATGGCTCTGCACTGTCACTTATAAAGACATTAAAAAGGACTGAACCCAGCACTGATTCCTGAAGCACCCCACAGGTCACCCTCCATTCCTTGGAGAGAACTCCATTTACCATCACTCTCTGTCACCTATCTTCTAACCAATTTCATACCCAGTTTATCACCATTGGACCCACTCCTAAGCTACCCAGCTTGTTCACTAGTCTTCTATGTGGAACAGTGTTGAAAACCATACTGAAATCTAGGAAGGCTACATCTACCACTCTACCCTGATCTAATTCTTTGATTATCCAAAGAAATCTATCAAATTTATTTGACGTGACCTCCTTCCCATGAATCAATGCTGCCTCAGGTCTTGTAACCTGTTGGATTTAAGATATTCCACAATCCTTTCCTTCAGCAGAGATTCCATGAACTTCCCCACCACCGATGTCAGGCTGACTGGCCTACAGCTGGCAGTTTCCTCCGTCCTCCCACTTTTGAAAACTAGGACTACGTCTGCCCTCCTCCAGTCCTCCAGACCCACTAATGTTTCCAGTTAACTGTTAAACAGGACTATCAGAGGTGCAGCCAGTACCTCCCTGCGATCCCTCAGTAACCTTGGATGCACCCAGTCAGGTTCTATTGCTTTGTCCACTTTCAGATTAGCAAGTTCCTTCAGGAATCTCCTCCTAAAGGACTAGTGTCTACCTTCCCCCCTTCAAAACTCCTGTTACTTTTTTGTGGCCCCTTCCCTTCTCCTTTCTTTGTAAACACTGAACAGAAGCATTTGTTCAGGATGTCTAATTTTCCTGGTCCTCTGCACAGTTTCTCCCTTCCCTTTTTAACCTTACAATCCCTCCCCTGGTCATCTTTTTTATTTGCATACCTAAAAAATATCTTGTCACCTGTTGGTAAATCCTGGGCTAGTCTCTCGTAATTTTGTAACTTTTTGCTCCTTACTGCTTTCCTTGCTTCCCTGTTTTCCCTAATACACCTCCCTATCCTCCTTCCTCTGCATCTCATTATACCTTCTGACTGCTACCCTTTTAGTCTTTACCTTTTCTGTCACCTCTTTCAAAAACCATAGAGGTCTCTTTTTTCTCTTGCTTTTGTTCATTTGCTTGACACAGAGATGCTATCACCTTTGCAATACCCCTTTCAGCTTCGCCCACTACTCCTTCACCCCTCCCAGGTCATCCTCCCTGCAAAGTCATTCCTGAGGCATTCACCCAACTTTATAAAATCTGCCCTCCTGAAGTCCAGGAACTGCGCTCTTGTGTGCCTCAGTTCTGCAGCCATCCTTATACTGAACCACAGTGTATGGTATTTACTGGTTCCCAGATGGCCTCCTGCCTTGACGTCTGCAACACTGTCCCTGCTAGTGAATACGAGGTCCAGTATTTCTCCATCATGAGTGGGTACACTGATTAGTTGCCTGAGGAATGCCACCTGCAGGGAGTCCAGGATGTCCCTCCTTCCACATGAAGTCACAGCTGGGAGGCTTGACTATACATCTGGCAAACTGAAGTCCCCACCAGCAGCACCTCCCATTTTCTGTCATCTTGCCAGTGGCTTCCACCAGTACCTTATCTAACTTCTCTCCCTATTCCAGCGATCTGTAGATCATGCCACTGTGCATAGTGGTTCAATTCCCCATCTCCAGTGTGACTCACAATACCTCTGCTCCACCCTCCGTATTCCCTATATCTGTCTCTTTTATGCTTTCCCACATATAAAGCACCACATTTCCTCCTTTCTTTCCCATCCTTCTTTCCTGAACAGAGTATAGCCTGGTGTGGCCATGTCCCAGTCATGGCTTTCAGTGCACCATGAGTCAGTAATGGCCACAATATCCAGTCCTGCCTCTGCCACGATGGCCTCTGGGTCTGGAACCTTATTTAGTAGACTGCTAGCATTTGCACACAGCCACATATTCTGCAATATTTTATGGTCCATTCCCCTGTTATGTTATTAAGAAAACTGGCATATGAAGATATATAAGTTTTGCTGAGCATAGTCCTACACAGGCACCAAACTTAAAGGTATCTAATCAACAGTACACAAAATAGGGACATCTCAGCAAATTGTTGATACACTTTCAGGCAGAAAATAACATTATACTGTAGGCAGAATTTTTCAAAGGGGGAGACACAAATGTGTGCTGCATTTACATCTGCATCTGTCTGATTTTCACCAGGCAGTCAGTTTTTTTTATAATTTATATTTTATTAAAAGGTTTTTTGTTTTACACATGAGCCAAATCACCATATTATACATACATATTTGTATTACAGATGAAACTTCTCATGCTTCAGCCTTGATACTTTAGTTTTCCTTCAATCTTTATATAATTTCTGGAGTGTTGTCTCTCTATTGCTTTGAAAGATCTATGTTTTCCAAACTTTACGGCACTAGGCAGTCATGCTGCTATTTTTAAAATATGCATCTATTTGTGTCAAAAGCTATAATTTTTTTTTTATACTTGTTATTTCTCCCCCATGGTCCCGGCTGGCTGTTTCCTTTTTCTGTCCCCCCCCCCATGCCATCCCCCAAGGATCAGACCCCCTGCCTTCCCTGCCCCATGACTTACCCTTTGTGGCGGGGTGATGGGAAGTGACTCAACCCACCAGGAGTGGATCCAGCACCGGGGAGGAGTCATCTTGGGGGTGGCGCCTGCGAAGGTGGTATTCATGATGCTCAACTGGGCCCTTTTTCTGCTTTTCTTGCAGAGGGGGAGCATGCAATGCTGACAGGGACATGCAGTGCATGCATCCGCATGCTGCACACCAGTCAGCTGCTCCTCCTCCATGCTCAACTGTATGGGACTCAGCATGCCAACACCTAGCCTTCACTAGGTGTCAAGCAAGTGCCGGTCCTTGTTCCCCACCTTCCCCGGGAGAAGAGAGGAGAGGAGAGCTGTCCCATGGATGCTCTATCCTCTCCCTCCCCAGCTGACCCCCAGCGACCTGCTCACTCTGTGAACACTGGTTGCTGGTGTGGCGGAAGGTAAGGCATGATGCCTCAGCCTTCCATGTCACTGGGCTGCAAAAGTCATAATTTGTGATAAAAAAAATGGACGCTATTGCAATCTGTTTCATGGTTTGATGCACTTAAATCTTTTATGTGATGTATATTTCGGACACTGTTTGATCATCTAATATGTGGTTTAACAGGTCTGCTTGCATTTCTGTTTGAAAATAGCAGGATAAACATCTTGGACATATACTTTAAATAATCTTGCCCTACATGCAAACATAGGAAGAAGCCAGCAGAAGGCCATTTGATCTGTCTAGTCTGCTCATGTTGCAGGGTCCACAGCTTGAGCTACTGTCTCTGCTCCCCCTCCCCACTCCTCTCATCTTCCCTACCCATGATCCTTTCCTTCCCCCATGCCTATCCCAGCCTCTCTTGAAGCTGCCCACTACCTTCAATGAGACCACCAATTCCAGCAGTACATTCCAAGTGCCCACCACCCTCTCCACGAATAAGTGCTTCCTTACCTCCCTCCTAAACCTCCCCCCCATCCTGCTTAAGACTGTGCCTCCCTGTGTTATGGTTACCACTCAGCTTAAAGAGACCCTCCAGATCCACCTTATGAATCCCTTTCAAGTATTTGAAAGTACCAATCATGTTCCCCCTCTCTCTCTCCCATCTTCCAGGGAGTACATGTTCAGTGCCCTCGGCCTCTCATCATATGCCTTACTCTGCTGATCTGCTGTCATCTTTGTAGCCATCCTCTGGATGTTCTCCAGCAGGTTAATGTCCTTTCATGTGTGGGCACCGGTACTGAACTCCATACTCTAGATGTGACCTCACCAGTGACCTACACAAGGGAAGTATAACCTCCTCTCTCCTACTACTACTGGTCCTCCTAGCTGTGTATCCCAGCATCTTCTTTGCCCTTGCTGCTGCTTTCTTGCACTGTATGGAGTGCTTCAGGTCACTAGTGATCACCACTCCCAGATCCTTCTCCTCTGATGCAGATACCTGGACTCCACCCAAGTGGTACTCTGTCCTGGGATTCTTGGCTTCAATGTGCATAACTTTTCATTTTTTGGCATTGAAGCCAAGTTGCCAGATCCTGGACCACCTCCCCAGCTTTTTCAGATCATCCTGTAGGTTCTGTATCCCTTCAGCTATGTCCACTCTCCCGCAGAGCTTGGTGTCATCCATGCATAGGCACATTTTGTCCTTAATGCCATCCTCAATGTCATTGATGAAGACATGGAACAACACCGGCCCCAGCACAGAGCCCTGTAGGACCCCACTGGTGAACTCTCTGGTGCCAGATAACTCTCCCCTCACAACTACCCTCTGGATTCCTTCCCACAGCCAGTTTTCCACCCATCTGGCCATATTATCTCCAACCCTGAGATCCATCAACTTTCTGATCAACCTTTTGTGGGGTATAGAGTCAAAGGCCTTGCTGAAATCCAGACAGAGGATGTCTACCATTTGGCCCCTGGTTACTGCCTTGGTGACCCAGTCAAAGAAGTTAATCAGATTCATTTGACACAATCTCACCTCCCTTGAACCTGTGCTCCCTTTTCTCACTTATATAGTGAAAGAAGGTCTTCTCCCCCTTCTTAATTCCTTCAGTTGTCTGCAGCTCCTTCTGTGCCTTAGCTTGCTGGACTTTCTTACTTGCCTCACTAGCCAACCTGAGGTATTTTTCCCTATCCATCTCTCTCTTGGTCTTCCTGAATTTCTATAGGCTAACCTCTTTTAGCTTACTGCCTGGGCAACCCCAGAAATGAATCAGCAGGGTGCTATGGCCTTTGTGTTCTTCCACCTGAGCATACTGCTCTCCTCTGTGGCAACCAGTATTCCTTCCTTAATGATGAACCACCTTTGGTCCACCCCCATATCTGCTCTGATGCCCGCCAGGTGGCTCCGTAGCACTTTGTCCATTTTCCTGAAGTCTGCCCTCCTAAAATCCAAGATTTTGGTCTTAGGATACTTTCCTTGCCCAAACCCAACTGGAACCACACTGGGCAATGGTCACTCCCACCCAGTGAAAACATATTTATTATTTATTTTAAATTTGCATAAAAAGGATCTCTGGAAAGTCCAATGAGATATAATTTATTTGTGTGCATGGGGGGAGGGGACTCCTTGGTACAGAATGGCTACAAAATGCACAGTTTAATGGAAACTAAAATGATACACACATGCAAGTTATCATACTAGAATGTTCATGGTAACAGTAGAGGACAACTGATCACACATCAGTTAAGAAACTACTGGCCCCTTGCATTATAGGTTGCCTCTCTGCACTTTAGCACTACTGAGAGTTGAAAGGAAAGTGGGTACAAGTACACCATACAATTCAGTATATACAGTACAAGGGTGGTGGGTAAGAAGGTGGTGCAGGTTGGAGGGCATCTACATGGATGTGTAAGCTGTTCAGGCAGCTGCCTTTACTGTATAAGGAAGGTCAGGGTTTGTTAAAAAGTGATTGGTAGACTAATCAGTTCTGCTGGACCTAAGAAGAAGGAGAAGACTGATCTGCTGAAGTCTTTTGGACTATAGGTATTAACCAGCAAGCTACTTTAGTTAATCTTAGAGAATAGGGTTTAGGAAGAGGGGTAAAGATAGATGTGAGATATTTGGAGGTTGAGGGTGGATACTTCAGTGGAGGACTGTGTATTATTAGGGGGGCTCAGCCAGCCACAAATGCTGCACAACCAGCAATTATAGGTCCTTAAAGAACTGGTGACATGTTCAGGAGAACTTTAACAAAACCTAATATTTAGATACTGTCCACCTTGTATTTCCCATTAGTGGACTATTTATTTTCCAAGTTATTTATTACTGAGGTCATCTGTATGAAAACAGGATCTTTGCTTCTGAAGAGTTTGTCTATTCCTGCTGTTTTCTCCCTACCTGAAGTCACAGAGCATTGGTTGTGATATCACAGTTACTCCCATGGCAACAGACTGTAATGTCACAACAGAGGATTATGACTTGACATAGGAAGTAAGCTATAGAAGCAGATGGAGTTCATAGAAACTCTAAGTGATAATTATCATATATTTATGCAAATTTCCTTAGTAATAAATAATGGGGAGGAGAAATATACAGTAAAAACTATAAATGGAAAGCAAACAGAATTGTACCTAACTAATATGCTTTTTAAAGTTTTCTCTGAGGTGTCAGTAGCTCTTTAAGTCACTTTGAAAGGCAAACTTGTATAGCCTGTTGTGCAGGACATTCAACCTGCACAGTGTGAGTTGGAAGGTTTTGTGCTACACCACATTTCTGTAGTCTAGCACGGGGAGTAGGTATTCACTTGTTACCTGTATTCTTCTAATAGAAGCTCCTTCCTTCCTCATTTATTTATTTAGTTTTTGTTGACTGGGTAAGTGCACTAGATAAATCCTGCCTATTTTCAGGCACGACCCAGAGGAAGGGGGATACAGATGAATGCCAACTGACCTTGAACCAGATTAAGCTGTTGGTGGTATTTTTAGTGAATGAGGGAAATTCAGCCAGGACACCAGGGAAATTCCCCTACTCTTAGACAGTTTAACCTATGAGTCTTTGGTCCTTGGGCATTGTCCCAACCTCAAGATAATGTATGATTATGATATCTTCAATGGTGTTGTTTTGCTGTTTAAAGTTTTACCTTTGGCTGGCTCACTGTCAACGGATACTCCAACAGAGACTGATGTCATATACCACCTATAAGATACTGGTCGAACAAACTATGGGGGCAATGTTTAAGAAAGATCTGCAGGCTAATCCTAAGAGCTATGTTTTAAGGAAATGGAAAGGGTGTTTTGGATTTATCAAATACAAGTAAGGAGGTAGACTAAAAATCTATTTCTAAACAAGACGTGTTTAAAAAGTACTACTGATTTTTGCCCTAATAGTATATTGGTTACTCAGTAGTTGGACAATTATTTCTGAACAATCACTTTTAACCAGAGTATGAATGAAATACTTGTTTATTTGGGATTAAGATTGTATTCTTTCATGTGACTTAACACACTCAGAAGTAATTAGGTTTGAGAGCTACAACTAGCAAAATTCCTCTGCCACAATAGTACGGGGAAAGATAATAAGGGGGAGGGGGGAAAGTTTCTTTGGGGTTAAAGAGTGTTTATTGTGTGGTCTTTAACATACTGCATCAAGTGTATGAAGTGAATACCTGTTATTCTTTCTTTCTGTATGTTTATTTTTTCTTTCTTCTTTATTTTTTTGTACAACGTGTTATGATTTGTGATGATGTGATATCAATAAAAAATTCCCCTACTCTTTTCGATAAGTACCATAGGATACTTAACATCCACCTGAACTACCACCAATCCAGGCAGATGGGACCTTGGTTTAACATCTCATCCAAAAGACAGCACCTCAGAAGTGCAGCACCTCTCTCATGCTGCACTACAGTGTCAGTACTGGGATATTAACCCAAGTGCCAGATGTGGGAACTGAACCCACAGCCCTCTGATCTCCCGGCCTCAGAGGCGAGTGTGCTACCTACTGAGTCACTGATGCTTCCTTCCTTCCTTAAACACCATTTTGTGTACAACAAAATAAAGGATGGGTTTATGACTTTCAACATGGTACCTGGGGACCACGTGAAAAGAGACCACAGTGTTGGCCAGTAAGCCTGATGGAAGACAAACAAAAAGGTAGTGAGTTGTGTGTAAACTGAGGACAAATGACTGTTTAAAACAGGCTAATGAGGGGTTCAGCATGAGGAATAATAAATGTTGGGGGCCAAGTTAAATAATTTAACTTGTAAATATCTCTTGCCTGCTATGAATTTCACATGGCACTATGACTTTTACACTCAAATTTATCCTTCTCCATGAAAGCTTACAGATGTTCCTCATGACGTCACAGCTATTTCTGGACATTTAAACTATTAAAACATTGAAATAATTTGATAGAAATATTCCTTCACATTACACATACAGCATGTGGCTGACTATTCACAGATATTTTATTCTTTAAACAATGAAAGTGCTATACAGTACATTATGGCTATTTGCTCTGAATTTTAAAGGCCAGTGCTATGCATTTCAATGCTGAGAGGTACTGTTTGAACTTGAAGGCAGAAAAAAGGTCTAATTTAAACTTAACAGCCAGGTGAATCTAGCAAATGAAATTATTAATATCTGTTCCACAGGACCACTACTGCTCTGAAGAAGCGAAGATTGCTAACTAAACATTGACAAGTAACTGAATAAAAGATTCCTATAATATACAAAACATATTTCAGGAGTTAAGTCTGTCTCATCTGTTTTCTTTGCTTCCAACTTTCCCATTGGGGGACTCCTCAGAGTACAAATCAATGTCTTCCCAGTATGGAAGTGTGCAATGGGGGACATACTCTGTTCCTTTCAGTATTCAAAATTTATGTGTAAGTATGTAATAAATTCATCAAGGTATCTGCACATCTTTGGGGTGTGGTCTATGAAATGAAGGCCTAGATTTAATGTTGGGATATGTAAGGTACTATACCTAGGAGAAAAAACTCTGGGCCACATAATTCAACCTGTGTGGTACAACAGTGGATAACACAAACAAGGAAAGGATCTCGATGTAATTGTGGGACAGGACGTTGAAGCCAGGAAAGCAATGCACTGGGGCAGTCAAGAGAGAAATCACAATTCTGTGATGCATTAAAATGGGGCAAGAAGCAGGTCAAGGGAAGTGATTCTCCACTGGTACAAGGCCTTGGCTAGAGTGCACATGGAGTACTGCCTCCAGTTCTGGTCACCACAGTACAGAAAGGGCATTAAAGAGGTCAAGAAGGTCTAACACTGGACCAGCAACTTAAATAGTGGCTGAGGGGACAAGAGCATTAAGAAGAGACTGGACATACTTTACTAGAACAAGACAATTGTGGTTGTGGGAGATAGTCAAAATGTATTGTTAGTTGGTGTGCTGCAATTAGGATAGTTCTTTTAATTTTGTACATTTGATCGCTTATATTGTAATTGTTGCAATATTTGAACCATATGAAATGTTTATATTTTGTGGGTTTATTATTTATTGAATGTTTATTATTGTGGCTATGTGAAATATGCATAAGATGTGAATGTGAACAAGCATGGCAGTTCATATGATGTAACATCATCCTGTTCATTGTTTGTAATAAAATTGATCTGAACTGAATACTCTGATTATTTAGCCTACAAAAAACTGAGCAGGAGCATGTTCATTGTTTCAAATAGGTTGGAGTACACGCAGATGTTTGAGCTGGCAAGCAGAACTAGAGGATATACACTCAATCTAAGGGGAGAGAGAAGGTGAAATATTAGGAAGCATTACTTTACACAGAAGGTGGTTAACATGTGGAAGAGCCCACCCAGTAAGGCTAAGAAAGCAATCACCGTTCAGGTCTAGACAGATTCCTGAGGGAGCATGGCACTGAGGGTTATGCAACAGAAGTAAGGGCAGCCTGGGTGTGTACAGCTGGCCAGCTATGATGTAACGCAGTAACCTGCAGTAAGTGCCACGTTACAAAATGCTGCATTACGAAAGGACTTAATTGTCACTGAATTACACTGTTCCCTGCAGTATACTGCAGCACTTTGTGATATTCTGCAGCATTACGAAAGGACTTGACTGCCACTGAACTACACTGTTCCCTGCAGTATACTGCAGCACTTTGTGATATTCTGCTGCATTACGAAAGGACTTAACTGCCACTGAACTACACTGTTCCCTGCAGTATACTGCAGCACTTTGTGATATTCTGCTGCATTACGAAAGGACTTAACTGCCACTGAACTACACTGTTCCCTGCAGTATACTGCAGCACTTTGTGATATTCTGCAGCATTACGAAAGGACTTAACTGCCACTGAACTACACTGTTCCCTGCAGTATACTGCAGCACTTTGTGATATTCTGCTGCATTATGAAAGGACTTAACTGCCACTGAACTACACTGTTCCCTGCAGTATACTGCAGCACTTTGTGATATTCTGCTGCATTACTTTAGTGCATCTGGGCTGGTATTGCTGTATATACTCAGATTGATAGCCACTACTGCTGTGTGTGGCATTAGGAGTGGACAAACTGGACCACAGTCACTCCTCTCCCCACAATGCCTTTACTATTATGCTGTAAAGACTTGTTTGAGACATGTTAACAGGGAAAAAGAACTCTAAACTTTCACATACATGGTACATTGAAGTCAAAGGTCGCAGAACATGATTTCATAATATTTTGTGTTCAAATATTTAAGATATCATGTACAAAGTTTACAAACTATCTTTAAAGTTGCATGAAAACATGGGAAATGCAGAACTTTGACTTCTGACAGGTCAGAAGAGACAATGGTCAGTAACTTTGTATTATGCTGCAGAGAGTTTCAAGTTACTTTCAAGTTTATTTATTTATGGTAGTATGTAAAAAACAAAGTTCTCACATACAATAATTTAGCAATTAAAAGAACAATTCCAGCACAAATAAAAATAAAATATTCCCCAAATATCGCTATACATTACATTATATAGAATAAAGTGCAATATAAGCAAACGTTGTCATAGCAAAAACATAGCTAGGGATGTCAAAAAACTACATACACACCATTAAATTACTTCTGTTATTGCTCGATGTTATGTCTTTCCATATAGGTAGAAGCCATCTGTCCCTTGCATTAGTTAATAAAGAGCAATCAAAGATTAGATGAGACACTACCAGTCTTGCATGCATATCAATAACACATTTACAGCAATGATCCATTCCCCATATAGACCCCAACCATCAAAAGTACAAATGTTTATAACAATGCTCACTTGAACTTTACAGCATACATTCCTACGTGCTGCCTTTTCAAAAAATCTTAAGTATTGTTCTGCATTCCTATAACATTTCAGAGGGTAAACGGGTTTGACATAATGGAATATCAATAAGTTTCCCAAATTCTACTTGAAAGAAGGAGTCTTCTAATCTCTGTATAGCTGAACGAACATGCGGATCAATGTTATTTAATGCATACTCATCCCAAATTTCAATGAGCCCCACTCTTTTTAATCCATTATTTAACTGATGAAACCACCTCAGGAAGCTTCTATTGATCTTTGCCTCCAGCCAACATTTTGCAAGATTCTTTCCTCATTCATGATAACCATTTTCTTCCAGAGTTTGACGGCTCTTATTTTTGCCATTAGTACAACAGATTTTAAGTTTAACTCACTTCTTAGAAAAGCTGCTGAGATAGCTACATAAAGTCTTGTCTTGTCTGTAAAACACATTTTGGACAGATTCTAGGGGCCCAATTTTCAAAAGGTTCTGTTTGGCGCAAGGTGCATGCGCCAGAGTGGTACGACGCAAGTGGCACCTTGCATCAAATTTTGTGGCAATCCTGATTTCTGAATGCAGGCTGCATTGAAATCAGGATGCCTTGCGCTCAAGCCACCCTTGCAACAGAAGTGCCCATGCACCAAGTCAAAAGGGGGCTTGTGTCACAGCAGGGCTGCAACATCCCTCTTGGTCCCATGGTCTCTTGGTGGAGGCACAACATGGATTTAGGAAGGGTAGGGGTACTGATACAGCCTTAGTTGAGTTCATGAGCGTGGTCCTGGAGGGTATGGACAGGGGTTGTTTAACCTGTGCCGTGTTCATGGACTTGACCAAGGCCTTTGATCTGGTTGATCATGATCTTCTGTTCACTCGCTGGCTCAGAAAGGAGTTGGTGGCACATCCCTTGTCTGGTTTACTGATTATGTTAGTAATCAACATCAAAGAGTTAGGTTTGGGAGTGGCTATCTCTGAATCAACTGTTGTTAAATATGGAGTCCCACAGGGATCCATATTGGGTCCTGTCTTATTTTCATTATTTTTTTAATGAAATAAGTACAATATTTGGGAATTATGGGCTTACACTTTATGCCAACGATGCAGTAATTCATTCTTATGGCACGTCTGCTGCAGACTTGAATGATACCCTGTCTGCGGAAATGGATATTCTTCACCTTTGGTTGGTAGCACACAGAATGGTATTAAATAAGGCCAAAAGTAAAACCATGATTTTTGGTACATGGTCTAGAATCCATGAAAGTGGGCAGCATTCACAAGTTAAGACAACTGATGGGACATGTCTAAAGAGTGTCTCTACATTTCAGAATTTAGGGGTAGTTTTAGATTCCTATTTAGCTCATGCTGCACATCTTGCAAGAGTTACTTCAAAAATTCATTCTAAAATATCAGTGCTCTATAGGTTACATTCCTTTTTTACAGTTGATTCAAGACTGGTAGTGGCACAGCAGTATCTTGCCCCCATCATTAATTACGCTGTTTTAGTAACGGATAATGCTTCGGCTGGTGTGGTTGCCAAAGCACGCAGTTTGCTTCAGCTTATTGGTAACTGTGCTTTATCCCTCCCCCACACTACACACCACTGCCTTGTATTAAAACAGATGGGTTGGTTACCAGTACATTTAAATTATCAGTATTGAATTGCTAAATTTTCATTTAGGATTGTTATGTCAGGTACTCCCCTGAGTCTTAGTGCAGTTTTTGAGCCCCTTGGCTCAGATCTTTATTCCAGACTGAGGGTAAATAAAAGGTCCTTTAAAATGCCTTTAATGAGAACCTCCACTGGTCAAAGAGCCTTTTCCTTTGCTGGTCCTAGGATTTTGAATAGTCTCCCACATGATACTAGAAATTAATTAATTGCCATTTCTTTCTCACAAATGTTATTACAGTATTATATTGGACTGTCTGAATGTGTTTGTTTTATCTGATGCATTTTATATACTAACATGGAACTTGTTCTGAATTACTTATGTTTATTATTCGTATTAAGTCTTATGTGAGTCGCACCTGAAAATGGTACTATGTTCCAGTGTGCTTACTCTTTAAACAAACAAACAAACAAACAAACAAACAAACATCCCCTTTTTTGCTATTTTGGAAGCCCCACCATGGACGCAAAAAGGGGCTCAACTTAGACCAGCTAGGAGGTGGTCTAAGGGACTTGCACCAGTGCCACACACTGTGGTGAAGCTCGGGGTCTGACACTGTGTAGCTGGGGGCAAAAGGGACATGGGGGTGTCCTAGGGGGTGTTGGATAGACAGTGGGCATAACAGGGAGTGATGTGGCATCTGGCAGAGGTGCCATTTGCACAGCCCTACAGCTGATTGGATGGGACCATTTTGTGAGGGGGGTTGCAAGGGCCGAACAGTAACATGACCCCAGGTGGGCACAGACCTGGTAGCTGCTTCATAGATGCACATGGTCAGGACCCTGTAGTCATAGAGCTGAGGGGTGGGGGCTGCCAGTGGTGGTGGGGGGACCATTCTCTGGGCACCACCACAGTCTTCTAGTATCCACACTCCCAAGATGTGGCAGGCTGCCTTCCGCCTACAAGACCTGACTGAGTGCACCTCTGATGCAGCTGTCAGGGCTGTGCCCACCTGGGGCCATGACGCTGTTCGGCCTCTGGCAACCCCCATGAAGTGGTCCCATCCAATCAGCTGTAGGGCTATGCATATGGCATGCCCACTGGGTGCCACATCATTCCCTGTTATGCTCGCTGTCTCCCTGATGCTCCAGAACACCCCTCATGCTGCTTCTGCCCCAGGCCCCTTCCTGGCATGCAGAATCCCCCCCAACCTTCATGGCCCCTCTAGTGTTTTGCTAGGTGGGGGTGCCAGATCCCTGTGGCAATTCCCACAGGTGCACCAAATGTTTGATGTTGGCCTGTGGCTGTGGCAACTCCTGGGTTTTTGGCACAGGGACCCCCTATTTTATAAAACTGGGTGCAGGGTCCCTGACACACCCAGTGTTAACCAGAGCCCTAGAGCAATGCAACCTGTGTAGTTCTAAGGGTTCTTTGAAAATCAAGCCCTAGGTCTCTAGCAGCATTACTGAAGGCCATGTAATAAAACATTAATCACTCTGGCATCAAATGCCTGCTTTAAAGTAACTTAGAAATTGCTTGCAAATAATTTGCTAAATCTAATTGCTAAATGCTGCAAGTCTCGATGGCTGAGAGGGACCTGGGGGTGGTGGTGGATGTCAAGATGAACAACTCTGAGACTTGTAGGAGGGCAGCAGCCAAGGCCAACAGGATGCTGGGATGCATCGCTAGGGGGATCACCTTCAGAAGGAGGGAAGTGATACTCCCTCTGTATAACTGCTTGGTGAGGCCGCACCTGGAGTACTGCGTGCAGTTTGGAGAGCCACACTTAAGAGGGACATTAACCTCCTGGAGAGGTCCAGAGGAGGGAACCAAAATGATTTGGGGCTTGGGGACAGAACCTATGAGGAGAGGCTTGAAGAGCTAAATATGTACACATTGGAAGAGAGAAGGGACCGGGGGACATGATAGAGGTCTTCAGGTACATGAAGAGAGTAAATAGAGGAGGAACAGTCAGGGTGCTTCGAAGGAGGAGGAGGAGGGGCCACTAGAAGGCATGGGTGGAAGCTGGAGGGAAGATTCAGGGAGAAAGGAGGAGGTGCTACTTCACTGAGAGGGTGGTGGAGCCATGGAATGCACTACCTAGGGGCTGGTGGAGGCAGAGACAGTGGAGGGGTTCAAGAGGGGGTGGGACAGGTACAGGGGAAGGGTTCTGGAAGCAAAATCCAATGCAGCAAGAATATCTGGAACTGGGAAGGGAGAAGCCAGAGAAGGCGAGGGGGACAGCAAGGTCAGCACCCAGGGTTGGGGCTGACCAAACGAGCAGACACGAAAGACCGTTAGGCCTATTCTGCTGGCATTTTAGTATGTTAGTATGTTAGTAATTACAGTCCTTGATGCCTAAGTTGCCTGTTTTCTTTAACATGGGATATATTATTTTTCCTAGAGAGATGTTTATTGAATACATGTCCAAGGTATTTATATTCAGCATTTACCTCAAATGAAATATTACCAAATAACCAAGGTGTTGTATGCTGTGAGCCTGGTATACCAAAAAATGAGAATATTAGATTTGCTAGGATTCACAGTAAGGTTCAATTTATTGAACTGTGTCAAGGTTTTTTTAATGGCTCCTTTTAAGCCTAGAGGGGTTTGAGAACACAGTAAAATACCACCACAGAAAGCAGAATACTGATCTTACAATTCATGATCCTAGGAGCAAAGGTACTGTATCTACAGTTTGAAATTCTTTAACTAAGGATTCCAAATATAATATATGGATGGGAGCACTAGCACATACCTTCATTAATCTTGCTTAGGCTAAACCATTTTTCTTTGACTTTAGGTTCCACACAAGGAACCCATTTTATTATTTGTTTGTTCCTGATTATTATATTTTCATCAGTATTCTGAAGGTCTAGCTGAACCAAATTACTACTTCTGGGCCCACCTTTTATTTCCAGTGCAACTGGCATGTGATCACTGTCCCAAATTAGAAGAACTGTAAATTTAATAACATTATTAAAAGAGAATATATCAAACAGAAATCCAGTACACTGACACCAGATAAAGTTGGAACTGTATATTCACCTAGAAAATCAGCATGGACTCTACCATTTACAATGTGAATATTATTGGATGCAGCAACTTCCAATTATTTGAGGCCTTTATTATTCACAATCTGGTACCTAGAATTCCTAATAGGAATATTGTGGGTCTATGTGATAATGGCAAAAGCCTATAGGCGATCACCATTATCAAGAAGTCAAGAGTGCTGAAAATGTTTTTTGGCACTCTGACACCCTGGCGCATCCAAAATGGTGCGAGGGACTTACTGTTTAATGTTTTATGTTGGTGGCTTTGCCCCGGCACCCCCTACTAAAGGACTCTCCAACTCCAGGGGGTGCATGTCAGAGAAGTGAAAATATTTAAAATAAAGGTTCTGGCTGGGCACAACAAAAAATGCACCATGCCCGGACCCAAACCCAGTACCCTGCTGACCAGCACCGGCAACCCACCCACCTCGTCACGGGGTCAGCTTGGCAACCCACCATGGCACAACCCCTCACATCCCATCCCGGCCCTCGCTGTGCATGCTTGCTCCACCCTATGCACGTATGTATAGCGAAATCCTGTTGCTATATTTGCCAAACCCCCCCATCCGGCCACCCTTCCCTACCATAGCCCCGAGGGATGCGCTGGGGAGCAGGTTGCTGTTATTGTCGGTGCCTTTTCCCCAGTGCCCTAATCAGGGGATACCGATATTGTATACTGTATATTGTCAAGGTGCCATTCCCGATAAAAAAAACTTCTATTTTTGCTCCAATTCAGGCATTAAAGTCTCCCATTACAACAATAGGTGTTTCTGGAAAATCTATTTGACGTTGCGACAAAGTAGCATCCAATATACAAGGTGTGACAAAGTAGCATCCAATATACATGGTGCGACAAAGCAGTATCCAGTATACATGGTGCAACAAAGTAGTATCCAACATACATGGTGCGACAAAGTAGCATCCAGTATACATGGTGCAACAAAGTAGCATCCAATATAAACAGCACCTTTTTGGCTGAGGCCACATATACAAGAGGAATATCATTATTAACAGTGATCATACTCGTTGCATTCTTCATGGAAGTCCAGACACAGAGAAAGAATGGAGCCCCATATCCATAGCTACATATGAACATACAAAAATGCCAGCAGAAACAGGGCTCACAGTCTATCGAATCTGCTCCAGTGTGCAGCTAGCACCTAATAATGCTGCTTCCCCTTCCTTCTCCTCCAACTCTAAAGCTGTAATGGAATTTGGCAGAAGACTGCAGAGTAAGCATCCCTCTTCTGGCTCTGCCATATTTATAACTTCCTTTTGGCCTCCATTTCCCAACCAGTGTAACCTTCTAACATGAATTCTTTGTCCGATAACCAGATCTGTTGTAATAATATAATATCAAATTCCCACATTTTCTGCACCCAGTCAAAGTCCTCTATTTTGTTAACTACCCCTGAGATAGTCCTGCTAACTATTGAATATTTATCATAGTGTCAATTCAAGGAGATTGAAATTGTGCTGTCATTGGCTCCAGACTCCTCCAAGGAGTCTTCCATCAAACATCTGGGTTCAGTGCTAAATGAAGAAAGTTCCAGTACTGCCCTGCTATTGATCCTCACTGCTTTTTCATTCCTATCACTAATTATCTTTCTTTCCATTCAGGTCACAGACTCACTGTCCCTCTCTAAAGAGTGAACAGATTCCACTGCTTTAATAAATCCAGTGATCCTGGTTTGTAATTTATCCTGATTGCGATTTTTTTTTCTGACTTTATTTCCCTTCGGTCACAGCCCGTGGAACCTCTCTTGGGCATCCTGCCCATATCCTGCCTGCCTGAGGTCCCCTCTGACTGTGCCTCCTCTATCCCCTCATTCCCACAGTCAGCACCCCCAGTTTAACCCATTCAGGATGGGTAACCCTCTCCTCTCCTCTTTGGGCACTCTTCTAAGTCAGTCTCTGGCTGCAGTTTAGGACCCCAAGGAGGAACTGAAAGGCCAGTCAAGGTGAACCCAGCAGAGGGCATGGGGGACAGGTGCCATCACCTGTTCCACGGAGCAAGTGGTTTCCTAGTTCTGGTGGTGGCCCCCCCTTGCATGGGCATGCCTGATGCAATGGTGCGTGGCAACCCTGCTCATGTCAGCCACACTGTATAGTGTGCAGCCCACACACTGCAGTGCTCCTGATCTCCACTGGGAGCCGCTGGTGTGCCAGGCTATCTCCCACCCTTCCCCTGGGGAGCAGAGCTGCTCTGCGGGTGCTCAGTCCTCGACCAGCCCCTGATGACCCCTGGCACCTGAGCTCACTCCCAAACTCAGGTCGCCGGCGTGGGGTGAGGTGTGGCATTCAGCGCTTTAACTCTCAGCGCCACTGGGCCAGCGATTGTGATGTTTTCTTAACAACCCATCCATTGATTTGTAATCAAGTTGCTCCCCCCACTCCCATCTTTACTGTATATCCATCTTTTTTGTTTGACTCTGATAATCTCATATTCACTAAAGTAGCATCATAAGTGGTTCCCAAAGCCTTGAACATCTGCTTCATCTCAAGAAGGGCTAGCCTTATCTTTTTTTTAATTTAAAACCAAACAAATTATCCCCTTCATGGATTCTGCCTTATATCTATAGGTTGAGTAAATATCATTCCAATGAAATCTGTTTCCGTGCACTCCCTTACAAATGTTGTAAGTCAATATATATAATGTTGTGGGGTTTTCATTCCTCCCTTTAGGCACCCCATCCAAAAACACCATGGCTAATCTTAAATCTAATTCAGTTTCTTTTTCCCTGTCCAGATTCACCTTTCCAGTTACCTGTTCATTGCTATCCAATTCGCAGTCTGAGTTAGCACCTGGGTATGCACTGAACCTGTGTCTAATTGCCCTATTGGCCTCATTCTCACTAGGGTCCTTCTTTTTATTGTCTTGTTGTGCAGTGTTTTTTTGCTTCCTAATGAAGTATCGTAATATCTTTAGTCTGAGTTCTTGCTTATTTTTTGGTTCCTCTGCTACAGTTTTCTTAGCCCTGCCCTGCAACTCTTCCACTAATTGATTAATTGCCATTCCTGCTTGATTAGCCATTTGTTCTGTAATTTTTTAAATCTGAATTTTATTATTATTAAAAGAGATTTTCCTCTTTAGCTCAATTTGGTGTTTATCATTACCCTCCTGATTCTCCTTATTTTCCACTAACAGGGTCATAAGAGCTACCAGCTGCTCTAAATAATCATTATTTTTCCTGATTTCCATTTTAATTTCATGTAGCGCCACATGTACCATTTTAGCTCAATATCACAATTAATTGATAAATAGCTCTCATTAAGTGAATCTTTCCCTTTCTGTTGCTTTTTCCTCTAACTGCAGATTTATGAATGGAACCCTCTTTACTCCAAAGGTGTGGAATATCAGGGGATGTTGGGGGGGCAGGTTCGAATGATCAACATACAGGGAAATAAAGTTCTCAAAGACTAACAAAAATGCTTTTCTGGAAGAAAGGCTAGAAATAACTTTATCTTTCTCAGCCCCTGTCCTTATATCAACTGGGATGTTCAACTCCTCTTTGCTCACATGATTTTGCTTGCTACCTGGGGTAGCAAGTGAAATCTTTTTTCTTCTTTACATATTTTCCCATTTTTTGTTGGGTAACTAGATTTTGTGGTCCCCCTTTCCCTTGTAACTCTGAATTTTTGAGTTCCCTTATTTCTAACAATACTTGATGCTCCGTATTTAAAGGATGTGATCTACCTTCTTTAATAGGAGATGAGGTATTTTTAGGGACAATGGACCCTTTTACCCTAACAATGCCTTTCGGATGTACAATGTCCAATTGTGAGTTGGGAGTAACAAAATATTTCACAATTTTCTTTAAATTATCAGTTTGATTTAAATTTGTTGTTTTCTTTAAGTTTGGTTTTGCTTTGGTAGTATTGCCCTTGGAGCTAGCTTTCTTTTTCCCTCTCATACTATAATATTGGCAGGCACCCAGCAAAAACATATCTGCTCATAATTATTAAACAAAATAATCATACAATCCAACATTTACAATAAATAATAACACTAACACAATACAATATGATAACTCTCTTGTCAGAAAAGAGAAGGAATTCAGTGAATAAAAGTGAAAATCTTCCACAAATGTCCCAAGAGTCACAATTAATAAAAATCTGGTAGACTTCCAGTGTTGTGCATCTATGCCACTAAGAATAATAGGAGCTAGAAAAGCTGTTTTTCTGGGAGACGCCAACCTTGTGCTTGAATATTCAAACACTACTGGGCCATGTGGATTCCTTAATGTAGGTCCAGGTACACTCCAGAACTGCATGCTTTTTGGGAAAAGAAGCACAAAGAAAACACAAACAGGAGCATGCCAAGTCGAGTACCACAGACAAACGTCTTTCTTTCCTCCAAGGAGTATATCCTCAGGGCTCCTAGCCGTTCTTCGTATGACTTGTCCTGCTGTCCCCTGATCATTTTAGTCACCCTCGTCTGCACCCCTTCCAGTGATTTAATGTCCTTTCTATATACAGGTGCCAATACCTCACTCCATACTCCAAGTGAGGCATTACTGGTGATCTATATAATGACAAAATTACCTCACTGTGCCTGCTACTGAAACCCCTTGCAATGCATCCCAGTATCCTGTTGGCTTTTGCCACTGTCTTTTTGCATTGAGCAGATTGCTTCAAATAACTAGTAATTACTACCCCTAAGTCTTTTTCTTCTTCAGGCGTAGCTTCCTGTACTTTTCCTATGTAGTACTCTGCTTTTGGTTTTTTTGGCCCGATGTGCTTCACCTTGCACTTTTTGGCACTGAACCCCAGCTGCCAAATCCCTGACCATTTCTCCACTCTGACTAGGTCCTCCCTTCACTCTTGTGTCCCCTCCTGGGTGTCTACCCTCCCACAGAGCTTGGTGTAATCAGCAAAGTGGCACATTTTGCCCTGAACTCCCTGTCCAATGTCGCTTATAAATATATTAAACAGTACCAGCCCAACACTGACCCCTGTGAAACTCTGCTGGTGACCTTCTTTGTACTGGAGGCTACCCCCCACACCCACCCTTTATGTCCTGCACCCCAAACCAGTTTTCAACCCATCTTACTAATTTCTTTACTAAAGTCCAGGTAAATGATGTCTGTTGTCTGACTCTTGTCCACTGCCTTCGTGACACTAAGAACGCTACTGAATTCATCTGACATGATCTGCCTGCCACAAACCCATGTTGCTTACTATCCTGCAGACCATTCTCCTCCTTGTACCTCAGCAGCTCTTCCTTCAGTATGGTCTCCATAAGTGTTCATATTATCGAGGTCAGGCTGACTGACCTGTAGTTGCCTGGCTCCTCCTTGGGACCACTTTTATGGAGTGGCACTACATTTGCTGTTCTCCATTCTTTTGGCACTACTCCCGAATTCAGGGCACTATTAAATATAATTTTGTAGCAGACGTGCCAGTTCCTCGGCCAATTTCCTGAGTACCCTGGGGTGTACCTCATCAGGTTCTGGTCTGCAGTCGAGTGAGAAGAGGGAGTCTATAGATGGGAGAAAATCAACCTCTCCCCTCGGGTCCTCTGGCTGTTTTTTCTAGATTTAAGTGTAGGTCACACTTTTTTAAAGGGCTGCCCAGCTTTTGTGCTTGCCGTGGGCTGCCCTGATTGGCCTCTTCTCCAGCTCTCCTATGCGGCTGATTGGTACCGCTGATTTCCTTTCTCTGTGGCTGATTGGTCACTGCAGACACCTCTTCTGTGGCTGTGGATGCCACTTCTCTGCTGCCCTCTGGAGTGGCTGGCTGGGGTGCCTGCTGATGTCAGCTGGCTGGGGTACCGCTGTGGTCTGCTGGCTGGGGTACCACTGTGGTCAGCTGGCTGGGGTACCACTGTGGTCAGCTGGCTGGGGTACTGCTGTGGTCAGCTGGCTGGGGTACCGCTGTGGTCAGCTGGCTGGGGTACCACTGTTGTCTGCTGTTGAGTGAGGGGAAGAGGGAGTCCCTCAACAAAGTCAACCTCTCCCCTTGGGTTCTCTGGCTGCTTTCTATCATGAGTGACCATGGCTAATACACTACTAACTATGGTCACCTCATGGAATGTGAGGGGCCTGAACTCCCCTATAAAGAGGAAAAAGGTGGTCTCCCACCTGAAAAAGTTAAATTTCCAGGCTGCCTTCCTCCAGGAGACTAAACTAATAGAAAAAGAGACTTGTAAATTAAGAAGGGAGTGGGTGGAGTGGGAGGTACATAGTATCTTAAAAACAGCAAAGCGAGGAGTCTCCATCTTGGGACATCAGAACCTAAAATGGAAAATCCTGGAGTCTAAAGCAGATGATTGGGGGGAGGGGGTACTGATGAAGTTGGCAACACCTAAGGGCCCTTTCATACTAGCAAACATTTGTGTCCCTAATGAAGACAGGCCAGAGGTCATGCATAGAGTATCCCGGGGTATACTGGACATGGCATATGACAATGCAGATGTTATCCTTGAGGGGGACTTTAATCTCACCCTAGATCATTTCCTAGACAGATCCATTTCCAGACCAGAGCCACATATGCACTCATTAAATGTCCTGAGTAACCTTTTGACACTACACCAACTCACAGACATATGGAGGGCTGGCTCAACCTGCAGGGAGGGATTACACATATTTTTCATCTGCAAAAGCCATGGCAAGTAGAAGTAACTTCTGGTTAACTTCCCTGGGTATAACTATAACAGTTCTCCAGACCTCGATTGCACCGATATACCTGTCAGAGCATTCCCCTATAACCCTAAATTATCCTGCAGACCCATCACAGCCAAAATCTATGCAATGAAGACAAGACCCCCTACTGCTCCAAGACAAGGAATGGCTGGTATTAGAATTCCAAAATTATTTTAAGGACAATCCCCCAGGATCAGCTTCTCCTGCAGGGATATGGGAAGGATACAAGGCCACAATGCGGGCAAAATTATCAGTTACGTGTCCTATCAAAGGAAGCAGAGAGAAAAAAGGTAGAAAGTTTAGGAAGAGCTTTAAAAGAAAAAGACGACAGTTATAAGAAGGACGCTAACCAACTACAAAACCCCTCACTTGTATATGAAATCACAAGCCTCAGAATTAAACTGAACTTACTTGCCACCAGGAAAGCAGAATCTCAGTTACAAAGAACCAAATTTAAGTACTGGGCTGATGGGGAGAAGAATAGTAAATTCCTGGCATTCCAGCTTAGGAAACAACAAGCAGACAAGCAGGTAGCTCAACTATCGGACAGCACAGGCAAGAAAGTTGCCTCTCCCAAGGACATGAACAAAATTATGGCAGCCTTTTATAAGCAGCCATATGATTCCCACATTAAGTGAGACAGACAGGCCTTCATAGATTTTATGAAGAATCTCCCCATACCAAAACTCACAGATAGTCAGAGAAAGGGGCTAGATGCCCCTTTATAAGAACAGGTCCTGAAAGAAAGCTGTTCTAGTTATGGCTCCCCCATAAATCCCCAGGAAGTGACGGCTACCCAGCAGACTACTACCAAATAGTATTGAATTCCATAACAGCCCTATTGCTGTGTTTGCTGGAGGATGCACACTCCCAACGGAACCTCCCACCCACCCTCCATGAAGCGATAATAATCACCGTGCTTCCTAAGGAGGGAAAGGACACAACCAACCCAGCTAATTTTTGCCCTATTTCCCTGATTAATGCGGATGCCAACATTTTAGCAAAGGCACTGGCAGCTAGATTGGAAGAACTTTTGCCCTCCTTAATCCATCCTGCCCAGGTGGGATTCATGAAGGGTAGGACTAGCACAGACCACATAAGGGAGTTAATTACTCTGACAAAGCCATGGGCAGCCTTCCCACTCTTGAAGTGGCCATAGCAGTGGGCTTTGAGAAAGCATTCGATTCTGTGGAGTGGGAATATCTGCACACGGTGTTGGAGCAGGGTAATTTTAGTAACAAGTTCTGTACATGGATCCACATGCTTTACCAGGCCCCAACAGCAAGACTATTAACAAACAATATCCTATGAGAGCCCTTTAAGTTACATAGAGGGACTAGGCAAGGATGCCCCATGCCCTTACTATTTGTACTAGCTATGGAACCCCTGGTAGCTGCCATTAGATCTCACGTGCAGATCCAAGGTATTAGAATTGGGGATTTCAAATACAGCACTAAACTGTATGCTGACGACTGTTTGATCTTGTCTGAAGACATAGGTGAGGGCCTCCCACATATATTACAAATTCTACAATCCTTCGCCTCCATCTCAGGCTTGCAGATTAATATTAATTAATCTGAAATACTGCTACTTAATAATGTCCCCCTCCCCAAGGGGTGCAAACAGCTGGCTTAACATGTGCAAGCGCAGGAATCAAATACCTGGGAGCACAAATCCCCCAGCAACCTCTTTAAACTAGTCCCCAACAATCTTAACCCCCTTATTCAAACATTAAAAAGGGAGACTGAGAGGTAGACACATCGGAAACTGTCATTAAAAGGCAAAATAGAGTCCATTAAAATGATTGCTACCCCACAGGTTTTCTACATCCTATTGCACTTTCAAGTGGAAATTCTGGACATACGGTTTAAGAAACTGAACGAGATAATTAAAACTTTGGGTAATTTGAGAAGGCTAGTTTGTGGAGGAGGCAGAGAGGGGAGGCGTGCATGTGTGATCGAGTAAGAGGACAAGGGGAAGAGAGAGGGGAAGAGAAGAAAAAAGATGCAACAGGCAACGGTCTAAAACAAAATCGCATTAAGTCATCAACACAGGTGAGTCAAACATTCAGTCTGTAAAGCATTTCCAACATTTTCAATCCTACAACAGGTCCAACTTTAAAGTAAGATGTGCTATATTTATACTTCAATAAAAATGAGACATTTGCCTTCTGCACACTGTTCCAATAGAGAGGTAGTGTAGGCAGGGTTAGCAGGGCTGAGCTAGGGCGTATGGCACTAAAACCAGATACCTTATTTAAGCCACTGCTATCACTATTTGCACAAAGCCCCTAGTACTTTCACAGATATCTGCTCATATCTGCCCCTGAGCATCCCTTCTGTACAGGCAGTGAGGTCCCAAACGCTTGTGGCGAGGCAAGTCCCCCTGCGGTTTCAGTCGCCGAGAAAGGTGCGAAGATCCAAAATTACCAACGAGTGCACCACCAGCAGGAGAAACAATTACCTTGTGTCCTGAGGTCTAAATGCCGCAGCTGCAGTGCTCTCCAGGGCTGTGTGCCCTTCTGGGACAAGGGACTTCTGTCCTGAGGTCTACACGCCGCATTGGAGGACACCTGTTCTTACCTTCTATTTATCGGAGAGGATATTGCCGATTTTGACTTGTACCCAGCCAGTGAGATAACTATGGAACCAGCTCAGGGAGGTAGGGGACACAGAGGACTCTCGCAGTTGGGCTAGTAGGAGATCATGGTTAACTGTATTGAAGGCCTTAGTGAGGTCTATGAAGGTAGTCCCCACTAAGTGTCCTTGATCGAGTGAGTCATGAATAAATCTGGTGGAATCAACAAGGGCAGACACTGTGCTGTGCAGTTTTTGAATTCCATTCTGGTCTTTGCATTGAATTTGGTATTTGCCAAGGTGACCTATTAGTTGGTTGTAGACCACCTGTTCTAGGGCTTTAGAGATAGGTGGTAGGACTGAGATTGGCCAGTAGCTGGTGTGAGTGGTCTTGTCTCCACTTTTGAAGACTGGTGTTACAACCGCAGCTTTTCAGAGCTTGGAAACTGTCCAGAGATAAGCAATAGGTTGAGTATTCTCGTTAAGGGGATTAGGACCACTTCTATGGTGAGTGCTAGAAGTTTGAGATCTAAGCCATCACTACTTTGCCTTGATTTGCGAAAATGCTTGCATCAGGTATTTTTTGGCTTCAAGGGGTTTGATGACACTGAGATAGAAAGGCAGTGGTATTTTCAACATTTACAGGTTTCATACACATAAGGTATATACATCAAGGTATTTTATGACACAGTGCTATTGCATACTAAATCCAACAACGAGGAACACAGCCTGTTGTTTTACATCAGCTCAGAGGTCACCACAATAATCTCCCTGTACGAGGACCTGAGAGGGAAAATGAAAATTAAAGAGGACAATATAGCATAGTCAAGAAAGGGGAGGGAGGGTGCCCATAGGTGGCCAACCTTATGGACTAGAAATTGAAAAAGGATAGATTAGGCTAAGAAATAGAAGAACTGTTGCAATAGATTTAAGAAAAGGTCAGTTCTCAAGAGTGACAGGATCTCCCTGTCACATACCTCCCACCTTAAGAGGGAAGCAGTTATTTCAGACTGCTTACCACCATCCTGTCTCAGGAAGGAGTGGAGTTTTCACCCATTCATCTTCAGACGCTCTGTCTCAAGGTCCCTATTGATGATAAACATTCCATCATAAACACAGTGGATATTATCATGCTTTACCCTGAGGCGTTAACACATTTCTCAACGGAGATTACTGGTTCCGTCCCATCTCCTTTTAGGAAAAGTCCATATTTCTTTGACATAAATTCCTAGACCATATCTAGAAATGAAATCAGCATTTACATGTATTGTCCATGCCCTGTGGGACACAGTAAATAGATAAAGCTGAAGAGCTTAGTACCACAGCATTGTACAGGGATATTTTTTTCTCTCATTAGATGCAACCAGCAGAGGGGGGTATGATCAGTTACAACCTTAAATTTAACTCCCCACAAGTAATATTTCAGAGACTCAATAGCCCACTTCAGAGCTAAGCATTCTTTCTCTATGGTAGTATATCTTCTCTCCCTCTCATGTAGCTTCCTGTTGATATACATGATCGGATGTTCTTCCCCATCTATTTTCTGTCCCAATACCATTCTCTGATATATCGGTTTGAACCTCAAACACTTGGTTGAAGTCAGGGCTTTTCAATACTGGAGCTGTAAACAGAATGGCCTTGATATTCCTAAATGCTGCATCATAAATAGGTGTCCACTGAACCTTATTTGGGCACCTCTTTTTAGTGAGATCAGTCAAAGGACTAGTAATGGCTAAGAAATTAGGAATAAATCTCCGGTAAAAACCAGCCAAGCCTAGGAAAGATCTCATATGCTTTTTGTGGTAGGGATTGGGCTGTTTGTACTGCTGTAACCTTCTCTACCTCGGCCTTCACTTGTCCAAATTAACCCTAGCTATCTTGTCTCGGTCTTTGCTAGGGCACACTTAGCGGGGTTAATGGTCACTCCTGACTCCTTTATTGCTTGCAAGACCTGGAACAAGTGTCTAACATGGGTTTCCCAGTCAGGGCTGAATATGACTACAGCATCCAAATAAGCCACACAGCACTCAGTGTGTGGTCTTTGTGTGTGGTCCATAACATGCTGAAAAGTGGCTGGAGCCCCAAGTAGTCTGAATGGCATTGTGACAAACTGGTATAAACCAATTGGGGTGCTAAATGCAGTTTTATTTTGTGAATCAGATGACAAGGGGATTTGCTAGTATCCCTTATTAAGGTCAAGGGTGGAGATATACTGTGCATTGCCTAGCCTGTCAATAATGTTCTCTATTCAGAGCATTGTGTAGCCATTGAATAGTGACACATTGTTAAGCTTTCTAAAATCTAGGCATAGACATATCCCACCCTCTTTCTTTTCCACTATGACCATAGGTGAAGACCATGCACTCTTTGAAGGCACAATTATGCCTAACTGCTCTATTTTTTTTACTTCCTGAATCCCCTCATCCCTCACCTTCATGGGCAATCTGTAGGGCTTTTGATGTATGGGCTTGTCTTGCATGGCAGTTATGGTGTGCACAATTCCTTCAGCCCTCCCCTGGATGTTTGTGAATATGGGCTCAAATTCTTGTAATACTCCTTGCAAATCTTTCTGTTGCTGAGTCTCCAATTCAGGGTTTATCTGAATCTCCCCCAATGGTCCTGACTGCTCTAGCCTTTTATAGGCAACCTCCAGCTCTGACTCCCTAACTTCGGGATGGATATAAAGGGAGGGGTTAGGCTTCTCCCGCCATTTCCTAAGGAGGTTCAAATGGTAAATTTTCTAGGTGGGTCTCTTTCTGGGCATGCTAAGCTCATAGTTCACTGCTCCTGTTTGCCTCAAAATGGTGAAGGGGCCCTGCCATTCCATGAGTAGTCTGTCTCTGTGGAGGGAAGGAGTAACAACACTTTGTCCCCACTGAAATGTTTTAGTCTTCAAACCCTGGTTGTATCTTTCTGCAATTCTTGCCTCTGTTTTAAGCACTGGTATGCCAAGTTGATATACCTCACCAGGCATTTGCTTAACTGAGTCATGTACTCTATGACATTAAGATGTCCCCCCCCTTTACCTTCTTCCCAGTGTTCTTTAACCATATCCAGTGGCCCCCTCGAGTTCCTCCCATACAATACTGAAAAAGGGGAGAAACTGGTGGATGCTTGAGGGATTTCTTTGTAAGCGAAAAGTAAATAGGGGCGGTACCTATCCCAATCTTTATCTTCTTTTATATACTCCCTCAACATTCTCTTAAATGTCTGATTAAACCTCTCTATGAGGCCACCAGTTTGTGGGTGGTATGGTGAAGTACGCACTGCTACCACACCCAGCAGATGGTACAATTCTTTTAGCAGGTTACATTAAAATTACTCCCCTGATCAGTAGATATTTCCTGGGGGATTCCCATGTGGCTAAATACTTTTGCTAGCTCCTCTGCTATCCTTGAGGTGGTGGGTAGCAGGTAGAGTAATCACGTATGACCAATACAAATCTGTTACTCTTGGAACTCTTTTCCATAGGGCCCACTACATCCATGGCTATCCTATCAAAGGAGTTAGTCACAATAGGGAAGGGTTGTAGTGGTACTCTAGCCCTTTTTCCTGCCTGAGCTACCTTCTGACATTCAGCACATGCTTTACAGTACTCAGCTATGTTCTCATGGATAGAGGGAAAATAAAACCTGGGTAATATCCTATTCAGGGTACTATCTCTGCCTGCATGGCCAGCTAAAGGGATGTCATGTGCCACATACATGATTTGGGAGCAGAATTTTTCTGGAACCATTAGTTGGTCTACTACCGCTCCAGTTCTGTGGTTAGTGTATTCATACAGTATTCCCTGTTTTACAACAAACTGAGGGGCTGGTTTTTCCACTCCCTTCCCTACCTGTGGAAAAAAAGGGTTAAGTGAAGGGTCTGCTTTTTGTTCATGCTGTATATCACATTTAAAAGTGTATCCCAAGTCTGGCTGTACACCAGCATGAGTATCCATCCAGTCCTTCTTTAGCTTCCTCTTCTCCACCTCAGTTTTACAGTCCTTGCTAGGATCCTCAAAAACATCACCATCAAATGGGAACACAGATGGTAAATGTCCCTTCTTCACTTGAACTCTGGTGTTTAAAGCAACTACAGCAGAGTCCTGGGCAGCATGACAATGTATAAATGAAACAAAGTCTAGGTGGTCATGCTCGATAACAATTGGCACAGGTAGGCGAGGTACCAACCCCACTTCTACCTCATGTGTTTTTTCTTGAACAGTCATTTGTATGGTGGCTGTAGGGTAGCAATGGGTATTACTGTGCACACAGATAACTGCTGTATCCAGCCCTTTATTATTCCCAGTCACCAGATCTGCTAGCACAAGAGTCTGTCCTCTATCAGGACAGAGATCTCTTACAGTGTTATTCAAAGGGCTTCTGGGGTTCAGACTGAGACATGCCGGGGCACCCTTCTTATATGGGTTGACGTCAACCCAGTTGGAGTGGAGGAGGTAGCTGAGATAGTCTTTTTTTTTAGTTTAATCCACTCTTAATGGGAGGAGCTGACAGGCGGCTATGGCCCCTTCTTCGGGGAGCTCATCTCTCCGGCCCCGCTTACCCACGCTGATCTCTCTGGGTAATCCCCCATAGGTTGCCCCCCCCATGACAGGGCCAGGGGTGAGGAGCGTTGACTTTCTCCCCTCCCCCACATAGTCAGTGTCCAGATTCTGGGGTTCAGCGTGGGCATAGCCAGGGCCATCACAGAGCCTGCCAGCTCCATTTTTGCTTTTTCTCCCCGACCTCCTCCCCTCCAAAGTCATGTGCCGGATGCGTACCTCCCGACCTGTATCTCCCTCTAGCAGCTGCTAGCAGGAGATCAGTGGGCAGGATGGTAGTCTCTCCCTCCCTGAGAGAGGACAGCAGTCCTCTGGATGCTCGATCCTCTCTCGGCCCTGCTGACCACCCATGGTCCAGACTCATGGTGTGGTGTCCAGCACCTCAACCTCCAGTGCCACCGGGCCGGCCCAGCTGAGATAGTCTTGAGGCTGTGGCCAACATATTGTGATCTTGACCCAGGTCCAACCTGACTTTTGGCTGGATGTGTGGATCCAATAGGATCTGTAGTTGCTGAGATTATTTGGAGTTCCTTTGGGAGTGAGGACTTTCCTATGGCATTGAAAGAGACCTTGGTTAGACCCCTATTGAAGAAACCCTCAATGGACCCAGAGTGTCTCAGCAACTACAGACTGGTCTCAAACCTCCCATTCTTAGGTAAAGTTTTAGAGAAAGTGGTGGCCATCCAGCTCGAGATGCATCTTGCCTCCTCCGCCACTTCTGAGTGTTTCCAGTCTGGGTTTAGATCTGGGCACAGCACAGAGACCGCTCCAGTGAAGGTGCTAAATGATCTCTCAGTGCCAAGAGATAGGGGAGAGCATACCATCTTAGTCCTCCTCGATCTCTTGGCAGTGTTTGACACTGGACCATGAGGTGTTGCTGGACCACCTGCGGAATTGGTGTGGACTAACTGGTAATGCCATCAACTGGTTTAAGTCCTGCCTCATGGGTAGAGTGCAAAGAGTGATGATGGGGTTATCCTCATGTAATGCCCCAAAGTTGGAGCATTCCAGAAAAATAAAATAAAATAGATAAATTAAGAGTCCACAGGTGCTCAGGGTACCTGCTGCAGGTGTAGGCAGCAGGGTACTATGCTAAGGGGCCCCTGAAAATAAAAGATACATCTCCTTATAAAGAGAAACTGTAAAATAAATCAGAAAAGTGCCCTGTGCACTTACAGCATGGTCAAAAGACAGATTTTAATGGCAATAGATGTCACAATGGCCTGGATGGAATGTTGTGCTGAGAGGCTCATGCATGGCATTCCACTCCAGCCAATCTAGAACCCAGGAAGGTTTAAGTTTAAAAAAATAATTCTACAATTGGTCAGTTGTTGCTGGGCTGTGGAGTAGAGAGCATCACAGGAGTGCAACAGGGACTTGTGGCTTACCTGGGGTTGTGAAGCCGGTCCTGTTGACTCCGTGGTGTTTCCCCTCCTCCACTCCACTGAAGCCTCCCTGCTCAGCATTGGTCCTACGGTTGGTGGTGCCATTGGGGCACCACGAAGATGAAAAGAATGGCCGTTTGCCGCGGTTTGGGCTTAACAGCCCTCCGCTTTGTTGTTTTAGCCCCGAGTCATTTAAACAGTTTAATTTTTTGTCCCACGCGGTGGCAGAGAAGCGCCGCATTGCCGTCACTTCGACCATCGATTGCCTGCCATCCTCCCAATTGCCTGTCCATTTTCCCTCCCTCTGCCAGCATCCCTCCCGCCTCCCTGCAGCACAGCAAGCCCCAGAAGACCGCAGAGCGGTGAGTCAGCAGCAGCACAAGAAGAGTGCTGACCGCCTGTTTCAAAAGGAGAACTTTGTTGTTGTGAGCAACGCAGTAGGCAAGGAAAGCGACCAAGTCGCCAGGGACATCAGGTCATTGGACCCTTCATTTCATTATTCAAAGGGAGGCGGGGTTATCGACGCCTACAGGCGGGCCGAAAAGGGCCAGCACAGCGGCCTAATGCATATTAATTAGGGGGTGGAATTTGGGGTGGAGATTCGGGACTAAATGACAGCAGGTTCAGGGAGCCTGCAGATTTAAAGGGGCCCTGCCACTCTGCAGATTTAAAAGGGCAAGTCAGGCCCAGAAGTAAAGTAAGGCACCAGGCCCAGTTGCAAGTGGGGCACTAGGCCCAAAGTAACGTGGGGCACCAGGCCCAGTATAAAAAAGGGCATTAGGCCCAGTATAAAGAAGGGCACCAGGCCCATTATCAAGTGGGGCACCAGGCCCAGTATTAAGTGGGGCACCAGGCCCAGTATTAAGTGGGGCACCAGGCCCAGTATTACGAGGGGCACCAGGCCCATTATCAAGTGGGGCACCAGGCCCATGTTAAGTGGGGCACCAGGCCCAGTATAAGGTGGGGCACCAGGCCCAGTATTAAGTGGAGCACCAGGCCCAAGTTTTGGTAGGGCGTCAGGCTCGAGGTAAATGTAGGGCATTAGGCCCGAGGTAAAGCTTGGTATAAAAGGGGGGCCCTGGCCTAGCGGAATAGGGCAAGCCAGCCTAGTGGTACTGTAGGGAGGCCCCGGCCTAGCGGAATAGGGCAAGCCAGCCTAGTGGTACTATAGGGAGGTCCCGGCCTAGTGGAATAGGGCAAGCCAGCCTAGTGGCACTAAAGGGAGGCCCCGGCCTAGCAGAATAGGGCAAACCAGCCTAGTGGTACTATAAGATTCCTTAGCCACGACGTCCAGAAAGAGATCCTATTCAGGAAGACCCTACATTAAGGAACAGGGGTTCATCTAAGAGTGCTCGATTTGCCTATACTGTGAAACTACTGTAATTACTGTACTGCTTATCCTGAACTATTGCCCTAAGTACCTGAACTATTGGTCTAAGTACCTGAACGATTGTCCTAAGTACCTGAACTATTGTCCTAAGTACCTGAACTATTGCCCTAAGTATCTGAACTATTGTCCTAGTACCTGAACTAATGCCCTAAGTCCCTGAACTATTGTTCTAAGTACCTGAACTATTGTCCTAAGTACCTGAACTATTGCTCTAAGTACCTGAACTACTGTCCTAAGTACCTGAACTATTGCTCTAAGCACCTGGACATTGGCCCTTATCAGTAAGAATTACTCCTGAAGTTATAATTTGCCCTCTTCCAGCAAATTATTGTATCATTCCACAGTTCTTTGGGCATTTTTCAGTTATATGTTTACTATTGTATGAAGACAGTCTCAATCTTCTTCCACACTGCAGTCTCATAGTGTGGTCTGTAACCCCATGTACTCAGAATCAGTCTCTATTCAGAAGAAGATGTCCTCTCAGCATTCTTCACTCCTGTGGGATCATCCATTAGCTCATCACGTCCATCAGTGTCATCCGACGAAGTCGAGTCCGTCGCCAGTCGTACAAGTCGTACCCGCCATTTTCTTGTTTTCACAGCTTGAAAGTACGTCCGCCGACAAGCATCACGACAGCCGTGCCAGTGTCGTTCCATATGGTTCCTGTTCCAGATGTCCCGAAGTTGGTTGCCCTCTACAGAAGAGTGAGCTCATCCTGGAGAACCTAGTCTGCTCCCCACCTGGTCATTCGCTGAAAGTCGAGTCCGTTGAAGCCCAGTACGGGATGCGTCTGCAGTTTCTTTGTTTTGTGTTAGTTCCTGATCCTAGGATTGCAGAGTCAACCATCTTCTCTTCAGATTCTTATGGTTCCTGGTCCTGTCAGAGTTTCTTCCGAGTTCAGCTGGCCCTTGGAGTGCCGCAGCATCAGTCAGGTCATGGTAGTCCTCAATTGGATTCATCGCCATGTAGATCTTGATCTATCTTCATCCTTGGCAACCCTGGAAGTGGGTTTTGGCTGAGGACCCCTTTGTTTTCAGTGTGTTATTTCAGGAACCAGTCGCTCTGGTTCTACATTCTGGCAGCCTTGGAGAGAGTGGGCTTTTGCCGAAGAAATATATGGTCTGTTTACCAAACCTCTCACCACCCCAGTGGCCTTAACTAGGTCCTTGCTGGGAATTGAGATTAGGGTTCTACAGTTCTGTTTTACTTCCCTTGTAGCTACCAACGAAGAACGACGGTGTACACAAAGTCGCCGGATCTCTGGACTCTTGTAATATCTAGACTCTTATGGAAATGTGTGATGCTAATTACCCTAATACAGTGCTGAGTAGCTTATGTCACCTGATTCTCATTTAGAGTATTGAAGTATAGAATAGTGTCAGAATAAGAGTGGCATTAGGCCTAAAGTTTATTCTTGTGGTAATAACCTTAGTAGTGGTAGATAAAAGTATTTTTGTGTTTATTGCCCTATTGTTTTCGGGCAACCCCTCCTTCCTCTTGTGACTGTGTCTCTCTACCCTTGGTACAAAATAAACGCCCTGCGAGCATTGAAGCACTAAGTTGACTCCTGCCTCTCCTTGTCTGGGTAACGGTTATCCTATCCACATAATTCGGACCTTGGTGCCTCGCTCATCTCTTTTCACCACCTTTAGAGTAGTGCACACTTAACAGAGAACCTACCTCCAGCTCATCACATCACGAGCATCACACTCATCTAACCCAATGTCTCTACACTGTGGAGTTCCACAGGGGTCGGTCCTGTCACCCTCGCTGTTCTTGGTGTACATGCTTCCATTGGGAGACATTATCAGGTGGTATGGGCTTGGTTTTCATTGTTATGCTGATAACACCCAGCTATACCCGTCCTGTGCACCTAGAAACCAGATAGCGGCCGGCCTCTGTATTTAGCACCTTCCTGGAGAAGATCCAGAACTGGATGACTTGTAACTGGTTACTACTCAACCCAGAAAAGATAGAGATACTGCTGGTGGATCAGGCCTTTGATACAACAGAAGGAGGTCTGGAGATTCTCCTGGCCTAGTACTAGGGGTGTTCCCTTGACCCCCTCTGTTCGGGTTAAGGATCTGGGTGTGATCCTTGACGATGGTTTGACACTTGATGCACAGATATCAGCTGTCATCAAAAGCATTTTTTTACCATCTGAGGAACATTGCTTAGATCCACTGATGACCTGACCACCCTGGTTAATGCCTTTATAATGTCTAGGCCGGACTACTGCAATACCCTGTACCTGAAGCAAGCTATCTGGAGGCAATTTCCGCTATCTGCAGCTGGTGCAGAATGTGATGGCTAGATTGTTGACTGGCATTCTGAGATGAGATCATAACATGCCTCTCCTACACGAACTGCACTGGCTGCCAGTAAGGTGGAGGGTTGCCTTCAAGGCTGGATAACTGACCTATAAAGCCCTGCATGGGGAGGGGGACCAGCCTACCTGCAAGACCTCCTGGTTCCTCACTGCCCATCATGGACTCTCTGTCCCTCCGAGGGTTGCCTCCTTGTGGTTCCCAGGTTGAGGTTGTGGTACTCTGAGGACTGTGTATTCTCAATGGCTGTGCCAACCCTGTGGAACTCTTTACCAGATGCCTACGGGAGGCACCCTCGGTGGACACCTTCAAAAGAGGATTAGAAACATTCTTATTCAATCAGGCCTTTGATATTTGAAGAGCAAAAATGAACTGACTATTGTGTTATTGTAAATTATTTTATTGAGTGATAGAATTTTATACTGAACTCTGCTCTATGTCTCGATGTTGTGCATTGTGTATGAATTGTTTTTAAATGCTGTTAAGTGCCCCGAGCCTCTGGAAAGTGGCGCTATACAAATAAGGTTTCTATCTGTCTGTCTGTCTATCTATCTAGCTAGATATCTATCATATTGATTCTGTGTGACTGGGGTGTCAGCCATCCAAGGTCAACATATAGTATACCATGGGGGGTGGGATAGCTGCAAATGGGAACTGACGCTGCTCCTGTTAACAGGCCACTTTCCATGGTTCTGCATACATCATTAATATAGTGGATTGGCATAAAATTGGTACTATGTCCAGGCCTAAAGCCGCACTGCTGATGAGCGAGTAGATTGTATTTAAGTGAGTGGGCAACTGACTGCTTGGACATAATTTTTCCAGCAGTTTGCTCAGGGGGGAAATATTAAGATTGGGATGTAGCTATCAGAGGAGGAGGAGGAAGGGGTACCTGATTTAAAAACAGGCATAGTCTTGGCTATTTTCCTGATACATGGGTGGTGAGGGAAAGATTGAAAATCTTGGTTAGAGGCTGGGTAATGACACTGGCAACCACCTTCAAGAACTTTGGTTCATGCCCATAACTACATGCCCCCTTTTTTGGGGACATGCTGGACAGTCATTTGTATGTTTCTTTTATGATGACAATCCTCAGGTAGAAGGTTGGTGATTCCAGTGAGTGTCAGCATTAAACATCCTTCTTATGACTAAGGAACCGTATCTTTAAATAGAATAACCTGGTTTAGGTTTTGCAGTGATAAAGTAACACTGACATTTCTCACCTGCATGCAATAGGTTTTTAACTATTTTATATCATATGAGTTGCTACATTCATAAACTAGTTAAAAAACTGAAAAACAATAATTGTACAAAAAAATCAGTTTAGTGTTCTATAGTACTCAGAACACTTAGATTAGCTCAGGGATTCATTGTCTCGACCACACCTGCTAGATCTACTACTGAAAATAGGGAGCCAGATGGGGAAATTGTTGATTTCTCCTCTTTTTCAGATTGTTGTGCCTTACAAATGTAACAGGTATGTTAATCAGAGAAATACCTTTGAGCATAAAAATGCTAATTTACAACGGTTCTACGTCAATTAACACAGTGGTACAACATATCAAAACATACAGGCGCATACTGGAGTTAGTTTACAACAGGCAACAGGCGAAGAGAGAAGCAACCAAGGTAGGCATTGTCATAGAACACAGGACAAGACATGCGAGTCATAATAGCCCAGAGCACTGATGGGTTATGCAGTCAGACTACAGGGAGATAGCAGGAGAGTTTAGAGTGTTAGGTGGGACGGAAGGTGCAATTACTTGTGACAGCAACACGTGCCAGGTACGGGTGTCCTCAGCAGTTCGTTTTTTAATTGTCTAATTTTTGCAATCTCCTGAAGTGGCACAGTCACATCATTTAACCAATGCGGGGCCCTTATTGCAAATGAATGCATGGCCAGGCAAATTCTGCAGAACAGGACCAAGGGGTTGCCGAGGCTCGAATTCCTGGTGGCATAGGCATTTACAGAGGGGGTTAGGAGTATTTGTATCCCAGGGTAGGTGAGACCAAGAAGTGCTTTTGCTCCCATCAGACAGGTCTGATATTTTAGCCTATCGGTAAGGGGTAGCCAGTTAGTGAGGGTATAAAGTGCACATGTGTGGGTGGTTTGGGCTGCTCCAGTGACAAAGCGACATGCTTTGTTCAACACCATCTTGACCCCACTCCGAACAGTTCGTGAGGCAGCCCCATAGACCAGGATGCCATAGTCAATCATGGGGAGGCTGGAGCTAGTGACAGCCACTTTTTTGGCGTCAGTGGTAAGGTTATGCCTTGACCTATAGAGTGCTCCAAGTTTCCTACTGATACTGCAGACTAGCTGGTCATTGTGAGATGTGAAGGTGAGGGACTGATTTATCATGATGCCCAGGTATTTAAATGTGTCAACCTGGTCTAGGGTGGCACCCATTACATTGAGGATGGTGAGCAGAGGGACCTTGTTTCTTTTCTGTATGCTGGTGAAAAGCATTGTCTTTGTCTTTTTGTAGTTTGGTACCAATTTGATTTGTTAGAATCACTGTTAAAGCGATGCAAAACTGTGTTGTAGTTCACGTGTGAGGGCATCTTAGCTAGGTCCACTAGAACTGATTACTGTGTCATCCGCATATCGTAGCATCATTGAAGTGAGGCAAGCTACTGGGAGGGAGTTGATGAAGAGGGGTCCCAGTAGAGAGCCCTGTGGTACCACTATAGTGACTAGTCTGGAGTCATAGCAGACTCCATTGATCCTGACTCATTGAGAATGTTCAGTGAGGTAGCTGCTAAACCATTGAATAGTGTCGGCAGAGAGACCAAGTGTGTGCAGCTTAGTGAGTAAAAGTGTATGGTTAATCAAGCTGTATGCCTTGGTTAGGTCAATAAAGATAGATCTCACCAAACGGCCTTTACCTATGGACTCATGGAGGAAGTTAGTGTATTCCACAAGGGCTGTGGTGGTGGTGCTGTGCAGCTTGTGGAAGCTATGCTGGTGGGCACAGAGGAGGTTGTACTGGCTGAGTTGGGATACGAGTTAATCAGAAACCATCCTCTCCAGGGCTGTAGACAGAGGAGAGTATTGATATTGGTCTGTAGTTGGAGACCACAGTATGTTCTCCTGTCTTGTGCACTGGGGTTACGAGGGATGCTTTCCAAAGTTGAGGGAATTGCGAGAATCTAAGGCAGATATTGAATAATTTGGTTAGGGGGTGGACTAACTCCTCAAGTATGATGGCCACTAGTTTCACATCTATGGTGTCCCCCCCCATTCTGGTTTTATGCAAGGTATCTTCGCTGGCATTGCTGGATTGGGTAGGAATAGTCCAGATGTATGTAAAAAAATTAATATTATCAAGGAATAGCCCTCCTTTCAATCATGTCAGTCAGAAAACCCATTTCTGATCAGAACCAAAAGCAATGTTATCAGTATTAAGACCTTACCAGATCCAAGTCTCTCCTGGGGTATAGCAGTGTTGTCTCCAGGGCTTTGCTCAGTGTTAAAAGCTGCAGAATATTCAAGTTTTGTCTGTACTGCTTCCTCTGTATCCCAAATGCCTTGTAGGAAAGGGTTCTCAGGAGATAAATCTAAGTTTTTTATTAATATTCTTTTTACCACATTGTGGGTTGATATATAATTTGTATCCAGATCTTCAGGTATACTGACATTTCTAATATTTCAGTATCTCTGCTGTCCATATAGCACTTCAATTTTCCTCTGCATATTGTATGTCTAATGTATATCTGCAATGAAACCTCGAGCTGAGTAATCAGCAAAAACACTGAGATCATTGGTTGTAAGTTTCAACTTGTCCTCGGTTGTTTTAACTTATTTGTATAGAAAGTCAGCCTTTTGTGCCTCCAAAGGCATCATATACTTAAGAGCTGGGTGTGCAATGAACAAATGAAAATGTTCTAATTCTTGCCCCTCTCATTATTAAGCTCCAGGAATTTGCAGTGTCAACTCTTGCACTGCTCCTTAGTAGCCAGACTGAAAGTTATCCGAATAATGGCAGCCCCTAAGCTTTGCAATAATCTTAGGTCAGCTCTCCATCTACATCTCCCCTCATGGTTTGCTAAAATTGCTACATATTTTGGACAGGTCTTATTGAAAGGTAAGCCACTGCTTTTTCGAAAAGCTGACCAAGAGTACACTGGCATGAAAGTGGTAGGGTCTCAATTGGTTTAAATGATATCATCTGTTTTTTTTAGGTGCACAGACTCTGCAATGGTTTCTCTGAGACACCCTAACTCTCCCCTGTGGGTAGACATGGAATTGGTTCTACAGGAACTCATACCTTAACTGTTTTCTTAAATTCTGCAATTCCTAGAGTGCTGCAGGGACATCGTACTTTAGCAGATTCAGTTAAGGGATGGGGAGGGTGCTAGAAATAAGTAAAAGCTACACTAACTCCTGTGGTATGCACCTCCCTCTGGATCAACCCTATCTGTAAATGAGGGCATTTCCTGGTAGCATGGAATGACAAGGGTATTCAAAAGATAAAGAGTTATTGGCCATGGGCACACAACATCTAGATTTTTTTACCACTCCTAAACTAGGTATGGTCTCAACCAAAGCGAGTTTTGGAAATACTGTATTTGCAAATGCATAGTACGTTAACCACGCATTTGGCATCACACAGGCACCCACAACTGGGGGAGGGTATTCCCTTGCTCCTTAAATGGGCCTTGATAACTACAGCCAAGGCAGGTTGCACTGACAACACTAACCATGACTCACTTCCCCTGCAGATTCAAATGGCTCAAAAGATATGGAAAGGGGAACCTGTGGTACATCTTACAGAGAACAAGTGGTCAATCTGTTGGTTTACTGCAAGTGTGACATTTACTTCCATATCCCTAGTTGTCTATCCATGTCACAGCGTTGTCTTGTTTGGATTTGATATTTATCTGTTTCAGAGCTAATCATACATCCTATTTTGGTAGCATTTGCAAATTTATGAGATCATGATGTACTGTAATTACCATAGCCATAAAAAAGGTAATAAATAAACCTATAAACAAGACAGATTCCTGGGGAATACCAAGTAGCACTGGTCTTTCTGATTGACAAATGGCCACATATTTTTACTCTGTTTTCCTTCATTGAGCCAATAATTTATCCACCTCACTATTAGCTAGGATCGTCAGGTAGACTGGATGGCCTATAGGTCTTTTTGTGCTTGTCAATGTCCATGCTTCTAATTTATGATAAAGCTCTTCCACCCATGCCAACATAGTAATTGAAAGTTAGAAGGGATTCCAGTTACCTCAGTTCTGCCCCTCCCCACTTCATAAGCAGGGATCAACAAGAATGCAATGCAAACACAGTCTAATTTATAGTGATTTCCCACCCACCCTACTACTAAAGGTACCCTGTTAACTCAATTAGTAAGCAGAACAATGTCCAAGCTTACTGTGGTGCCAGCCTGGATACAATTCAATGCAATACTGCAGCATACTGCAGTGAAGTTCCTACTGTAAACCAAGCAATTTCAATGAACGTGAATACCTTTTGCCATGCAGTGAGTTGAGACACTGTGTTGAATCCTAGCCTGCACTACTGTACCTTGATGGCCTGCACTATTTAAATGTCCTCCATCTCCATGGGAAGGTTGCTTCATAGATTCTTCACCCTGTGGGACACAAAGTGTCTCCTAATGTTACCCCTCAATTTACCGTCTTTTGGCATCAGGGAATGTCCCCATATCCTGCTCCAGCTGAGTACACCAGATATATAGGCTACTTATCTGTAACCGCAGTTCTACTATGGGTGTTCAGTTCACATCCACACTTCGGTAGACTCCTAATGGTGCTCCAGAAGGAGGGCGTAAGGCATGCAATCCAGTTTGGTGAACAGAAATTATAGGCCTGAAGCCCTGAACGCAGCATCATGATGATCGAGCTTGTTGATGCTGTAGTGAGATATGAACGTGTGTAATGGACCAGGCAGCAGCACTGCAGATCTCCTCTGTCAGGAATGTAGCTGCCAGCAGCCACATGGGCAGCCGCATGCATGGTCGAATGAGCCTTCAACCCCTTAATCCCTAGCAGCCATGCTGTGTAACACAGATTGATGCAATACGTGCTTCACCGATCGTCTCTTTAGCTGCCAAGTGGCCCAGGGCAGCCTCAGTGCAAGTCATGAACAGCTGGCAAGCCTTGTTGCAAACCTCTGCTATGTGTTCTGTGTAGTAAAGGAGCACCCAGCATATGTATACGGCATAGAGCACACGCTCCATATCCGATTCAGGCTTCGGTAAGTAGGCAGGGATATAGAACATCTGGTTAAGGTAAAACTCTAAGACTACCTGGGCAGGAATTTCATGTGGAGTAAAAGACCAGATTGTCCTTGTGAAAATCCAGATATGGACACTCCACCAAGAGTACCAAGTGGTGGACAAGTGGAACACCCTGCCAGAGGAAGTGGTGGGGGCTGAAACAATCACGGGATTTAAGAATGCATGGGATAGACATAAAGGAATTCTAGAGGTCAGGGGTAAGGGGCAACAGACTTCTAAGAAAACAAACTGAACTTACAAGCTCAAATGGGCAGACTGGGTGGGCCATAGGCCCTTATCTGCCGACACTGTCTATGTATCTATGTAGTACCTGGAGCTTACTCAGCCACTTGGCTGAGGTGACAGCAACAAAAAATATGCCTTTCATGGCAAGTGTGAAATCTCACACTTGTGGATTTGCTCAAATGGTTTCCATTAGCTCACAAATACCAGCAGTAGGTCCCACGGAACAGTGGTTTGCATACCAGAGGGGACAAGTGGTTCAGGCCTTTGAAAAAGTGCTCCACTCCTTTCTACTGCACAGGTCTGGTATGCAGAAATGTCAGTCAGTTGCACCTTAAGGGTCATGGCTCACAAACCATATTGAGACAGGGAGGATCTGTGCAGGCTTGCAATGAGATCAATATCCTGCGCACCAGGAGAACCACTTCCACTGCAACACATAAGTTGCAGCTCACGGCTAAGAAACAGAACTTGTGAGAGAGAAAACTGAGAGAGGCAGCAGATGGCAACAATTTATCTGGGCAGGTCTGGCTGGGGGGAAGAGGGCTTACGTGAGCTGGCAGGCAAGGCAGCAGAAGGGGAGAAAGGCTCAACTTTGAGAGAGAAACCAGGGAATGGAATGCCAGGGTTGGGGATCAGTCAGTCAGACAGTGCATCACACTGCAGTTCAGTCACTCACTGAGACAAGTAAGGGAAGGGGGCATGGAGAGGCAGGTGATGTAGGACTTGATCAAACAGTAGTTGCAGCCTACTGGGAAAGGACGAGAGCGGAGGACCTAGAGGTGAAGACGCACCTGAAAGGGCTTGGGACTGATGGGCAGGGCAGCAGAAGATCGCTGGTGTCGGCTGTGGGCAGGCTAGCAGACAGACTCAAATTTCAGAGGAAAGACCAGGTGGTGGGTGGGTGGTCAGTTAGTGTATCACTGACCACTCAGTCACTGACTGAGACAAGTAAGGTAAGGGGGCAAGGGGAGGTGTTCTCTGGATGGGAGCAAAACAGCAGGACTCAGGGCAAAGTGCAGCTGTAGCCTGCCTGGGGAGGAGGAGACCAGGAATCAGGGGTAGAATTTAACGGAAAAAAAAATGTGTTAATTTTGTGGTTTTCATAAAGAAATTCAGTGTATTTTAATGATCTACCATTAAAAATATGAAAATCTAATCAAATTGGGCTGAATACCGTATTTCAAGGTGGAATACCAAAATTCTTACTCTGGTAATCCACCAAAAATACCACTTTTTTTCCCCTTAAATTCTACTCCGCATGCATTTGCCAATCTGTCATCCTGTTGTTCGTAAATATTCACTGTATTGCTGTTTGGTTTTTGTAATGCCTTGTCTCTCCTGGGTCACATCCAAAAATAGGCACTGTGTCTGTCTAGTGTGCTTACCTGGTCAATAAAAGCTAAATAAATAAGACTTTTTGTATATTTCTAGGAGCTGGTTTGTACAAAAATCAAATATGGTCACCTTAGCAGTTACAAACAAACCAAAAGGGCCACTCCGAGAATGTGATGCTCACAGTACCAAAGTTATGAGTAAAAAAAAAAAAAACTGCCACAACATGCTTCAGCGTGAATAAATAAACCATAGGCTGGTTGTAAGTATGAAAATGTCTTATTTAGTAAGAATAAAATAGTGAAAAACTTACAGAGCAGAGCAAGTCCTCCAAGACTGACCACAAAATGTAATCAAAAGTAATTTCAATGAAGGGCAGCAGCATAATAAAGTATTAAAACGTAATTTCAGTGCCTGCAAGCATTGCTGCACCACATCATGCTAATACATAAGTATCCCGCTTGCACTTTTTAACAGGATTTGTCTCTTTTTTGTAAGACTGTTAGCCAGTACGGCGTGCTAGAGGCACTCTTCCAATGTGTTTTGTTATATGTAACTGTATTATACTCTATCTCATGTATTCATGTCACATTGTTTGCCGGTCTGCGGGCATTTACTGTTCTCTGTATTTGAACTGTGTGCATACTGTGATACTTCGTACTCTCCCAGACTATGCTTGTAAACAGGCATTTACTTACCTAGGATACCCTACTCGGTAAACAAAATCTAATTAAATAAATAAAGAAACAGAAATGACGATTAGCCATCCATATCTGATCAGATCCTCTGGACACTGTTTACAGCAAACCTTTTCAGAAAGACTGATCATTCAAAACATTTAGAATACAAAATAGTTCACCTGTTTTAGAACAATTGTGGTTAACAACTGCTTAACAAACAAGGTTGTATCAGTTAGTCAGTTTTAACCCAGTGTAAGACAATATCTAATAAGCCCATTTTCATACAAAGCTTATCTTTCACTGCATTTTAAAGTAAATCCATTCTGCCTGATGGATTGGATAGAATGGTGGACTGGCAAGGGGTTATAGAGCCTATTGTCTCACTATTACTGGGGCGAATCTAGCCCAGGCCTGTAGTGGCCATGAACCATTATTATCTAATGGCAGTTCAGTGTCCTGTGTAAACTGTGTTGTGGGTAGTCTTGGTCCAGCTGGTTCCATGTCATAACAGCAATCACAAAATAGTGATCGCCGTTACAGCGAGTGTACATCGCCGAAAAACCATAACGGCGCTGTACATTCCCAGTGCTGCAAGTAGGGCGACAGTAAATCTTAATTTTATTATTAATGCAGGGGGCTGTGACCGTCACACCCCCCTAAATAATGATTACTATCTCCGGGGGAGGGTGCATGTTGTTGGGGAGGGGGGATAACCTTGGGAAAAAAATAAACACCCGCTCGCTAAAAGCACAAAATATTGTGTTCCTTCCCAGCCCCGAACCCTGAACCCTCCTCACTGTAGCCGGCCATCCTCACCACCACACCACATGGCCAGCTCAGCAGCCTCTTGCTGCACTACCTCTCATATAACTTTCCTCCTCTTCTGCTCCTTGACCTGTGGTTCCATTCCGGTCACCTTCCTGTTCGCCCATCGCTACCCTTTCAGGGTAACTCACATAACGAGCGCTGAACCTGAGTCGCTCATATCTGAGTCGCTCAAGTTCAGGCGTTGTTATGACGTTATATCATCCAGCTCCTAAATTAGGGATGGACACATAATAAAACCACATACAAACTGGTATCCTAGTTTGCAGTACTACCTGAAAGCTTAAGGACTAAACGGTCATGGAAACTATTGTCTATCCCACTACAAGAACAACTAGAGAATGCAAATAGAATAAGTAGATATAAATATCTATATATGTATATCTAAAAGTGTATATATATATATATATAAATATATATATATATATATATATATATTAACTGGGGATTCTGCAGTGCTTTCCTTCCACTTCAACTCTCAAACTTCGGAAGTTTGAACTTCAAAAATGGCCTGTGGATTATTTCTGCTCAACATCTGTTTCCAAGGTGTATTTTCCTGCCCTTCACCACCATAATACAACACAGACTGACAAGGGTAGACACAGCTAAGCTTACTTCCCAAAATTATTTAACGAATACATATATTGTATACATAGTAAAACAGAAGCATACTATGGGATATGTCCCACTTGATAAGGATAAACCTCTAATCACTTTTATGAGCTGCAATCCATAGCACATACCATACATGGACAAACATATTTATAATAAAATATTACCTTAGCTATTCAGATTAGTTCCTCAATTCAAATCAGGTCAATTTTTATTCAAAGAGATAAAATATTTGGTGCCAGCACTCAGTTAGGTACCTCATTTTACAACAGTAAACAGATATGGAAGCAGGTTCACAACAGGTCATGGGCAATAACATATTCAGCTGCTTGTTGTTGAAAGACACTTTCCTAATACATTGTCCATTTACATTACTCCCAGTAAAACTTTTAAAGACAAATGAATGCCATGGTTAGATTTTTATATCCAGAAATTCTGTTACTAGTATGGTACATCTCATAGAAAGTCAGTGACTACCATTTAGTCTAATTTTCAGAAACTGCATTTTGCGGATTGGATATCTCTGCACATTCTGTGCAGTGTCGAGGGAAAAAAAAATTGATAGATACTGTATTTGTTGCACTTTCTATAGCCGCACATATATGTATTTACCAGCACAATACCTTTTAAGTCATATTTGAAAAAAAAATGGAAAAGACTAACAAAAGGTGCATGAATGGTGAGCAGCCCATGCCTTCCTTCCCCAGCAGTGGAGGCCTTTACCTTGGCAGTATTCTCTACACTCAACTAGCTTCATGGTAGGCTTGAACTGCTTTCACGTGAAACACATTTTCTCAGATGGAATGACAATATACTGCCACCATGTAAGTAGGCAAGTAGGCTGAAAACCTTATTTTTGGAGGGGGGCCCAGGAACAGACAACATTTAAGTTGCAGTAATTACACAGTTACATATAAACACAAATGACAACAAAGCATACGTAATTTATAAATATGACACTACACACTAAAATAATTTAATGTTTTTTTGAGGTACAGGTAAAACTGTCTTTTAAAGCTTGGGGTAGGACAGAGTTTGGGTACATCAGGAAGCTTGATCCATCTTTCAGTCAATCCACGAGCAGCCAGCAGGTACAGTACTCTGCAACACTTCCATATGCGCATTTTTAGAGCAGAGTTACTATATGGTACAGCTTCCTGTCGGTAGAAATGGACTCAGTCAGTTGGGTAGCTGGTAGATGATGCAGTGGTGGGAAAGGTCACTGCCAGATGGGATGAACTTGCACAGTCTGTTGGGAAGTTCATCTTAGGGCTTTAGTGTAGTCCTAGACGAGTTGTATAAGATGAAGCCCTGTTATCCATTATAGGCATAAGGAAGTGCAAGAAAACTTGGATTCCTATTTGCACACTGGAGACAGTTTTTGCTCATGTATCTTACCAACTGAGTGTAGCAGCTGATGTATTACTACTCATATTCCTCTATAATAAAAACAAGAAAAAAATACTATGCTCCAATCTTGACCCTTCTACAAGGGTAGGATGGTGAAATGGCTTGCTGTGAAACAATACATTTTAGAAAGAAAAATGTTTTATATAGTTTCACTGATCATAAACATACTGCATATAGAGCATTAGAAAGGGAATATGAATATTTCTGGACCATACATTTAGCTTGAGACTTGTTTTGCAGGCATGGCAATCACCATTTGTTGAACTAACACAATAATGACGACAAAACTTTGCATCACAATTCTAAAGGGTCATTCTCACATTCAGTTCAAAGTAGACAAGTGCTTCATTTTAGTGTAAAAATGGGAAGGAAATACAATTTCTACAGCGAAGAACTAGTAGAGACAGACCAGGAAAGAGACTTTGGGGCTATCATAGATATAAAATAGTGGCTCTTAAAGGGCAAGATTCAGCACAAAGACTCCCACACTCAAGTGCGGGGCTGGTCCCGATGTGCACTTTGTGTGCAAAAACATCTTGGTTTACTTACTGGTCACTGTAATATAGCAGATTTTATCAGACTCATTTTGATTACTTTTATGCTGACAGCTTCTTTTACTGCAAATCCCAGAACCCCCTGCAGCTGATATCAGAATGGTAGGCAGCAGCGGAACACTCAATAGCCCGCAGTACATTTTAGAGCTGTTATAATCTCTGATCAGATGTTTTCCGGTTCTGCTTTCCTCCAGGTACCAAGTACTGTCTTCTGTGACTGTACTCAGCCAGGGTGGACATCAGGATCAGAAAACAAAAGATAATAGCTTATATAAACTCTAACATGATCTGTAGGCTATTGAATTGCCCACTGCTGCCTACTGCTCTGATGTCAGCTGCAGGAAATTCTGGAATTTGTAGTAACTGAAGATGTCAGTCTAAAAGTAAAACAAAATTAGTCTGAAACACACTATTATACTACAATAAACAGTAAGTAAACCAAAATGTTCTTGCACACGAAGTGCACATTGGGACCAGCCTCACGTACGAGTGTGGGGCCCTTGGTGCTGACTGTTCCTCTTTAACTTTGTGAAGCAGTAGTGAATAAAAAACTAATATAGAAGCTGACGGCAGATAAGGGCCGCAAGGCCCATCCAGTCTGCCCATTTTTTCTACCTTATGGATGTGCCACAGGCTTTTACTCTGTCAGTGGCCTATCTATTCATACTCATCTGTATTGCTCCCTTATGCCTATCCCATGCCTGTTTGAAGCCCTGCACTGTATTCATATCCACCACTTCCTGAGGTAGGCCATTCCATGCATCCACCACGCTTTCTGTGAAAAAGAACTTCCTCACATTATCTCTTAATCGGCCTCCCTCTAATCTCATGCTGTGTCCTCTTGTCCTGCTATTTTTCTTATATTGAAACATGTTAGACTCTTTCATCTTGTTAATACCCTTAAGATGTTTGAATGTTTCGATCATATCACCTCTCTCCTTCCTTTGCTCTAGTGTATACATATTGAGCTCCGTTAATCTGTCCTCATATGTTTTCTGATGCAGTCCCTGCATCATTTTGGTTGCCCTTCTCTGGACTGCCTCCATTTTGTTAATGTCCTTGTGCAGGTGCGGCCTCCAGTACTGCACGCGGTACTCCAGGTGGGGCCTAACCAGTGTCTTGTAAAGAGGGATTATTACCTCCCTCTTACGACTTGTGATACCCTACTAATACACCCCAACATCCCTCTAGCCCTACCTACTGCTTTAGTGGTCTGCTTGGAAGATTTCAGGTGATTTTTTGATGATGATGCCCAAGTTTCTTTCTTCCCTTGTGATTGCCAGCAACTCCCCTTCCAACCTATAGGTAGCTTCAGGGTTTCTCTTCCCTATGTGCATGATCTTGCACTTCTTTGCATTAAACCCTAGTTGCCACACTTCTGACCATTTTGTCAGTTTTTCCAGATCTCTTCGCATTCTGCCCACTCCATCTGAATCATCTACTCTGTTGCAGATCTTGGTGTCATCTGCAAACAGACAAACCTTCCCCTCCAGTCCATCTGCAATGTCACTGATGAAGATATTGAAGAGGACTGGCCCCAGAACTGATCCCTGAGGTACCCCACTTGTGACTTGCATCTCTTCTGACTGTATACTGTTTACCACCACTCTCTGTTTCTGCCCGCCAACCAGTTTGCTACCCAGTTACCAACCTCTGACCCACCCCGCGCCTACCCAGCTTATTAATCAATCTTCTATGTGGAACAGTATCGAAAGCTTTGCTGAAGTCAAGGTAGGCAACATCAACTGCACCCCCTTGGTCCACCACCCTGGTTACCCAGTCAAAGAAATCTATGAGATTAGTTTGACAGAACCTTCCTGTTGTAAACCCATGCTGTCTTGGATCATGTGTGTCTATGGATTCAAGGTGTTGCACTATCCTTTCTTTAAGGAGTGCCTCCCTAATCTTGCCCACTACTGAGGTAAGACTGACTGATCTGTAGTTCCCTGCCTCCTCCCTGCTGCCACTCTTGTGGAGCAGGATCACATGAGCCCTTCTCCAGTCTTCTGGGACCTCTCCTGCGCTCAGAGTCTCACTAAACAGTTCTGCTAATAGCACATTGTATTAATCAGCTATTTACATCAGACACACTGGCAGAGACCTTGCTAATAGACTCAAAGAACACTACAGAGCAGTCAGAAATGGAGACACCAATTAACCCATGTCATTCCAGTTCACTTCTCACAGCCATAATGTTAATGATCTCTGTGCCCTTCAGCAGGGTTCTGGCCAGAGATAGAAATCTAATAGCAACACAGATAATGTTGGCAGAAAAAAATCTCCTGGTCCATCTAGTCTACATAGTTTTGCCTTACTTTGCCCTGAGATCAACTGTCTAGATTGGATTTTCACCCTCACCTCTATCCTCCATACCCTGACTTACTGCTACCACCCTCCAAGTAACGATTGAGCAACTTACTTTGTTCAACCTGTGCTTGAACCCAATTCTGCCCTCTTCCTCTGCTGACAGGCTGTTTCATGGCTCAGCCACATTGAATCATGACTGAATCCCCCCGCCAGTGTAAATTCATGTCCCCTTGTTTTCGACCTGCCATTCCTGCTAAATAGTTCCTCTCAGTTTACCTTGTTTGTTCCTTGCATGTCCCATCGTGTCACCCCATCTCCTTTCTGGCCTTCAGTGAGTATACATTCACTGCCCTGAACTGATCCTCAGAGGATCTGCCCTGAATCACACCATCTCCATCCTGTCTCTGTCTTTCCTTAGGTTAGGTGGGTACTTCAGAACAGAGCACTGTCTTCCAGATGGGATCTCACCGGTGCTCTACAGAGAGGTAGTATTACCTCCTTCCTCCTGCTACTGAAACCCCTTCCAATACACTCCAACATTGTGGTTGCTTTACTGTAGGCCTCGTTATATTGGCTTTTGTGATTTTTTTTTGATTTAATTAGTCACTTGTGATGACACTCAGGTCCTTTCCCACTGTGAAGTAGCGACCAACTTAACCCCTCCCATTCAGTAGTATTTCCTGGGGTTTCTTGCTCCCTGTGTGTATCACCTTGCACTTTTTGGCATTAAATTTCAATTGCCAGACCTTGGACCACCTCTTTAACCTTTGCAGGTCCCTCTACATCTCCATTACCCCTCCTCGCTATCTAGCCTGCCACACAACTTGGTGTCATCTTTTTTTTTTTTTCAACTCTCTTTTTTCCCTCCCTGGTACGGGCAGGGGATTTACTCCTTCTCAGTGCCTGAACCTTGCACCCAGCATCCCCCCATGTAACTCGGACTGGGGAGGCCCACAGCTTTCCCCCTGTGGCAGGGCTCCCTGAAGGGAGAAACCGAGATCAACTAGAGGCCCCAGCCGAGACTTGCACCTGGGGCATCATTCAGACGGAGGTCTGGGAGCATCACAGTGCTGCCGGGCAGAGGTCTTTTTTTTCCGTTTAAGGTCCCCAGGGGTGTGGACATGCATTGACGTTGGCACGGGCCTGGTGCGTTTCTGCACCCCACCTACAGATGTTCACACGCCCAGCCTCCACTGGGTGTTGCTGCCTTCCTGAAAGCCACAACCCTCCCCCCCTGAGGACAGCTGTCCTTGGGATGCTCATTCTACATCCCCCAGCTGCCCCTCTGATACTCTGCGCTTGTTTCTAAACACGGGTTGCCGGCGCTGCATAAGACAGCACGACCACTGCACCAGTGGGCCGGCTGCTTAGTGTCATCTTGCCCTGTATTCCATCCCCTATATCACAGAGAAGTGACCCCAGTGGTACCCCACTTGTGACCTCCCTTTCTCCCGATTTGACTGTTTACTATCACTCCCTGTTTTCTCCCCCTTCAACCAACCTCCTACCAATCTAACTAGGTTATTTTCTGCTCCCAGATCCTTTAATTTCTTCAGCAACCTTCTGTGTGGCACTGAGTCAAATGCTTTGCTGATGTCAAAGTAGAGTAAATCCACTGCTTCTCCCTTATCCATTTCCCTTGTTAACCACTCGAAGAATACTATCAGGTTGGTCTGCTATGACTTCCCTGCCATGAACCTGTGCTGTTTATCATTCTGGAGCCCATTTCTGTCCAGATAGTCCACTAGGTTTTCTTTGACTAGTGTCTCAATCAGTTTATGTACAATGGAGGTAAGACTGAATGGCCTGTAATTTGCAAGTTCTTCCCTGTCCCCTTCCCTGTGGAGTGACTCCACGTCTGTTATCTTCCCTTTTCTCTGAACCACCATCACTGTAGTGAGCTACTGAATAGACAAGCCAGGGGTTCAGCCAGTTCCAAAGACAATTCCTTAAGCACCCATGGGTGCATCCTAATTGGCCTTGGAACCTTTCAGGGCAGCAAGCCCTTTTCTAACCTTCTCACCTGTATTTACCATCTGCCCTATTTCTGAGATCCCACTCACAGCAACCTCTATGTTGCTTTCCTGCCGACACCTACTATCCTCCACTGTGAATACTGAGAAGAAATAGTCATTCAGAAAGGCTGCCTTCTGCTCGTCCTCCTCTACCACCTAGCCCTCTTGTATCAGTGTAACAATTCCCCTTTCGATCTCCCTTAAGTACCTGAAGAACTGTTTTGCCCTACATTGGCCCCCTTCTGTAACATACCGCTCTGTATCTGCTTCTGCATCCCTAATGGCCTTCTCTGCCCCCTTTATCTCATTCCTTGTACCCGTTTCGCCTTGTAGTTATTAATGGCCCTTTGTCTGGCCCTCACTGCCTCCCCGACCTTCTTAGAGAACCAAATTGGTCTCTTGTGCCTGTTACCCTTGGTAACCGTTCTCAAGCACTGTTCAGTTGCTTTGAGAATGGCCCCTTTAATCTCTCCCCAACTCTCCTCTACCCCCTGATGTTTGTCCACTCCAACTAACTTTTCCTTGACTAATTTCCAAATCTTATTAATGTCTGCTCATCGGAAATCTAGAACCACACCCTTTGATGAGGGTATACCCAGGGCTAGTTCAAACCATAAGTTGCTAGGGTCACTGGACCCCTGTGGTTCTCCAACCCACACTCCACCTACCTTTTCTAAGCTGTGCATACCACGTTGAGAATGGCAACCAGTCTTGTGGGTTACCTGACCAGCTCAGTATTATTACTCAGTTTTATAAAGGTGGAAGTAGGCCTAGGCCCATCGAGACCACCCTCCTCACTCTTGTGGGGTGTATTCAGGTTTCTGTCCCCAGAAGGAGTTTATCCAGTTCAGTTTTAAATTTCTGAAATGTATCAATTTCTACAATATGTTGGAGTAGGGCATTCCATAACCTAGTAGCCCTTACTGTGAAGTAGTGGCTATGTTTGTTCGTGACCACCCTAGGGATATAAATCTGCCCGTTGTTGCATCTGAGATTTTTGGGTTTATCAGCATATTTAATATTACAATCATTCGTTAGACTGGTACCCTTTAAGATATTGAATAATAATAATAAATCTCCTCGGTTTCCCCTTAGCTGTAAATCATACAAATCTAAAGCTGATAGCCTCTCCTCATATGATAAGTCCTTTACCCTCGGTATTAATTTCGTGGTCCTTCTTTGCATACTTTCTATAATTTTAATGTCCTTGTTAAGATATGCGGCTCAAAAACTAACAGCATAGTCTGTATGTGGTCTGATAAATGATTTGTATAACTGAAGAATACAATTTTCATTTCTTGTAATAAATGGCCTCTTTATGGATGCTAAAATGTGGTTCCCCATCTGTGCTACTTTCCTACACTGGTTACTTGACGTGAATTAATTATTGACAATGACCCCAAGGTCTTTTTCAGATTTTGCTGTTTTAATGATGTTGCCATATAATAAATAATTGGCGCTCGGATTTTTGGATCCCAAGTGTGTAACTGTACATTTGTCAATGTTGAAATTCATTTTGTTGTTGCTGCACCAGCAGTCAGTCCTGCAGCATATCTACAGGTAGCACAGTCTGACTTCTGCCGCTCTTAGATGCTGGAGTGTCCCAATCTACATCAGTTAGATAGAGATCCCCACAACCACTACCTCCCCCCTCAGTGACCCTCTTCTTGATATCTGTCCCCTAGCTCCCTAACTCCCTCGTCTCTCCACCATGTGCAACTTTTTCCCTGATGTTGTCATAAGGTTTGCTCACAGCAATTCTGTCTTCCAATTTTCCTTCCCCCGATGGACCCATCCTCTACCTCCTCAATGCTTTCCTTGACATTGAGAACTATCCCGTCTCCTTTTCACTTACCACTATCTCTCCTATACATGGTATATAACGGTACTGCTAGGTCCCAATTGCTATTCCCGGTAGTTCCTGCTTCTGAAGTAGCTACAAGGTCTAATCCCATATCAGCCACCATCATCTGGAGCTTACTAACTGTATTTTCTATACTCTTGGCATAGTAAATCTGCTTAGGTTCCCAGCACTACATTGCAATAAACAGCAGATTTATTTGCTCCTTACTCTTTTTTCAGCCCCCTTATGTTTTACTACAGAACTTATTTCTTTCTCTTCACCCCTTATGCTTGTAAGCATGGTATCACTTATATTCTTAGGGTATCAGAACTGCTCACCTTCGGTTAGTGGTTCTCATACCCTAAGAATGCATGTGAGACCACTCTTACAAGTTTAAGAGTGGCCTCTGTGACGGTATTAACACTTTGGAGCCTGAAGTCATTTTTTTCTGGACTGGCAGTTTGGTGCACAGTAATCCTGGAATCTGAAAAAAAAATGACTCACAGGTATCCCAGTTTGATGCCCTAAATCTAAGGGGTGTAATCACATGGGGCGGGATATTCAAAGGAGTTGCATCATGCGCAACCCACTGATGTGCCCCGGTGTGATATTCAAAGGGGCTGGTTGCGCTGCACAACCCCGATGCGCCGGGGTGCACCAGTAATGTCTCATGCACAAGTGGTATGCCTCGCATATGCGTACATCCTGATATTCAGCCCAGGATGTGCGGTGCATATGCAGGCATAAACCTGCCTTGCACTGCACGGGGAGGCACAATGTTGAGCCCCTTAAAACCTGTGAATAAGCATTCATTCACAAATCAGGATTGTGCAGTACCATATGGACTGCACGCCCATTGGCCAACACAGTGGACCAACAGGCATGCTGCACTACTGTATGCTGTCAGTTGGCGGGTGGCCAGGTGGGTGACTTTCGGGGGGGGGAGCTGCCACCTGCTGCTGACCGGGGGGGTGCAGGGTGTCAGGGGACTATGTGGGTAGATGGGAAGGAGGGTACCACTGGACCACCACGGAGTTTGCCTAACGCTTGCGATTGGGCGATGGAGATTGGTCCACTGGACCACCAGGGATTCATTTTATTCATTCCTGTGATCAGGCAGGGGATAGCAGTCCACTGGACCACCAGGGAACATTTTTATACATGCCTATGATCAGGCAGGGGATAGCGGTCCACTGGACCACCAGGGAACATCTTTATACATGCCCGTGATTGGGCGAAGGGGTAGGGTCCATTGGACCACCAAGGTATTCTACTACTCATGCCCATGATTGCGAATGGGCACAGTGCCTGCCGAGGGGCAGCATGGCGTCGGTCCCCAATGGCTGCAGCCTGGCAGGGCGCCAGGCGCAAGCCGCCGGGGATCGGCACACCACATGCAAATGGGGCCATAATGACATGCAAATGGCCCCATTTGCGCTTTGCATGCATTATGGCCTGATCTGCATGCCCACTGCTGAATATCACTCTTGCTGCGCCTAGAGCAACTGCACTTGTGCAGGCGCAGCCCCCTGTTCCCCTGCTGCCACATGCAATGGCGCAGTGCTACTGCACTGAGCGCACTGCGCACACCCTCATTACCATGTTCAACGGTGCTGAGCCATGGTGCAGCACCATTGAATATTGCCCGGGCTATGCCTTGGCTCAACCCATTATGCTGCGCCCAGGCTTGTGCCCCTGCCTGGCGCAGTCTGAATATCTAGCCCATGGTGTTCAGTTCTGCACTTCCCCCGAATGATATACAGTGTGATCTATGGTTTGGTGCTTATAATAACATGGTATGGTGGATGCTGGAATGCAGAACAAACAGATATCTCAATGTCATTCTCAAAAGTGCTTAGGCAAATATGAACTTTCACTGAGAAAATGGAGAGGCTCCCTAGGGTTAACATACAATGTAGCGAGCCTGGAAAGATCCACAGAGCCTGTAGTTTTCAGATGTTTTTGTCATGTTCAGTCTTCCTCGTCTCAGTGCCAGGATCATAATGAAAATAAATCACTACTGTGCACACAAGCTGTAACAAATCACATGATGGGAACATCTGCTGAGATGGTAGGAGGATGAAGTAGATAGCCCACTTGGTCTTTATCTGTCACTTCCACAGTATGCTTCCATATGTCATTACCACCTATGGATGCCATGATGCTCTTGGTGCATCCTAATTCCCAGAATACCGAGACAGTACAGAAAATGGCACTGTGCTCCGCATCAGTCTAGCACAAATCGGCTGGAATGTTATTTCTTGTGAAAGTAAACTGTTTTCTATTTATGTGGCTTATATAATAATGCTGTAATGTGAATATTACTTGGTATATGTAAGTCTCTTCAGTTTGTGTTACCATCTTCAAAACGATTTGACCATGTCCAGCTGTTTAGAGTACGAAAGCCCACCAGGAAATAAGTCAAGACTGATTAGTATATTCTCAGAGTCTGATTATACTCCTTGAGCGCCATCAATCTTTCCTTTCCATCATTTGATATCGGATTTACAAGAATCCTACAAATTTAAAATAATAACAAAACTCAGCACACAGACATAAATATTTAGACAATGTTAAGCAAAAACCATCATGATACAATTCAGTTACACAGAAGTCTCTAAGTGGAAAAACACTGAGAGCCTAAGCCACACTGAGTCAGAGAATTCTGCAATTTGTCCCTGTGGTGGGGCTGTGGAATAACAGATGGACCAGACACCAAACGTCAGGTTCAACACACAATCTGTGTGTGACGTTTATTCAAAATACAGGAAATAAGCTTCTGCAATGCCGTATTCCTTTTTCAGTACATCAGTTTGCAGCAACAGACTATGAATGTCCTTTCTCTGCACTTAGCCAGCATCTACTGACACTGATCTCTGATCTAACCACTTTTCAGTGAAAACCCTTCATCCCTATGTGGGCCCCATTTGCTTGGGTAAAGGGGACTCAAAAATAAAAAAAACAAAACAAGCTAAAAACAAAGAACCTCAGTGTAGAAAGACTGAAAAATGAGTTACCCCAAAGGGCATTGGCAACAAATCAAGTTTCAAAGAAATACATCGTACATACATCCATAATGCAAAGCATCATGGGTTATATGCAAATCACCATGAAATTTCAGACTTGTTCAGTTTACAGCAATTTACATGCATTTTCAATAGCACAGCTAACTTAATTTCTATAACAGTCACCTAGTACATTTTACCATTATCAAAAACACCTAGTGCCATGTTATTTTCAACATTTACAAGTTTCATAAACATAAGGTACATTATGACATAGTGCTATTACATACTAAATCCAACAATGATAAACGCAACCTGTTTTACATACGTTTGGAGGTCACAACAATAACCTCCCTGTATGAGAACCTGAGAGGGAAAAGGAAAATTAAAGAGGACACTATAGCATAGTCAAGAAAGGGAAGGGGTGCCCATAAGTGGCCAATCTTATGGACTAGAAATTGTAAAGGATAGCTTAAGCTAAGAAATAGAGTTGTAACAGATTTAAGAAGAGGTTGGTCCTCAAGAGTGGCAGGAGCTCCCTGTCACAGACCAAAACCAAACTGATGAGCAGTGTCATGGTTTATAGGAACAGTACCATGTTCACTACAGGTGATTTTCATGGGTAGGGTGCCCACCATAGCTTAGGCAGTGCAATCAGAGCTATTGTTTACACACTTCTGGCTGATGGGACTGGGGAAAGGGATGGGAAGGAACGTAGGACAAGCTGCTGATTGAGTGGAGCCAAAACAGGCAGGCAGGACAATAACACAAAGTTTAGGAACAAGTCAGTTGTAACTTTTTTATACCTGAAGTATTTTTCTTTTTTTCCTTTGCTCATTAGAAAGTCTTCTATTTTGCTGGCCAGGTGGTGCTGAGGGTTGAGGCACTGGACGCCTTACCTCATACCATGCTGGCAACCCATGTTCGGGAATGGGCATGGGTTGCTGGGGGTTAGCAAGGGAGAAGGATAAAGGGTCCAAGGGACTGCTCTCCTTCTCTGGAAGGGGGGGATGCCAGTATCTGGCAAAGGACTGGCCCCTGGTGGCATCTGGGAGGCAGTGCACCACTGCTGCAGATAAGGGGTAGAGAGGGGGCAGACACCTGGAGAAATGCGTGCGGACACATGCATGCTCCCTCCGCTGGTGTCACTGCATGCCTCCTCTCCGCAAGGGGAGAAAATCGAGAAAGAATGGCCTTGGTTGCGCAGCTTGATGGCCGTTCATCGGAACGCGCCACCTCCAGAGGGCATCACCACACATACTGAATCCGGTCCTGGCGGGGAAGATAAGGGGTTCCCCACAACGGGGGAGAGGGTAAGCGGTGATGGCCTGTAATGTGGAGGTGCGAGGATGGGCAGCGGCCGGAGGACAAGGTTGCCTGGTGGATTCAGCCAACCAGGGGCCAAGGAGAAGAAACAACACCAACTAAAAAAAAAAGTCTTCAGTGTGATAATATTGTGCTGGATGTGCACAACCACTACCAGTCTGGCAGCTGACATATCTATCTCTATCCCCCTGACTACATCATCAGCGCTGTGATCTCATTGACAATGATATCACAGGTGACTAACGTGGTAGCTACCGAGTGGCTGTTCCTAATCAGCAGTGATGTCACGGTCAGTGAGATCACAATGCTGATGGTGTAGTGGGGACACAGATAGATATGTCAGCTGCCAGGCAGAGTACTGTCCCATACCCCACAACTACCTGTACTAACATCAAGAAAACATTCTTCTAATTAACCAAAGGGAAAATAAAATTTACCTCAGATATGAAAGGTAATGGTGGACTGCTTTTAAAAATAATATTAGTTTTAGGCAGCACACTAGCTCTTTAACTGGGAGCAGCAGAGCAGAGTAGAAGAGGTCTTAAAGAACCATACATGTTAAGTGTTTTTAGCTGCTTTTTTCTCCCTACAGGTTATTTTCATTGACCGATGCATACTGTTTCTCAGGGCAAGGATGGTGTGGTGGGGTGTTTGCGTAATCAGGGCTACTGTCTGCATTCTGTTGACTGGTGGGACAGGGGAACCATGCTGGCATGAAGGCAAGGCAGGGTGATAACTAAACACCAACAGGAAGCAGAAGGGTGGTTTAAATCCAGGATAGGAATAGCATCACTATGTGCGAGTGTCTCAAGCTTGTCTTGGAGGAGGAGTTTTGCATCTGCAGGTGGCCCGTGGGGTTTCACAGGGTTCTCTGCCCAAGGTAATATCACACGTGCACTGTAATATCAAAACACTTTTAATCTGGGGTACAGTAAAATTACAACTACTAAAGTGGGGTTTAGAAGCAGGTGGTTAAGCACAGAAACACAGAAACTGACAGCAGATAAAGACTATCAGTCCATCCAGTCTGCCCCAGTATACTCTACAGCACACTGGGACCTAATTTCTAGGCAAGGTTTACGACCTCGCTTCCCCCATTTACCCTGTGCCTTACTGCTACCCCATCTGAGTACCTATTAATCCATTAACTCTGTCACAGCCCAGCTTAAAACCCTTGATGGTTTTTGCATCCCCCTCATCAGCCAGTAGGCTGTTCCACAGTTCCATCACCCCCTCTGTAAATGAAAACTTTTTCACATCCCTCCTGAATCTCCCTTGCCAGCTTCCACTCATGTCCCCATGTTTTTGACTCACCACTCATGCAGAATGGTTCCTTACAATTTACCTTATTCATTCCCTTCATGAACTTGAAGGTCTCTATCATGTCTTCTATCTCCCTTCTAGTCCCCAGTGAGAACTTGCTTGGTGCTGTAAGCCATTCCTCATAGGAAGTGCACTGTTGACCCTGAATCCTTTTTGTTACCATACACTGCACCATCTTCAGCATGTCTTTATCTTTTCTTAGGTGGAGTCATTGGATACACTAAAATGCCAGAAGAATAGGCCTAACGGTCTTTCACGTCTGCTCATTTGGTCAGCCCCCATCCTGGGAGCTGACCTTGCTGCCCCCCTTGCCTTCTCTGGCTTCTCCCTTCCCAGTTCTGGATATTCTCGCTGCATTGGATTTTGCTTTCAGAACCCTTCCCCTGTACCTGTCCCACCCCCTCTTGAACCCCTCCACTGTCTCTGCCTTCACCAGCCCCCTGGGCAGTGCATTCCATGGCTCCACCACCCTCTCAGTGAAGTAGCACCTCCTCCTTTCTCCCCTGAATCTTCCCCCTCCAGCTTCCACCCATGCCCTCTAGTTGCCCCCTCCTCCTTCCTTCAAAGCACCCTGACTGCTCCTCCCCTATTTACCCCCTTCATGTACCTGAAGACCTCTATCATGTCCCCCGGTCCTTCTCTTCCAATGTGTATATTTAGCTCTTTGAGCCTCTCCCCATAGGTCCTGTCCCCAAGCCCCAAATCATTTGGTTGCCCTCCTGGACCCTCTCCAGGAGTTTAATGTCCCTCTTTAAGTGTGGCCTCCAAAAGGGCATGCAGTACTCAAGGAGCGGCCTCACCAAGCAGTTATACAGAGGGAGTATCACTTCCCTCCTTCTAGAGGTAATCCCCCCTAGCGATGCATCCCAGCATCCTGTTGGCCTTGGCTGCTGCCCTCCTACAAGTCTCTGAGTTGTTCATCTTGACATCCACCACCACCCCCAGGTCCCTCTCAACCACTGAGACTTGTAGCATTAATAATCTGATACCTTTTACTGAACGTTTATCTTGCTACCTTTTATTGGACCAACATATGCCTTGTAAAAGACGACATATAGCATCTATACCACCTTTGTACAAGACATATGTTGGTATAATAAAAGGTAAACTACCCAGCAACTCCTGTTTTCCAAGGACCAATACATCTAAAATCTTGATCCTTAAGTGGGGGCTCCAGAACTGTGCACCATATTCTAGATGCAGCCTCATCAGTGTCCTACACAGACACAGTATTACTTGTTTACTCCCGCTATAGTAGCCCCTCCCCATATACCCCAGCATTCTGGGGGCCTTGCTGTAGGCTGCATTGCATTAGCTGGACTGTTTTAGGGAGCTGCTTATGAAAACTTACATGCCATTTTCCTCAAAAGTAGTGTCCAGCTTACTGCCAGTGCCAAGGGCTAGTGGGGAACACAAAAGGAAAATTAGGGAGATAAACCAGTGGCTCAGGGAGTGGTGTGAGGCCAGAGGGTATGGGTTGATGGGGGATTGGGGGGAGACCTGGGAGGATAAGGAGCTGTATGCTAGAGATAGACTACATCTCAATTTGGAGGGGAGGGGAATCCTTAAGTTGAAAATAGAGGAGTTCATTGGTGAAAAGTGGGGTTTAAACTTGTGAAGGGGGGTGGGATGGGAGAAAAGGCTATCAAGGGGGTGCCGATAAAGGAGGGACTCTGTCTCCACCCCAAGGGGACCAGGAGGATTGCAGGGAAAAGGCCAACTGGCAAAGTGCAGACCAGGAGAAAACAGAATCCCCATGGGAACACGAGCAGGGAAATGGAACTATAGGAAAGGTGGAAGGTAGTCCTGCTAAATGCCAGGAGCTTGGGCAATAAAATGCCTGAGCTCCAGGCAATGTTAACTGAGGGAGCAGTGGATGTGGCAGCGGTCACTGAGACTTGGGCCACTGCAAGACATGACTGGGACCTGAACCTGGAGGGTTACACTATGTTCAGGAAGGACAGGGGGGAGGGAAGGGGAGGAGGGGTAGCAATGATAATCAAAAACTGCACTGGCATAGGGGGAGTAGAGGAGGCGGAGGGAACCGTGGAGGCGAGTTGGGTCACCTTGATAACAAGGTGGGGCAAGAGAGTAAAAATAGGAGTGGTGTATAGACCCCCTGCCCTGGTGGAGGAGCTGGAGGACAGTCTGGTGGCAGATGTTAGGAGACACTGCAGACTGGGCAGAGGAACGGTGGTGGTGTTGGGGGACTTAAACATGCCAGGAACAGACTGGGAGACTATGACATCCTCTGTGACCAGGGAACAGAGGTTGTTGGATGTCTTCAAGATGCTGCCCTAACTCAGCAGGTGAGGGAACCCACCAGGAGGCACGGTACTGGATGTGGTCCTGGCAGACAGTGACCAGATTGAGCCTGAGGTAAGGGACCCATTGACGGGGAGTGATCATGCCATGGTCTGGTTCTCCCTGGACCTAGGAGGGGTAGAAGGCTGCACAAAGACAGAAGTAACTGACTTCAGGGGGGCGGATTTTAAGGAAATGGGAAGGATCCTTAAGGAGCATTTGGATGGGATTGGGTCAGACATGGACGCTGATAGTAGGTGGGAAATCATCAGGAGAGGGGCGCAGGATGCTACCAGCACCTGTGCAAGAGTAAGATGAAAATGCAGTAGGGCCCAAAAACCCTGTTGGTGGACCAGGGAGGTCCAGGAGGTGGTGCGGGGAAAGAAAGCAGCCTATAAGAAATTCAAGTGCTCAAGGAGTGAAAGGGATCGAGGGGAGTACGAGCTGATGGCTAGAAGGGCCACTAGAGTGGTGAGGGCGGCTAAGGCAAGGAAGGAGCAGAACCTGGCCAGGGAAATTAGGAGAGGGAAAAATGGGTTCTTTAGATACATTGGGGAAAGACGAAGGGTGAAGGGGCAGATTAGCAGGATTAAATCAGGGGAGAGACGGGCACAAGACCCGGGGGAGCAGGCTGAGGTACTAAATGAGTACTTCACCTCAGTTTTCACCAGGGAAAATGGGGATGCTGCATCATACATGGGAGGAGACAGAGATAATGAGGAGGGGGGGGACCCTACCGATCGGGCAGGTCTGGGGAGAGGGGAGGCATCACTGGCAGGTGGGGGAGGGCTAAGCAGGGAGAAGAGGTACCAGAAGTGGAAATCACAGCAGAGAGAGTGAGGGAAGCCCTCAGCTCCCTTAAGACGGAGAAAGCACCAGGGCCGGATAAATTACATCCTAGAGTGCTGAAGGAACTTGCAGATGTCCTGGCGAAACCCCTGGCAGAGCTTTTCACCATCTCTCTGAGGACAGGGTGGGTGCCCCAAGACTGGAAGGTGGCGCATGTAGTGCCTATCCACAAGGGGGGATCAAGGGAGGTGGCAGGGAACTACAGACCTGTCAGCCTGACATCGGTGCTGGGCAAGGTGATGGAGGGCATTGTCAAGGAGAGGCTAGGGGGGGACCTGGATAAGTCAGGGTGCCTGGACGATAGACAGCATGGATTCATCCCGGGGAAATCGTGTCAGACAAACCTGGTGGAGTTCTATGACTGGGTGACAAGTGCCTTGGACCTGGGTAGACCAGTGGATGTCCTCTTTCTAGACTTCAGCAAGGCATTTGACTCTGTTCCTCACGTGGGCCTGTTGGATAAACTAGAAGAAATGGGGGTGGGAAACCAGATGATCAGATGGATAGGCAATTGGCTCCAGGACCGGACCCAGAGGGTCGTAGTTGGTGGGATAGTCTCATCCCCAAGGAGGGTCATTAGTGGGGTCCCACAGGGATCAGTCCTTGGGCCCCTTCTGTTCAATGCCTACCTATCTGACATAAGGACAGGAATCAGGAGTGAGATGAGTCTCTTTGCAGATGACTCAAAACTGGGGGCGGTGGTGGATGGGGAGGAGGGGAGGGTGGCCCTCAGGGGGACCTGGAGGCTCTGGAAAGATGGTCTAGAAAGTGGAAGCTGAGGTTCAATGCAGGGAAATGCAAGGTACTCCACCTGGGGGCCAGAAACCCAGGCCAAGTGTACATCCTGGGGAAATACTACAAGTCTCAATGGCTGAGAGGGACCTGGGGGTGGTAGTGGATGTCAAGATGAACAACTCTGAGACTTGTAGGAGGGCAGCAGCCAAGGCCAACAGGATGCTGGGATGCATCGCTAGGGGGATCACCTCCAGAAGGAGGGAAGTGATACTCCCTCTGTATAACTGCTTGGTGAGGCTGCACCTGGAGTTCTGCGTGCAGTTTTGGAGGCCACACTTAAAGAGGGACATTAACCTCCTGGAGAGGATCCAGAGGAGGGCAACCAAAATGATTTGGGGCTTGGGGGACAGGACCTATGAGGAGAGGCTCGAAGAGCTAAATATGTACACATTGGAAGAGAGAAGGGACCGGGGGGACATGATAGAGGTCTTCAGGTACATGAAGAGGGTAAATGGGGAGGAACAGTCAGGGTGCTTTGAAGGAAGAAGGAAGGGCCACTAGAGGGCATGGGTGGAAGCTGGAGGGGAAGATTCAGGGAGAAAGGAGGAGGTGCTACTTCACTGAGAGGGTGGTGGAGCCATGGAATGCACTACCTAGGGGCTGGTGGAGGCAGAGACAGTGGAGGGGTTCAAGAGGGGTGGGACAGGTACAGGGGAAGGGTTCTGGAAGCAAAATCCAATGCAGCAAGAATATCCGGAACTGGGAAGGGAGAAGCCAGAGAAGGCGAGGGGGACAGCAAGGTCAGCACCCAGGGTGGGGGCTGACCAAACGAGCAGACACGAAAGACTGTTAGGTCTATTCTGCTGGCATTTTAGTATGTTAGTATGCTTAACCCCTTCCATCCAATGATCTGCCTTGGGTTTCTTGTTCCCTGTGTGCATCCCCTTGCACCTGCTGGTTTGAATTTTAATTGCCAGATTTTGGACCACCTTTCTCTTTTTATTACTCTTTTTTTTCCCTCCTTCTGTCCCTGGTTCCTGGAAGCATCCCCCCAACTCTGTCACCACCCATCTCATGGAATAACAGGTTAACCTTCACTTACACAGAGCCGTGTTTTGCAGCCACACAGGGTCATGCAGTGCCTGCGGGGGATGCCAAGTGAGCCACTGCATTTTCCTCCAGTTGTTGTACTCGCAGTGTTTGTGCATGACGAAAGACACACACGTGCATGCTGATGCACTCATGTGCTGCATTGGAAGACTCCTGCCCCATGTCTGTTCGTCCCACTGGCACTGTAACATGGCCTCCACCAGGTGGCAGGCAAGAGGTGGGAATCAAAACCCCCATCCAAATGGGAGGAGAGCTGTCCTTGGGATGCTCAATCCTCCCTTCACCAGCCAGCCCCCGAATGACCCTTGTCAATTCCTGAATCTAGGCAGCTAGTGTGGCAGGCAGTAAGGCGGCCAGTGTTTCAGTCCACCATGCCACAGGGCCGGCCCTGAACCACCTAAACCTCTGCAAGTCCCTCTGTATCTCCCTTACCCCTCCTCACTGTCTACCCTGCCACAGAGCTTAGTGTTATCTGTGAAGAGACACATCCTAACCTGCATACCTTCTAATGTGTTGCTGATGAAAATATTGAAAAGGACTGGTCCCAGGACTGACCATTGCGATATACCGCTTGTGACCTCCCTCTCTCCTGACTCGACCCTGTTTACCACCACCCTCTGCAGTCTCCCTCCTGTCAAGCAACTGAGAATCCATTTAACTAGGTCCTTGGCTGCATTTGGATCCTCTAATTTCTACAGCAAACTTCTATGTGACAGAGTGGAATGCTTTGCTGAAGCCAAACTATAGTAAATCCACTGACTGTCTCCTATCTATTGCCTTAGTTACCCAGTCAAAGAATACAATCATGTTGGTCTGACAAGACCTTCCCACCACAAACCAATGCTGCTTACTATCTCTGAAATACAAAATCACACATACCCACATAATGCAAAGCATCATGGGATGTATATGCAGATCACTATGACATTTTAGGCTGGTTCAGCTTTAAGCAAGAATGCATGGTACCAAAGGGCCTCTCACACAACCTGCAAAGGATGTAAACAGAAGACACAGGCATGTGTTTCGTCCTACCCAGGACTCATAAGTCTGCCTCATCTGTTTTATTTATTTATTTATATATTTGAATCTAGGACTACAGGTACCTTTGAGCCAAGGCTCTTTTACAAAGGTTCCACGTTGGCTGAGGTACAATTCAAACAAGACATTGAATAACAGTATAACAGTGGGTCACAGGCAGTTACATACTGTTTCATACATTCAATACAGTGGCAAAAATGCCAGTGGGAGGTCTGGTAACAGGGATGACACGGTATGGAGGACAGACACACTAGTGGGGTACGGCCATAGGCACTTGTCAAATATCAATTAAAGTGCTACAGGGTGGTATGGAAGGTGGGTGGGAGAAGGGGAGGATGAGTGGGTGTATGGGAGAGGGAGTTGAGGGGGAAGAGGGTTAAGTGCTAGGTGGAAGGAGCAAAGAGGAGAGGGAGAGAACAAGTAGGAAGGACAGTCACAGGAGCTAGATGTAGGCAGGATGTGATGGAGACTGGATTTGAATGGATCAAGCTTTGGCACTGAGATGATATCAAAATGTTGAGACCATTGAACCAGCTGGGAGCTCTGTGCGAAAACGATCTTTGCCCTTGTGTGGTGCGGAAATGCAGGATATGCAGAAACTGGGATTCAGAGCCCCTGGTGATGCGAGTAGTCCGCGCTGGGCAGAGGAGAGCTTGGACACCTGGGGGAGCAAGGCCTAGTGTTATTTTCTTTGTCATAAGGCAGGTTTGGTACTTGATCCAGTTTGAAAGTTGAAGCCACCCAGTCTGTGCGTAGAGATCATACGTGTGGGTGAGGTGATGGGCGCTGGTTATGAGACGGCAAGCTTTGTTTAGTGCAATGGATATAAGCCAGAGGGCGGTGGCAGAGGCAGAGCTGTAGATGATCAGGCCATAGTTGATTACTGAGATTACTGAGCTCTGTACTGCAATCCTTAAGGCATCTGGGATAAGGCATTGCATGTGCCTGAAGAGTAGGCCATGCAAGTGTTGGTAGCCTTGACAATGTTATCAATGTGTGTAGCATATGATAGGTTACAATTGATGGTAATACCTAGATATTTAAAGGATTGAACCTGTTTGAGGGTTGCACCAAGGTAGTTTTTCATCATGATGGGAATGAGTCTGTGTTTGTTGTGCGGGCTGCAGAAGAGCATGGACTTGTTTTTTTTGGAGTTGAGAACCAATTTATGTGTACTAAACCAAGTTTCAATCGTCTGTATCACACCCCAGGGGTGTTTCTTTGAAATTTGGCTTTATTGCCAATGCCCTTTAAGGAAACTCTTGCCTCAGTACTGCTGGGCTGAGTTTTTTGTCTGTCACTATCTTTGCGTCCATTTCTCTCCAGGCAGTCAAATTAGATCCTCCTTGACTAGTGTCTCCATCAGTTTACCTACAATGGAGGTAAGCTTGACGGGCCTTTCCCAGTTGCTCCTTGTCACCTCTCTTGCAGAGCGAAACAACATCTGCTACCCTCTAATCTTTTGGAATTACCCTGTACTGTATTGAGCTACTGAACATCCCTGCCAGGGGTTCAGCCAGTTCTGATGCTAGTTCTGCAAACACCCTCAGTTACAATCCATCCAGCCCTGCGGCTTTATCTATTTTAAGAGCTGAAAGCTCTTTTCTGACTCTTTCCCATGACTACTGCCTGCCCCATATCTGAGATCCCCGCAGCAGCTTTGATCCTGTTTTGGGGCAAGGGCTCACTTTCTTTCACAGTAAATACAGAGCAGAAGTAGTCATTAAGCATGGCTGTCTTCTGTTTATCTTCCTCAATTACCCTGCCCCTTCTATCAGTCTTACAGTTCTCCCTCTCATTGTACTTTTTTCTCCTAATGTATCTAAAATTCTGTTTTTCCCATCCCTAGAACCCTCCACAATACACAGCTCAGTGTCTGCTTTTGCATCCCTGACTGTCTTCTTGGCTTCAATCATCTTTGCTTGGTATTCATGCCATCTCTTATCCCCATTTCTCTTTGCATTTGACATAGTCTTTTATTTGGCCCTTACTGCTTCCAGAGAACCAGACTGGTTTCTAGTTCAAGTTCAAGTTTATTAAGCAGGAAAAACTCCATTGAGAAAGCTCATTTACAAGGAGGTCCTGAGACGGACACTGACGGTACATACAGCATTAAGTATATATTGGTACAATGGTACAACAATAAACAGGATGAACAGTACAGCACAAAGACGGATAAGAACTGTAAACAATCAAAAGAGGCATAGATGGTGCATATAATACAGTGGTTGAAGGGCAACAGGGCAAAAGGTACAATAAGGACAAAAAACTTTGCACCATTTGTACGATATATACAATCCATTAAATTCAGGTACAAATGCGGAGATCAAATTGCATGATAATTACAAAATAAATAGCCTACGTAAGGGTAGTGGAAGCATTTCAGCATTAGGAGGTCTCACAGGGATGGAGCGTGGGACAGACAGGTCAAGAATATGAGTTGGGCCGGAAATACAGGGGTAACAAGGGTGAAGTACAGAAGGGGTGGGAGGAAAGCATGGGTGGGAGCACAGAAGGAGTGAGGAGGGTGAGGACCATTACCCTGAAAGATAGTTTACTTCACCAGACATAATCTGAGTAGAGGGGAACTAGTAGGAAAGACAGCTTATTACAACAGACATAATTAGAACAGAGAGGAACTAGTAGGAAATAAGGGTGGGTCATCGAGGGGGGGTGACGTGCAGGAGTCATGAAACTTGCTGGTGACCAAATGTTTTGAATGTATTTAGAAGTATCAGATTTTGCAATTTGAGGGTAGATTGTGCTTTGTTCCAAGCATCAGGGACAGCATGGCTGATAGCCATTTTACTGAAGCAGGAGCAATATTTACGGACATCCAACATGATATAGGAGCTACTCCATAGCAAATAGAGGCAAATAGAGTGATGGAAAAGGCCCGATATATATGATGGAAGTTTTAGCAGAAGGGCTTTGCAAAGCCATATGAGTAAGTGGTAAAGCTGTCTAGAGGACAGGGAGCCCTGCCCAAGGAAGTGTACAAGTCGCAATGATGAGTGCAAGGGTGGGCTTCTGTGATGAAATGTAGTACCCTATGGTAGAGTGTGTCGAGTGAGTGCAGCAGGATATCTGAACATCAGCCATATATCACATCCAGGCAGTCCAGTAGAGGGATGAACATGGTCTGTACCAGTCTCAACCTGGCTTCAGTCAGGGAAAAGGGACTTGTTCCTAAAGAAGAAACCGAGTCTTTGCTTCAGCTTTTTCGTGAGTGGTTCGATGTGAGCAGAAAAAGGCAGGTGGTGGTCCAGCAGACACCCCAGGTACTGAACTTTGCAGACAACCTTGAGGTTGTCACCGAGGAGGGTTAATCTTGTCTAGTAGCATAAATGATGGTTTGTTTCCCTCCGCTGACTTTATAACCCCCCAGAACCTAGCAGAATTATCCTTTGCTGATTTGAAGGCTAACAAGTAGTAGCTTGCCTTTGTGGATCTAACCAATTTGGTGCATTTGTTCTGACTAACTCTAAAAGCCATCCAATCCAAGGGGGTTTGGTCCGCCTTGCTGTGGCCCATAATTGTTCCCTTTTGTTTAGGACAAATTTCAGGTCGACACTGAAACATGGGCAGGAGTGCTTTCTGGTTCTGCATTTATCATAGGGATGTGACTAGTGATACTGCTTAGGGTGTCACTAAAAAAAAAAGAGTCTGCTTCGTTAACATTTGTGGCCAGATAGAAGTCCACCCAGTTTATGTCTCTCAGATTAGCTAGGTAATGGACAAGGCTAAATTTGCAGAAACTCCTTTTCCAGATAAATCTGCTGGTGGACTTAATTACTGATACACCACTAACACAGACCACTGTGCAGCAGTCATGAACATCACTATGAAAAACTGCTGCCTGGGAGAATTTGTAGGGTCTGTTGGTAAGGACCAAGCTGATTAAAGAGCTGTTTGCGTTGTTCCTAGGGTTGGGTTGAGTATATTCCGATATTAATTGGGAGAAGCCTGAATTGTCGCAAAAGTCTCTTAGTTATTTACTTTCAGTGTTGACACTGTGCCATTCAAGATTTAGATCACCAAGGATGATGGTTTCATTTTGCTTAGAATCTGTGAAGTTATGCAAGTGACTTAGTAGCTTCAGTCCCCCAGACGGCAGTCTGTAGCAGCCTATCACATTTATAGATGCTACCGGGGAGGTTACTAAATTTAATGTCAAGCACTCAGATTCCTTTGGAGTAGGGATAGCAGTGATTACAGAAGTTGTGAACTTGTCTTTGACATAAATGGCAATGCCCTCTTCCCTAGATTGCCTATCAGCACAGAAAATATTGTAGGATGGAAGTGATGTCAGGTTATCCAGGACTGAGCTTTTCAGCCATGTCTCTGTTATTAATACAAAGATATCTGGGTTGGTGTGAGATACCCAGGCTTGGATATGGTCTATCTTGTTTAGCAGGCTACACACATTTAGATGCATATACTTCATACCTTTGGTGGCTGCAAACTCAGCAGGTGAGGCTACAGCTAATGGAGGGCCTGAGTTTAGTTCAATGTTTCCAGCACAGAACAAGGAAATAAAGATCAGATTCTTCATCCATCTATTTAGTGTTTTGAATTTTGAAAAGTGAGGAAATCTCTGCGTGTGGGGCGCGAGCAAGGCACCTGATTAATGAAGCTGGAGAGGCAGGAGTAATACAAATTGCGTAGAAGAGCAGCATTGCCCAAAACCGTGGAGGGCACTGAGAAGTCAAGCAATCCACAAGGACTGCTGCAGAAGAATCCCAAAGGGGGCAACTTGGAAGGATAGTAGGGGGCTCTGGAGTGTGAACATGGGAGTGGGTTAGCACCGGTGGCTTGAAGTTTGCTAATAAGGGAGCGCAAAACAAGGGGTTGGAAGGGAATGAGGGATAGGAAGTGAAGTATAGCAATACAAAGAAGAAAGGGAACATTTTAAGGGCTGGGTCAAGGCCCCTTGTTTTCTGCGGATTCCACAGCTGTGGAGTTTTCCGTGCAATTTAATGTAAACCGTGGAATAATAAACTGCAGAATAATTTTCTGTAGTTTACATAAACTGCAGAATAGTTTTCTGCAGTTTACAAAACGGAGGAATATTGTTTCGCAGTTTACATAAACTGAGGAATATTATTCCACAGTTTACATAAACTGAGGAATACTGTTCCACAGTTTACATAACTGAGGAATATTGTTTCGCGGTTTACATAAGCTGAGGAATACTGTTCTGCAATTTACATAAACTGAGGAGTATTGTTCCGCAGTTTACATTAACCGAGGAATACTATTCTGCAGTTTACAGAAACTGAGAATATTGTTCCCGCAGTTTACATAACTGAATAATACTGTTCCACAGTTTACATAACTGAGGAATACTGTTTCACAGTTTTTATGTAAACTGAGGAATATTGTTCCGCAGTTTACATAAACTGAGGAATATTGTTCTGCAGTTTACATAACTGAGGAATACTGTTCCGCAGTTTACATAAACCAAGGAATATTGTTCCGCAGTTTACATAACTGAGGAATATTGTTCCACAGTTAACATATCTGAGGAATACTTTTCTGCAGTTTACATAAACTGAGGAATACTGTTCCACAGTTTACATAAACTGAGGAATATTGTTCCGCAGTTTACATAACTGAGGAATACTGTTCCGCAATATATATAAACTGAGGAATATGGTACTACAGTTTACATAAACTAAGGGAATATTGTTCCACACTTTATATAACTGAGGAATACTGTCTGCAGATGACATAAACCGAGGAATATTATTCTGCAGTTTACATTGACTCTTCAGTGCAAACTGAAGAAAAGTATTCCACGTTTTATAAAAAGTTCTGCAGAATGCTTTTTGGAATTCTACTGTCATCATTAGTCATACCCTAACTAGTTGATATACTAACCATTTCACCACTGAAGCATGCATTTTATCTGTGAAGCCATCAAACAGATAAAAAGAAGACTCAATATTTATATAGCGCTTTTCATAAGCAGAAAATAATCAAAACTCTGTGTGCTCATGGGATGTATAAATTCAAAATTGATTTTCTTTTATTAATAAAATCACATGGTACGTACCTGGCTTAAGCACACCATTCAATGAAAACCACTTTCACATTTTATATAGTTTCTGTTTTTTAACTTTTCTGACAGCCTGCATTTTGTTCTCTGATTCTCCTGAAACACCATGAGTAAGGTGGAGGGATCCTAGCTAAATATTTAAATAAATAATAAGCACCATGATTTCTTGCTGTTAATTTATGGTGTGCTTAAGCCAGGCATGTACCATGTGATTTTATTAATAAAAGAAAATCAGTTTTGAAACTGTATACCTACGCAAGTATCCTAATGGTTCCGCAGTACTTTGTAGTCCCTGCCGCAGAAGTTAGGTCTATTGTGCTGCAAAGAGCAGGGGGTCTTGCATATAGTGTTTTTATTTTTTTAAGCAATAATATCCATTTGGCAAAAATATCAAGATACACATTTTCTTTTTGTTTTCTACCATTTATAAATCAAGATACAAGATTTTGAAGGTTTTTTTTACCCACATACTGTAAGTTTTTTCCACCTTCTGTAGAGCTGGCTCTGCCATCAGCCCCAACTCACCCGTGATTGTCACATGCCTCCCCCAGGACTTATCGGCTGGAGTCCTCCATGGACTGCTCCCCATAGTAGGGCCAGGAGGACGTGGTCTGTCTACCTCCCCCACTTGCAATCTGAGTCGCTGGGTCTAGGTGGCAACGTGCATCAGGTAGTGAGTCAGGCTTCAATAAATAATTGAATGAAGGATGAGGGACATTTGTCTCTATTACAGACAGTGACACTGGGGGATTGGGCATCCCACACTCACTGTTATATCTGGCAGCACCGGGGGTGGGCTCCCTAGTACTGTGTAAATAAAATGGGCAGGGTAGGGGTAGCAGCTGGCAGGGGTGACTGGGAACCCCCCCCCCGTGCTGTTACAATAACATGGGTTGGGGGGGCAGTTACAGCGGCGGCTGAAACAGACATAACAGACATCGATGGCCAGTTTTCTTTTTTATAGGTTGACGGGCTCCTGATGTGGAAAGCTGCTCAGCTGTTTGCTGACCGGCTTCATGTAAATCAAAGAACCGATGCCATCTCTGAGTACAGCGTCTCGGTCCTTTGAAGTACAAGAAGTTTCCACCAAGGAAATAGCGAGTGGTGTCACAGCCACACTGCTGGTCATTAGTCTAGACTGCCAAGCCCCTGCTATTTTGGACTGCAATGGGCTCAGCAGTGACACCCCCCAAAATCCCTTTTCACTCCTGACAAAACGTTTGACATGCAGTGTCAGTGGCTCAGTAGGTAGCACACTCGCCTCTGAGGCCAGGAGATCAGTGGGCTGTGGGTTCAGTTCCCACATCTGGCACTTGGGTTAATATTCCAGTACTGACACTGTAGTGCAGCATGAGAGGGGTGCTGCACTTCGAGGTGCCGCCTTCGCCGAGACGTTAAACCGAGGTCCCATCTGCCTGGATTGGTGGTAGTTCAGGTGGATGTTAAAGATCCCATGGCACTTATCGAAAAAGAGTAGGGAATTTCCTCGGTGTCCTGGGTAAATTTCCTCCCATTCACTAAAAATACCACCAACAGCTTAATCTGGTTCAAGGTCAGTTGGCATTCATCTGTATCCCCCTCCCCCGGGTCGTGCCTAAAAATAGGCAAGATTTGTCTAGTGCACTTACCCAGTCAACAAAAACTAAATAAACAATAATAAAAATGTAAAAATTGTTTTTGGTCAGACCAATAGCAGCACTGCCTGAGGCCATTCACAAACCTTGGTCTTGCCCATTGAACTGCACTGTTTAGCCTCCAAGTCATCCAGCCAGCATAAAAAGGTTTTCTCATCGTAAAAGTGTTGTAGTTATAAAGAAAATTTCATGTAGCTGCACAGTAGTGTGTGAATACTGTACTAAAGCATGAACTTATTTAGAAGTAGTTAAACATTCTGATAAGTGAGTATACTCAAAGTTCTGGCAGTAAATTAGCAACATTACTTACCACAATTCTTCTAGTTGTTTATTGGATTGTAACGAAGGTATAAAATGATCACTCCCATTCTCCGTGATGCCATTATCACCAAGCCTGCAAGAATAAGATGCTGTATTATTTAAAATCAAGAATACTTAAAAACTGCTGTTGAAATACTGTAGAGTATCGTTAAATAGGTTGTTGTAGAACCAATAATAAGAAAATAAAACGTCTGAAAAATCATTGCGGGAAAACTGTTTGTGTAAAATATGAAGTTAGCAACATAATGTTCCAGTTGCAGCAATACAATATACAATAATGTTGTGTCCATAGAACATCAACTTGCATCAATGCAATATGAGTTGTAATGATAACGTTGTGATCTGCTTTGATACAGTTTTAGCTTCTACAGATAAAATTAGCTCTGTGACTATGCTGGAACAAAAAAGATTCTTATTGTATTGCTACAATGTCCACTTATATAAATGCAGTGTTCTCTGCTGCCATCTGTTGGAGAAATTTCAGCATAAGATATGTAGATACAGTAGAATCTGAAGACAGAAGAACGATGGTCCATCAACAGTGCCCCTACCATACTACCTCACCCCACCAACTTATTGTACAGGTGGGCTGTCTCTGGCTTCTGTCAGTCCCTCCCCAGTGTCACTGCCCAGGGAATATGAGACTCCTTGCCCTGTCCCAGCCATGATTAAACTGGTTTACAGTACCTGGCCCCAACACTTACGTTGGAAGTTTGTTCCACAGCCACACCACCCTCAGTAAAATAAAACTTCATGCCTCTCTTCAACTTGCCCACTGTCAGCCTCCACTCCTGACTGCTTATGACTGTATTCCTATTTCTAACACATAGGTTCTTGCTATTCACCTTGTTCATGCCCCTCAGAAATGGATATGTTCCTGTTATGTTCCCCCTCTCACGTCTGCCACCAGTGAGTATATATTCAGGGTTACTAGCTGTTCATCACAGTATCTGCCCTGCTGGCCTCATTTAATTTTGGTGACACTTCTCTGCACTGACTCCAATCTATGTACCTTCTCAGGTGAGAACTCCAGGATTAAGTGACTGAGCACTGTACTCTAGATGGGGCCACAACAGTGATCTGCATAGGTGCAGTAACACCCTGCTTCTACTATTATCAAAACCTCTCCCAATATGACCTAGCATCTTTGACACCTTGCTATATGCTTTGTTATAGTGTCTTGTTTGCTTGAGGGAGCCACTGATGATGACCCCAAGATCCCTTTTCTCTGATGTAGCAGTCAGCTTAACCCCTCCCATCCAGTATTCTACACATGGGTTCCATGTTCCTAAATGCATTACCTTGCACTTCTTGGCACTGAATCTCAACTGTCAGATTTGAGACCATCTCTGCAGTTTTTCTAGGTCCATCTGGAATTCCCACACCTCATCCTCATGATCTAACCTCCCCCATAGCTGTGTGTCATCAGTAAAGAGACACGACCTACCCCAGATACCTTTCCCTATGTCACAGATGAGCATAATGAATAGCATAGGTTCCAGGACTGATCCTTGCAACATTTAGTTTTTGATCTCCTTGTCCTCCAATTTATGCCCCATTCACTATTACCCCCCGTTGCATTCCCTCAAGAAAATTTACAATCCACTTGACTGAACCCTGCACCACTCCCACATCCTCCAACTTTTTCAGCAGTTTTCTGTATGGTACTGAATGGAAGGCCTTGCTGAAGTCAAAGACAAGCAACTCTATGGCCTGCTGTCTTCACAAAGGAAGGAGTCAGTGTGGAGGACAATAAGGGCATTAGGGAGTTATGGAGTCTATCTAGATTGAGCCAGGGGAAAATGGAGACAAAAATGTCAATCCGGGAGGTTCTAGAGACCCCCAAACAGCTCAGTGGAGCACAATGCCAAGCTGGTTTGGTAAATTAAGAGAATAATTAAACTGTATGCAGTGGTGATCCTGGGGGACTTCAATATTCCAAGTACAAATTGACATCTTGAGAAGGCTAATGGCAGAGCAGAGACTGAATTATTTTCCTCCTTCAGAGTTGTTTCCTAGAGCAGCATGCCCATCAGGGTACTAGGTGTGAGGCCACCTTTGACCTTGTTCTCAGCAGTGGGGATGGGTTCATCTCCTGTGCTGAAGTAAAGGAACCTGTGGCAGGCAGTGACCACAACCAGGTAACTTTCCTGGTAACGGAAAAACTCAGCCAAGGATCAGAAACCTTAGAAAGACAGATTTTGCAAGGTGAAAAACCTAGTATCCAAAGGTCTGCAGCAGTTGTGCGAGGCTGGTAACACAGACCACTTGTGGTGTTCTTTGAAGAAGGTGAGTGAAGCACCTGCAAAATGTTTGCATTCTTGTAAGAAATAAGGGATAGAGCCAGGAAGTGATCCACCTGGCTCAGCAGGGACCTATGGTGACTGATTCTGAACAAAAAGAAGGTTGTTGACAATTGGAAACAGACAGGGTGCTTCCAGGCCAGAGAGGAGTACACAGCTTCAGTCAGGGACTGGAAACTAGAATTAAGATAGACAGGAAACAGCTGGCATCCAGAATAGCAGCAGGAATTGCAGACAACACCAAAGCCGCCTTCCAGTACATTCAATGTGTGGTACATAGCTCAGTGCTTGTGATACGTAAGAGCTGGGTAAGATGTGATTAGTGCTTAGGTACGTTTGAGCTGGACAGGTACATAAGTCAGTGCTTGTGGTGCATAGGACCTGAATGAGATATGATTGATGCTTAGAACGTTGAGCTGGATGAGATATGGTTGCTGTTAGAACTTGATCTTTTGGCCTTTCTCTATATCCCACCTTTGGCGGCATGCTAGGTAAGTGTAGGATTGAAGGCCCAAAGAGAATGTAATTACCAATGTGATTACCTCCTCCAACTCCAGAGAGTGTGGCCAGTAGCACGCAGGAGAGGGAAAAACTCCCTGAGGGGGAACCTCCAAGAACCCATGGCTACTGACCTGTCCGTCCTCCGGGCATACTAAATGGAGAGTAATCCTAAGGTAGGCAAGTATTGATAAGTTGTCTTCTAACTAGATCCAGAGTGTTGGTCGAAGAGGCATATCCTGAGTTTGATTGCCAGCAGGAAATTCTGGAAGATGAGGTACTGGCGAATGAAGAGTCCACCATGGAGAGACATTAGCTTAAGAGGTTGGTGAATCCAAGTTGTAATATCTATAGGTGTAGAGGTGAGGAATTGTGCATAGTCAGGCAGCTCGGCTAGCAGCTGTTCATGGAATCACATCTTAGAGGGGCGAGAATGTAGAACTGGATGATGGTCAATCCTGGATTGCGATGAAGGAAGAAGTCCTTGTAGAAGATGTAATGAATTACAGTGCGCAAGCAGCTAGGCCCTCCTTGTGGGATAGAGTAGGAGAAAATGGCGGATCCCATGTGATCTGACATGCATAGTTCCAGCAGAGAAGGCACCAGGCCCCCTGGTGGGGTGAAGCAGGAATACGGTGTGCAGGCAGCCAGGCCCCCTTGTGGGGTGAAGCAGATAGAAACCTCCAGGCCCCATGCAGGGAGAAGCAGGAAGTGTGTAGAGCACACAGATAGGTACCGTTTGAGGGTTAAGTAGGAGTGCATTGAGCATGTAGCCACACCCTTTATGGGACGAAGCAAGGGACATGGTGGACCCCATGCTATCCGCCACTGCTTGGGTTCCAGTAGAGACGGAGAGACCCCCATGTGGGTCAGCCGAGAGGGGACAGAATGCGGATGAGCAAGTGGCCGGGCCCTATGTGGGCAAAGCCAGAGGCATGGTGGAACCCCATGTGGTCCACCAGTGCATAGGCTACAGTATGAAGGCGACCCCCACGTAGGTCGGCCAAGGTGAAACGGAACGCGTCGAGTACACACTAGGCCCCCTTTGGTGTGGCGAAGCAGTAATTAGAAAAATATCCCAAGATAACGCTGAGATGTAGACCAGAGCAGTAAGCATCGTGGTGGAGACCCAAACAATGACAGATGTCCTTGGAAGCTTTTAAGGGGGGAAGCGGAGGTACGATCAGCAAGTGTTTTCCTTGATGGGGAGCAGAGCTAGGTACAGTCTGGTGAGAAGGTAAGACAACTGTCTATGCACAGTCAATGTATAAAGGCAGATGAAGGCTAGAGTTCCTTGTTAGATTTCCAAGTCCTGTTGTCTAAGTCGATGATGAGCAGGAAGTCAGTGCTGAAGATGCAGTTCCAGCAGATGGAGAGATCCAGCTAGGAGTGACGTCTGGACGAAGGACGATGGTTAATCCGTGATCGAGGGTGCTGTGAGTAAACGGTATTAAGTGTTCATGGACAGTCAGCATAGTTGAAACTGAGTGCCAACGGAAATATAGATGAGGATGAGAAATATTAGAGGATGAAATGGCCGGTTGTGATGTCAGCAGGGAACCGGTGATGAGATAGGAGTTTATGTAAAGAGAGGCTTACCAGAAGCTGGAATTCCAGCACAATAGTAGGTTCTAATTGAGTACTGTATCGGAAGTGAGAATTGTCCTAAGATGTCCAAGGATAGAGGAACACTCTACGGAGATGGGCGGCATAGATACTAGGTTGGAACTGGACCAGACATGGAATGGTCTGCAGTAGAAGAAGTAATGAATGATGAAGTAGGCTAGGCCTGGACAGGCAAACTGGAGCATGGATCTCTTGAGGTCCAGAGCAGCAGTGTTCAAATGCTTAAGCGATCGAGTAGGTATCAGGTGGTCAGCTGAGGAAGATGAGACTCCCATGTGGGTCTGCTTTTGTGAAGATGGAAAGCTGTTTAAGCAAGGAGAATGCCCTGAGGCTTGATAGATTCGGGATGGCGAGACCCCTACGTGGGTTCGCCATCGCCACAATATGCTCCAAAGTAATGGGGAGCGAACCCCCGGGTAAGTCTGCCTGTATTGACCTGAGTATGTTTGAACTAAGAAGGTCCCCCTTGTGGGGCATGTATGTTTGGGATGGTGGGACCTCATGTGGTCTGCCATCGCCATAGTGTTGCACTTTCTGAGTAAAGGATGGCGGGACCCCCTGTGGTCTGCCATCGCAGTAGTGGCACATGGTCCAATATAAGGAGGTCAAGACTTGATGAGTCTTCTTGTAATATGGAAGTGTGAGTGATGAGGAGAGCTGTCTTGTGGGGATGAATGTTCATAATGCTGGCACCCCCTGCAGTCCACTGTCACTGTAGTAAAAGTGGACAAACTGTGAGCTTTCTGAGGTCCCAAGGAGGCCAAGCTGAGATGGAAATCCCATGCAGGAGGACTGGAAGAGATGATGGACTGCTGAGAAGCCTTCAATATAGCCGGGCTGAAATTGAAACTCCTGCAGAGTGTACCAAGGAAGGTGTAGAATGGTAATAAGCAGTTGGATGGCATGGCAGCAGGATAGATCAATTCAGTTGCACTCATCTAGGCGAGATGAAGGTCCCCGGTCGGAAAACCAGACACCCGATGAAGATCCAACAGAGGACAGTGTGTAAGGTGATTGAGGAGTGAACTAAGCCCCCAAGTGAGTCAGCCGGAGCGGCAGGAACCCCACGTAGGTCTGCCTGAGGAGGAGAAGTAGAAGGAGTGAGTCGGGCTAAGCCTCCATGTAGGCTAGCTAGACCGGCAGGACTACCATGTAGGTCTGCCTGAGGAGAAGTAGAGTGAGTGAGTCGAACTAGGCCTCCAAGTAGGCTAGCAGGACCGGCGGAACCTCCACGCAGGTCTGCCTGGAGAGGAGTAGAAGTGAAGGAGTCGAGCCAGCCTCCATGTAGGCACAGAGAGACAGCCGGCATTACAGCAACATTTCAGAAAGTTTAACTTAACAAAATACTCAAAACCAAAGCCTAATATATGTATTTATAAAAATACACATATAAAGTCATGGATTTGATCATTTTGGTGAAAGAATGCAAAAAACAAGGTGTAACAAAGCACTACTTAGCATTATAAAGAGTAGTGTAGTCCTGTGCCTCTTGCTTCGGTGACCTAATCATGCTGGACATTTGGCAGCAACATTTCAGCAGGTATAACTTGACAAAATAATCAGAACAAAAGCCTCCCATTTGTATTTATAAAAATAATATACGTTAAGTCATGATTTTGTTCATTTTGGTGAAAGAATGCAACACAAATAGTATAACAAAGCACTATTTAGCACTGTAGAGAGCAATGTAGCTCTCTGCCTCTCACTTCAATTATCTAATCATGTAGGACATGCGGCCGCTACTTTAGGGAACTGTCAGGGTGTCTTTTGTTTTTTTAATTATATACTTTATTGTGGATTTGGAAAATACAATACAAATAATACGACAAAACTAAAAGACAAACAAATACACAGAAACCAGCTTATTTAAACACAGTACATAAAAGTAAAGCACCAAACACATACAAGACAACACCTTCATTCCTCTTGGGCGTTCCAGGGTGGTGGTGGTGGAGTGGTGAGGTTGGCATGCCTGTTGGGGAGCCTAGACATATGTGTGTTGGCAGGACAACGCCTGTCATTATGAGGTTAGTAGTTGTGCCTCCAACGCTCCCCACCTTTTAAGATATGTCTGTGGGGCACTGCCAGATTAAGGCAATCCTTTTTTCCATGTGTAGGGCCTCCTACATAGCACTGTGCAATTCCTGGTAGGAGGGAGTTGAATCATCTGTCCAGTGTCATAGAATAACCCTTTTGTCTATGGCTGAAATTAGTGACATGGGGTATGCTCTTGCATCCATTAAAAGCTGTGTGTTGAGTCCTAGCAAACAAGTTTGAGGCATGAAGGCTGTCTCAAGTCCTAGCAATGGGCCTGTGGGCCTCTGGATTTCATCCCAGAGTGAACGAGCTTTCGGACAGTCCCATAGGATGTGTTTTAAGTGTTCCCTTTTCCTGTGTACATCTAGTGCACACATTTGCTTCTAGGAGACCCATCTTGTGGAGTTTATTCGGCGTGTTGAACATGTTCGCTGTCTTGTATTGTGTTAATCTGAGCCTGTCGAATTTCAGATATTTATGGATATTGTCCCAGATATTTGCTCAGATCTTTGGGTTTGAGATGGTGGGGAATTCCTTGGCCCAGTAGGGGCAAAGGGCACTCTCGTTAGGGGTGCAGAAGAGGGTTATTTTCTGATATAGTAGGGAAACCACATGTCTTTGGACTGCCAGTCATTGTAGTTTCGTCCCATGTGAGGAACTTGGAGTTATCCCAAGGTGGGTTTTTAAAAAATGGAAGTATATTGTTTACATTTTTCAAATGCTACGAAACTGCATTATGTTAATTACATAAATGCAGTTTTAGCATCAAAGTAAACAGCAGACTTTCCCTTAGGGCTCCATGAAGCCTGTTTTTAAAATAGTTCTTGGGCAAAACAGGTTGTTTACTTGCCTTTTAAGGGTAAGCCTGGACAGACTTTTACTTACCAAGGGAATGATTTGAGTACCCTGGGTAATAGAGTGGTAAAGTAGGTATTCATTTTTTATCTTATAGTGGTAAAGTAAGGTATTTATTTTTATACAGCGTCCCATTTGAACAGCTCGGAGCGCTTCACTGTGTTAATCACAATAAATACATACCCAAACTAACAATACAAATTAACATTTCCAAAAGAGGAGGCACATGTTTCAAGTATTTAAATTATAAGCTAACTTAGATAAATGAGTTTTAAGCCCCTTTTTTAATCTCTCCACTGAGGCCAAACTCCTCAACTGATACGACAGGGAGTTCCATAAGCAAGGGGCCACCACTGAGAAGGTTCTCTCCCCAGAAAATTGGTGCTATGTATTTGTACCACATATTCATTTCATCCGTGCATATGAAGCCGGGGGGAAGGGGTAGACCTGATAGATGTAGAGTCCCTTCTGATCTTAAATTACTATGTTACAGATATGATATAGCATATCTCTCATTCCTTGGCGTAGCCACAGACAGATATATCCTGCATCAGGCAGGTACCACAGTTGAAGACATGTTCCAAAGCCATGTGCATCTCACTAGTGTAATGTTAGTACATGGTAACTGTTTGGTTTTGCAGACTTCTATACAGGCAGTACAGTAGTTTAAACAATGTTTGTAATGGCACAAAGATATTTAAGTATTAGGGTGCATGGTCGATAGCGAGCATACTTAATGTCAAAGATTGTTTGGAAAAATTGTCAAACATTGGAACTATGACCTACAGTATCAGGTGACAAGTCTGAGAGACTAAGAAAACCATTAAATACTATACCATACACAGACCATCATAATGTTTATTTTAGGGATGGAGATAACGATCACATGGAAGCCCTAATATTGATATAATTCTTACCTCAGTTCAACCAGACTGCAGTTCTTTTCAAGTGCTTTGGCAATACAACTTGCTCCTTCATCTTCAATTTTATTAAACTGCAAACTAAATACAGAATATATTGTAGCATGGGTATACCAACACAAACTGTCTGATGCAGTTATTCCATTTCACCCGTAACAAATTTTAGTCAGACACAGTACAGTTCAAGTCTCAAATATCTTGGTTTACATAAAAGCAGATTCCAAACTACTTAAAGCAATTTTCCAATTTCAGGCAACAGCAGAAACTCCTCCTCTCCCCCACCTGCACCTGTTACCCCCTCTTCCTTGGCCTGCAGCCCCTAATATCCATGGGTTGGGCCACTTTCTAGGTTCTCCCCTAGCCTGCATCCAGGCCTCAGTACTCTGCCCCTTCATAGCACTATCAGTCCCCACCACGCAGGTCTCTCCGTTGTTACATTATTACTGCTCACTGTGCCTTGCTTGCTTTATTTTGCACTTGCAATTGTGTTCATTACTGGACTCTGACTGCACTTTGTTTTGTACTGTATAATGTGACTGTGTATTGTCTTGAACTGTATCTCCTGCTCTGGGGTCGCACCAGGAAATGAGCCCCAGTTCAGTGCGCCTCTCGCGGTTATCAATTTTTAAATAAACTAATAGAGCCTGTAAAACTTTTCAAAATGTAATACTTAGATTCACTACAGCTTGGATGTCATTAACAGTCTCTCTTTGTCTTCCTGAATACCATAGACAACATTTAGATCAAAACAAGATCTTAACTCCCAGATTGCATCTCATCCTCTTGCTTTTCTCTCATAATGCTGTTTGTGTCATAAAAATTACTTCAACAACAGAATGTGATGTCACAAACAGAGCACTGTAACAGCAGGAGGTTGTGATTAATCTGGGAGATGAAGATCCTGATTTAATGCAAAAGCCCAGTGACAGATCGGGGGGGGCTCTCTCCTCCGTTGGACAAGCAACTTATTTGCTGACATTGTCCCCTTCCCTGGTGGCAATTTTTCAAAAAACACCAAAACTGCAAGATTTGTATTTTTTTTAAAGTAATAAAATGGTCATAGCAGATTATATAAAGGATTTAAAAAACATTCAAAAATATTTATATCCGCTCCCACCACAAGTCATAACCCAGCACCCCCATTGTAAAATCCTAGATCTGCTACCGCAAAAGTCCTCGTGAATAAAAAAAAAAAAAAAGAGGGAAATTAAAATGGAACATTACTGAAATATGAGCTATTTTTTGTCTACATATTATTTCTGAAATGTTTTCTTTGATATTGGAAAATCCCTTTAGAAGAGAACTGCACTGAAACTGTAAGTCATTGTAGTGTATAGTACAGCATTATAGTGTTTGGTGGAACATTGGTTTAACATGATTTTCAGCTGAGCTGAAACGCTGTTCTACCACAGTGCAAAAGTGATGGAACACTGTTCAACCCTTCTGTGATAGAACAGTGTTCCAGTTCAGTTGAAAATCGCACAAGCCACACTTACAAACAGCAGGATCTAACAGATTAAATGACCCAACCCTGAGACAGCACGGACAAAAACTTGAGCAGACCTGCAAATGCAGAATCAGTCAGATATGTTAACAAATACACAGGATCAACCAGATATAACCCTCTGTGTAAAAAACTAAATGCAGGATCAACCCAGATATTTATAAAAACTTACAAAAATAGACACCGATCCTCCACTCGCTAACGGAGACATACAGCCACCATATTTTTTTTGTGAAAACCCCACCCAAACCCGATAGATAACCAATGGGAGTGTGCACTACTAACGCTGGGATGTCTAGTCCCTGAGACGGGCACTGAACAATTTATTTTCTATATATAAAAAGTACAAAAATTGCTAAAAGCATATCAAGTTATTCAAAGGGGCACCATACTCTATAAAAATGCTGGATGGGCAACCCTATGCCCAACCAGTGTGTTTGTCACCTCAGGGCTCTGATTCCCACAGACCTCTTGAGCTTTGCTCTCGAGGTCACAGGGAATCAGAACCCCCCTCTGTGGCAGAACACACTGGTTCTGCATGGTTGCCCATCTATTATTCTTTATGTTCCATAAAGAATTCCAACCCTTTCAAAATGCTATTGTATCACAGTTCAAAGGTCATGGAATGTGACTGTACCCTTCTGTAGTAAAATTTCTGATGTACTAGATTGGTACTGTGGTATAACTGTATGATGTAGTTTATGTCTCTTTTAATTTGTACCCAATAGCTCCGTATGAAGTCTGAACCATCCATTGATTTTCCTGATACAAAATCACTGCCCAGGGTATAATGAGTTAACCAGAGTGCTACAGCAGAAAATGGCTGCACTGCGACAATGGATGAATTTGGCAAGGACATAAACTACGTCATCCAGTTCTAAAATGCCCTTTACTACCAGAGTGTAAATTAGGAAAAAAACACTGAAATTGTTTGGAGACCAGTGAAGGTGGAACTACAAAGGGATGCAAACCATTATTTTAAATTATACCACATACATAAATCAGCAGCCAATCACACAAGCAGACTGGCACCTCAGCCCTGTGGTAAATCGTATGATAATCACTGGCAAAGGTGCCAGCCTGCCACATCCTAGCGCTACCGTAACTGAATCAGTCCGAGCCCCCCAACATCGCAAAACCGCCATTTTTCCTCTCGCTAACAGTAACTACTATGCCTTGCATAGTAAAACAGTTAAAAAATGGATGCCTCGTTTGAACTCATCGACCAAACTGAACTCAATAAACTATTCGAAAGCCTTCAAAACGAGTACGTATATTCTCCTGAAGTAAATGTACCTCAGCCAAACACAGTAGTACCGTACAGCGCTCCGGCCCCACAGTCGGAAATCACGAGTCTCCAGTCCACAGACACTCGAGGTGATGTAGTCGGCTGCAGAGGCGACTGGAGACTCGTGGTTTCCGACTGTGGGGCCGGAGCGCTGAACCGTACTACTGTGTTTGGCTGAGGTACATTTACTTCAAATTACAATGGGGTATGAAAATCCTGTAACCTTATTGGTCAAAACGCATCACATGACCATGGTATATCCTGCAATAACCCATGGCTGAGAAACGGCATTTATAAAAAACATACTTAAACACATTTTAAATGTATTTTACACATGGGTCCATTGTATAACTGCAATAAGGCACTTCAGGGTGTGGGTTATTGGTGGATTTACTCACTTCTTGTGTGGTTAAGTCACTCGGCTGCACCTCATGACACACCACCCAAAGCGTGGGTAAATCTACAGAAAAACACTTACTTTTTAGTTCAAGACAGCTTCTCCTTTACAAATTGTTTTACTGAAGCCTACTACTAGGCCAGCAACATGTACAGTGTCTGTAATTTCCCTTTATCTCTATGATTTTCTAGAGTCACTATGGACTGGTTTATAGCATCCCATATGCATCTTAAAGAATACGAGTGCACTAGAATCAGATTTCCGAATGGTCCTAATATTAGGGGTGTTCAGAATTCAGCTTGACTCATGAATTTGTGTTTTTGTTTAATAAATGTTTGCATTAGGATGACCTTGTGTTGGTGCAGCACCTCTTCTATACACCACATCTGCATATTCTAGGTTTCATACAGCAACTGCATTAGTAATTTTCTTGTCACAAGTTGAGGCAGTGCCCGTGTCCATACCGTACCAAGCTTCTGTTACAATACCATTCTTTCAACAGACTGCTTATGTGAAGGTTATATGAGAGGTGTGAGTCAAGTCATACCCCACGAGGTACAGTTTTAAGTACCCAGGAGCACTTCCACTTTATTTATCTATGTATGTATTTGAAAATCGGTGACCGGGAAAGGCACACTGAGCCAAGGCTCATTTCCAGGTGCCACCCAGGGGAAGGGAACAGGGGATGCAACATACATGGCACTGATACAGTTCACAGTCATAATAAAGTGGAATCAGAGAACTGGAAAAGCTATGCCTGGAGTTCGATGGCCAAGCATCCAGCCACTCCCACTCCCACTTCCTGAGCTATATAAGCAGTTCCTCTCAGCCTCATTGTGATGCACTGTTTCTTTGCAGCTGAATGCTCTGCCGGTTTGTCCTCTGAGCTGGTTGGGACTTACCCCCCCCCACACACACACACATACAAACTGCTCCTGCTTGTCTGCTGGATTTCTGTGTTTTTTCCTGCTTTGGTTTGTATTTTGCCTTCGGCTGCACGTGCTTCTTCTGTCTTTGTTCCCTGTTTTCTGTGTTTGTGTGTCTTTGGTTTTGTTTTTTGGGGGGCTTTGTTTCTAAGCTCGTGGCAAACTGCTACTCCAGAGCTCATACTACTTGCTTTCAGTTACTCACAGCTCGAATTGCTTTCAGTTACAACACTCAAATTCCTTGCAATGCAACTACAAACATTATCTGTGTTCAGCTCAGCCATAGCTGCTTTCCATGTTGCATACTTAATTGCTTTCACCTGATTCTGGCTCACACTGAAGCCTGGCTACACAGCTCAGTCATGCTCAACTAATTCTACTTGCCTCATTGCTGTAGTTCATTGCACTGCCTGTTACAGCTGCTTTCAGAGTATTGTGCTGCCTTTATTTTATGTTTATTGCAGTTTGCAACTCAGTGTACTCAATACAGATGCTGCTTCTATGTTTGTCCACCTGCTTCAAGCTCTGAACTTGCTATGCAGTTCAATCCTGTTATTCCCTTTATACACTGCTGTTCTACGCTGAGGTTAGCTAAAGTTCCTGCTGAGGCTATTAACTAGCTTTAATATCTGCATGTGGTTCTCAGCCATTCCATCGCTTCCTTGTTTGTCCTACAGCGGGGAATGGGAGGTGTTTGGGGGGTCATGGCCCATGTGGCTAATTATTTCTGTTTTAAATCCTGTCTTCACCAGTGAAAATCCTTAGTTTGTCACCTTGATTTGGCTTTGCAATGCCTGGCTGCCTAGCCCCACTATTCAGTGCTGTTCCAATGCTACTATGTGATGCAGACCTACATGCAGGTCCACTTATTACTACTCTGTTACTGACCTACATGCAGGTCCACACTTGCTTACGCAATTGTTGCTCATTGCTCACGCAAACCATTGCTTCATGCCTACTGCAATCCCCTCAGCTTCAGCCTCTGAGATTCTGCTGCACTCAGTTCTGCATTCGACCGTGCAAGGTCTCAGCACTCAATGCTCATTACGATCTCAGCACGCCGTGCTCATTCAGCTCACTAGCATTTCAGCTCTCAATCGATTTCTGGGGCATGCCAGCCATTCTATTCTGGTGCAGGGTTCCTGCAGCCGACGGTCTCGATCTGCATTTAGTCTGCATCTTGAGCGTGTCCAACTTGGGGTGGGATCCTTCTCACCTGGCCCACAGTAGGGAATGTCCTCACCCAGGCTTGGCTTTAGCTGCCTGCTACACGACAGCAGCTCCTGGTGTAGAATTTAAGACTAGCGGTGAAGGGTGGTTACGATGATCTCCTTTGGCTCTAGTGTTCCACTATAACGGTTAGCCATTGACTTTAGTGGTTTCCCTAGCAAGGTACCTTCCCACATTTTCTCTATGACTGCCTCTGGTTCACCTAGTTTGAGTTTAGGGTAGGCAGGCCAGATGAGTGCCTCAGCAGTCGTTGCTCTCCTCCTCTACCTTGGTTACATGTATTGTTGCAGAATTTTCTCGCAACCTTCCACAGAATTTCCGCTAGAGGGTTTGAGTGAGAGCCTTCCTCCAAATTGGAATATTTTCTACCTCCCTTTAATTGGGTTTTCCAAATTGCAGCTGCAGAGTCATCACTAAATAAACTATCCCAAGCCTGGAGGGAAGGCGACCTAGGCCTTGGATCCCCCAGAGATTTCCTCCTCATAGGGTTTTTTTTCTCTCCTCCATTGCCTCAGATCATAACTGTTAGTTAGCACAGTACTGTCCCCTAGTTTCTTTAGGTAGGTTCCGCTGTTGGATGGAGATGGAGGATGTCGTACTGTTCCCTCTCTCCTTAGAGGATCCCCTCATTCTCAATGCAAACCATCAGTATCATGCTACACAAGCCTGGGCATTTCATTATGTTATCAAACTGAGCATCTCATTACATTATCAAACTTCCTATGCTTCTCTACTACTACGTTACAGTTACTGCTCCTAAGTCACAGTTACTGCTTGCTCATAAGCTTCATGTCACCTCATTCTTTGGGATATGATTATACTACATTTCTTTTGGGGATTCCTAAGGTACCTTTAGCCACAGGAATCGTCTCATGGCATCGTCTCATCTCTCTGAGGGTTCCTTGCCTTTCGTACCTCTACAGGGTGGTAATTCCTCTGGAATAGAGAGTGCAAACGGCCAAAACCAAACTAACACAGTTGCACAAGCATGACACTATACTGGCTGTGCAGAACACTTAATTGGAAAGGCTATGCCTGGAGTTCGATGGCTAAGCAGCCAGCCACTCCCACTTCCTGAGTATATAAGCAGTTCCTCTCAGCCTCATTGTGAAGCACTTTTTCTTTGCCCCACCATCCTCCCCTCCTCTTCCTCCAGTGGCAGCACTCTCTCCTCAGGGGGATTCCTAAGGTACCTTTAGCTATGGGAATCGTCCCGTGGCACCTCTGGGGTGGAACCCTCTCTGAGGGTTGCTTGCCTTTTGTACCCCTACAGGGTGGTAATTCCTCTAGAATAGAGAGAGCGAACAGCCAAAACCAAACTAACACAGTTGCACAAGCATAACACTATACTGGCTGCGCAAGACATTGAACACATTTTAAAATGGAAGTAAGTACAAAAATGAGCTAGCAACAAAATCAGGCTTTTCAACTATACCTACACCTGGCTAGGAGGCAAATGCAAGGAAGCAGTCAGGTAGGGGGGGAAAAGAGAAGCTGGGGGAGGGAAAGGAGACAGGGGACGCTGTGAAGTGAAGGCAGGAAGGGAGCTGGTTCCAGAGTGAAGGAAGACAATAGAAAAATGTTGCTTGCTCAGCAGAGAAGAAAGGATGAGGAATGGTGAAGATGCGAGGATCCCAGGAACAGAGGGAGCAGGAGGCAGAGGTAATGGGGAGAGCAGTGAGCAGAGGTAAGAGTGAAGGAACCCAAACCAGTATTTGGATATGAATGAGGCACAGTGGTTCTGGCGATGTGAGGGTAGGGAAATAATGAATAAGGTGAGCAATTGTGAATGTGAGAGGGGGAGTTGGTAGCAAAATGGCAGGAGTAGCAGATGGAGTCCAGTCTGGCCAGGGAGGTGGAAGCTGTACCACAGACCATGTCCGCATAGTCAAAGTACAGGAGCGCCATTCTGGTGGCAAGCTCATGGTGTACCTCCGGAGACAGACAGTCTTCAGTGAAGGACAAGGCACCAAGTTTAGGGCAGAACTTGGCGTGGATGGCGTCAGTTTGGGTACAGAAGTCAAGCTTGCTGCCCAACCACACACTGAGGTATTTGAAGGACTGAACCACTTCTACACGGGTGCCATCCAAGGTGGAGAAGACAGGCAGAGTTGGGATTCTGACTAGTTTTTGGCTGGCGCCAAAGGTCATGGACACAGTTTTTTTTGTTGGTGTGTGTGTGTGTGTGTGTGTGTTTTGACCCAGAGTTTGATTGGAATCAGTACAGGACACCGTGGAAGTCTTGCTGGAGCAGACCTTATGTGGCAGTAGTGGAGGAACTGGAGGTGTAGATGACTGTCATCTACATACATGTTTTATTTATTTTATTTATTCAATTTTGGGTTAACACCTATGAGCTAGAATCTCATTTACATAGGTTCCACTTCAGAATACACTGGTAAATTAAAAACAATTAACATGAAAGTGCAAACAGGCATACAAGGAGTTTACAATGGAGAAACAATACAATAGCGAGCAGGCAGATAAACATAGGGTAAGTAAAAGGAATTCAGTTCCTAGAGTTCACAGTTGTACTATATAAAGTGGGAAAATAATGCAGCCAAGAGGCATTGTCAAGTTATGGTGAGGAGGTGTAGGGGTAGGGGGATTAAGGTGAAGGGAGAGGAGGCTTGGAGGGAGAAGGGTTTACAGGGTAAAGGTAGGAGGCAGAGGAGTCCAGGGCTAGAGTGTAAAGTGGGGGTGGGAGCAGGAGAGGGGGAGAGGGGAAAAGAGGGGCATTAAGGATACAGGGAAAGAGCATGAGATGTGGGGGGAGAGTGAGGTACAGATAATTGGGGTATGGTAAAGGCAGAATGGAGCAGACCCACAGTGATCTAAATGAAGCAATCACAGGAGGCACTTGTCACCAGATGTTGCTGGAGTTTGCATTTGAAGAGGCCGAGGGTGGTAGTGTGGATATGCGAGTTGGCACAAGCTGCGCAGAGGTCATTAAGGAAGATGGATAACAGGATGGGCCCCTGGATGGGAAGTGGAGGTGACAGGGCATTACCAACCCATCTTGACTGCAGATGGTCTGAGAGGTAAGTATGGAACCAGTTGACATTAGGGGTTGAGAGGCCAGAAGAACTCAGCTTACCCAGGAGGAGTGGGTGGACACCGAGTCAAAGGCCTTGGCCAGATTGATGAACATGTTTTTATCTATTTTATTGAATAATCGGAATTACAGCCTTTGAGCTAAAAGCTCTTTTACAAAGGATCCTCGTCAGGAAAAGGGAGGGTAAACAAATACATGAGATGGGGAGCCAGTAGCAACAAATTGGTATTGTCAATAATCAACAAGTTAGAACATCTAGTAATCAATACACCTGGATAGGGGAGACAGAGTAACCAATAGGTATTGTCAGTAGTCAACAAATAAGAACATCGGGTAATCAATAAAGCACAAACAAGGCAAAAGCATAACAAATTACATTGAATGAGCACAGGGTACATGAGGATGCCTTACACACAGCAACCTGGACAGGAAGAGTGCACTAGACCATATTTGTACAAGCTTGGATGTCCATAAGAAGTAGCTGCACAGACCTGTCAATGACCTAATGGGTACAAATGTAACATCAGCCAGGAGAGTCAGCACAGTCAATAGGGGAAGTATCGTACCGTAAACCATGTTTCCGTAGTCCAAGATAGGGAGGACTTTCCCTTTAACCGCCAAGGTCCTAGCCTCAGGTGTCAGGCAGAATTTGAGCCTGTACAGGGCCCCTAGTTTCCTGTTGACTGTAGTGGTGATATTGCGTTATGTGTTCATCAAACCACAGGGACTCATCTATTGTTATTCCTAGACATTGGAATGAAGACACCTGCTCCAGGGTCTTGTACGAGCTGCAGGCTACTGAGAGGGGTGAGACAGATCTCCTCTTTTGACGCCCGGCGAAGAGCATTGTTTTTTTATTTTTTTTTTGCTGTTGAGCACTAGCATGCTATCTTTGAACTAGTCCTGTAGAAGGTTAAAGTTGTACTGCAAATCCCTTGTGACTGCTTCTTGGCTGGAGTTGCGGGAGAATACTATCATGTTGTTGGCATAGATCAGGATCTTAGAAGAGGGGGGCATGTATCAGGGAGGTTGTTTACGAACAGGCTGAATAAGAGTGGGCCCAGTATAGACCCTTGGGAGACTCCTACTGTGACATCGCAAGTGTCGGAGATCGCACTGTTGATTTTTACTTTCTGGGATCATCCGGACAGGTAGCAGGAAAACCACTCGACCGTGACAGGGGATAGCCCTAGGCAACTTAACCTGTGGAGCAGTAGTTGGTGGTCCAGAAGGTCAAAAGCCTTGGTTAGGTCTCTAAAGATTGCTCCAACCAATTGGCCCTGGTCAAATGCCTCATGCATGAAGCTAGGGAAGTCAATTAGAGTGGTATTTGTGCTATGCATCTTGCAGCAGACATGTTGTTGGGGGCAGAAGAGGTTGTATTTATGCAAATGGTCCATAAGTTGATCGGCAATGATTCTTTCAAGTGCTTTAGAGAGCAGGGATAGAATTGAAATGGATCTGTAATTTGATACTAGAGACCGGTCGCCTCCTTTGTGTACCAGTGTAACCAGAGCAGTTTTCCAGCTGGAAGGGAAAGCAGACAGGCGGAGTGACAAGTTGAACAGCTTGGTGATAGGTACAATGACCTCAGGTAGGGCGATAGAGATCAGTTTCATGTCAATACCATCACCTCCCATCCTTGTTTTGCCCAGGATTCTTGTGAGATAATTTCTTGTTTCCTTGATGGTTACACATCTGAAATAACAGGTTGGACAGGTCCTAGCTCTGGAAGAGGGGGTGAGAGGTTTGTGGTCAGTGTTCCTCCTGGGTATGTAGCCGTCGGGGGGGGAGCACTGTTGTTCTTGAATGCTTTGTTAAAGATACTGGCCATGGTAGAATCATCAAGGATGACTTCATCATTGTGGTGAAGCATTGGGGGGGAGCCTGTCACATCCTCTGAGGAGGTTTTTTATTGAGGCCCAGAATTTCTTCCCATCACCCCAGCATCGAGACTGCTTGTCCTTGTGGTACGTTGCTTTGGCCTGTCGGACTGCCCAGGTACACTTGTTTTGGGCCACTTTGTAGTTTTGGACATCTATAGTTGTCCTCATTTGCCCTATCTTGGTGAAAGAGGAGATCCCGTTGCCACATCGACACAAGAAGTTGAGGGGTGACCCAGTCCATGCTGCCACCTTTGATCATCTTCTTGCAGTATGATGCAAACCTGTCCGCTGCCGCATTGAAGTGACTGAGGAAGAACTGCAGGGCTGTGTCAACAGAGGGGCACGAGTTAAGGAAGCTCCAGTCTATCCCTTTAAGGTAGGTCCTGAAGCCGACCATAGGGCTATTTCAGATAACTCTGTTCCTCACCATTCTTGGGGGAGGCTTGGCCTGATTAGTCGACCACTCACACTGGATAGGTGAGTGGTCGCTGAGGGTATCAGGGAGTACCTTGACATTCATTAGCTGTTCAGGGTGTGTTGTCAGCACTCAGTCAATCAAGGTGCTTGTGCCTGTGCAGTAGTTTGTTCAGGTGCAGTTCTTGTTCATCTGCATTAGGTAGAACCCCGATACTAAGTCTCTGTGTGCAGCACTAGTGCTGGCAAACCAGTTGGAGTTAAAATCCCTGAGAATGATAGTTTCCTTGTTCTGGTTTGCCTGCGTTAAGTAGTTAGCGAAGGCTTCTAGTACCGCCTGCTGCCGACCTGGTGGGATATAGGCTGCCATGACAATTGGGCCTTTGAACCCCTTGCCTGTCAGGATTTTTATTGCAAGACATTCACAGCCCTTATTGGTATTAGCCAGGTGGACTATGTGGCATTGTAGGTGGTTGCGAGTGTAGATTAAGCATCCGCCACCTCTTTTTCTGGTTCGGTCCAACCTGTGCATGTTGTACCCAGGTAAGGAGACTACTAAATTGGCTGAACACGAGGTGAGCCAGGTTTCAGTCAATGCAATGACATCTGGCTGATTATGTGCCACCCAGGCCTCAAACTGTGTTAGCTTAGCTGGGAGGCTACCAATGTTCATGGCCACAATCATCAGTTGTCCAGCGGACGCAGTGGTCTGGATATGGCTTGCTAAGGGCCAGGGTTAGGGTGGATGTTTTCCGACATCAGTAGTAGAATTAGGATGAGTTTCCTACATATTTTCTGGAAGTGGTGTTTTACCTTAGACCTCAGCAGATTCTTTGGGGACGTACTTTGTAGGTGAGATTCCAACCACAATGTGGAGGCCAGGAAATAGCCATAAGGTCGGAATAGAGAACCCCGTATTGGTTGGGGGCCAGGGGGTTGTCATATGGGGCTGATAGGAGGGAGCCCACTAGGCCCACTGCTGTGGGTCTCCCACTGAGCTGGCATGCTGATAAGTACGATAAGATGGTCAAGGTGGCGGGTAGTGGTCGGGATGGCATGATGTTTTTGTGCAAGGATAGCTACCAGGAGTAGGAGTAATTGTAGTGGGATACCACTAGGGGTGAGGTGTATGCTCCCTTTGAGGTCCATTTTGGTAAGTATTGTGGAAGAGCGTTCTGACACAAACCTTTCCCACTTGAATCTCCTAGCTGATTATACAGGGAGAGGGCTGGGTAGTCTACTGGTTAGAAAGAGTACTAGAGGTTGTGCCTGCTACTAAAAGGGGAGGCCAGCTAGGGAAATCAGTAGTTGAGAGGACACACTCCTTCCACTCTAGTTCTCCTACCTGATTACACATGGAGTAGAGCAGGGAAGGCCACTGTTTGTGAGAGAGCACTAGAAATTGTGCCCGCGACTTTAAGGGGTGGTCAGCTTGAAAACTGTTGTCGGGAGGAAGGGATTAGGGGGCAGTACCAGAATGGGAGAAAGAGTATTTAATAGAGGTCGGGCCGGGAAAAAGTATTTAGTGATACTGTGCCCTGGGTATAAAATCAACAAGGTCCTGGTTTACAATTAAACTCCAGTTTAAAAATAACGCCTAGAGTAAGAGGCAAGTTAGATGGAGAGAGACTGAGTTTGGAGGCCAACAAGGTGCTGTTTCAAGGCCCTGTGTGCCAACAGAAATTACGGCTTTCAAGCTGAGCAGCTCCAGCAGTTTCAATCTGTACCTGAGGTCTGGATGAATGGGCGGGTGTGTGGAGGAGGGCCCGTGGCTGGCTGCGTTAAGAGCCAGTGCGCCGAGCCGCAGGGCGCTCGGTCAGGTTGATGCAGTGACCTGAGGTCTGGCTGAGCGGGCGGACGTGTAGAGGAGGGCTCACGTCCGGCTGAGTTCAGAGCCGGTGTGTTGAGCTGCAGGGCACCTGGTCAGGGCGATGCAGTGACCTAGAAAAGAAATGGCACCTGTGATGTGCCCCTTATGCGGCCCTAAGAAGATAGAGTCAATTACATGCAGCAGGGAGGAGATGGTGGAGCGATGCTTCTGGAAGCCAGACTGGAATGGGGAGAGGAACTTGGCGGAGGACAGGAAATTGGAGTCTCTAGTGTAGATAAGCTTCTCCTGCAGCTTAGCAAGGGAAGAGAGGAGGGAGACTGGCTGGAAGCTACACAGCCAGAGAGGAAGGGTCCTCCCTTTTGTGGAGTAGAAGAACTTTGGCCAACTGCCAGAACTGAGGGACAGCACTGAGGGAAACAGGAGAGGTTGAGTGAGTCAGAGGATATGCTATGGCAGCAGCAGAGATATGGAGTAGTTTAGAATGCAATCCATCAGGGCTGGATTTGCACAGGTTGGGGGAGTAGAGGGCAGTCAGGGTTTCCTGGACAGTAACAGAAGGAAAGAGCAAACCAGGAACAGGGAAGGGAATAGGAGGAAGAGTGGATAAGGCTGGACAGTGAGTGGAAGAGACAGCACAAGTGGTGAAGAACTCATTGAAGTGAGCAGGAACAGACTAGGGGTCAGACACTGGTGAACCGTTTACCAGAAGGATGGTGGGAGGCAGATTGGGTGAGAGGCTCAAAGAGTGTGTGAGTTACCTTCTAGAACTCTTAGGGGGTGTTAAGGTTGCTCAGAAGGCTAACCTTGAAATACTGCGATTTTGCAACTGGAAAGTGTTTGTACAGGAGTTTTTGACAGTCCTGCATGAGAAGAGGTCAGGAAGAGAGTGAGATAATTTGAAATGTGATCAGGCAAGACCATGGGAATTGCAGTGATCAATGATTTTTGGGGTAATCCAAGGGTGATGGTGAGTTTTGACACTGGATTTTCTGAGTGGGGAATACTTATCCCAGATACAGAATTTGGAGTGAAACATGGAGAGAGCAATCTCGATGTCAGTGGTGGAGGGCATGGCCGTTCAATCAGCAGCAGCATAGTCACCCGAGACAGCAGAGTTGAGTGACTGCAGGGACCTGGTCCAGATGTATTTAGGGGAGGAGGGTGGATGGTGGCTCTTCCTAATGCAGAACATCATGCACTGGTTGCCGAAAGCACCTGGCACGGTTCCTGCTGCAAAAATACGGTGGGGGTGGGAGGAGAGAACCCAGTCCAGGAAGGAATGGTTATGAGAGTGGAAGTTGAGCCGGATGGCTTCAGTGATAATCTGTGTGAAAGTTAGGGACTCAGCCTTGGGAATGGTTAGCCTGGAGGCTGGAGACAGCCAATGTACACTGCAATCCCCTAGCAGGATGAGTTCACAGCGGAGGAATGAGAAGTGATGGCAGAGAGTGAATCAATCAGGGAGGAGAAGGATTTTTTTGTGTGAGGCACTGAAAACCCCAATGAAGATGGGCACAGAGGAGGGAACAGACAGCCTGAGCAGGAGGAATTTGTTGTTGGAAGATGCAACCTCTTTGAAAGCCATGGTGCAAGAGAGGCTCCAAGCTTAGATGTCAACACCACCCCCACGTTTTCCCCTGTCTTGCATGAAAAGATGGTAGGAAGGAACCGGCTAAAGTCTAATTTCTAGTCTAGGGGGGTTGCTGTCCATTGGCTAGATACAGTGCTTTAGACTTCTGTTCCTTCCAGCTGAGAAAAGCATTGCCTTTTAGCTCTGAATATTAACTTGGCAGTCATTCAGGTCTGGGGCTGGTCACTGGTGCCTTGGAGGAAGTGGTTAAGAGAAAGTGACTCATCTTCCCTATCTATAAATGTTGATCTGGCTGTAGTGAAATATCTTTCCATGGCAGAATGTTTTTATGTATCATCTGAAAGTGGATAAACATGAAGTAAAACTTTAACAAAGTAGGCAGAAAACTTGTAGGAATAAATAAATATTGGGGGAGAAAATGCGTTGGGGAATAGACTAAATCAAAGAGGAACTGTAATAAAAGTAGCCCCAAACCCAAAAATTGGGCTGGCTCCATTAAGCAAAATGTCCTTACATAAAATGTTTTCCCTTTTAACGTTTGAAACTTTCCAAAGTATCTGGTTGATCCTAGCATGCCCTGTCAGAATGGAACAATAACTGTAGAAATAAATCTTTACACGGCTCCATTACCCTCTGGCAGCCACTGAATCTCCAGGCAGCTGCGGCCCATTGTTGAAGTCAGCCATAAGGAATTCTGGGATGGGCCCAGGGCATCTCTTCACCTAAGGTGCGGGGGCTAAGGGATGGTAGGATCAACCAGATACTTCACAACATTTAAGACATTAAGACCAAGAAAAAAATGTATTTATTTCTTATTATTCATCACCCAACTTTCTCAGCCACAGCCTCAATCTGAAAGGCTGTCACCCAACTCTACCTCCTAACCAGTATCCCCAGAGAGCTGCCTTGCCTGCCCCGTGAGAAACTCTTCCATGGTCGGACAATCAGGGGGTCACTACTTGCTCTCCTCCGCTAACTGCAGGTTTGGTAGCAGGGGGCTCCTCATGCTGGGTGGGCAGATGGATCTGGGTCCCAGTGTGCCACCTTCATTCTGCTGTGCCTGGGTGAATTCCACTTTTACTGTATCCCTGGTTCATTCGAATGGCAGCGCAACATGCTCCCAGCTGCACATGCAATGGGCATGTACGGGAGCACATCGCACGTCCTTCCCTTCCACTGCACAGCTCGCTCTGCTGCTCTGCCTGTGAAACCACAGGTAGCCCAGAAGGCTACAGTCAACGTTCCCACCCAAAGAGTGTCCTCTGGGAGCCAAAACCCTCCTCCTTGCGGCTGATCTGCAGCATCCCAGGCTAGTATCTGAGCCAGGGGTGCTGGTGTCATGAGTGGTAGCCTTACCACTCTGCTGATGAACAGGCCTGGGAAAATATTTAATGTAATGAAAATATGCTAACTGGGGCAGTCCCACACTTTGCTGTTGGTCTGTCTTCATGACAGTTCCCTTTAATGTTACAAAGAGCTATTCTAAAACCAACATTGTACATTTAGATTAGACAAAGTTCAAGAAGTTACTTACTGTAGAAGTAGATCTTCCAGAATGTCTTCTCCACTGAGTACCCTTCCTTAGTCTTACGGCTGGAGACAGTGGGTCCCCATGGAACCAAGTTTTTTGCAGCAAGGGTACCAGCACCGGCTACTGGTGTCTGTGCATACGTGGCACAAGGTGGTGCATGCTTATTAATAAACACTGTGGATGCCCCAGCCTACCTTAATTCTGTTAACAAGGACAGAAACAGTTGTGGCTACAGGGATTAGCTTGCCGAACAGATAATAGAAAAACAATATAGGAAGTGAAAATGAACAAATGAATGTAAAATGTCTACCAATCTGACAGGAGAGATGTACTGTATCTCACTAAGGAGTGCCACCTAGAGGAGACAAATGGTAGTCAAAATCAAGAGAAAAACATCTGAGCCAGAGCGACCAATGCCTATCACTTCACCTTGCAAGGAGGAACCTTGCTGGCAACTAAGGGGAACGGAGAGTGTGGGCAGCAACCCCAAGAGTGGCATTAGCTAATGTTTTGTGCCAGGTCTACAGCTGAGCTGTAGTAAGAAAAGACTGCAAGTGTCTTTTCAAATGAGGTATTCTGTAACCCAGGGAACTTTTTAAAGAGGAAAGAGAATATCCTGAAGTGGGATTATGATTATTCTCATCTTGCTTACAAAAGATGGAAGAATAGGCTGTGCACCTTGAGAAGCTGACACCTTAGGAATAACCACTGTCGGACACAACCACTGCAGCTATTTCTACCCCTAAAAAGAAAAAATGTCAGGGTATTTGTGGCCCCCCCAAAAATGAAGCTAACAGCCTAAAAGACAAAACAGTATACAGAATATGTACTGCTGCCAAGGTGCAGCCAGAAAAACCTGTTACAAATAGTACATATAGTGCGAGAGCTCAAGGCAAGGGTTCAGAATGTTACATACCCCTTTCCCTGCTGACATTGTTAGGAGCAGGGATTTACTGTGGGGCAGTAAACCTAGAAGGGACAGACAGCAGCTTTTAAGTGAAGAGACTGCAAGTCCATAGTCATGCCCCCACTGATAGGGCTACTATCAAGTGGAATTATGTTGACATGTGAGGAGTTGTCCAAATAGGACAATGTTACATCCGGCAAATATCAGGGATATAGTCTATGAGAAAAAGGAGATGTACTTGGGGGCTCTGAGAAAGGACCCCCCACCCACCATTGTTTTTAATCTTATGTCTTCTTTTCTTTTGGGCTATACCACCCAAACCTTTTCTTTTCTTTTTTTTTTGTAAATATAATTTGTGTCAACTGAATGGGTAGTACATACTGCAAGTAGATAGAAATTACAGATTAGTTATGCACTGCAGGAATGTGATATAGAGATACATATACGCAGCTTTACTGCACATACACCTGTGATCTTCTTAGTAATATATATATATATATATATATATATATATATATAGATGTATTAAGTATCAAGATCTAGATCTAGATAGATAGCTAATTTTGTTAACACCCTTTAGTACAACATGGGGGAGGGATTGGTAAGTAACTCAAGCAGAACCTTTAGGCACTGTGATGACTTGGTAATACAGAGCCATATACTAGCAGTTCCCATGTGACAGTTTTCAGTAGAAGGGGAAGGGGTTCCCAGATGGAAGGAGGTTGTGATCTGTGGAGTCATCTCTCCAACAATGACCGTAGTACAGCAGCTGCCCCCAAATTGCTGCATTACTAGCCTAATCTCAGTTCAAAACGAAAAACACCCACACCAATACTGTCAGAGTATAAAGTCTGGATCTCTGTCCACTGCTTGTATTACTCAACTCATCCAGTGTGACTTGAAAAGTCTGGAGCAGTCATTCAGGGCATGAGTGAGTGTCTCCATTTTGTATACCTGTTGAACTATAATTCTCCAGGAAGTAAGAATGGGCAAAGCAAGAGTGAGCCAGAAGTGTGTGACTGCCTTTTTGTGTTTGCTTGCACGTGTGCAAGAAACACCTTGCTTCAGTAGTGGGTGGCGGGGGCGTGGCAGTGGTTGTGGTGAACGGCAGCAGTCTGTTTTGGGGCTGGTCTCTGCCGCGGCGAATAGAGGAGCATGCTGTCGATGACGGCAGTTAATGAGCATGCCACTATGCTCAAAGAAATTGACCGCTGCAGTCAGGGAGCACCCCGTCACTACACAATCAGTTGTGTTTACGGGGCAGTCCCTGACTGCAGCAGTCAATTACAGCTGCATTGTCTGGTGTCCCCTTTCAATAATGGGGATGGCTTCTCCATCAGCCTCTCACAGTCCCCAGGAAGCCAACGGACAGCCGCCACCTCTCACGGTCCCTGGTGAAGCTGACGGGGGTGCCCAATCCCCTGTTGGCAGCCCCTCTCGAATTAATTTGCCTGACGGGGTAGCCCAATCCCGTCGACGTCTCTCCTCCCCCATTTGCTGTGTGCCGAGGGGTGCACAATCCGTGTGCCAAGGAGGTGCCCAATCCAGCTGATGCATTCCCCCCAGCACACTGTATGGCTGACGGGGTGCCCAATCCCTATCAGCTCCACTCCCCCCAAGCAAACTTCCAGGTGGCATGCTGGGAGCCCACCCTAACATGCCAAAAGTCCTGCGTCGTCTTTTTAAATAAAAAAAAACTGTAAAAAAAGAAAACAGTCCCTCGTTGAGTCTCTTGCCCCCTCCCTAACCCACGCCCACCCTCGGCATACCCCACCTCCCCCCCACACACACACAGCCTCACCCCATACTTATCTCCAGAGCCTGGCACAACGATCTTCTGTGGACCAGGAACAAGTCTGCAGTCTTCAAAGCTGATTGCAAACTGAAGAAATGCTGGTAAGCTGTATAATGGCATAAATGGGTTTTTTTTCCAACTTGTGTGGCTATCTTGGCCATTTTTTCAACTTTTGGCACCAAATTTTCAACATGGGGTTCTTGGGACTCCTCCTCATGAATTCAGTCACTGTCATGGCGTTATTTGGTCCTGAAAGGTGATTTCACTGTCACTGCGCAGAATCACCTTTTGGGACCGATTAATGAAATGACAGTGTCACTGTTCATGAAGTGGGCTCTCAAAAAGCCTATGTTGCAAGTTTCGAGAAAACATTCCAAAACATGACTGTGTGACGAACATGCATTGTGCAGTTTCTACGCACACTTGTAACTTCGTGAATCTGTAATATTTTCACTCCAGATTTTCAACACTGCCATTTTTTCACACCTCCTTATGAACAGTACAGCTGTCATTTTTCACAACCTGGCCGAAATGTGTTTTTGCACGTCCCACGCATAATAGCACGGTCGCTGTGGGAAATCAATGTCTGAGACAGATTAAGAAAATCACAGTGAAACTGTTCATGAGCAGAGATCCTAAAATGCCTATGTTAAAAATCTGGTGAACAAATTCCAAAATGACCACATTACACGCATGGCGCATGCATTCTGCGTAACATGAATTTTCATATTTTCCTCAGATTTTCAACACTGCCATTTTCCACACCTTCTCATGAACAGTACAGCTGTCATTTTTCACATCCTGCCCAAAATGTGCTTCTGCACCTGTGGCACCAAATGACGTAGTTGCCATGCGAAATCACCTTTCAGGATTGAGTAATGAAATGATAATGCCACTGTTCATGAGGTGGGGTCCCAAAAAGACCATTTTGAAAATCTGGAGTGAAAATACCAACAAACGCCAAGGGCGTTAAGGTTTCCAACCATAACGCTCACCCTGTAGAGACTGACTGGCATCAGGGGTGTGACTTGGGTTCGTCGGCCGTAATGCTCATGGCATTCTACCCCCACCCTACAGCCACTGACAGGCATCAAGGTGTGCCTTGGGGTCTTTGGCCCTAAAGTTCACCCCATTCTCTTATACTGCACCCATCTCAGCTTATTTCCTAATGAAATGGGTTGAGCATAAGGGCCTAAGACCCCAAAGCACACTGCGTCACCTGTCTGTGTCTGCAGGGTGGGGTGAGGTGGAATGGCAGAAGTGTTATGGCTGATGACCCAAAGGCACACCCCCAACACCTTTCAGTCTCTGCATAGTGGGGATGGGGGTTGGTGTTTGTTCAATACTGCCATTCCTGTAATGCATCTCTCTAACTCCTGCACTAGCAATGCCAATGCCAGCAAGCAAACATTTGGCATTGACAAATGCTTATTTTTAACTTGAAACAATGAGAATTCTCAGAAGATATCTAATACATTTGTATCTAAAACCACCAGGAAATTGGAAGGTACAACTCTGCGGTTAGAGTCACTTAAAAAGCAACTGACACCTTCAGGACAACCTTAACAAAACATAATATTTAGACACAGTTCAGCTTGTTTTTCACATTAGTTTTGCATTTTCCCTCCACATTATTTATTATTGAGGTTGTTTGCATAAAAACAGGATGTTTGCTTCTGCACAGTTCATCTATTCCTGTTGTTTTCTCCCTACCTGAGGTCCTAATGCACTGCTTGTGACATCACAGTTACGCCCATGACATTGTGATGTGACAACAGAGCACTGTGACCTGAAGTAGGGAGTAAGCTATAGAGACAGGTGAACTCTAAGGGATAAAGATCATATATTCATAACAATTTCCTCCTTAATACACAATGAGGAAGGAAAATCTATAGAATACATATGGAATGTGATATGATTTGTACTTATTATGTTTTTGCAAAGTTTTCTTTGAGGCATCAGCAGCTCTTTAAAGAATGGCTGCAAAACTAAGTTCACTTTATGTAGACGTGTGGCTCTCTGCACTTCACATGCTCTCCAATAGGAGATGTCTTTAGTGGGGAGGAAGTGAGCTATAATCACTGGTGTCCAGAAACACTGGACTACTGATGGCTCACCTTTAAATGGGGTTGTAACCTTTAAGTATCTTGGAGTCACCCTTGACCCAGCCTTGGATCTCACCTTACATTTGTCAAACGTCACCAAAGCCATCAACTCAAAACTACAAAATCAGACATAACCTCACTGCAGCTGCAAGATTGGCAATTGTCCAGGGAGTCCTCCTGCTGAACCTTGTTCACGAGCTAGTAGCATGTCAGGAGACCAAGAAAGGATTAATGAACAAATGGAACATCTTTTACAATAACAACTGTCAATCTGCCTTATCCATGCCCAAGGCAATTCACCACTGCTCACTTTTCTCCAGTCTTGGGTGGCTTTCCCTCTCATCATTTCAGAGGAACGCCCACTTGCTGCCTCATTTATGAGGATCTCAAACTCCAGTGTACTAGCTACTTTGGCCAGCATGTTCAAACCGGCTACTTCTGCCAACCCCCCCCCCCCCAAGATCAAATGACATGCCCTTCTTGACTGCACCCAAATGTGTATCAAAAATGGGAGAAAGTGCTTTCCCAATGTTCACTCCCAAACTTTGGAACTCTCTCCCTCTAGAGCTAAGGCTCTCTCCATCACACATGATCTTCAAGAAGGAATTCAGTAAGCTCCTTATATGCAATGATAAATGTTCATGCTGGTGATTCTGCCCTGCCCCTGCGAAACTCGCTCTTACCTTCCTCCACATGACAACTGTTGTCTGCTTGCTCTGGGTCTGGTTGTATCATCCTGTTTCTCATTCTTGTATTGTTGTTTTTCCTCTGGGCTCTGTTTGTAGGATCTTGTTTTGACCCTTATAACTGTCTGTACTGCTGTACACAGTTAAATGCTCTGTTCTGTAACGTATTACTATAACACTGCTGTACCTTGGTGAAATGCTCTGTCTTGTAACGTACTGTGATGTCATGTATGACTATATCAGCCTCATATGCTCTGCTCTGAAATGTACTGTCACCATGACTGTAACCCTCCCGGATCATGCCTGAAAATAGGCAATTCTATTGTCTAGTGCACCTGCCTGGTAAACAAAAACTAAATAAATAAACTAAACGAGGAAACCAACATAAGAGGTGAACTGAGGCATTCGCCAAAATTCACTCCCATGGTGCATACTCAATGATGGGAAAACAGAACTGAGTAGGTAACAGCATCAGCAATGGTTATTGGTAAGCACTCCACCCCCTGCTATTTACATTTGCGAACACCAGTAGCCGGAGCTGGCACCCTGGCTGCAAAATATTGCTTTCACAGGGTACCTGTGCTTCTAGTCCCAAGACCATGGAGTGAGATTCTATGGAGAAGACTGATTCTTGGAAGGTCTCTAACACAAACCCAGTCAAAACCCCTTTTGCACATATGCTTGGTCAAAAACTGCATGGGCATAAACGCATGCGTGTTCTCAGAGTTTGTTTATATAATTTAGCGTGGTTTCAGACTGTGCTAGATTAGACAGAGTGCGCAGCGTGGTTTTTGCCCGTGCCATTTTTTGTTGTGGGGTTTTGACACAGTGCCTCTAACATATAAGAAAAATAAAACAGTCCCTATGGTAAGATGCATTATTAAGAGGTTTGAATAATTTGAACTCATACCCAAGGACTCTCAAGGTTCGATTTTCCTGTATAGCTTCAGCCATTGAACGAGCACCTGTAGCGCCAACGCTATTTGCCCGTAACCTAAAATCATGTCAAAATAGTTATAGTTAACCATGCAACACTTTGTAATACACATTTTAAAACATCACTTACAGTATATAATAAAATACATACCCCAACGTCTTTAGACTCGTGTTTGTTTTCAATGCATCCGCTATGTAGCATGCACCTTCTGCCTCTATTACATTTTGTTTTAACCTAGCAAAAGGGAAATACACAATATACAGTACCATGCATAAGTAATTTGAATTTATGTACCAGAAAGCTCTAAAAAGGTAATCAAGGTACTCCGCAAACCCCTCTCTTTAAATGCAGCACAGTTATACAGAATAAATGTTATCTTTAAACAGAGGCGTGGCTATGTGGAAAGAACTGGGGCTGTTTGCATTGGGGGGAAAAATAATCTAGTTGGAAAGAATAATGATTATGATCTTCAAATATCTGAAAGGGATAGCGCCATGAGACTAAATGTAGCTTGTCAAGTTATATAAATACGAGAGAACATAAATACAAGTAAATATATTAGATGAACTGGACTTTTCCCCCACAGCATTGGTATGCAGTTATTTCTCATACCTATCAATCAAACTATCAGTGAAAAGTATAGAGTGGTAACTATGTTGTCACACTACTGTGCTGTACTTATCAAATCAATTACATTAATTAACACATCAATCACCACATGTACCTAACTAATTACACGAATTAGCACACCAATTAAGACTCTTGTCACAAAATTTCAATTACTAAACCACAAAACTTTCCAAAGTAAACAAAAAAAAAAACCCTCTAACCTACAGCCTAACAATACTCTTAAAATTCCCTCCCTACACATCATGCCCCTCCTGTCTCTTACCAGGCAGTCACATCCTCAAATGTTCTGGCTCTGTCTTCAGACAACAAGCCCCCCATGCTGCTGCTAACACCATGCTGCTCCACGGCTGCTGATTGTCAGTACACTCCACTCTGAACCACAGATACAATGCTGCTCCTGACCAAAGACTTAATGTTGCTTCTGACCACATGCTTTATGTTGCTCCCTAGGGCAGACACTCCTCCATTCCCTAATACCATGCTGAACGCTGCTGGAAGACTAGGTTTGCTGGCCAAGGCACCTAGCTTCACCTGAGCTCTTTTCTTCTGGTTGCTTGAAAGGACAGAGCAAAGAACCTTACCAGAGCAACAATAAGGATTAAGGCTTCTTTTGGCCAAGCAGGTTTACTGTGTGTTATTTTTATTTTGTACTCATAAGAGATTGCTACTGTTTGTTGCTAACATTTTATTGCTTTGTTTTTTTCGGATTCAAATTGTTGTCGCTGGGTATACATTCTGCTGCATTATTACAGGCTGTGCCTACAGGTGTGTGCTTACAGATTACTGCTGTAATCTTCTGATTCAAATTGTCTTTTGCAAGGTATATCTTATGTTACTGCTTTACTTTTCTCTATAGCAAAGTGTTTCTTAAAGGGTATATCTTCTGTGAAATTATTACAGGTGGTGCTTTACAGGTTTCACAGTTTTATCTATCATTAAGATAAGCTTTCAGAGCTATTGCATTTGTTGCTGGCTGATTGTTTCTGCTCTTACCTCCTTGCTTCTTTTGTCCGTGGTTCTTCTTTTTCAGCAGGAGAAGGGCTCAGTCACCAACCCCCATCCCCAACCACCCCACACTACACTCATTTTATAGGGTAGCACAGTCATGACATTTTCTGTAGCAAAGCAGGAAGGGGCAGTTCAGAGGGGTATCCACACAGTGACCTCATTTACAGGGGCACTAGTAATTTAACTTGTTATAACAAGTTATACAAAAACAAACAAACAAAACACAAAATCAAACTTTTGCTTTCATTTTCTTCCTTCTAATTACTCTGACCAGGATAAAAACCCAGCAACTTATGTGGAATGGATATCATTACTGTGGAACACTTTTCAGAAGGGCAGTTATACAGGATTTAGGACACTGTTGTACATGCTGAGCCATTGGAGATCTAAGGGCTCAGCTCCAGGCAGCATGGGCAGAGACTGCGTGCCTCAAATTGCATATTCAAGAGGAAATATATTATAAGAACCACCCACCATTTCCTAACATCCAACAGAAGCACCTCGACCAGAGGGTTGTTGGTCGGGAGGTTGGCAGGTGGTTAGGAGAAGCAAATCGGTGCTCCATCACTCGGTGCTCTCCAACATATCACCTCCACAAACCATATAAAACTACAAACAGGTATCTGCCTCTATCTCGAAATCAAACAAAGGGCAGAGAGACACTGCAAAGCAGGACACTGCACACAAGGAGCTAGCACAACAAAGCGGCATGCCCAAACAGGAACCAAAACAAAAAAAGCAAAGAGGAAATCCAAAAAACTTCTGATCATAGGAGACTCCATGACTCGGGGAGTTGATACATATCTCCAGCCAGGGGTAATGGTCAGATGTCTCCTAGGTACATCAGCATGGACAGACACTGACCGCATTGCTAAAACTGTTTAGGAAGCAGGAGAAAACATTGATGTCCTGGTACACATAGGGACTAATGATCTCACCAGCAGGTCAGTTGTGGAGACCAAGGAACACCTGACCAGGCTAGGTGACAAACTATCAGGCATTTAGTCCGGCATCTCCTTCTCTGAGATCCTGCCAGTCTGGGAGAGGGGGACAGATGGACGGAAGGTCAGAGAAGGGGAGATAGGGGAGCTAAACATGTGGCTCAAGGGCTGGTGCCAGGAAAAAGGACACAAATTTGTGGGGAACTGGCAACAGTTTTGGGAGTGAAAGTTCTTTAAATTTGATGGACTGCATCTGACTAAGGAGGGAGTCAGTGCATTGGGGCAGAAGTTTGATGTCTTTGCAGAATATTTAAACTAGCAAATGGGGAGAGGGGTGCAGCACCTGAAACATCGAATAGGAAGAACACCCCTCCCCTTTCAGCTAGTAGTCAAACAGGAGTACAGCATGTTTGTACTTCATTTGCATCACCAGGTAAAGAAAAAGGTCCGGCTCCCCATATGATGCACAGGGGAAATGCCGGACCTCGCCCAACAACTAACACACCGAAATCTGACCAATGGAAAATCATGTACACAAATGCTCGCAGTCTGGGAAACAAGATCCCAAACCTGCAGGCAATAATGACAGAGACTAAACTGGGATATAGTAGCCATTAGCGAGACATGGTTTACCAGTAACTACACTTGAGAGACTTCAGTACCTGGCTATGTACTGTTCGGAAGAGACCGAGGTACAAAAAGGGGGGTGCAGTGGCCCTTTATGTCAATGAAAATATCAAAGCCACAGAAATTCAGAATAAACATAAGGAGCCAGAAGAACTGTGCGTCACCCTGGAAACAGGAAATAGGACAGCCATACGAACTGGGGTTGTGTACAGGCCTCCAGATCAGGGGGAGGACACAGACATGTTACTGTTAGAAGATATACAAAACATGACAGCTAAAGGTGAGGGTCTGATAATGGGAGACTTCAAGATGCCAGGTACAGATTGATCAATACCAGCAGGGACATCTGCCAGAACTAGACACATGGTGGATTCCTTGCAGGGGGAGGACCTCAAACAACTGGTACAACAACCCGCTAGAGACAGGGCTATCCTAGATCTAGTACTGACTAACAGGGAAAGGATCACAGATCTCCAGGTAGAAGGTCACCTGGGGGCCAGTGACCATCACATGGTATGGTTCAATTTGGCCACAAAATCATCCCATTCCAAGGCAAAAATATGGGACTTCAGAGGAGCTGACTTTCATAAGATGGCCAGCAGAGTTAAGCTATCCCTGGCAAAAAAAGAAATACAGGTGAGAGGGTACAGGCAAAGTGGGCAAGCATTAAAGATGCAATACTTGAAGCAACATCCCATTGTGTTAGTGAGAAAAGGAAGTGCAAAAGAAGAAGGAAACCACTTTGGTTCTCAAACACAGTAGCAGAAAAGGTCAGAGCCAAAAGGCTGGCCTTCAGGAAATACAAAGGAATGCAGCAGGATTAAGATAGGGAGTCATACCAAACTTCCCTAAGGGAAGCAGGGAAGGCAGTAAGGCAGGCAAAGACCCAAACTGAGGAAACACTAGCACGAACAGTATAAGAAGGTGACAAGACATTCTATAGATACATTAGTGAAAGGAGAAAGTCCAGAGGGGCTATTGCTAAGATCAAAGGGGATAAGGGGGCATGTGAGGAGGAGGACCATGTAAAAGCATCTATCCTAAATAGATACTTCTGCTCAGTAGATACTGATGAGAAGGTAGGGCAGGGCCCACAGCTCTGCACCATGGACACAGGAGGGAGGGAGATATGCACTAGTCCCTTCACAAAAGAAACGGTCCTACAAGAGCTCGATAAGCTCAGAGTGGACAAGGCAATGGGACCTGATGGCATACATTCCAGGGTACTAAAGGAGCTAAGGGTGGAACTAGCAGAGCCATTATCAGAACTGTTTAGTGAGTCTCTGAGCACAGGAGAGGTCCCAGAAGATTGGAGAAGGGCTCATGTGATCCCGCTCCACAAGAGTGGTAGCAGGGAGGAGGCAGGGAACTACAGACCAGTCAGTCTTACCTCAGTAGTGGGCAAGATTATGGAGGCACTCCTTCAGAAAGGACAGTGCAACACCTGGAATCCATAGGAGCACAGGATCCAAGACAGCATGGGTTTACAAAAGGAAGGTCCTGTCAAACTAATCTCATAGATTTCTTTTGACTGTGTAACCAGAGTGGTGGACCAAGGGGAGCAGTTGATGTAGCCTACCTTGACTTCAGCAAACGCTTTCTGGACACTGTTCCACATAGAAAATTGATTAATAAGCTGGGTAGGCTAGGGGTGGGTCAGACGTTGGTCAACTGGGTGGCAAACTGGTTGATGGGCAGAAAACAGAGAGTGGTGGTAAATGGTATACAGTCAGAAGAGATGCGGGGATCAGTCCTGGGGCAGTCCTCTTCAATATCTTCATCAGTGACATTACAGATGGACTGGAGGGTATGGTTTGTCTGTTTGCAGATGACACCAAGATCTGCAACAGAGTAGATGATCCAGATGGTGTGGGCAGAATGAGAAGAGATCTGGATAAACTAGCAAAATGGTCAGAAGAGTGGCAACTGGGGTTTAACGCAAAGAAGTGCAAGATCATGCACATAGGAAGAGAAACCCTGAAGCCACCTATAGACTGGGAGGAGTTGCTGGCAGTCACAAGGGAAGAAAGAGACTTGGGTGTCATCATCACTGATGACCTGAAATCATCCAAGCAGACCTCTAAAGCAGTAGTTAAGGCTAGAGGGATGTTGGGGCCCTGCGCTCCCATGCAGCCATAGGGGTAGAGAGCTTGCAATTATATCCTTATTTTCCTGTGGGAGAGCAGGGCCCCCTGGGCCCTGTGCTCCCATCAGTCCATAATGGTATCCATATATACATGTGGGAGCGCAGGACGCGCTCCCATCCACAAATAGTTTTTCAGACACACCCACCCTATAGTGTACAGCATGAAAAAACACCTTACATTGCAATCATATCCTATGGACAACACAGCAAAATTGGAAAGCTGTGTAACTTGATACCATATTAATGTATTTTCTCGAAACCACCAAAAGGCACATCAATGGCACACGCCCCTTGTACCCTGGAAATTTCAGACCAAAATTGCAAACCGTTTCTTAACAGCATGGTGACAAAGAAACAACTCCGTAAACCTCCCATTACAATGTTATCTTATGGGAAATAAAGCAACATTTAAATCCGCAGAACTCCAAGCCAAAGTTATATATTTTTACCAAACTAGCAAAAGGCACATTTGTGGGGCAAGCCCTTTGTACCCTGAAAATTTCAGCCCAAAATTCCAAACCATTCTTTTGCTATGACATGACAAAGAAACATTCATATAAATGTTTTTTTCGCAAATGCGAAAAGGAATTCTTGATCACAAATCCTTTTTCGCAATTTGTAGTGAAAGAAAATCCTGTTCCACAAATTGTGGAAAAGGATCCTGATTCGTGGTTACATTTTTCCACGATTTGCGAATCAGGATTTCCACAGTGGAAAAAAAAAACACATTTATCAGAAAGTAAAAAAAACGAAGTCCAGAATCTGATTCCTCGGGCCCCAATTAGGAAACACAACTATTAGTGTTATAAAACCCCTCTATTATTTCTGTAATTTAAGTTTGTTTCCCTCACTAAGGCAAAACAAGATGGTGGCAGCATGAACTAGAATTCCACATTTGCGGGACAAGATTCCTCGTTTGTGAACGAGGATTCCGCATTTCTGATCAGGAATCCTATTTCGAGACTCATATCTAACTTTTCCCCATAGGAAATAATGGGAAACTTTAAAATGTAATAACTTTGGAACGGATTAATATGTTTTCACCAAACCTTCAAAAGGCACCACTGTGACCCAAGACCTATATGCCCTAAAAATTTCAGACCAAAAGTTCACAGTTTCTGCACAACGCAGAGATGAATTTGACAAAAAACTGTAATTTACATGTATCTCTGCACCCACACATCCGACCGGAACAAAACTTGCCACATGAAGAGATCTTTGGTCCCTAATGGCGCATGCCATATTTCATGTGATTCCCCTGAATGGCTACAAAGTTATTATAGAGTGAAATTTTCAGTTTAACACAGAAGTAAAGATTAACCCTAACTATAGGGGCACAAGTGCCAGGTGAGTCTAGACACCAGGACCTAAACGTGTACTTCTTGGAACAGAGAAGGGACAGAGGGGAGATGATAAAAACATTCAAATTCATCAAGGGTATAAACACTGTTCAGGTAGACAACCTCTTCCATGCAAATGGAGAGGCATGTATAAGAGGGCACAACCTACGTCTGAGAGGGGGGAGGCTCAGAGGCACTATCAGGAAGTACTTTTTAACTGAGAGGGTTATAGACACATGGAACAGCCTGCACCAGCAGACCAGAGGTGGTTGCAGCAAAGACGGTGAATGCATTTAAACTCGCATGGGTCCGGTACTATGGTGTAAATAAAAATAACAAAATATGGAGGGGGGCTAGGTTCACTGGCAGACTAGATGGGCCACTCAGTCCCCATCTGCTGTCAAATTCTAAGTGGATAGGGTGGTGTACTTAAATTGTTTGAGGGAAGCAGGGAAGGCTGTTAGGAGTGCAAAGGCGCAAACACAGGAAGGATTAGCACAAATGGTGAATAAAGGGGACAATACATTCTATAGGTACATCAGTGAGAGAAAGAAAGCTGGGGTGGGATTGTAAGGCTCAGGGGGGAGGAAGGGGAGTCTGTGGAGGGAGACCTGGAAAATGCGTCAGTACTGAATAAATACTTCTCAGTTTTCACTGAAGAAGGGGAGGGACAGGGACCACAACTAGGCATCAGATACATGGGGCGGGGGGGAGTGAACACCAGTCCATTTACAGAAGAGAGAGTCCTAGAGGAGCTGACAAAACTGAGGGTGGGAAGGCAATGGGACCAGATGGCATACATCACAGGATACTAAAGGAACTACGGTTGGAGCCAGCAGCAGCATCACTGGCAGGCAAGTTCTGTGATTTGCTCAATACAGGAGTAGTTCCAGAGGACTGGAGGAGGGCACATGTAGTCCCTCTTCACAAAAATGGAAGCAAAGAAGAGGCAGGAAACTACAGGCCAGTTAGCCTCACCTTAGTAGTGGGCAAGATTATGGAGGCACTGCTTAAGAAAAGGATTGTGGAACACCTGGAATCCAAAGGAGCACAGGATCCAAGACAGCATGGATTCACAGCAGGAAGGTCATATCAAACAAATCTGATAGATTTTTTGACTGGATGACAAAGGAGGTGGATCAGAGGGGAGCGGTAGATGTTGCCTACCTCAACTTCAGCAAGGCATTCGACACCATACCACATAAAAGACTGGTAAATACGTTGGGAAGCCTGGGCATGGGCCACAAGGTGGTGAACTGGGTTAGAAACTGGTTGGTGGACAGGAAGCAGAGGGTGACGGTAAATGGGATTCAATCTGAGGAAAGAGGGGGTGACCAGTGGGGTATCTCAAGGATCAGTCCTGGGGCCAGTACTTTTTAATGTCTTTATTAGTGACACTGCAGAAGGGCTGGAAGGGAAGGTTTGCCTGTTTGCAGATGACACCAAGATCTGCAACAGGTTAGACGCTCCAGATAGGGTGGAAAAAAGAGGAGAGATCTAGGAAAGCTGGAAAAATGGTCCAAAGTGTGGCAATTGATGTTCAACATGTAGAAGTGCAAAATCATGCACCTGGGGTGCAGAAACCCTGCAGAGAGCTACAGGATGGGGGGGGGGGGTTACTCATAGTCATTAATGAGGAAAGGGATTTGGAGATTATCATCTCAGATCACCTAAAGGTGGCAAACCAGAGTACAAAGGCTGTAGGGGAGGGCCAGTGGCATGTTAGGGTGCATAGGAAGAGGTATCACCAGCAGAAGGAGGGAGGTGGTGATACCACTATACAAAACACTGGTGAGGCTTCATCTGGAGTACTGTGTGCAATTCTGGAGGTCGCATCTTCATAAGGACATAGACGGGTTAGAGGTGGTTCAGATAAGGGTGACTAAGATGGTGCAGGGCTTGCAACAGAAGATTTATGAGGAGAGATTTGAAGACCTCAGTATGTATACACTGGAAGAGAGGAGGGAGCAGGGAGATATGATAGAAACCTTCAAGTATCTTAAGGGCATAAACAAGGCACAAGTGGAAGACATCTTCTAGTGCAGAACATGTACAAGAACAAGGGGCCACGATATGAGATTGGAGGGGGTAAGATAAGGAGTAATGTGAGGAGGTTCTTTTTCACAGAAAGGGTGGTGGATGCATGGAATAGCCTGCCCCAGGAGATGGCAGGAGTGTGCACAGTGGCAGAATTCAAACCTGTATGGGATAGGCATAAGGGAACCCTAGAGGTGGGAAGGAGAAGTTAAACCTGATGACCAAGCAGGGTCAGCGGTCACTGATACAGGAAGGGTATACAAGCAGACTGGATGGGCCTAGCAGTCCTTATCTGCTGTTAACCTCTATGTTTCTATGTTTCAGTATGGAAGACAATATCGTCATTAGCATAGTCACAACAATAAGGAAGAAGGTTAACCTTTAGCTGTTCATCCGCAGCTACTTGGAACCCACTTACTCCTCAGCTACATAATTTCTACTTGTTTAATATGTTGAAAAAAACAAACTCTAGGAAATGCCCAAAGTTGATGGCAACAGTTTAAAATTACTACTATCAACATCTGTAAGGGGCCAGTTCAGCCTAGTGGTTAGAGGGCTGAGCTGTGACCTTGCTTGGAGACCCACATCTGAATCCTACAACCGCTGCTTACTTGCCGGGTGACCCTGTGCAAGCCAGCTAACCTCCCTGCTCTTAACCTTTTTGTAAGCTCTATTCCACAGCATCTCTGTGCTATTTTAAATTTCCTGTGTACCTAAATGACAGACGAGCTCTGCACCCTCCTACTCATGGACTGTAAAGTGCTCTGGAACAGTCTGTATGAAAACCACTACATAAAACCAAACTCCTTTCCTTTGCTTACTTACTTTATGCCTGCCACTACTGACAGGATGCCTGAGCAAAGGAGAAGTTCCTTCTCAGCAGGCATATGATGTATGAATAAATTTGAATAAGTGTTTGATTTTATGACACAATGACATTTATCAAGCGTACAAGGAACTCATTCGGTCCCGTAGTCACCATATGACATCAGAACCATCCACTGCTGAACTCGACCCCAAATGGCCACTGGGAGAGAATGAGTTAAAAAATACAGTAACGTGTCACTTACTCACGAAGTAACATACAGTAATGTAACTCACCTTAAAATCTCTATTCTGCAGTCTTTCTGTCGGAGTACATTGGCTATTATCTTTGCTCCTTCATCTCCCAGTCGGTTACCTTCTATGCTGTGATATAAAGTGGGCAGAATATCAGTCATCAAACAGAATCTATGTAGCCGAGCAGCACATTTTTAGCTTTCACGTACTGTAGCACACCTAATTATAATTCAGTTTTATGAAAGTTACAGACGACACAATTACAACCAATTACAACAAGATTACAACGTATGGTAATACAGGGTCAATATCCTAACACGCTATTGGGGAATGCTTCGTCATACTCCTTCTCCCTTTATTTCAGAATTATCTTCTGTGGATACCTATCAGGGCGCCTCTTAGTAAACACTAAAAAACAACACACAGTATAATGACAGAACACCACTGGCTGTTTAGTTAGAATTGTGTTTAGTGCTAGCGTATGCTTGAAGTATTATAAAAGTTTTGCTTAAAAGATCTTAAAACTGGTCAACAATCAATGCTCTAAAAATAGTGAAGGCATTCCAGTAGCTAACACTACAGGTACCAAAAGCTCTATCTTTAGCCCCTGAGTTTTGTTAAGATATAGCTAATCTGGCCAATAGGGATGAGCTCCTAAGCCACTGTTAACTTTGGGAAGAGGGGATATGGGCCATGTGCTGATCAGCGGGACATATTTACCAGCATCAGGGAATATGCTCCCCATGCAAGAGTTTATGTCTGGGGTGGTCTTCTGGAGGATGTTGTACTGGCAATGGGAGTGAGCTCCTTCTGTAGACTTAAAGTTCAGAGTGGGGTGTTTACTGGCACCAGAAAATGACTCCTGGCACTGGCTGATCTGCATTTTGAGTGCAAAAATGAATTTTTTAATTACTATTCTGCTCCTATGTTTCAACCTGCCCTTGTCAGTCAGCCTCCAGCCCCATCACCCGTCTGCAGAATATACCCTATGCCTCCAAGCCCCCATGAGTTACCTCCATGGTGAAGCCCCTGTGGCGGGACCAGACCCCTTGGGAGAATCCATATCTGGTAGGGGCTGGTGCCAGAGTCTGCAGTGCAGGGCCTGTGGGTGAACTTCATACTGCAGCAGCTGGCAGACTTTTTCCTTCCAGGTTTCTTCCCACACCATGCGACATCAACCTGTGAATGTGCAGGTGCAATGTGAGCAATGGGTATATGCATGTGGTAAGGTTGCCTACCTACCCACCCACAGTAGTCCACCTGCTCTTCCACTTGAAAACATTCAAGTGGCACTAGCACAGCAGAGTCATACTCCCCGTAGAAGGTGAACATCCCATGGTACACTGAGACCAATCTCCCCACATGCAACCCCAGTGACCCAGGCTTGTTCCTGAATGAGGGTAGCTGGTATCATGGGTGGTAGCACTACTGCTGTGCTGACATGCTGGTCCTGGGTACAACAAAATAAATTTACATACTAGTTTTGTTGTGCGATTGACATTTTTCTAGTTGACCCTGTTGATCATCCACTCTGACATTACTGTGAGCTGCCAGTCTAGGTTGCATCCTAGAATCCCATGTCTGAAGCGACAGCCAGGAATCAGCCACGGGAGATTTAATTAGCTCCAATACACATCACAGCTAGGGAGAGGGAGGGTTACCACTTGACACCAGAGACTGCTTAGAATGTTGGTGGGGGGGGGTGAGCTAGGAGGTACCAATGAACACCAAGAGCTGCCTGACAGAAAAAAATATTGACAATGCCTGCCAAATGCCAGCACTGTCAATAAACAATGCTGTGTTTCTGTTAATAAATATCTTTTAAGAAAAGTATGGAAACTCACTGTCAAAGGCTATGCTTAGTCATCAGTTGGGGTTGAAGTAAAACCCCACAAAAGTACAGAAATGCAACACTGACATTTTTGGATCACAAACTGAATTAGGACAGTGGGTGATCTGTTCCAGGGATCCACTTTGATTAAAGGATACGTTAAACGTAGCAACAGGCATCTTTTTTCACTACCTCCAGATTAGGCATTGTATCAAGGTCCTGAAAAACAGGGACCCAAATAACATGCACAGCTCAAGAGGAACACAGTAGCCACTGGAATATCTGAGTGTTGATGATTTTCCTAAATACGCCTATAAGGAACAGAAAACTGGGGGTGGAATAGAAAATCTTCAGCAACTTCAAAACAGAAGTGGGAAGAGGAATTAGAGGTTTCAAATGAGGAAGCTTATACAATGATGATTAATGGCCGTCTGTACACCACAAATTCAGCAAGACATATAATTTGGTAAAACTTAGTACAAAGGCCTACATTATCACAGGCAGACTTAACACACGTAATACTAAACAGATGGAATATCACCATTCCCCCAGACTCTCAATGGCCTGTTACCAGAAAGGGGGCTTATTTGTACACATTTTTGAGAATGTACAGCTGTGGAATAATTTGGGAAAAAAATAATTAAATTTATTAGGGTAAGCTGGGATTCCCCTTACCGATGACCTTCAAGGTAATATTATTTGTGACAATCTTACATGGCTTTTCCAGTATCCAGGAAGACATTTTAAAATATAACAGTCCAACCTAATTCAGCTTATATTTCATTAATTTCTGTATTAACTGTATGTCCCCTCATTCATTATTAGTGAGGATAGTTGCATGAAGAGTGAATCTCTGTAATTCAGGCTCATCTTCTTATTTTGCCCACAGCCGGAATCATAATCCTCCATTTGTGAAATTAAAGTCCTGCCCACAGCAACAGACTGTGATGTCCAAACAGAGAGTTATGACTTCAGTGGAAGGGGTCTGGGGAGGCAGGAAGCTGAAATGAAGTAAGGGAGACAAAGATACTTTTTTCATGTAACTGTTCTCAGCAATACAAAATGAGGGGACAGAAATACAGAAAACTATTGAAGTGTAAGTTGAAATGTATCTTAATATGTTTTAGCACATTTCCCTGAAAAATGCTTTAAAGGTGCAGTATCAAATGATTATAGATGGCTAATCCCCCACTTCCCACTCCTATCTAAAGGCATCATCACATTAAAGTATAATGGAATGGATGCCCAGAATTTGAAGCAACAGAATGGGTCAATCCAAACTTTGATGCCCACAAAAAAGTTAGCATTCTTAGGTCAAGGGCAATTGAGAAGTATTTTTTTTTAAGTGGGGACCATACTTAACTCATATGGGTGAAGTTTTGCCATGAATGGAGTTTTAGATCTGGTATCTGTGGAACACAGGTGGCTGTTCTTGAAAATCTAGATATTTCTGAAACTAGTATGGGAATGGAAGAAGTGTAGGGGGACAACAATACAGTGATGTATAATTTATGGTTGTTGGGCACAGAGGTCTTTAGAAGGATTGTGCGGTTGCAGTGATTATATATTTATTTTTCCTGCATATACTGCATATTGAAAATATTAAATGCAAAGTCCCCTGTATCATCATCATTGTGTGGTGTAGTATTACTTAGTGTTTGAACAACTGCTCAAAGCAGGGCTGGCAGTACTCTAACTTTGGTGCCCTCTCTTAAAGCATTGCTATGGGAATAAACTTCCATGTCTTCAAAGACAGCGCTAAAGATACAAGTAATTGTTTAAAACCCTGAGGAGCATCATCTCACAAAACCCTGAAGACACAGTAAAGGAACTTCTTAATCTAATGTTTTACTCTTCAGAGTAAAGCTTTAGAGACTTTTTATTCTAACGTTACATTTCATACTTTTGTAGCCTTGTGCTTCCACACGAACTGATGCCTAAATGCAGTTTTCTCCTTGCAATGACTTGTTGGCATGTTTTTGTTTTACGTGGAGCGGTAAGGAGGAGGTCTGACATAGTAAACAGTAATCCAAACCATGGATCAATGAAGGTTTAACATGGATATGACTCCCTCAACCTACAGAGGGTAGGGTGCATGCATGACAAATTAAAACAAACAATTAAATGTCACAATAAAAAATTCTCAGTCTCTCTTTCACGTTCTTATCCTTTACAAAGCTGAACGCATGTAATGAGAGAGCGCACTAAAGCACGCAGGAAGGTGTTGAAAGATCCAGGGTCAATTAAGGCTTTAATTTTTTGCCAAATCTGGTCCAATATTCCAAAAAGAAAAACTGCAGCACTCCTTCATGTCACAGGTGCAATGACTATTATAAGGACTATGAAAATACATGCTGTTGGTATGAGATTTTCCATTTAAGCAAATGTTCTGTGTCTCTATCTATTCTTCCATTTCCCCATCTAAACAAATGCTTTTTTGCTACTTAAAAAAAAAACAATGGACTACTAGTCCACCAAGGGATTTTTTTTGGGGGGGGGGGGCAAAATGGTAAACAGAAAACATACAGTAATTAGTGGATATGTTTGTACCATAAAAAGTGCTCAAAGTCAACATTTTTATTGTAATCTCAATTCGGAAAAATCATCCTTACTTTCTCTGGTCAACAGCAGCCTTTCAGACTATGAATTTGGAAGCAGCACAAAATGAAGTTATCAATATGGATGTGACTGACAGTGTTATTTTATGCTTAACATCGGTTCCTGGGGTGAAGTGGGGAAAAGTGGGAAGTAGGAGTCTCGGAGGGTGGCAGACTCCTAATCCCTGAAGATACAGCCACCTATTTGCCTGCACTGAGCTACAAGATACTTGGAAACAGCACGCTGTAGGGTCATTTGAACCGTTAGCCAATACTCTCATCAAACTGCAAGCCTGTGCTGCCTGTTTTAGGCTATGTGCTGTGCTTTAAATCTATTTGCTGCTCTACCCTACTACTGACTGCTTTACTAAGTTAACAGCTGATTCCTGTTTTGGGCCCCCACTGTTTGAACCACCCACTCGAGTGCCTCTCCATGTGATAGATGGTGGCAGCACCTGGTGGTAGGGCTACTATGTTTAAATATCTGCAGCCCTAGATAGGTGGTGTCTTAATGGCAGTTCGTAAGGTAAAGAGGGGCACAGTGGGAAGCAGGAGTCTGTGGAAGGTGGCAGATTCCTAAGTTTTTTAAGCCATTAACTTTCTAGGGCAGGAACTGTGTTTTGTGTAGCCCTGTAGCTTGGGGGAGGGGGTTCTTTGTCTGGCAAGGTAAACGCCCAGGAAAGCCTCCGGGGGAAGTTGCAGTGCTTGGAGGTGCGGTGAAGGGCAGACACAGGGCTAATACTCTCTCTCGCAAGAGTTTGGTGTGGGCCCTAATCCCTCCCTCCCATGTACACAGCACATTTATAGGGAAACACCTGCCCTGCTATTGGAGGTAGGGACTTCAGGTGCAGCTCATGTGGTTCCTATCCAATAGTGCAGTCACGGGGCAGGGAAAAGCATAGATCGATCTCAAATAGGAGTACAGATTCCCAACGAATTGCTGACTGGTGTGATAGGTAGATATTGTAGGGGGGGGCTTCAACTAGGCAATATCAGGTACTACTAGTGTTCGACTGGGAAGGGGAGCAGGCAGGACATAGTGTGTGGAAGGCTGAAGGGGAATAGACGACGTAGGAATTACAGGGAGTGACAAGAGCGAACATGACCAATGTAGATGAGAGGAGGCCAGCATGGGGGAAGGGTCAGGACAGGAGAGGGTCCAAACAATGGAAAGGGAGGAAGGGGATTGGAAGCCAGCAAGGGCTAGGGAGGGTAGTTTGTTGACAAGGATGCAGAGCAGTCATGTTCCTGGCAGTGGCGTGGAGGTCTGGGGGATGCTTGGTGTGCTGGCAGATGGGGCAAATGAGGGAAAAAATTGGGTGGCTGAGGAGGGAGCTGCAGGTATGGGGAGGCCGAGGTGGGGGAGATTGGGGTCATAAGGGGAACCTGTTGAGACACACAGTACATACACCAGCAGGCCACCACAAGGAAATTCCAGAGGAATCAGGAGGTGGGCTGCAAAATCCAGTGCAGTCACATGCAAGACATGGAGACCAGTTTAGCAGTCGAGAAGACAAGACTACAGCAGAGCCAGTGCAAGGTCATAAGCCTCAGGAAAGGGGGGGGGCAAGAAAAAACAGGGAAAGGGGATCACCAGATCAAATCAGGTCAATGGTATGGCTAACTGGAAGAAGCAGGAGGGGAAGATAGTGTAATCAGTGAGAAGGTTAAAGGGGGGGGGTCGCTACCAGGGAGAAAGGATGCATCACAGAAGTGGCAGGCACTACCTATAGCCCTAGAGACATGGGGCAGCAGAAAGGTGGTAAGGAAGCAAAACCAGGGACAGTGGAGCAGGGAGGTGCAGCGAAATTAGAAAGAGGAGGCAGCAAGGATAAGGATGGAACAAGGCTGAGGAAGGAACCTTGGGGAGGGGGCACTCGCTACTCAAGGAAAACACAGGAAAACCATAGTGGGGAGGGCTGCAGGATGGATGGCAGAGGAAATGGCATGGGGGAATGTAAGGGGGACACAAAAGGGGAATGGTCTCGTAAGTGAAGCTGATGCACCAGCCATAGTTGGCAAGGGGGAGAAGTCAGGACACAGACTGGAGGAGGCAGAAGGGGGAATAGCTGGGGGATAGGGAGAGGGAGCATTTTGGGGGAAGGAAAAGAGCCCACAAAAAGAGAGGGAGCACATGAAGAAGTCAGTCATAATTCTGGGGGACTCTATAGTTAAGGGGGTCAGATGGGGGGAAGGGGGGGCCAGGAAAAGCAGCATCTGGGTAGAGTGCATGCCTGGCATGACAACAGGTGGGGTGCAGCAGCACATTGGTAGGTGTGTACAGAAGGTGTGGGGGGGACCACACATCACTGTTCACCTGGGAACAAATGATCTGAAAGGAAGGCAAATAGAGGAGGTTCAGGACAAGTTCAGAGAAGTGGGGACGCTATGCAGAGAGGAGGGGAGTACATTGGCATTCTCAGAAGTTCTGCCAGTGCCAAGGGCAAGTACAGACAGAAAAAGTAGAATCATGGACTTCAACAAGTGGCTGAGAGAATGGTGTAAGTCCATGGGGTATGGCTGGGTGGGAGAGTGGGGCAACACATGGGAGAACCCAGATCTATATGCAGGGGATAGGCTACATCTAAGTAAGGAGGGTTCAGGGGTGTTAAAGCAGAGACTGAGGGAATTTATCACCACAAAGTATAATTTTAAACTTGCTGGGGGGGCTGGGGAGGTGGAGTGAATCAGGAGAGGAGGTCCAGAGGACCTCCCCCCATAGTAATGATAGGGCCTACTTTGTCTAGGATAGGGGGGAGGGGAGAGTAAGGTGGCAGCTGAGAGAGAGTCAGAGTGGAGGGTGGTATCACTAAATGCTAGGAGCCTGGGGAATAAGATAGCAGAGCTGCAGGCAGTTTTGGCAGAAGGAGAGGTGGACATAGCGGCCATCACTGAGATGTGGGCAACCCAAAATCATGACTGGGACTTGGCCATCACTGAGACGTAGGCAACCCAAAACCATGAATGGGACTTGGCCATCCCAGGGTATAAATTATTCAGGAGGGACAGAGAAAAAGGTAAAGGGGGAGTAGCCATTTACATAAGGAAAGGGACTGGAGGCGTCAGGGAGGAGGGGGAAGATGGTAGGTCAGAAGTCATTTGGATACAACTCCATGCCCCAAAGGGGGCTAGGGTCCAACTGGGGATTGTTTATAGGCCCCCAACCCAGAAAGAGGATGTGGGTAGGGAGCTAGGGGAGCAGCTAAGGAGATTCTGTGGCAAAGGGAGCACTGTGGTGGTGGAAGACTTCAATTTACCAGGGGTGGATTGGAGCATCCCAGCCACCACATGCGCCAGGGAGCATATCCTCCTGGAAGCAATCCAGGATGGCTTCCTGACCCAAAGGGTGACAGTGCTGTCAAGGGAAGAAAATATTCTAGACCTTGTGCTGGAGGATGGAGAACAGGTCACGGATGTAAGGGTGGAGGAACCACTGGCTGGTAGTGATCACCACAGTGTGGTTCTCTATCAGTTTGGGTAGAGAGATCCACAATACAAAAACAAAGGTCCTGGACTTCAGAAAGGCAGACTTTGGCAGGATGCGGCAATTAATGAGATTTACACATAGATGGCATCCACCCTGACATGGACGCAGAGCAGAAATGGGCAATCAAAAAACTAGAAAATCACACATGCCCACACAATGTAAAACTAGGGCTCACTGAATCCACTAAGGCTTGTGTCAAGAGCCAGCAAAAGAAATCAAGGACCAAACAACCAAGCTGAATGACCAGAGAGGTAACGGAGAAGGTGAGGGATAAGAGAAGGGCCTTTCAAACCTACAAGAGAACCAACAGGGCAGAGGATAGGCAGAACTATGTGAGGAAATCCAGGGAAGTAAGCAGAGTGGTCAGGACTGCAAAGGCAGCCAGGGAAAGGAAATTAGCACAGGGGATTAAGGAAGGAGAAAAGGATTTCTTCAGGTATATCAGGGAAAAGAGGAAGTGCAAGGATCAAATAGTTAGGATCAGGAAAGGCAGTGGGTGGGTAGACAAGGGGGCCGAGAAGGCAGAAGTACTTGATGAGTACTTCTGTTCAGTGTTCACAAGGGAGAGGGATGGACCCGTTCCTGCAGGGAAGGGGGGGCGCAGACATGGGGGGTGAGACAACCACAGACGGGGTCATCATGGTGGAAAGGGTGCTGGAGGGCCTTAGGTCCCTGAGGGTAGACAAGGCACCTGGGCCAGATGGGGTACATCCCAGGGTGCTGAGGGAGCTGGCAGTGGTCCTGGCAGAGCCACTGGCAGATCTGTTCAACACCTCGCTAAATACGGAATGTGTGCCCAGAGATTGGAGGGAGGCACACGTGGTACCTCTCCACAAAAGTGGGCCCAAGGATGAACCAGGGAACTACAGACCCTTGAGCCTCACTGCAATTGTGGGGGAAACTGATGGAATCTATCCTCAAAGAAATGCTGGTGCAGTTTCTTGTGGATAATGATCTGCAAGATGACAGACAGCACGGGTTTGTCGCTGGCAGATCCTGTCAGACAAACTTGTTTGATTTTTTTGACTGGGTCATGAGGGCACTGGCCAAGGGCCATGCGGTAGATGTAGTATACTTAGATTTCAGCAAGGCCTTCAATTCAGTGCCACACAGAAGGTTGACTTGCAAATTGAGAAGTCTTGGTATAGGGTGGAAGCTAGCCTGATGGGTACAAAACTGGCTGAAGGACAGGCAACAGAGGGTAGTTGTGGGGGGGGAGAAGCATCGGAGCCCAGGGCAGTGACAAGTGGTGTCCCACAGGGATCAGTACTGGGACCAGTCCTTTTTAACATTTTCATTGCAGACATAGTGGTTGGGATCAAGAATAAGAGCAGCCTCTTCGTCGATGACACCAAGATCAGTGCTGAGGTGGATGGGGAGGAGGGTGGCAAATTACTGCAGGAGGACTTGGCAAGACTAGAGGAGTGGTCACACACCTGGCAGCTTGGGTTCAATGCCAAGAAGTGCAAGGTGATGCATTTAGGAGCCAAAAACCCAGGATACAGCTACTGGCTGGATGGTATCAAACTGTCCACATCCAACGAGGAGAAGGATCTGGGGGTGCTGGTGACTGGGGAATTAAACCACTCAGCCCAGTGTAGGAAGGCAGTGGCTAAGGCTAACAGGATGCTAGGGTGCATAGCAAGGGGGATTACATCCAGATATAGCAAAGTTATATTGCCCCAGTACAGGTTCCTGGTGAGGCTGCACTTGGAGTACTGTGTGTAGTTCTGGCACCCGTACTTAAAAAGAGATATCAAACTACTGGAGGCAGTGTAGTGAAGAGCAACAAAGAAGATCCAGGGGTCAGGGGATAGAACTTACAAGGAAAGACTAAAAGAGCTCAACAAGTACACTCTGGAGGACAGAAGAGAGAGAGAGAGGACGTGAACGAGACCTTCAAGTACCTGAAGGGGATGAACAGAGTAGGCTTCCAAGGTAGGTTCACTCTCCAGAACGGAAGAGATACCGGAGGGCACTCCCTGAAGTTAAAGGGGAGCAGATTCAGGAGGGAAAGGAGGAGGAGGCACTACTTCACTGAAAGAGTGGTAACAGGGTGGAATGCACTGCCTGAGTAACTCATAACAGTGCAGACTGTGGGGTGCTTCAAGAGGGGGGTGGGACAAACCAAGGGGAAAGTACATACCCGGGGGGCAGTTGGGGAGGGAAGAGTTAATGGAGGGGGGTAGCTGCAGTAATAGGCTGAAAAGCGCACACTCGAGCAGACTAGATAGACCATATGGCCTGTATCTGCTGGCAATTTCATATGTTCATATAACACATTTTCTAAGTTAACAGTTGATCACTATTTCATGCTCCCACTGTTTGAACCACCCACTCCGGTGTCCTTCCCTCTTATTTATTTATTTATTTAGTTTTTGTTTACCGGGTAGGTGCACTAGCTACAATAATGACTATTTTAAGGCACGGCCCGAGAGTGTACAGAAAAACAAACTTCTGAAAATACAGTAACAGTACAGTTTAGAAGTGGTCAAAGTAATTGGTACGTACAAGCAGGTAGCAACATTTATAATACAGTATCACAGGTATGTGTAAGCATCACAGACAATTGCAAAAAAAATTAGGGCTCATACTAGTATGAGGAGGATAAATTACAGATAATTACAGTGACATTTTAGCAAACAAAACAGAGTAGATATAAAAGAAAGGAACTAAGAAAGTAACCTTTTTGTGACCAATACAGGACTGAAAAGAAAGAAAGAAATTAGGGAAGGAAACAGTAGTAGAGTAGCAGTGAAGGAAAAGTAGATGGAAGTGTGTAGGGTTAGGAAAGGAGGTAGGAAGAGAGAGACAGCAGGGCAAAGGAGTAGCCCTGCTGGATTGAGAGAAAGTGCTAAGACATGTATAAGGTCAAAACTAAGCAGAGGCAAAGGGATGCAGAATCTAAGTCGAGAGTCTATGGTGGTTTGAAACAGGAGCAAGTACAGGACGAGATGAGATGGTGGCATAGTACTTTCTTAAATGAGGTGTGGGAAGAGGCTTGACGAATGGTTAGAGGGAGGGAGTTCCAGTACTGGGGGGCCTGACAGGCAAAAGCACTAGCACCCTTAGTGGTAGTATATTTAGGGATACAGATAGGGGCATTGTCAACAGACTGAAAGTCATAACATGATGCCTGGTTTTGGAAGAGTTCAGCTAGGGGTTTTGGTATTTGAGACCTAATAATGTTGTCAATGATGGAGCCGAAACAATAAGACCTTGACGCATGAGGAGGAAGCCAACCAAGGTCAGACTAAAGGAGACAATGGTGTTTCAGCCAGTGAGAGGAGGATGCATAGCGACATATTATTGTAGGTAACATCCCACATATGAAGACTTGATTTACTAGCAGAGGTATAAGTAGCGACCTCATAGGTAAGCGAGGGTAGGAGTATCCCATGGGCTACAGCAAGCCTGGCAGAGGGGGTGAGGGCATAGCTGGTTCAATAGGCAATGCCAAGTTTTGTGTTGACAGATTTGCAGGTCCTCTGAATATGGAGATCAAAGTTTAGAAGTGGATAGGGTTACCAGCTTTTAAGAAGCCCAAAGTGGGACATTTCTTACTGAAACAGGATTTTTCGCAGGACAATATGTCATCTCGACCAATGCAACAGACATGTTTTCTCTAAATAATCAGTATTAAGACTGTGTTGTAGTTTTTTAGTTGTTTCTTGTGTTTTTTATTATTTTAAGGTATTTTAGTTAAGGTATTATAGTTTTCTGCAACATTTAGAGGAAAATCAGAAAATATTTTTTCTACTATAGTGTCAGGACATTTAGCATTTTTCATGTTTTTCTGCAGGACACAGCTGCTCAAATCAGGACTGTCCTGCGAAAATAGGGACAGCTGGTAACCCTAGAAGTGGATCCAGTGTGACCCCCAGGTATTTAAAAGAGTTTACCACATCTACTGATGTACCACTTACTGTGGAGACTTTAAACTTGTGTTGGGAGTGTTTAAGTTTAATGTTGGAGCTGAATAGCATAGCTTGGGTTTTTGCTTCATTTAGGACTTGTTTGTGACTAACCAGCCACTGCTGGAGAAGTTGGAAGTCATCAGAGAGCTTCAGATTTATGTCCTCAATACATTTAGCGCTAGAGTACAGAACAATGTCAGCCGCATACAACAGGGAGTTGGTTTTCATGAGGTTTGAGGTGATGCTGTTTATAAAAATAGAGAAAAGCAATGGACCAAGTATGGACCCCTGGGGCACACCAATATTAGTAGTGGCTTTGTTAGAGAGGGTAGAGTTATATTTCACAGTTTGTGTTCTGTCAGTCAGGTAGCTACCAAACCAGTTCACAATGTCAGGTGAGAAACCTAGTGATCGAAGTGTGGCAATGAGGATGGAGTGGTCAACTAGGTCAAATGCCTGAGTCATATGAATGAAAATGGCCCCAGTGAGAGAAGCAGAGTCCATGGCCAGCAGGGCATCAGATGTGAATTTGAGTAGAGCAGTAGTGGTACTACGATCTTTACGGAAGCCATGCTGGGCAGAAGTTAAAAGGTCATATTTCTGGAGAAATTCAATAGTTTGAGTAGCTACAAGCTTTTCAAGAATGTTTCCAAGAACAGACAGGATAGCTATTGGTCTGTAATTAGAGGGGTCCTTTGGGTCACCTTTTTTAAAAACAGGGGTAATCCTTGCCATCTTCCAAATATCAGGGACATGACCCTGGCATAAAGAGAGAGTAAATATTTTGACTAAGGGAGCAGCTATGACCGGTGCAGCTAGTTTTAGAAGTTTGGGTTCAAGATTGTCAGAACCGGCAGCCACATGCTCAGAGATATTATTTAGCAGTTTCAGTACCTCAAGTCTGGAGACAGACTTAAAGAAAAAGTTTGGCTCAGTAGCATTTGTCGGATTTGCTAAAGTTGGATTGGTGGGGAAGGTGGAGGTATAGTTAGTTAGGTCAGAGAATTTGTCATCGAACAAGTTGGCAACAGTGCGCAGATTGTTACAATGGACTCCATTTAGCAAACATTTCATTAGGGGTGGAGGATAAGTTTGAGCCTAGGAAGAAATTAATATGGGACCAGAATTTTTTGGAGTTGCCATATAAGTTTATTAAAAGATCTTTGCAGAAGGAGCTTTTGGCCTGTTTGATCTCCTTTTTGCAGGCATTACTCAGAGTCCTGTAAGTGATAAGGTCAGCTGATAGGCCAGAGCTTTTGAAGTGGTGCCCGTTTTTATCTCTTTGGTGAAGTTTACTGAGTAGATCTGATTTTAGCCATCGGGTTTGCCTGTTCCTTACCCGACGTGTTACTAGATGGCAATGCTTGTCCTGTAGCGCTAGGAAGTTGGTCAGGAAGAGACCAATAGAAGACTGAGTATCACTAGACTCAGAGAGAGGACCAGTCAATGCTAGTGACATATAGCAGAAAGGCCTGAGAGTCAAAATGTGCATAATTACGAAAGGAAATGTACCAGGGCTGAGTAGGTACCGGCCTCCCTTTACCCCAGATACAGAAAGTGGGGGAATGGTCAGTGATGGCATCAGCTAGTACGCCTGAGTAGACTATATGTTCCAGGTGATTAGTCATTATCCAGTCCGGTAATCTACTGGTGTTGGAGTGTGGGACAGTCCTTGTAGGTTCAGAGATCAGCTGGTCCAGGTATGAACTTTGTAATTTGGACAGGGATATGGCTTGGGAGCCTCCCAGCCAGTTTATGTTTAGGTCCCCAAGTATGAGAACTCCATTTCTTCCGGATAGGAGTGAGGTTTGACCCAGCAGTTCATCCAGGCTATTTTGGCCACTTTTTGGGGAGTTGTAGATGCAGACAATGTGAAGTATTTTGGTCCCAATTGTGAGATGGGCATGAAGCACTTCACAGTGTAGGAGGGGAGATGAGTTTATGACAGAGAACTGGAGGTGAAAATAAATAGCTGTGCCACCCCACCCCACCCTTGGCTGCAGGTCTGTCCTGTCGTAGAAGATTGTAGGATGGGAGGGAGCACATAGTGTCAGGGGAGGAGGATTTGAGCCAAGTTTTGGTTAGCCAAATGATGTCAGGCTTGTAGATGGAGGTCCAAGCTTCCAGTTCAGAACAATTGTGCTCAAGGCTCCTGATATTATGGTGAGCAATTTTCAAGCCTTTGGCATTGTTAATAGGGTTAGGTGCAAGGTTAACTGGCCCCGGGTTTAGCCGAACATCACCAGACAGCAGAATTGCTAGAAGAAGTAGATACCAGAGTCTGTGGCACAGGAAAGGGCATAGAGTCTGTATGCGAAGGGGGTAGTTGTTGAAAACATAAGTGACCATATAGATCCATACCTTACATAGTAGTAATGGTGTGGAGTCACAGTGCACTTCCGGCACCACTAGAAGGTTTGAATTATTAATATCATAGGAAGGAAGGGGAGGGAAGGGGAGGGAGTGCAGGTGTAACTTGGGATACATTTAACAGCAACAGGTGGAGTAATGACAGAGAGGAGACAAGGAAAACCAGCATCATGTGCCGAGTCATTTATCTGGCAAAAAGACAAAGTGGTATGCCTGAGAAGCTGTTTTCACCTGGGAGAAGAAACAGAGATTTGGGATAAGAGATGGGACCGAGGAGTAAATATTTTATCCAACGAAACCCAGGTAGTATAGACAGGGATTTGAAGAAAAATATGACAGATGACCTGGGAGAAAGACAAGACTGGAGGAGTGGGCAGCACTGAAATTCAGCAGCCCATGGACATTCAATTGATATCAAAGACGATCATGCATGAGTAGTGAGATGCAAGCGCAAAGGCAGAGAGGGGCAGGATGAAGAAGTATTAGAGAGTAGCCCACACAAATCAACCCACCATGCACCTTAGCCCACATAAACCTGCCCACCAGCACTTTATTTGACGTATATAGAGGGGTAAGGAGGATATGCAGAGCTGGGGAAGCCAATAGATAAAAATTTTCCAAGGAGGGCGGAGCTGGGAGAGTATTTAAAGGAGGCCTGGGAGGGGGTGAGGGGAGGGAGAAAAATGGTAGTACTTATTACCAGTAGCGGAGTTTAGCACAGAGCAAAAATTAAATGCATCAGAATAGGCAAAAGGCGCTCCAATCAGGAAAAGTCAGAGGTGCAGGCCGAACCAATCAGGCTCCAGTAGCAGAGCGCCGCTTCAAGTAAGCAACAGCAACCATACCTTGGGCTTAAACCCGAGTCAGGAAACCAGGAGGGCGGACAGGAAACGTGTATCCAGGAGGGCAGCAGCCACGGGTGGCCGTTCGAGTTCGAGTTAGTAGGGCGTCACTCGGGCGCAGAAGTCCTGGAGGAGCAAAGAGAAGGGAAGATTATAAATAATATCAGCAGGAGGGGTTGGGAGGCTGGCGGCAGACCAACAGCAGGGGGTGGAGGTGATCAAGAATTAAACAAAAGGTAGCAAGGTGAGAAAAGAGTTAAGGTGGTGATTAGGATAAAACAAAAGGTGAGGTCAGAGCAGCTTTAGAAAGACAGAGCAAGGGGGGGGATTGTAAGAATACAGTTAAGTCACGAGATCAGAGACAGTGGTGAACAGGGTGGAACAGCTTAATAGGAGAGAAGTACTGGAAAAAATATAAGAAAGGACAGGGATTAGTTTTAGCAAGAAAAACAGGGGGCGGGTAGTCAGAAGGAGAAAAAAAGAAAAATCAGGGTAAAAAGGCAAAAATGGCTTAACAAACTACGCTAGGTTGGAAAGATCAGGTGATATTAATTTAAAACTAGAAAACTCAGGCTCAAACAGTACAGTTACATCCAGCAAATTGGCAGAAATTATAAGACATCACTAAACAAATCGGCAGTTACAATTTAAAAATGGTAGTACTTATTAGTAGTAGTGGGGTTTAGCAGAGAGCAAAAATTCAATGCATCAGAATAGGCAAAAGGCGCCTCAATCAGGAAAAGTCAGAGGCACAGGCCAAACCAATCAGGCTTTAGTAGCAGAGCGTCACATCAATCAGGAGACTGCCGAGACTCGGCGGCTTGAATCAAGTAACAGTAACCGTACCTTGGGCTGAAATCTGAGTTGGGGAACCAGGAGGATGGGCAAGAAGCATGTATCCAGGAGTGTGGTGGCCGCAGATGGTCGTTCGAGGGGCTGCTGAGTTAGTAGGGTGCCACTCGGGCCCGGGAGCCTTGGAGGAGCAAAGAGGAGGGAAGATTATAAATAATATCAGCAGGAGGGGGTGGGAGGCTGGCGGCAGACCAACAGCAGGGGGTGGGGGTGATCAAGAATTAATCAAAAGGTAGCATGGTGAGAAAAGTGTTAGGGTAGAGAATAGGATAAGACAAAAGGTGAGGTCAGGGCAGCTTTAGAAAGACAGAGCAGGGGGGAGGGATTGTAAGAATACAGTTAAGTCACGAGATCGGAGACAGTGGTGAACAGGATGGAACAGCTTAATAGGAGAGAAGTACTGGAAAAAATACAAGATAGGACAGGGATTAGTTTTAGCATGAAAAACGGAGAGGGCAGTCAGAAGGAGAAAAAAAGAAAAATCAGGGTAACAAGGCAAAAATAGCTTAAACTACGCTAGGTTGGAAAAAGCAGGTGATAGTAATTTAAAACTAGAAAACTCAGGCTCAAACAGTACAGTTACATCCAGCAAATTGGCAGAAATTATAAGACATCACTAAACCAATTGGCAGTTACAATTTAAAAATGGTAGTACTTATTAGCAGTAGCAAGGTTTAGCAGATAGCAAAAATTCAATGCATCAGAATAGGCAAAAGGCGCTCCAATCAGGAAAAGTCAGAGGCACAGGCCGAACCAATCAGCGGCGGATGGCCATTCGAGGGGCTGCCGAGTTAGTAGGGTGCCGCTCGGGCGCTGTAGTCCTTGGGATGAAATCCGAGTCGGGAAACCAGGAGGGCGGGCAGGAAGCATGTTTCCAGGTGGGCGGTAGCCACAGATGGCCGTTTGAGGAGCCGCCAAGTTAGTAGGGTGCCACTCGAGCGCGGGAGTCCAGGTGATGCCATCACCTGGGAACACTATGTTTAAATATCTACAGTCCTAGACTGGTGGCATCTTAGCGGAGGCTCCTGGAGCAAAGGGGGGGCAAAGTGGGACACCGGAGTCTGTGCAGCAGAGGAGCCGAGCTGGTTACTTTACCCGTTAATAGTAAGAATTCAAAGATTATTTTGTTTACAATGTCTCTGAGTGTTGGATTTTCACTTTTTGTTTGATGCCGTGTTTTGTTAGTTAGTAATACTGACAGTTTGTCCAGAGCCTGTCTTGCCAGTGTTAGCTAGTAGATCAACTGGCAGTCTGCCCAGGGACTGTCTTGCTGGTACTGAGTGCACATTCTTCTTCTGAAGAAATAGTTTTTTAATCTGTTCTTGTTATCAATTAGTGGATGACCATTGTTACATGAGTCTAGAAAGTGTACACAGGTTATGCAGCAAGACAATAGTTTCTAATAAATGCGTTGGTTTGTCTAAACAAGAATCCCGTACCCAGAGGTTACAGATTTTACTGCTGCTCTTTGTAACCGGCAATTTTCGGACAAATCCAGGGCCCTCTCTTATTAAAGGTTCTGGTCATTCTGTAAATGCAAGGAAGGGATCTTTAACAACTGTTCATATTACCATCTTGGCTATTTTACTAAAACTTAATGAATTTAAATCCTGGGTACATATGCATCAGTTTAATATTGTTAGTGTCAGAAACCTGGCTGACGAGTGTAACCCCCCTGCAAATGGGGGTTCCCAAAAGACTTCCAGGAGCTTGCTTGAATGCTCCAAGCCTGAATGGTGTTTGACAGTTAAGCCATTTATCAGTGAGTGTTTTTAGAGCCTCTGGTACTGTCTCTTTAAGAGCTGTCTGCTTGCAGACATAATTAGTTTATATGGGGGGACTGTGTGTTTCTCTGAGTACCACTCGAGCTGCTGCCAATTCACTTCATTTTGCAGTCACTAGGAGTGCAAAGGAACCTATCTGAAAGATGTAACTGTTTGCCAGAAATTATTTAGAGTAATAATGAAATTACAGTTTGTCTAACCTGCTTTCTTTGCAGTCAGAACTGTGTCTGCTAGTTCCCCATTCTAGTTTTGAACTGCTGAACTGGACCAATCAGTGTGGGGTAAGCTAGCTCTAAAATGGTGCCTTGGACGAATCAGAACTTGGACTCATAATCTGAGCCAGCCACAAGAGGATTGTATGGGCAGTGACTCTGGGAGATGTAGTTTAGACTTCAGTGCCTTTTGGACCAACAGCAGCAGTCTATTGTGAGTGACAGCTAATCCAGTCAAGAACTGGGAGGAACTCAAAGGAAGTGCCCAGTTTTGTCGGTTGGAGTTTCAGTTGAGCTTTGGCAGTGAAGAAGGAAGGAGCCCTGTGCTTTTCAGTGTGCAGTTTAGTCAAAAACGTGTAAGGCCCAGAGTTCCGGTCTGCAGCTTGTGTAACAGCTTGTTAGGACTGAACTGGTCCTGTGAAAAGAATCAAAGGATCTCTGAAGAGTAGAAACCAGGCTCACCCTGTAGAAGACTGGAGAAATTGTTGAATTACACTCGGTCTGTCAGGAACTGAATCTGCTGTGTGTTCTCCGGTATTGTGCAGTAATTGCGATCGGGATACAGATGCAGCCTGCCTGGTAGTGCTTTCTTGTATATGGATGTGTGAAGAGGTTTGTGTACCTCAAGTGAGCCCTGCTGACATTGAAGGACCCTATCTTATTTGGAGGTCGTGAGTACTAATTCAGGGTCGCTCCCTGTTGAATTGCCACATTAAATCCAAATGGAATTACTGTACTGCTGACTGTTTAATTCTCCTTTTCTCTGTGTGAAAGGGCCCCTACCAGCTGCCACGGGTTTGGACTAGCCACTAGGGCTTGGGTACCCAGGGACAGTAACTGATAGGGATAGGCCTGTGCACAGAGCCAAGGGTAGATTATTAGAGTGATAAGCTAATTAACCTGATTTCCCCTGTCCTTGTTATATCCCCTAAATAAATCAGAGCTGCTTGTTTCAGCAAAGTTATACTGCCTGAGGTATTTGTCTATGTTAAAGTACTGTACTGTGATTGTTGCACTGTATCTCATTTCACAGGAGGTCCCAGTGCCGGAACCAGACCTGGGGGTAAGTGTATACTGTGAAGGTAATTCTGATATATTGTGTGGCCACTAGTGGGAAGAAAGGGGTTGCAGTGTCCCAGAGGGCTGTGACATGCTAGTTTAACTATTGCAACCCTGACCTCTGGGTGGAGGCACCGCATTGGATCCAGGCCCTCAACCTGTTAGTGGCAAATCAGGCAGGGTAGTAGCCCTGGGATAGCGCATCTAGGGTTACATCTGGAGGCTCACCGCTGGGATTGTGTGTCTCTAGTGGCCATATTTACGAACCACTGTTAAGAAAAAATGGGTACCCGACAGAAGTGGCTGTGCACCAGCTGGTGGAGTGGTGTACTGGGGAGGAGATCGACTCCAAAATGCTATGCTTATCCTGGACATCCCCTGGTATCAATACGGACACTGTGCAGGAGTACTTTCCAAGGTGGAAGGTTTACAAAACCCTGTGGTGGTGGGTCGGCATGCTAATCTGCTCACCCACACTTTCTGGCCCTAGTAGAGTTTAAGGATCCCATAGATAGCTCCAAAGTGCCACAGACCATTACCCCAGAGGAGCCTCACTGCTTGGAGAGTGATAACTAAGGACAGTAAGACCGGGGGAATCAGCCCCACCACTATCTGAAACTTTTGAGGAGAAATTTGCTGAATGGTTGCTGGGAGAGGGAAAACTGTGGAGGACTTGAAGAAACTATTCTTGCCACCTGGGGTGTTCCTCCCCAACACCCTCTCCTGCTCCAGTGCCCGTAATGGTGGCTGAACCAATGCAGACTCCTATTTCTGCACCTGCCATTAGTCACGACTCTTACCGAAGGTTGAGGATCTTCTCTGGCACCCTCCCACCCCCAAGGGGAGGATGACTGGGAGACCTGGGTAGACTATGTTGCCCCCAAGTGCTAGGAATGGCAATGCTCTGAAGGCGAAAAGCAAAGAGGGTTAGTGAGAGCCTCCGAGGTCCTGCCCTGGCTACCATCCGTGCTAAACGGGCCAGTAACCCTGAAGCGACTGCACAGGCCTATCTTGAGGCCTTGGAGAATGTGTATGGGAGCCCAGATTCTGATGAGGACCTATGGGAGAGTAAGAGATGCACAACAGTACCAAGGGGAGTTGTTGTCTGTGTATGTATCTCGGCTGGAAAAATTGTTGCAAGAATGCCTCAGAAAAGGTAGTTTGCCAGCGATTGAACTGGACCGAACCAGGCTGGACAGGATCCTAAGTCTGCCCCCTCTCAGAACTGCTGTTGCTTCAGTTACGCCTGGCAGATCGACTGGAATCCCCACCTCCTATGATGAGTTAATGAGAGAAATTCGAGGAGTTGAGAAAAGACGACCTCGAGGGACCTGCACCAATAGCTGCGTTGGACCCGAGTGACTGAGGGTGACCCATCAAGTGAAGTTCAGGGGACAGGTTGGCAGTCAATGAGTGCTCTGACAAGGAAAAGATATGCCACAATGGGGCGAACTGTTGAGAGAGATCCGGGAATTCAAAAACAGTCCTTTATGAAGGCCACGCCTGCAAGTACGGGCCCTGACCTATATCCGACTGCATCTGCTATGGGGTGGGGTACCCACCCATGTATCTCCTGCTGATAACAGCTCGAACTCGATTCCTTGACCATGGAAGTGGAGAAACTGACGAGATGTCTCCAAATGCTTATCACGCCGCAGACAGAGATGGCACCAAGGTTTCCAGTTAGTAATACCCCCCTGGCTCCCAGTGTGGCGCCTCGGCCAGCTCAAACTCCAGAAAGTATGTTTTGCTATAATTGTGGGAAAGATGGGCACAAGAAAAGGGAATGCCAGTCCCCAAAGACACTGACAAAGTTGCATATAGGCTACAAGGAGAGCTTGGAGAAGAAATCAGTGGTTAAGAGGTGCGACATGATCCCAGTGAGGGCACCAAAATGCTAATTCACGCCCTTTTGTGGCAAGGTCAGTTGCCCAGGCCCCCACTACCGCCTCTCCAGACTGGTCCAGAATAGTGGGTCCCTCCATGGACACCACTGTAAAGGTGAATGGAGTGTCTACAAGAGCTGTATTAGACAGTGGCTCCCAAGTGACAATTATGTTCCAGGATTGGTATCAGAAGCATTTGTCAGACGCACTTTACAACCATTAGAAGGACTGCATGTATGGGGTTAAGTGAGAAGGCCTACCCCTATTCGGGTATATCCGAATTTGGCTGTCTTTCCCCACCTCCGTGGCTGGAGGGCCGAACAAGTAGAGACCCTAGCCTTAGTGTGTCCCCCACTGGACTGTATGATGGTGTCCCTTTGTTGATTGGAACAAATGCTCATATGTTCGGAAGGCTGGCACAGTTGTGTTATGAAAACAGGGTCAAAGACTAGTAGAGCTTTAAGAGTTCGGCTTTAATTAAGAAGGCCTATGAGGCACAGAGAGATGCTGAAAAAACAGAACCAGAGGAACCGGTCGGAATTGTATGGAAGAAGGATCCTGAGTCTCTGATCCTGGCGCCAAATGCCCAGTGTACCTTACAGGGAGAGGTCCGATCAGAAAGGATGTTAAGAATAAAATATTAATGTTGGATGCACCAGGCGATGGGAAATTGCCAGAGGGACTGCTGGTCAAGCCTAGTATTTTGCCCGCTAGAGCCCATGCTTATGCCAGAAGGGTAATGGTCCAAGTTCATAATGTGTCTGAAAGAGACATTCGAGTAAACAGAGGTTGCATCCTGGCTAATGTGCATTGTGCAGACACTGCAGTGCTACCCAGCAGCAAGAGTTCAAGGAAGAATGACAGAGTAACGCCTGACTTGTTTGATTTCGCGACTCCCGCTGCCAGCTGAATGGAAAGTGAGGATCAGTGAGAAGCTTGCCCAGAGAGACCAGGTGTTTTCTTTAAAGGAATGGGATGTAGGATGCGCAAGGAGCTGAGCACAATATCCGCTGCATGACGAAAGACCATTTCGTGAGAGGTCTCGACGCCTGGCACCTGCTGACATAGATGATGTGAGACGGCATCTGCAAGAGATGTTAGCTGCTGGTGTAATACAAGAATCCAGAAGCCCTTATGCTTCCCCATTGTGGTAGTGAGGAAAAGAATGGAACAGTAAGGATGTGTGTGGATTATCGCACCTTAAACCGCGGACTATCCCTGATCAGTACACAATGCCCCGCATTCAGGATGCTTTGGACTGCCTAACGGGAGCAAGTGGTTCTCTGTGCTGGATCTCCATGAGGGTACTACCAGATCCGATGGCCCCAGAGGACCGTGAGAAGACGGCCTTTATCTGTCCGCTTGCTTCTATGAATTCATAGAGGATGCCTCAAGGGATTTCAGGTGCCCCAGCCACTTTTCAACGATTGATGGAGCGTGCAGTGGGGACATGAACTTACTAGAGTGCCTGGTATACCTAGATGATGTTATTGTGTTTGGCAGCTCACTGGAGGAACATGAGAGCAGATTATTTAAGGTATTGGACCGACTGGAGGACTTTGGCCTTAAACTGTCCATTGATAAGTGTCAATTCTTTCAAACATCAGTAAAGTATGTGGGACACATAGTATCCACCGAGGGAATAGAGACCCACCCAAGTAAAGTTGAGGCCTTGACCACCTGGCCACAGCCCAAAATCTAAAAGAACTGCAAAGATTCCTGGGATTCTGTGGTTATTATCGGCGCTCATCAAGGACTATTCAAGAGTGATCCGCCCTTTACTTAACCTTACTCAAGGGTATCCCCAACCCACAAAAATACCAAAGTCACGTCCTCAAGACTGAAAGAGTGTATTTTCATCCGAGTGAAGTATTTGGGGCCCGCTGGACTCCTGATTGTGAGACTGCTTTTCATGAGATCATATATCAACTTACCCATGCTCCAGTGCTGGCCTATGCCGATCCAAGAAAACCTTATGTCCTGCACACTGATGCTAGCTTGCAAGGGTTGGGGGCTGTGTTGTACCAAGAGCACGAGAATGGCCTGAGACCAGTGGCCTTTGCCAGTAGAAGCCTGACCCCATCCGAAAAGAACTATCCTGTACATAAGTTAGAGTTCCTAGCTTTGAAGTGGGCTATTGTTGACCAATTCCATGAGTACTTGTATGGGGCTAAAATACTAGTAAAAACTGACAATAATCCTTTGACCTATGTGCAGACCTCAGCTAAGTTGGATGCCACTGGCCATAGGTGGCTTTCTGCATTATCTACATATGACTATGCTCTCGAATACCGAGCAGGTCTGAACCACATAGATGCTGATGCTCTCCCGGAGGCCTGTTCCCAGAATGATTGGGTCCGATTGGCAGAACTCTGACATTCGGCACTCTGCCGAAGTTTGACAGGGAGGAACAATGTCCACGGACGCAGTGGACTGCATGGTGGATTGCTTGGGAGCCTCTGAGAATTGCATACCTGCTGCTTATTGCCACTTTTCTGCAATAGACATTGGTGCACTGCCTCAGCTGGACAATGACAGTATTCGCTGGCTCAATCTCGCGATCCCATGATACAAAGCAGCTTTAGAAGCCCTCTATGCAGGAAAAGATGTGTCCAAATTACGCCCACTGATTTGAGAACTGCACTGTTATACAAAGAAGGTCCTAAGTTGAAACTGATCAATAAACTGTTATACAGAGAAACAGTAGACAGAGGGGACAAGTAGACAAACAACAACTAGTGCTGCCCACTGCCTTTCGAGACTCAGTACTGAGGTCCTTGCACAACCACATGGGGCACCTTGGTATAGACAGAACACTTGACTTGGTGAGATCCAGATTCTATTGGCCTAAGATGGGGGCTGATGTGAGCAACACATTCGAACTTGTAGTCGCTGTTACAGAGGAAAGCTTTTCCAGAGGGCTGCCCCTTGTTAACATAACCACCAGTGCACCCATGGAGCTGGTCTGTATTGATTTTCTAAGTTTGGAGTCAGATCAAAGAAATATCAGTAATGTGCTGGTGGTCACTGACCATTTCACGAGATATGCCCAAGCTTCCCCACCAAAGACCAGAAAGCATCCACTGTAGCCAAAGTACTTGTAGAAAACTTTTTGTTCACTATGGGCTCACAAAGAATCCATTCTGATCAAGGGAGAGACTTTGAGAGTCGCCTTATCAAAGAGATGCTTTCTCTGTGGGGAGTGCGAAAGTCCAGAACCACTCCTTACCACCCCAGGGGACCCACAGCCTGAACGCTTCAACCGCACTTTGCTAGATATGCTAGGCACCCTGCACCCAAAGGACAAGCCTAGATGGAGCCAACAAATTAGCACCCTGGTACATGCTTATAACTGCACCAAAAGTGATGCCACTGGATTCTCCCCACCGCCTGATGTTTGGAAGAGAAGCTCGACTACCAGTAGATGTGTGTTTTGGGGTCTCTCCTGATGGGGTTCAAGCTGACAACTATTTACAGTATGTGCAAAAGTTAAAGGCCCAGCTAACTCATGCGTGCACTAACTGGCTCAAACCATGGCTGCCAAAGAAATCTGGCCAACAAAGAAAGGTATGATAAAAGGTGAAAGCAAGGAACTCCAGGAGGGAGATCGGGTATTGCTAAGAAATCTGGGACTGCATGGCAAGCACAAGATTGCTGACAGATGGCACCATCTCCCTCACATTGTAGTGGGCAAACTAGATGATCTGCCAGTGTACAAAGTAAGGCCTGAGAATAATTCAAAAGATGTAAAAACAATGCATAGAAATCATTTACTGCCCATTGGACAAATCCTGATTGAGTCTGAGCCCCCAGAAGATGCCCCCTCTGGACCAGTGACTAGAGCTGCTGCTAAGAAAAGACCAAGGAAGTCTGCACCTACAGAAGCAGAGTTAAAGTGTTCCCCTGCACAAGTCCCAGTTGAGCATGACTGTCAGTCCATATCAGAAGAAAGTGAGAGTGACTTTGAATACTATCCTTCTTACGAACTGAGTCAATTGTTTCGGGCAATCCCCTAGTCAATACTGGAGATGAAGCTGGGCCTTCTGGACTGTCCAAGCCCCCAGCTTCGTCCCTGGAGCCAATGCTCCCAGAAAGTGAAGTGCAAAGCATCAGATCAGATGAAATGGAATCATTGTGCATGGTTGAACTGTTTGAGCTTTCAGGGGAGGAAAATGATAGATTGGGGCAGACTGGTGATACACCCGAACAAGAAGAGTATTTTGAGTGCCCTGACAGTCCACTGCCAGTGTCCGAAAGCTCTCCATGCGAGCCAAATGTTGTGGACTCAGAAACTGTAACTCCTGGAGCTGAAAGTGCCCTGCAAGTTCTAGCCTCTCTCCCCATGGAGACTCCCTGACAAGTGAGGACAATGCTGAAAATGAGGCTCAGAGTGCAGAGACTATAACAGTTCCCCTAGAAAGACTGGTCGAGCTGTAAAGCCTGTGGTGCACCTCAGTTATGATTCACTTGGGAGGCCTGTGGACTTGCTCTCAATGTTGTCCATAAAGGAGTGTATGTGTCCCTGAGCTCATTGCCCAAACTGAGCATCAGTGCTAACTCCAGTTACTTGTGTTGCTCCTCTATATGGTGCCCTGCCCCATCCAGCCCCAAGGTAACTGATAGGAAGGCGCCCTCTCTTCAGGTTTCATGTACAAGAGGTAATAACTTGAGTTATGGTACAATGTGTATATAATACTGTGTAAAGAGTGACGTACTGCAATGTTTCAGAAATGTGTTCTTGGTAAAATGATATATTGACTGATGATTACATGTGCGAGCCTAATGCAAATGTATATGGTTGCAGTTGAAACTTATGGTACTTGCTTGACGCTGGACGCCAAGCTTTCCCAGGCCAGGAAGGTGTAACCCCTGCAAATGGGGGTTCCAAAAGACTTCCAGGAGCTTGCTTGAATGCTCCAAGCCTGAATGGTGTTTGGCAGTTGTGTCATTTATCAGTGAGTGTTTTAGAGCCTCTGGTACTGTCTTTTAAGAGCTGTCTGCTTGCAGACATAATTAGTTTATATGGGGACTGTGTTTCTCTGAGTACCACTCGAGCTGCTGCCAATTCACTTCATTTTTGCAGTCACTAGGAGTGCAAAGGGAACCTATCTGAAAGATGTAACTGTTTGCCAGAAATTATTTAGAGTAATAATGAAATTACAGTTTGTCTAACCTGCTTTCTTTGCAGTCAGAACTGTGTCTGCAGTTCCCCATTCTAGTTTTGAACTGCTGAACTGGACCAATCAGTGTGGGGTAAGCTAGCTCTAAAATGGTGCCTTGACGAATCAGAACTTGGACTCATAATCTGAGCCAGCCACAAGAGGATTGTATGGGCAGTGACTCTGGGAGATGTAGTTTAGACTTCAGTGCCTTTTGGACCAACAGCAGCAGTCTATTGTGAGTGACAGCCAATCCAGTCAAGAACTGGGAGGAACTCAAAGGAAGTGCCCAGTTTTGTCGGTTGGAGTTTCAGTTGAGCTTTGGCAGTGAAGAAGGAAGGAGCCCTGTGCTTTTTCAGTGTGCAGTTTTAGTCAAAACGTGTGTAAGACGCAGTTCCGTCTGCAGCTTGTGTAACAGCTTGTTAGACTGAACTGGCCCTGTGAAAAGAATCAAAGGATCTCTGAAGAGTAGAAACCAGGCTCACCCTGTAGAAGACTGGAGAAATTGTTGAATTACACTCGGTCTGTCAGGAACTGAATCTGCTGTGTGTTCTCCCGGTATTGTGCAGTAATTGCGATCGGATACAGATGCAGCCTGCCTGGTGTAGTGCTTTCTGTATATGGATGTGAAGAGGTTTGTGTACCTCAAGTGAGCCCTGCTGACATTGAAGGACCCTATCTTATTTGGAGGTCGTGAGTACTAATTCAGGGTCGCTTCCTGTTGAATTGCCACATTAAATCCAAATGGAATTACTGTACTGCTGACTGTTTAATTCTCCTTTTCTGTGTGAAAGGGCCCCTACCAGCTGCCACTGGTTTGACTAGCCACTAGGGCTTGGGTACCCAGGGACAGTAACTGATAGGGATAGGCCTGTGCACAGAGCCATAGGTAGATTATTAGAGTGATAAGCTAATTAACCTGATTTCCCTGTCCTTGTTATATCCCCCTAAATAAATCAGAGCTGCTTGTTTCAGCAAAGTTATACTGCCTGAGGTATTTGTCTATGTTAAAGTACTGTACTGTGATTGTTGCACTGTATCTCATTTCACAGGAGGTCCCAGTGCCGGAACCAGACCTGGGGTAAGTGTATACTGTGAAGGTAATTTGATATATTGTGTGGGCCACTAGTGGGAAGAAAGGGGGGTTGCAGTGTCCCAGAGGGCTGTGACCAAGTTAGTTTAACTATTGCAAACCCTGACCTCTGGGTGGAGGCACCCGCCATTGGATCCAGGCCCCTCAACCTGTTAGTGGCAAATCAGGCAGGGGTAGTAGCCCCTGGGATAGCGCCATCTAGGGGTTACACGAGTACTACCTCTGATGATGAGATTGCATTATCTAATTATGTTGCATTTCATAGTGACAGGAAGGGTAAAAGGGGAAGGGAAGTTCTAGTTTATGTTAGATCTATTTTAACTACTATTTTGGATGAATTTGTGAGAAAACTGTGATTCTGTTTCAGTTAAAATTTTATTGGGGAATGTTAAACATCAATTTGTTGGTGCTTTTTTCATTCCCCCAGGTTGTTCTTATAACTGCGTGTCTATGTCGGTGAGATGTTGCGTATCCAAGGGTGACTCTAAAGAAACTATTCTTCTTGGAGCTGTGAATGTTAACCAGATGGACAAGGCCAATGAGAAATATAGGGACAAACTGGAGGGAACAGGTCTCTCTCAGGTAATCGAACAGCCTACTTGAGAAAATTACAGAACTGGGTCTTACAGTTTAACTGATTAGATTTTGACATCCAGAGTTGATCATATTCTTCAAGCTTGCACAATTTCTGATTCACTGAATGATAACAGTCCTGTTGTCTGTACTTGGTCTACTAAAAGGCCCGTTTTATCAAGTGGTCTGTGGAATTCTGATGTTGGTCTGTTTTGTAATTTAGTTTCTCCTATTGCTTGGTCTCTTCTTTTTGTATTCTGGAAACTGATTCTGTGTTACATAGCTTCTAAATTTATTGCAGTTTTGACAAAGTAGCCCCATTTAGAAAGTTATGGGTGAGGGACAGGGACTAGAGCTGGATCACCTCTGAATTAATTCAACTGACACACAGCAGAGATAGTTTGGAAAACATGAAAAAGAGAAAACAGTTACTAATTTGACAGAGTATAAAAGACTATGAAACGTGTAAAGGACAAGTGTGAAAGGTTAAATCAGATTTTTACTTTAATAAACAGTTTGAGGGAAACAGTAATAACAAAGATACTTGGAATATCTTGAATGAGTTTCTGGGAATGTTTAAATCATCTACCAGCACTTCACTACAGACAGCTAATGGGGGTATTTTTTCATTAAAAGAAATTGCAACCGAGTTGAATTTAAGTTTTTGTAGTGCTATTAATTTAGCACCCCCCCCCGACTGAAAATTCTTTACTTTTGGACAGTAAAGAATCTAAATATTGGGATAGTAAATTTGTATTTAAGGATATATTAGCTGACAAAATGTTTGATTATTTACATAAAATGAGCCTAAAGACACAAAATGGCGATAATGGTACTGGCCTTAAACTATTTTCCCAAATTATGGATCTGATGGCTTCTCCCGTATGTGCTTTGTTTAATTTTCTTTGCAGACAGGCACAGTCCATTAGATCTGGAAGCAGGTGACCATGGTGCCAATACTTAAATCTAGCCAAAGATCTTTAGTTTAACCTACGGGCTGATCTCACTCCTCTCACCATTGTCCAAAGCCCTTGAGAGGGTGGTGGTCTTCGACTGGACCAAGGCATACTTGGAGCAAAATAACATCCTATCTGTTTGCCAATATGTTTTTTGTAAGGAGCACAGTGCAATTACTGCTCTGGTAGAACTGATCGCATATCTTCATGAGGCCTAGGACAGCAGGGATCTGGCAACCGTGATTTTTCTTGATTTATGAAAGGTCTTTGATTTGGTCCACCACGGTCGCCGGCTTACTAAACCCAGGGATTTAGGATGTGCTGAAACTGTTTTAACTTGGTTTGAGAATTACATGATTAATTAAACACAAAAAGTTTTTTGTTAATGGAGTTTTTTCACCTTCTCCCAGAACTGATACTTGAGTGCCGCAGGGCTCAGTTTTTGACCCTCTGTTGTTTGGCATTTTTTAATTGACTTTTTGTTTCGGGATTTTGAGACGCTTATTTTATTATACGCGAACAACACTTTTATTTTTCAAGGGGAAACAAACAGAACCTTTGATTGCTAAGTTGTTTTACTTTTGTTCAGAAAAAGTTGAAACAAAATGGCTTGTTGCTTGATGTTTCTAAGACCAAGTCCACTGTATTTGGTAGTAAACCAAAGGTTTTATCGATCCCTTCTTCAACTGCTATAAGGAATGAACAGAGTAAAGAGCTGAAATGGTAGATTTGTTTAAGTATCTGGGTTTTATTTGGATTCAGTTTTTATCTTATACGGTTCATAAAGTTTTCTGATTAAAACTGAAAATAGCAGACTTGGCCAACTATATAGAAAATGTAGTTGTCCTTTCTTTAATTTTAAAAAGCTTTTTGGTTCAATCGCTTATATTTTTGGCCAGTAATTATGGTTTGCTGACTTATTCTTCTACTATTGAAATGGCTTTGAACGGGGTCAAAGTTCCGTATAATAATGTTTACAGATTTGTTCCGAATTGTTCTAGGTATGCATATCATTGTAATTTGTATTCTGTGTGGAATTTTTCATTTGATGCTTGCTGTTTTTATTTTTAGTTCTTTTTGGCTATTTTTACATGGCTCGGTATCCTCCCCCCCCCCCACACTTTGTGTATCTCAGGTCAGTATTTATATGTGTTCCTGTCAGGATACCTTAGAAATAAACACTTCAAGGTGTCAATTCAGCCTCTGTTGTGAATATCATAGCACTTGCTGATAATCATCTCCTTACAGCTAAAGACATGTTCCTATTCTTTGCCCTCCTTTCCTGTTGGGTCCTTTTCACCCTTCCTTGTAGGTCTTTTCACTATCCTGTCATAAATTGTTTTAAAACAATCATTCAATAAAACACAATAAAACTATATATCAGCTTCTCTTCATTTGCTTTGTTTGTCACCCAAAGACGAAACCTGTGGGGCCCCGAAAGCTTGAGTACTGTATTATCTTAGTTCAAGACATGCTGTATACTGGTCCAATAAAAGGTATCAAACTATCCAATGGCTCCTGTCTTCCAAGGATCAATATGGCTAAAATCTCTTTTTGCTAGTCGGAAAGGAACAAATCATGGCACAGTATTCCATGTTTTCCATGGATGTTGTCTATCATTGAGTTTTCTCATTTCTGTGTGCCTGAAGAAGAAAAAAAAATTAATGCAACTAACTTTTCACAGCCAAATACAATGAGTGTGTGTGTATTTGTGTGTCTGGGTGTGGAAGGGGGGGTGAAAATAGGTAAAGTGGAGGAGCTGCCAAATGAAGTCCTTATGCCCCACCTGTGGTATGGAAAATGCTACTATGCAAACAAAGAAAAATGAAACATTTCTTCCTCAGAAGACCAATGTAAGATAAATATGCATGTGGCACAACGTGAAAATTATCCCATATTATACAATGGCAAGGACATTTCCTGTATTCTGATTGGTCAGTGGGTGCCTGAGACAGTGATGATATTACACAATAACAGCACTGTATTGATTTATTGGAGCTTTTCATTGATCTTTTGTCGTTAGAAACAAAAAATCTACTAAAAACATTTTTTAATTTTTTTTCAAATTTTGCATAACATCAAGCCATTGTATCATTGCAATAAAAGGCACTCCAAGGTGCGCTATTGTGTAATAACATCACCCTGGTGAGGGAAGCACTGCTTCACCTCGTGCTTCAATCCACCCCAGGAGTGACGTTATTACACGATAACACACACCTTCTCGTGCCTTATTGCTTAAACAACTTCCTACAGAAATGCAAATATACATGCTGGAGAGCTCAATGAGCAATTATGTCACTGCAAACACTGTGGAAGGCAGTCTATAATTTCTGTTCTAACAGACAATGCAGTAAAAGTTCGCACAGGTGCCTTACCAAAAACTCAGCAACTGGTTCATTTTACCCCCATGATACTGTCCATACTGTAGATACAGTATTACCTCTAAAGATCCCCCAACCACAACAGTTTATGTTATTCAGGACGTTGTTGCTCATACCCAGTACAGGCAGTACCAACATTGTGTATCTAACATGCATATATTCACTGCCATGCTGTACAGATCCAACAATGAGGCTATTTACTTGTAGATGTGGGCTGTTATCACAAGCACTCCATCATCTGGGAAATGCTACCAAAACAAGGCCTAGTGTTGTCCCCTGTTGATCGTGTCCTTGGGATGACAGCCAGCATCTACGTGTAATAAGACTCAGCGTTTCATGCTCTCAACACACTACTGGGCATAGTTAAAGGAGATGCTACATAAAGCATATGAATAAAAACCACATCCTGTTGCCAGGTACAAATGTCTCTACGTGACTAGTCCTTGTCTCAGCTTTCTGAGAAAACAGCACTGTCTCATATCTAGAAAGCTTTTGCTAATGTAGAAATAATATTGTCTCATGCACTACATTTGTGTCAGCAGCTGAATTTCTAACAAGAGTAATGCAGTAACTTCTAAGTGTTCACACTACCTGTATGCATGCCGTCATGGCTGAAAGTATATCATTCACCGCAAAGGACCATGTAATGTGGTCTACTGTATATATGATAAAGGGGGACACTTCCTGAATCCTTTACTTAAACAGCAAATTGTTTATGTCCCCACACAACATAACCTTGAATAACCAGCCTTTGTACCTGAGACTTGTGGCACACAGGATGTGAATACTGACTACTTTCAGCAGAAAAAATATACTGTGGAATTTATGCGAGCATTCTTTAGAACCAACTAAGCTTATAATTAATAGTGCTTAAAATCAGATCCTATGATTTTTAACTAAGGATTTAATACCTTAAAGTCTGTATTCTTGAAAGTACACATTCCAATCTTTGAAGGCCCATGGGTCCCATTTTACAGCCATCTAGTTCCACAATGCTAAAGTTTGAAATACATTTAAACATATTTGCTATTACTGTGCAGTCAGCAGCATTGAGAGTGATGTATGAGAGATTAATATTCCCCCCAAGCTGGTTTGCAACTGATTTTGTCAGTTCTTCATCCGTAGCTTCATATACACAATGAAATGCACTAAGTTTTTGCCTCTTGTCTGCTGTGCAACTTTCAACTCGTTCAGGAGTTATTGTGTCTTCTTTAGGAACTTCTATAAGTGCAGATGCTTTGATTGAATCAAAAATTGCCTTATCCCAGGTTCCGGTATGTTTTGGCAACAGTTCCTCAACAAGAGCTTTGTTTTTAGTGGATATCAGCCCAGAGGCAAATCTTACCACTATCTCAAAATTGCCACTTTTTGATTTAAAGGCCTTTGCTATATTGTCTTCTCTAGACTGACTGTCAAACAAACAGAAGATAGCGGCAAAAAATTCCTGATGAGTCAGGTGAATGAACTGCCAGACCTGACGTTTTACTATTTTCAAACATTCGCTGGTTAAAATTTTCTTCCAAAATGACTTTCTGTGTTCTTTACCTGAGTCAGCATCATTTCTAACATTTTCATCAGAAAATATTAGCTTTTTGTTTACCACACCGTCCCATGCAAGCTGAGCTAATGTGATTAATTCTTGCTTGTGTTCTTCACTGTCTTCAAAAGCCAACTCAAAATCATCTTCTTCGTGATCCCTGACAATCAGACATTTTGTAAATCTCAGAAACAAATCTGTAATCGTCCTGGGAAAACAGAAGAAGTTAGATGACTTGCCTCCAGGGTGAAAAGATTTTTTGATGTAGAAACAGAGGATGTCACAAAATGCTGGAATATAGCAAAGCCCATATAACGAGTCTGTGGTGGTCACCCTTTCAAACACACTGTCTGCAAGAGCTTTATCTTTTAAGCAGTTTTCAAGATATTTTGAAATATCATTTTTGGAAAATCCAAGAATTTCTGCACAACGATCAAAATACGCTTTATTTTCCAAATCAACTGTAGTGGGTCGGGATGTCATTAAAACTGTTGCTTCTGGAAGAAGGTTTCCTTTTATAAGGTTTACAATCAAATGGTTTAGTTGTTGTTGGACTGTAGGATCAGCAACAGAAGGAGCATCAAATTCAAGGGGAAATTTAAATTCATCCATTCCATCAAAGACAAACAGAATGTCTGACCTGCTTTCAAACATAACTCCACACTGCTTTTTAAAGTGAGGGTAACTTTCTTCAACAAGCTCTACTAGACTGATTTTTGGATTCATCTCATTTAATAGACGAAAGCTAAAATAAAGCAATACATTGTAGCCTTCATACATTTCTTCCGATGCCCAACTATGCACAAGTTTCTGTGCCATTACACTCTTTCCTATGCCCGCAACTCCTTGCACTAAAGTTACCCTTGGAGGCTTCTTCCCATGGCCAGAGGGGGCAAGTAATTGTCTCAGGTCTATAGGGTGGCATGTGCTGTAGTCTCTGCGTTGTAACAGTTCATGTCCTAAACTGTTTCTTTCTCGTACATTAAGAATAACCAGATTGGTAAAATAATCATTTAGCATTCGTTTGGAATCATGAAAAACAAAGTATTTTTTAAGACTCTCCATTTCTGACTTCAGAAATTTCTTCTGCTCACTAATGCTCTGATACAGACCTGTAAAAAAAAACACTAGGTGTTAATACAGTGATCCATTAGTTACATCTGTACTGTATTTCTTCAAGCAGCAAGAGAACACCAGACACTGGACAGTGCAGCATAGGGTATCCAGCCTTAAAGACACTCAGCCATCCCCCACTTAACTCCTCTTCATCTCCTGCCCTGTCTCTGTCTTCCCTTTTCTCCTTCTCACCCATTACCCCGATCACTTCTCTCCCCAAGTCACTCCATAAGTCATAGCCGTAGCACATGGGACCCTAACCTCCTAAAACTCTCAGCACCTCTGATATGTACCCCTCTTTGTTCTCTTCTCAACCTTTCTATTGTTCTCAGGGTAAGATATTTAATAGCTGATATAGCACAGCAAAACGCTATGCATATCACAGGGTAGTGCTAACCATTTTCTGAATAGCACAGTACTAGACTGATAAACATTTTTTTATGATTTTTATTTTGGTTTACACATTAAAAATCAAGCTTTTTTTAAAAAATTTGCTAATAAATCTGTACCATGTGCTATGCATTTAAATACAAACAACAATCTAATCTGGCTTGAGTTCAGCTGGTTTCAATCTATATCCCTTTCACCACCAGAAGGAGGATGAAAACAGGCATTATAATCACTAACATGATTTCAGCCGATTATCACGCAGTCACTATACCTCTTATTCTGTGTACACTGTGCTCTAAAGGAGGAATGTTACGAGGAAGTGCTCCACTTTGGTGCCAGTGGGGAGATTGGCACAATACAGTTTTAAAAATGCTCTGAACAGCAGTGCATTCATGAGCAGCAGAGGTGAATGGCCACCCGAGGATCGAGCTCCTTACAACCAGATAAAAATATTTAATCAATAACAAATTTCAGTGGAGTTGTTAGCACCTCATCATGGTGATTCATTAACAGAGACCCCTGCCAAATGAAGTACAAAAGCTAAGTCGTACATCAAGCAGGCAACAGACTTTTTCTTCAGCCAAAAGTTCTGATGACATACCCGACCTCGTGTAGCTGTGCAGCAGTGGGCACAATGAGCAGGAAGGAAGCAGCCGCTTTGGCTACTGAAAGTGGGGAAATCAAAGCCCTACTGCAACAAGTACTAAAATAAATAGTAACCTTTAAATCCACAGTAGCATCCCTTGAGGACAAGGTAAAAACCCTACAAAATAAAGCCAGGGATAGGGAAACTTTTCTGCAATACATCAACGACAAAGACAGTAGGCATAAGGCCCATATCCAGGAGCTGGAAAGGCTTGTGAAGCAGCTATTGGACCAAACTGAGGATGCAGAAAACCGTAGCAGGAGAAATAATCTAAGGTTTGTGGGGTTTTCAGAATCTGCATAAGAGCGCAACACATTAGAGTTTCTCACACATGCGATTCCTGACCTTCTGCAGTACTGCTGGAAAGGACCGCTAGAGATAGAGCCCACCGGTCACTCAGACCCAAGCCAGGAGAGGGGAAGCGCCCACATCCCATCATTGCTCACTTTCTCTGATTCACAGATAAGGAGCTGATACTCTGCCTGACTAGGGACAAGGGGCCGCTAAGCTGGAGAGGGCACTAAATCTACGTTTTCCAGGATTATTCTGCTGAACTAGCCCAAAAGAGGCAAGAGTACAACTCCATAAAAAAGATCTTTCAAGAACAGCATGTACTTTACAGATTGCTGTACCCAACTATATTGCAGGTTGCCCTCAATGGTGCATCTCACACATTCTGCTCACCAGACGAAGCCTGGAATTTTACAAGCAGACACTGGCTGGCTGCAACCAACCCACTGTGCCTCCCAATCAAAGGCAGATGACAGAAGGAACCAACACTCCTCAACCCCAGCAACTATGACTAAGAAGCATGCCTCCCCCTTTGGACAAGCACCCCAAAATGGACTGGCAAGTTACAAGGTCCAAGAGGAAGGGCAGAGACAAACAGCGAGATGGGGAAAAAAGATGGAGTAGGGGAGAGAGAAAATAGCCAGAACTCTGGGCAATCTTCAGAAAGCCACTCATTGGGGTAGCCTGTACTCAAAAAATCCAACAACACTGACTCGCCAAGGAAACCTGCAGCAGCAAGACTGTCAATGATCCAGGGAGCAGGCAAAAACGAAGATGCCAGACCCCACAGGAGGAAGCTTGCAAGGATCGAACCTGGGCACAAGTGACAGAACCCAACTCTGAGGGGCACAGGACTCAGGTCAGAGCTGGCCAGACATCTACCGAAGAGTATGGCCCAGACCTACCCCAATTGAAGTGACATTCCTGCAGATGTTTCACAGAGACTCTTGGGACTGCATTACTGAAGAGTAGCTGAACTGAAAGTATCCTTTTAATTGCTGTTGTCCCCTGTTTTGTCTTCACTTAACCTCAGACATAGAAACATAGAAACATAGACTTTGACAGCAGAAAAGGACCACTTGGCCCACCCAGTCTGCCCATTTCCCTACCTACTGGATAAGCTGCAGATTCTAGTTAACCAACAGCCTGCTTCCTGCAACCCTGCACTATGATTGCTTTGTGTCTGTCCCAAGCATGTTTGAATTCCCCCACTGTTTTAGACCCAACGACCTCCTCAGGAAGGCTGTTCCATGTATCCACCACTCTCTCCGTGAAAAAGAATTTCCTCACATTACCCCTGAGCTGTCCCCTCTATCTTTAAACTGTGCCCCTTGTTCTTACACTCTCTTTTCTGAAAGATGCTACCTCCTGGACTTTGTTGATTCCCTTGAGGTACTTGAACATTTCTATCATGTCCCCCTGTCCCTCCTTTCATCAAGGGTATACATATTAAGCCTCTCAGTCTCTCTTCATATGGTTTCTGATGTAGACCCTGCACCATTTTAGTTGCCCTCCTCTGGACTGCTTCCATCCTGTCTATGTCCTTGCGTAGATGGGGTCTCCAAAACTGCACACAGTACTCAGATGGGGTCTCACCAACTGTCTGTATAGAGGATAATCACTTCCCTTTTTCTACTTGTGATGCCTTCCTATGCATCCCAGTATCCCCTGGCTCTTCTTACTGACTTCTCACATTGCTTACCCACCTTTAGGTCATCTGATATGACTACCCCCAGGTCCCTTTCCATTTTTGTTGTTGTTAGTACCTCCCTGCTATTGTGTACTCTTCTCCTGGGTTTTTGTTTCCCAGGTGCATTACTTTGCACTTCTTTGCATTGAATCTAAGTTGCCATATGTCTGACCATTCCTCCAACCTTGCCAAGTCCCTTCTCATCTTTCTACCCCCTCTTGTGTATCAACTCTGTTACAGATCTTTGTGTCATCTGCAAAGAGGCATACCTTTCCTCCAGACCCTCTGCAATGTCACTTATAAAGATGTTAAAGGATTGGACCCAGTACTGAGCCCTGAGGTACTCCATTAGTAACCCCTTTCTTTGGAATGTGTTCCATTCACTATTACCTTCTGTGTCCTGTTGTGCAGCCAGTTTGCTACCCAGGCTACCACCCTGGGACCCACTCCCAGGCTGGCTAACATGATTATTAATCTTTTGTGCGGGACTGTGTCAAATGCCTTGCTAAAGTCTAGGTAGGCCATATCCACAGCCCCTCCCTGGTCTATTACTTTGGTCACCCAGTCAATTAAATCAATTAGATTAGTCTGACATGACCTTCCTGCTGTAAATCCATGTTGCTTTGAGTCCTGTGCCCCGCTGGCCTCTAGGTGCTCAACAATTCTTTCTTTCAGAAGTGATTCCATCATTTTCCCTACCACTGAGGTCAAACTTACAGGTCTGTAGTTTCCTGCTTCTGCCTTGCTCCCACTTTTGTAAAGGGGAATCACATCTGCCCTCCTCCAGTCCTCAGGTACCACCCCATCCTGCCATGATTTGTTAAAAAGTGTGGTCAGTGGTGTCACTAGGTCCCCCCTTAGTTCTTTTAGGATTCTGGGGTGAATCCCGTCAGGCCCCATTGCTTTGTCCACCTTGAGTTTTAGGAGTTCTTTCAGGACTCTTTCTTCTGTGAATGGACTGGTATCAACCCCCCTACCCAGAGTGCTTCTATTGTCTGGTTTAGGTAACTGCTCCTCATCTTCTTTTGTGAATACTGAGCAAAAGTATTCATTCAGTATCTCTGCCTTTTCACTGTCTCCCTCTGCCCACCTCCCCTCTCCTTTATTAATCTTCACTATCCCTCCCTTAACCTTTCTATGCTCCCTAATGTACCTATAAAAGGTTTTATCCCCCTTTTTGACTGAGTTGGCTATTTTTTCCTCGGTTTGTGCCTTTGCCATTCTGACTGCCTTTCCTACTTCTTTCTGCTTTAATTGATACAGTTCCCTGTCGTGCTCCCTCTGTGATTCCTTATACTTTTTGAATGCAGCCTTTTTCTCCTTAACCTTCCCTGCCACCTCTTTTGAGAACCATAGTGGTTTTTTACTCCGCTTTGTTTTCTTTATTTGTTTTACACAAAGACTTGTTGCCTCTATGATGGCAGTTTTGATTTTTCTCCATTGTTCTTCCACCCCTCCTATTTGGCCATTTGCTAGTGCATTCTTCAGGTGTTCACCCATTTTGCCAAAGGCAGCCCTTCTAAAGTCCAGTATCCTTGTTTTTGTATGGCTTATCTCCATAGTTGTGCTCACTGTGAAGCACACTGTGCAGTGGTCACTTGTTCCCAGATGTCTACTGACTTCTAAATTTGTGATCCTCTCTCCATTTGAGAGTACCAGGTCTAGTATTGCTCCCTCCCAGTGGGTTCCAGCACTAGCTGTCTAAGGTCTGCCCTTGCAGGCATCGAGAATGACCCTGCTCTTGGATGTGGCTGTACATGTACTCCAGTGAACATCTGGATATTCAGGTCCCCATCAACAGTATCTCCCCTTTTTCAGCCATTTTGAGAATGTCCTCTATCATTTTCTTGTCCATTTCCTCCCCTTGAGACGGGGGTCTGTATACAACCCCTGTGCGGATTGCGATGCCATTCCCCATCTCCAAGGTAACCCAGAGTGCCTCTTGTCCTCCCCCTTTACTTTTTAGTTCTGTAGCTTTGATCACTTCCCTTATGTATAGAGCTACTCCACCTCCTCTTTGCCTTCCCTGTCCCTTCTGTAGATTGTGTACCCTGGTATGTTGACATCCCATTCATGGTTCTCGGTGTACCATGTTTCTGTGACTGCCACAATATCCAATTGTTCATCTTCCATCAAAGCTACTAGCTCAGAGAGCTTGTTTCCCAGACTACGGGCATTAGTAGTCATTGCCCTCCATTTAATGTTGGCTTGATCCTTTTTCCCCCATCCCTGCTCTTATTGCTCTTATCTATTTTACCATTTACCCCCATCCTGCCCTGTGTTGAGCTCTGTACCTCAGTGTTTACCCTACTACCTGCCCTGTTTTGTGGGGGGAGGCTTGACTTTTCCTGCCTTTTATCAGTACCTCCTCCTTACCTAGTTTAAAAGCTTGCCAAGGAAGCATTTAAACCTGTCACCTAGGAGCTTGGTCCCTTTGTGGACAAATGCAGACCATCATACCAGTATAGACCTTATCTCTCAGGTGGACCCCAGTCCCCAATGAAGCCAAAGCCTTGTGCTCTGCACCAGTTTTGCAACCATTCATTAAACTGCATGGTGTGCAGTACCCTAGCCTCATTCCTGCCATGGACTGGTAGCACCTCTGAGAAGGTTACTGTGCTTGCTACCCGTCTGAGGCCCCTCCCAACTCCACAAATTCATTTCTGCACTGCACTGATCCCATGCTTAGCTAGGTCATTTGTCCCAAGGTGGACAATGATATCTAGTTCTGTCTCCTGTGATGCTGCTTCTAGATTGGAGGATTCGCTTCTTGTCCCTCCAAGCCATGGCACCAGGCAGGCAGCTTACTTCCTTCTCTCCCTTCCCCAGTTCTACCCCCCTAACAATTGAGTCCCCTATCAGTAGCTGTTTCCTTCCCCTGTGGTGTCCCTTGCCACACTTTTGTGGGTCTCCCTTGTGGATGTCCTCAGCATTCTTCTGGGTCTCCACTAAGGGTGCCATCATAGAGGAACCTTGCTCTGCCAGAATGGCATCTGATTTGTGTAGAGGTACAACTGGGGAGCTTCGCCTCTGGTCCACCACCCGCACCCTTCCAGAACCCACTGTGGTCCTACTGCTTTTCATGCTCCGAAACCTCTGACTCAGTGGTTGTGGCAGTGGTGCTCTTTGGGAGGGGGAGGCCTCCTTAGTCCTTGCTAGTTCAGCCTGGAGGTGGGCAACCTCCTCTCTCAGAGCTGACAGTTGCCTACAAATAGGACAGCAACGCAGTTTCCAGAATGTTTCCGGAAAACTGCTGCCCACAGCCAGTGCATTGCACCACTCCCCATGTCCCGCTCCTTATTCTATACAATATGTAATTATATATGTATTATTATTTGTTTTGTGTAACTACTCTTTATGCACGTTGCAGGGTTATTAGGAATATGACAGTTCTGCCCCAAGACCTATTGAGGAAGTGATGTCAGAACTGTGGCTATAAAGGAAATGCCACGCCTGGGGGTGGGGGTGGGGAAGGGTGGGTGGGTAGTGCACAGCCACTGGTGACTGTTAGAAACAATCAGATACACAACTGCTCCACCACCCTGGTGAGTACTGTCCTTTATAGTAATACAACTAACAACACAATTTACTAGACCACGGCTCCAACACAAACCAAACCACTCTACTGAGTCTAAGGATAAAAATGAACTCACTCCTCAGCCAGCAGGACACTTAAAATGTTACAAAAATATCCTTCAAAATGCTAGGTCTCAACCCCCGCATTCAAGCAAATTCAGTTGTATCTCACTCTAGTTATAAAATTACTACCCTTTTAAAGGAATCCTGCAATTCTCTGCTTAATGCCAATAAGGAAAAATACAAATAAAACTTTTCGTAGAAAGTGTATCTCACTTCTTACCCAGTGCTCTGCAGTATTATGCCTTAATCAGGTTTCCAGGTCCTAAATGGAGTTGCAGTTTGTTCTTTGCAGTAAGTTTGAGCTTCCAACAGACACTTTAAAGTCAGTGTGACTTTACAATTTAAGTGTGGGTTTCTGTCTGCCTAAGTGTTTAATGAGTTCTTCTTTAAAATATAGCATTCTCCAGCTCCTGCTCACCTTATTATATGGGTGAATTCCAAACATTAAAATGAATGTTCTACCTCGACTATAGTTCCTATTCCAACCCCCTCCCCCCATTTCAATACCTCAATCTTCCTGGAACAATTTACATAAAGATATTAAACACTTTACTTTATCTGGGCTAGGAATCACCCTCGGATAGTTGAGCACATTTAACAAGCTGCATGAGCCTTGGGGGTCTGGCCCTGCCTCGTTTTCATAAATACTATCTAGCAGCCCCGGAGGCCTACCTGTGTATGGGGGCAAAATGGAGGGAAGAGTCCAGGTGATATCAAATTGAGGCAGATATGCTTTCTGACTGGGCTCTGTGGACACTTTCAACAAGTACGATCCCACCTCATATTTGGCCATAGGTGCACAACCCTTGGACTAAACATTCGCTCCGCATTTTAATACAACTTAGGAAACTCCCAAACACACCTAATGCTACTGGACCTTTGTCCCTTATATGGCATAAACACTCTTTCCTGCTCCCCCAGCTAGATTCCAGATATGCCTACTGGGCACAAAACAGGCATACTACCTTTGCACAATGCATAGACAGGAATGGTTTTATCCCCTTTATTACGCTTATGAGATCCAACTCCCTTCATATAGAAGATCATTAGATATTTACAGCTCAGACATTTCATAGTGTCTCCTGAGGTACTGCCCAGCCACATAAACTACACCAAATTAGTAACCTTTTTTATGACGCTATCACACTTAAGGAGAAGTTTTGATATGTATCAGAACTCTATAAGCTCCTCTCTCATTTCAATGACCCCCCCCCCTTCGATAACGCAAGGTCTAGCTGGGAACAGAAAAGCGGAACCACAATAAATTTGGCCCAGTGGACTCAACACAATTAAAGAGGCTGGAAAGTTATGGCCTCTCCATTCCTGGAGAAAATTTAAGTGGAAAATATTAGTTTGATTCTTTAGAACCCCTACAGTGACTAGGCATTTTACCTCTAGTTACACAAATCAATGTTGGAGACAATGCGGGGGAACTCGGGGAACACATTATTATATTTTTTGGGTATGTCTCAAACTCCCACCTTCTGGAGGTCAATACATCATGAGATACAAAGTGTCATGGGAAAGTCTTTCCCTTTTTCCTTTAATGAGCTAGTGTTGGGATTTCCAGCTTTGTTATCTCGGAATAACACTGTCAGGAAATCAGGACAAATTTTATGGGTGGTGGCAGTGAAATGCACTGCTTAAAACTGGTTATCCTTCCAACCTCCCACAGTAACACAAGGGCATACCAAAGTGGCTGATACAGAAAGATGGAAAGGATCACCAGTACTCTAAGGCTAGAAACAGATACATTTTTGGAACTGTGGCGCCCTTGCACCAACTGGAAGCAGTAGGACAGAAGAGCCACTCCAAAGTGCAGAGCAAAGCGAGACTCAGCAGCCAGGCTATTCTTTCAGGACTGATACCTAATACAGCAGTGAACTACAGATCACACTTTGCATAGTGTGGGGTCATGGACAGAAGGGGGATTCCAAACTGGGAAGCCAGAGAGATGGGATATGATTGGGGGGGGGGGTGGCATACCAGAACTAGAATTTAATGTGGGTTACACTCATTGTTCATACCTTTTTTTCTTTTTAGACTTTTGTTAGTTGGTTCGAGTATTTACCTGGAAAAGTTGCTACTTTTTGCACCTTTTGGCTTCAGAGTAATTATCTGAGTAGGAAACATTATGTAGTACCAATTACATCCAGTTAGTCCAAAAATATGATGTGTAACTGTTTATAAATTCTCTGTAGCTGGCAGTTTGTATTTATGTCATCTCTATTATGATGCAAGCTACCCGAAGGACCCTCTTCAAGATATTGTTAGAAAACTGTAAGCGATGCCAGCCAGGATTTTAGGAATTGACATTCTGATTTGGCTATGGATACTTTCAGGACATGTTTAATTTGTAGGAGTTATTTATATCCACCTTTTAGTGATTGAAATTCTGTGGACAGCTGTAAATGATATATAATTTCCTGCTATTAATAAACTTCATTTGAGTAAAAAAAAATATATATATATATTGTTGCGGTACTGTGAGTGTGAAGAGAAGATCTACACCAGCGACTCCCATAACGTCTGTGTCTGCTGCCTAGGCCCAAACCACAGTGTGAAAGCCTGCAGAATTTGCTAGGGTTTTAATTCTGTCACCTGGTGGTGCCATAAAGGGACTTTAGAGGAAACACTTCCTCAAGCAGAAGGTGGCTGGAATGGAGGAGCTCCAGCAGAAGGGTACCGCCGTGTCGACGGCCCAAACTACCGAGTCCAGGTCCTCTAAATCCCAAGACAAGACATCAAGGAGTCACAATCACAAGCCATGGGACAATGATAAGGAGAGAGCCTCTCCAGCGCTTTCCAGGTCATCCTGCTGCACAGCGGGTGTGACCTCCTCAGTGCCCTCGTCCACTCTGGCAACAACGCCACTCACCCCCCCCGATCATCGACACAACATCAAGGTCAGGGCTTGGCACAGGCACTACCAAGCCCAGTATGGCTGGTATGTCAACATCAGGGACTGAGCCTCCCCTGCTGACTCCTCCAGTCACACCCCTCGACCACACAGGCGCTGACACTGAAGCGATCCTATCCTCCTTTTCGGACATGATTAGACACCTGCTACCTAACCTCCCACTTCCAGGATGTCCATCAACAGGGCCGTCTACTAATCCCCCCTCGACTCTGCAAGGTACACCCCCTTGCCAGTGTCACCTCCTAGAGTGCCGCTGATATCACTGGTCCACTTTGTTCTCCCCATCGACCAACTTGATGATGAGTATGAATAAAATCCTGACAATACTGCAGGATGAGGAGGAGGAGGCTGAGGACTATGCGGAAAGCTATGAGAGGGGCACCAGCTCCATTGTATTCACTTGCAGTGAGGACTCAGTGATCAGCACACCAAGGTCCCCTCCAGAGAATCCCACTTTACTCACCATGATGCAGCAGTTGCAAGCTGCCATGAGCTTTGAGCTGGAGGAACACAACACCATTAAGAAAAACTTTATGAAGTTCCTGGAGCTGCCAGAATCTCCTGCAGTAGTGGTACAACTTCTGCTCCCTGCTTTACAGGATGCCACTTTTGCTGCCAGGTACTGGCCCAACAATATCCCAGCTGTACCCAGGAAAGCAGACAAAATGCACATGGCCCCTCTGGGAAGCCATTTTATGCCACCCAGCCTGAGGCAGATTCCGTGGTCAATAATGCTGCCCCATGATAGGTCTAGGGTACCTACCTAAGCATCTGAGTTCCCTTCCTCCTGATAAAGAGTCCAGGAGGTTGGATGTCTGGGGCAAAAGGACCTTTGCCTCAGCATCACTGAGCCTTCACATTGCTAACTACCAGGCCCACATGATGAAGTACCAGAACACCCTCTGGAGGAAGGCAAAGGTGGCTTCACAACCCTTGCCAGAGGGCACCCCAAAACAGGTGCTTCTCAAAGCCCTTACTGCTGGGGCTGATGTGTTCACGCATTTGCTCCACACAGCCTGTGATGTCTCACATGTTTCTTCCAGGGCTGTGGCCTCTGGCATCTGTCTCAGGAGATATTGTTGGTTAAGGGCAGCAGGGTTTGTGAATGACATGCAACAGTCTACTCTCAGTGCCCCATTTAGAGGACATAAGTTATTTGGTGCTGAGGTCCAAGATATTCTATCTACTCTTCAGGCCTCAGGCAGAACCTCGAAGTCTGTGCACTCCTTCTACTACACCCGGCCTACAGGAAGGAGTAGAGGTCCTTTTCGTCCAACTGGTTTCAGACAACGCCCAGCAGCCAGACAGCAGGGCAGGAGCAAGAGGGCAGGAGCCTTGCCTGCCCCCAATCATTCAAAAGCCCGAAGAGGTGGTGGTGCAGGGTGAGCCACCCTAACTAACTCCACCTGACTCCTTGTATGCTCCCCAACCACCTTTACCTCCAGGGGTGGTTGTAGGGGGCCGCCTCTCCCTCCACTTAAACCAGTGGAACTGATGCATGGGTTCTGGAAATCAGAGAACAGGGCCATGCTCTGGAACTTCTAGATATCCATCCAGATCATACTCCACTAGTGACCCATTATTATCCAGAACACCTACCCCTGCTGCTGAAGGAGATACAGACTTTGCTACAAAAGAGAAGGACAGAACCTATGCCCTTAGAACAAAGTGACACAGGGTTTTGCTCTTCATACTTCCTGGTCCCAAAGTGGACAGGAGACCTGCTACCTATCTTGGATCTCAGGGAGCTGAACCTCTTTATAGAGTACAAGAAGTTCAGAATGGTCACCTTGCAAGGCCTACTCCCACTGCTGAAAGCAGGGGACTGGATCTGCTCCCTTGATATGAAGGATGCTGACATCCATATCAAAATGTGGAAGCCTCACAGAAAACATCTGAGGTTCTGGTTTCAGTGGGAACATTACCAATTCAGAGTGTTGCCCTTTGGCTTGTCTTCTGCGCCATGGGTCTTTAGCAAATGCTTGGCAGTAGTGGCAGTAACCCTTTGCAGGGAAGACCTTTATGTTTTCCCTTACCTGGATGACTGGCTATTGAAGGCCCACTCCAGGGATCAGCTCCTGCAGACCTTAGCTTGAACCAGACAGATCTTCAATACTCTCGGGGTGACTGTCAACATACTAAAATCAGTGTTGACCCCTTGCCAACAACTGCAGTACACGGGAGTAGTCTTGGACATGGCTCAGGGCTCATCCCTCCTGCCTCTGGACAGGGCCCACCCTCTAGTTGCCCAAGTACAGTTAGTGCACGACAGCAGTTATGTCTCAGCCAGGACATTCTTACGCCTGCTGGGTCTCATGGCAGCTGCCATATTGGCAGTACCCTTGGCCAGACTGCACATGCGAATTCCCCAGACCCTGATAGTCCAGTGAGATCAGCTCAGAGATGACCTAGAACAAATAGTTCTAGTCATGTTCCTTGTGTGCAAAGTGCTCAAGTAGTGGATGCAACCCAGCAGCCTATCAAAGGGGGTTCCCTTCCTGATTCCTTCCCCTCTCCAGATTCTCACAAGCGATGCCTGGGGGATGGGTTGGGGTACCCACCTGGGCTCCTATCAGACTCAACGTACGTGATCCCCGGTTCAGACCACCTTGCATATAAATGTTCTAGAACTGTGAGCTGTCCTATATGGGCTCCAGGCCTTCCAGAACCACCTGTACCCAGCCCTCTGCCAGTACTGATGAACAATGTCAGTGTGATGCATTACATCAACAAGCAAGGGGGGGACTCATTCCTATCCCCTAGGCAGAGAGGCAATGAGGGTTTAGTATTGAGCTCTGGAACACAGTCTAGAACTATAAGCAGCACATATCCCAGGTGTCCAAGATGTCTTGCAGACATGCTAAGCAGGTCCCAGTCTAGGATGCATGAGTGAGGACTGTTGGCCCCAGAAGTTGAAGGCCTATTAGACAGATGGGTTCATCCAGGGTTGGACCTTTTTGCATCCCCAAACAATGCAAAACTGCTGCTTTTCTGCTCACTCACTCCAGGGCTTGGAGTTTTCTAGCAAGACACACTGTTCCTCTCTTGGAAAGGGAAGTTCCTGTATGCCTTCCCTCCCTTCCCTCTAATTCAGAGAGTGCTACTCAAGCTGCAAATGAAGTGGGCAACTCTGATACTCATTGCTCCCCTATGGCCTCGACAGATCTGGTTCCCCTTATTGCAACAGCTAGCAGTGGAACCCCCAGTGCCTCTGCCCCTGTGCCATGGTCTCCTGCCACAGGAACAGGGGAACCCTGATACATCCGGACCTCAAATCTCTCCATCTGCAAGCATGGCTCCTGAAGACATAGCCATTGCTCGTTTGGGGGTTTTACCAAAAAGAGGCTGATGTTTTAGTGGCTTCTAGAAAGCCTTCCACCAGATCCACTTATTCTATTGAAGTGCACCTGGCTGCCATATCAGCTTTCCATGTGCCTACAGAGGGTCGTATGGTTGCCCAGCTGGAGGTGGCCCATACATTTTTGAGAGGCATTCAACATCTGAAGCCTCCCACCTGTAATTCAGTTTCAGCTTGGGACCTGAATTTTGTTTTGGAGAAGTTGACTTTGGCTCCTTTTGAGCCACCCATGAGTTGTGGCTTATGCTTTCTTTCTTGGAAAGTGTTGTTTTTAGTTGCAATACTTCTACTTGAAGAATTTCACAGCTACAGGCTCCAATGTGTGAGCCTCCTTATTTGATTTTCCACAAAGACGGGGTGTCTTTGTGTACCAGTCTTACATTTTTACCAAAGGTGGTGTCTGAGTTTACTTGAAATCAAATCATCCACCTGCCAGTTTATTATCCTGAGCAAGACAATCCAGGGGAAGTACTGCTCCAAACTCTAGATGTACACACAATACTTAGGTACTATATACACTGCACGAAGGACTGTAGAAAGTCCTTGAAGCTATTTGTTTTGTTCGCCCATGAAAAAGAGGGTGACCTGGTTCCCACAGAGTGCTCGTCCAAGTGGCTAGCTAACTGTATTACTTCTTGTTACAGAAAGTATGGTAAGGAACTTCCTGGGGTGGTTCATAGTCATTCCACAATAGACATGGCCACCTCTGTTGCTTATTTCACAATGTGTCTGCTGCAGTAATTTGTGCAGCGGCCACCTGGAATACTGTCCATACCTCCACTAAACACTACAGTCTGGATACTGTCTCTCGCAGAATGGCTGGCTTTGGCCTAGCTGCGCTACGAGGCCTACTTTCTTAAGCCTGTAGGCTCCAGTCACCCAGACTGTCCACTGTCAGTACCGCTTGGTACTCATTCAGTAGGTCTGGCCTGATGAAAGAGATATCCTTGAGGAAGAAGATAGAACAGTTATGTACTTACCGTAACAGCAGATCTTCAAAAGAATTTCTTTCATCAGGCCATGCCGTCCCACCTTCCTTCCCCTTTTGGACCTAACACTTTAGCCTTTGTTGCTCCTATCTCCATTCTAGTCTACATTTAGTCCTATGCTTCACCTGGGTTCGCAGAGTACTGGGTTCTCTCCTGGTTTCCCACAGAGAGGTCCTCCAAGTATAATCTCTGGCAGGGAATTGAGGAGAGGAGGGGCTGCCCATGTTTATGAATGAGCCAACACATCATCATGGGTGGCCCTGGTTGACTGCTTACAAAGTTTCCATGTGGTCGTAGTGCCTGGTGGCTTATAGTTCCATAGGTGTGGCCTGATGAAAGAGACCCTCTTGAAGATCTACTGTTACGGTACGTACATGTCCATACTAATTGGCTTCCCCTTTTCACATAGGGAAACCATTGCGTAATTTGCAGTAATAAAGGAGTGTTCATTACGGCAAACATGTGTATGGTTTCCCTCACTCTCGCTTCCTGACCGCTTTCCTGGTAGAAGGCTCTCCACTTCACTTCTCGCCCAGCCGGAACTGGAGATAAAACCACCACTCAGCCTTGGCAGTAAGTAATTTAAAACAAAACCTAGCACACGGACTGAACTCTCTTACTCGTACAATAAAAAAAAAAAACATACCGAAGGGCAACCGCGGACCATGCACTATAACCTAACAGGACTTGTCAGCAGCAATTTTTTATTTTATATAATTGCTTAGGTAAAAAGGAAACCCAGCAATTATATAAAATAAGATATGGGGTGGTAAACTTGAAGTTTACATACTCCCTTGGGGTTAGATGCTTTAATAAACCCGTTGAGCTTCACTCTCAGGGTTTATGTAGCATCTAACCCCTCGGGTGTGTGTAAACTTCTCGTTACACACACCTCCCCATACTTTACTCTATATGTTCTTTACAGTAGCTGGGAACAATTTAGATCGCAAGGATTTATCTGTGCTACCACTGCTAAGCATTTAAACCACAACTTGTAATGAGAAAGGAGCAACGTGCTGTATCAGGTCATTGGAAAATCATCCTAATGTTCTACTTGCTGAGCCATCAGGCTAACTGGTTAGTGCGAATCTCCTGCAGCTGGGAAGAATTCTTATAGCACGCACTTATCACTGGAGTATTAGCCACTACTAAGTATTTGAAACACAAGCTGAGAAAGAGAAATGGTGAGAATGGCACAGTTTTAGCTGGGGTATAAACAAATCTGGCTCTAGCAATCCTGGATCCCTCTGTGAATTTCCATGGTGGGGCCCCATATCAGAAGTCTGGGAGCCCCAAGAATCAGCCTTATTCCTTCCTCATAGCTTCCGGTTCAGCTACTGTAGTTTTTTGTAGTGTTACACCATCCATTAATGAGCCTGAACTCACTGCGAGATGAGGGAATGCACACATCAGTGACAAATTCTGGAGAAATGTGGACAAAGACACAGAGGACAGGGAAGAAAAGATGTTAGCTGGACAGCTGTAACTTTTGGGGGGGCTCCTCTGTTAAATCCCTGGCCCCTGGGCAGATGAGCAGTTTGCACTTTGATATGTCCAGCTCTGTGTATAAAGACACCCTTATCTTGGAGCACTACCTACAACTTCATCCCTTCATCCTTTACACCCTAGTCCAAACTGCATGCATAACATTACCTGGATCCATGCTGCACACCGGAGTGCTGCTAACAACATTGGAAAACAGAGGGAGTGGTAATGGAGTTTCCTCTTGCAGGATATTTACTTTGTCATTTTCGAAATAAGACTGACGTAACTTTTCAGCATAGTCTGAAATGCCAGGGTATGCGCGCTCCACTTTTGGCAACACAGCAAAAAACTGAGCACAGTTATTTTGGCCCCTGTGACTTAAAGTGTCCAAAAGAGTCCTTCCTTTGTCAATGTCCAATTTCACACTTATCACTGCACTGTGCTCTTGCTTAGAAATGATGCCTTCCTGAACCAGCAGGTCTAAGAGAGGAAGAATATTAGAACTTATATCATTGACCAGAGTGCGGACGTCCTTCTTCTATTGCATGTACTGCCCAATCATGCCATTTCATCTGTGTCGGGAAATATGATGAAATTTCATGGATACCTATACATACAATGAAAATTACACCATAAGAATGGTTAACTATTGAGCTTATGAATATGACAAGTAAAAAGCAACTCTTCATGTCCTAGCACTAATAACCTTTGAGAGTCAAATTTGCAGGAGAGGTGCGATAAGTTAATTTTTAAAATAATACATGCTGAGAAGATGTCGGTGCAAGGGGGCACTAGCTAAGGGCACATATGGAAGAAATATACTACATAGTCCTGCTATATGAAATAGTTGTAAGCAATGTAATTCAACACATTTTGCAAGTTGGGAACACTTGAGTGGAGGTTGTAACCTTGTTTTCATCTAGTACCCTGGAAGCAGCAAAGTGTATAAAACGTGAACTTAAACATAGCTGGAAGCAAGGATATGAGTTATATTTAAGATCTACAAGTAAGCAATAAGACACACAGAGTATTGACTGGCTCAGTTAATGCATGTATAGTTGCACGAGGCACACGACTCTTGCACAGACAGCCTTTACCAAATGGAAGTGTATTAACCTCAGACAGCCAACAAACTGGATTGTCTTACTGCACATATAAAATGTGTAAACTGAGAAACAATTTGAAAAAAAAAGCCAGTTCTTTAATTTAAAACTAATAATTTTTTTTGTTAACAGTAACTAGTAAAAAGCAGTCCCTCCCTAACTGTCAATCATCTGTCTTTCCACGCGTTTAGTACATAGAATGTTTATTACGGAATACAGTGATTCAAACTTCTGCAGACTTCCTCTGGCAGAATGTTCACCCCTTCACACACATTATACAGAACAGTGTATGGCAGCCATACACAACAATGCTATTCTTATACCAAGTGGTTACCTTGATGATGAATACCTCGAAAGCAACCCTCGAGAGGTCCCTCTGTCGTTAAGGAAACCACAAGGTTTAAGAATAGTGTTGTTGTGTATTAGAGCTCCCATACATCATTTTATATAGTGCATGGTGAAAAAAAACCCAATCATTTACTTTTTGTGGTTACAGCAGTTAGTCTCTGCCCTCTACCAACTGCACTTCACCGCCATCCGCCTTCTGGCCAGCTCACACCTGCAACGCTTCAACCACTCTCTTGTCCTAAGAACTGCACTGATGGGGCGCTTGTATTGTGACGTAGTAGCTACTACAGCAGAATAAAAAGTTGTTCTGCTGCAGTAGCTGCATCACTACTGCAGCAGAACAACCTTTTCAGGTTTATGGATTTCCATACACAAAGTGCTACCATGCACTATAGAAGGCTTTATAAGGAGTCAAGGTCTCAATTTTATCTGTAGCAGGGTATGCAGCGGAGTTTGCCCTAACAAGTTGATGAAAACAGGAAGGGGATTTTTCATGATCACCAGTGAAACACAGGGAATACAAAAACTGTCAATGGTACTTTAAGGAGGGTATCAGGAGAGGAAAGAATGTTCATTATTTATTTTTTAAAACTGAATGGAGTTTTACATCTCATGGCCTTGTTGGAGGTTTTCGGTGAGAAAAGGTGGAAGCCATATTTGTGATGGCAGTCGAGGGTGAGTGAAGTGGCTCACAAATTCTTTACGTGGCTGACCAAAATTTGTGAACTTGTTTCAACCTGTGCATTTCTGGTGAACTGACACATGGGTCTTGGAACGTTTTTAACCAATCAAAAGGTAACAGATAAAATACCTGGAGTATATTGTTGGGAATGGCCACGTACATCCTGTTATTGACAAAGTTAAGGCCTTAGTTGACTACCTCCCCAACTACTAAGAACTAGAAGTAGATTACTTTAGGTCCCTTCCTGGACTTGCAGAGTATTGCCGCAGGTTCATGCTGGAATTCTCTACACTTGCTGCATCACTAACTGACCTGACCAAGAAGGCCACCAAATGAATAAGGTCTGTTGGTCACCTGAGTGTCAGATGGCAAATCAATCCATCAAAAATGTGTTATGTGAGTGACCAGTCATACAAAATACAGATTTCAACCATCCCTTCATTTTGCATACAGACGCCTCTGAGGTGGGCAAGGCAAGTCAAATTTTATTTTTCTGGTGCCCAATCCCAGAGGCTCTGGGCACCAAAGAACATGAAGAGTCTATCAATACAATATAAATCAATATAAAAACAGTAAAACATTGATATACATAAATATAATTTATATATATATATATATATCTAAAACTAAATGCTCAGACAGATAAGCCGGGTGCTCAAGGTGGACTAATCGTTAAGGTCCGGGAAGGCCTGATTAAACAGGAAGTCCTTGAGGCGGGCCTTAAAAACCCTCAACCAAAGGGGTCTCCCAAATTGATGGAGGCAGCAAATTCCACAGGGTGGGGCTGGCAATGCTGAACGCTCTGTCACTGGCAGTTTTAAGCCTCGTCCTGGGAATCACCAGGAGGCCCCTAGAAGAGGACCGGAGGGAGTGGAGCAGTGTGTCACAAGGCTTTGAGAATGGTATTCACCCCATCCTATATCTATCACATAAACTTCCCCCAGTGAAAAACCCTATACCATGCTAGAAAAACAGCTATGGTTCCAGGCTAACCAGTTGTTCCAAAATGCCAAAAAGACTGTTGCCATGACTTTCAGTGCTAGACAGAGGCTAGTAAAACTCCAAACCCCCCGTCTTCCACATTTTGGAAGGTTCTCCTATTGAGAATGTCACAACCTTTAGATACCTTGGTGTCTGGTTTGACAACACCTAGGCTTTTCCTCCCATGTGAATGCTATCCTAAAGAACCTTCACCCCAAGCTAGGTGCTCTGTACAGGAACACAGACTGTATCCCACATGATGCCCGTAGAGCTATCATTCAGAAAATGATCCTCCCCACCACTGACTATGCTGACATAATTTACAGTGCCGCTCCTAAAACTACACTGACCAGACTGGATACTCTCTACAATTCCTTTTGCCACTTTGTGCTATCCTGCCCCCCCTCGCACTCATCCTTGTGACCTGTATAAAGCTGTATCTCTCTCATCCCTGGAGTCCAGACATCTGTCCCATATTGCCACTTTCATGGCAAAATTTTGGACTGCAAACCTCCCTTCTTATCTCACCTCCTGCATCTCCACTTCCTCTTTTCACCCTTATACTCTCCATAACTCTGACTTAAGGTCTTTCATTATTCTCAACCAGGCTACCACCGCTGGTCAATCTGCCTTCATCTTTTTGCTGTCCTCAACTTTGGAATGCTCTCTCCTCTTCCATCTGTAATGCCACTGCACCCTTCTCTCTCTCTCCTCCCTGCAGCATGTCTTCACAGCCCCTACTTGCTCCTGTCAAAGCCTCTCAGCCTCACTTCACACACTGCCAAGTCTCCCCTCCTACATCATACCCTCAGGCTCTGGCTTATCTAGGCTTCTGGTCTGACTGGGTTGTCACCCTACGAAGCTTACTCACCTGGTCTCCTTCCGGTTCTTTGTTATTTTGGATACCCCAATTGGCAGGCTTCTGTTACCCTAAGATATCTCTTGGATTTACCTTAACTATTGTATTGTATTTTTGCATTGTTGCCCAAATGAGAGCTACATACGAACATACGAAACTTGCCTGCAGAAAGAGGCCTCACTGTCTATCAAGTCTGCTTGTATGCGCAGCTAGCACCCTTATATTGCAGCTGCCCAACCCCCCCTTCAAATCCTGGAACTGCTCAGTGTCCTTTACACAGCCCCCCCCAGCCCTGTCCCATGCCCTTTTGAAATTCCTCACCGTCCTGCATGCCACCACCTCCTCTTGCAGAGTGTTCCACTTTGACACAACCCTCTCAGTGAAATAATGCCTCCTCATCTCCCTCCTGAACCTGCCTTCCTCCAGTCTTAGCCTGTGCCCCCTCATGTCTCGTCCCTTCCTCAGCTTAAACAGTCCCTGTGCAAGATTTTTTGATTCCCCTCAAGTATTTGAAAGTTTCAGTCATGTCCCCCGATCCCTCCTCTCCTCCAGGGTGAACAAGCTGAAGTGACTCAGCCTTTTTTCATATGGTCTGCCTTCCATCCCCTGTTGTCATTTTTATTGCCCTACACTGCACCGCCTCGAGCAGCTTGGTATCCTTCCTCAGGTATGGATGCCAGTACAGCATGCAGAATTCCAACTGTGGCCTGACCAAGGACCTGTTATGGGGCAGGATCACCTCCTTGTGCCTGGATGAGAATCTCCGCGCAATGTACCCCAGCATCCTACTGGCCCTAGCCACAGCCCTCCTGTATTCAGCAGAGTTGTTCATGCTCCCCGTTACTATGACCCCCAGATCCTTCTCCTCCTCAGTGATTCCTAACTACACCCCACCCAACCAACAGTCCCTCCTTGGGTTCCTCACCCTGAAGTGCATAACTTTGCATTTCTTTGTGTTAAAACCCAACTGCCACCTCGCTGACCATTCCTCAAGTCTGAAAAGGTCACCATGTAGCCTCTGCTCCCCTCTAAGTTATCCACAACAGCTCCGATTTTGGTGTCATCCATGAACAGACTGATCCCACTCCCAACCCCATGTACAACATCCGATATGAACAGTCCAAACAACACCGGCGCCAGAACTAAGCCCTGTGGCACACCGCTGGTCACTGGATTGGGAGATGAGAGTTCCCCCCTCCCAACGACCACCCGTTGCAGTCCACCTTCCAGCCAATTCTTGATGCAGCTGGCAAGCTTAGCTCCAACCCCTATGTATTCCAGCTTTGCCCCCAGTTGCCCATGAGGGACCAAATCAAAGGTGTTGTTGAAATCCAAATACAGGACATCCATTGCATGGCCCTTGTCCAACTCTCTTGTCACCCAGTCGTAGTATTCTATTGGGTCAGTCTGGCATGATCTCCCTGAGACGAACCCGTGCTGCTGCTATCCTGGAGATCACTGACCTCCAGGAAGGTTACCAGTCTCTCCTTCAAGATTGCTTTCATGAGTTTACCCACTATGGAAGTGAGACTGACAAACCTGTAGTTACCCGGTTCATCCTTTGGGCCGCTCTTGTGGATGGGCACCACATGATTCAACCGCCAGTCCTGCGGCATGCTCCCCATGTCCAAGGAGGTGTTGAACAGGTGAGTCAGCAGCTAGGCCAACACCTCCACCATCTCCCTCAACACCCTAGGGTGAATGCCATCAGAACCTGGTGCCTTATCCACCCGAAGTGCCTTCAGACCTTCCAATACCCTGCTTTCTAGAATCACTGCATCAGTCACCTCCTCCCCCGTCCACCCTTCCAGTTCATGCAGGTAGTCAACCTCCTACCTCCCTCCCTCGTGAACACAGAGCAGAAGTATTCATTCAGTACTTCTGCCTGTTCCTCCTCCTTCTCCACCCAACCCCTGCCCTTCCTTATCTGAACAATCCGGTCCCTACAGTTCCTTTTTTCCCCTCACGTATCTATAGAATGCCTTCTTCCCCTCCCTTATGCCCTGAGTTAGCCCTAGCTCCTTGGTGGCCCTGGCCTCTCCTACTAACTTGACTACTTCCTTGGACCTCTTTGCATACTCCTCCCTGTCCTCTCCCCTCCCGGTTCTTTTCATTCTCCTAAAAGCCGCTCTGTTGGCCCTCACCCCCTCCAACACACTCCTGGTCATCCAGCATGGCACCTTGGCCCTGGACATCTTGCTCAGAATCCTGGTGCACGCTGCAGCAGCCTCCCTCAGCCCAGTCTTTATGATCTCCCACTTCTGATGTGCATCCATCTCCAACCTAATCCCCCCCCAAGGCGTCCTCTCAGTATGTCCTACATCCTCCCAAAGTCCACCCACCTGAAGTCCACTACCTTTGTTGCTAACCCTATAGCCTCCCTGCTCGTGCTGAGCCTGAACCACACTGAAAGGTGGTCAACCCCAGCTAATGGGTCCTCCACCTGTAGCTCCTTCATCATCTCCCCATTTGATAGTACTGGGCCAAATATGTTACCCAGCCTGGTGGGTTTGCCAACCAACTGCACCAGGTGGCTATCTTGGAATGCATCCACATATCTGTTCTCTAGAGCAAGAGGTGGCTTGGGTTTCCCAGTCTACCCCGGGTAAACTGAGGTCCCCAACAATCACCACACTCCTCTTACTACATACCCATCAAATCTGATGCACCAACTCCCTATCCAACTCCTCGCACTGTGCTGGTGGTCTATACACCACCCCTATCTTCGGTTTCCTACCCCCTGGGACCAGGAACTGCATCCACAGTGCCTCTGTCCTCCCCTCCTACTCCTCCTTCCCCTCATCCCTTGTGCATTTGATCCCTTCCTTTACATAAATCGCCACCCCTTCCCCCTTCCCCCACTCCCCTGTCCTTCCCATACACCCTGTACTCGGGAATCGTCAGATTACAATGCTGGTGTTGGCTGGCCCATGTCTCCGTGATGACTGCCATGTCCACCCTCCCTATGCTTAAGAAAGCCTGCAGCTCAGCTACTTTGTTACCCAGGCTCCTCGCATTCAGGGAGACTACCCTCCATCCAGCTCCCTCTTTCTCCTTGCCCCGCACCCCCTCTACCTGACTTTCACTTCCCGGCACACTCTTCTTACAAACCCCACTGTTTTGGGGGGTCAGCTCATGCAGCTCCCCTACCTCGCGACCCTGCACACGAGCTGCACACTCACCACCCTCCTTCCTAGTTTAAAAGCCCCATGGATGCTACATATTCCTCCAGCTTCTGCTTCAAGACCCCCACCCAGCCCTACTCAAGTGTAACTTGTCTGCTGCATATAGGTCACTGTTGACTCATATGTTCCGCCAATCATCACCAGCCCATAGCCATTTGAGCGACACCACTCTACTAGCCAAGAATTAAACTCCTCAATGCTGTCCTTCCTCGCCCTGGGTACTGGCAGCACTTCTGAGAAGGCCACCAAGCACCCAACCTCCATGCACAACTTCCCTGGTTCTTCAAATCTCTCCTTAACCAACTCCACCTGACCCTCTGCCAGGTCATTTGTGCCTATGTCCACCGCCATGTGAGGTTTTCCCTTTCCCTCCTGACATGCTTAAGCAAATCCCCTAGTTATCAATCCTCCAAACAAGTGTCACAGAACAAACCCCGGTTAGGTACAATTGCCCCCCAGAAATGCTCCATGGAGTAGTAACTCAGACAACCCCATGTACACTCCCCCTACTCAGGAAACAGTTGTGTATTCCCCTCAGTGTAATGCCCGTCAGATCACACACCCTAGCCAATATACACCCCTATCTATCAAGTTGGTCCAAAAGGAGTGACTCAGAGTGATCCCTGTCATACAGTTCAAAATTACCCACAAATTTACTCCCTCGAGGATTAGACCCAACACAGCACAGCACACGTGAACAGTCCCCAAGGATGTAAATCCAACACAGCATATATAATCAACCCACTAATCAAAACCTAGAGCTCTGAGTCCATGGTAGCTTCTGCAAAGTTAGTTGTACAGTACAGTACCTTGAATCTGTGCCTCACTCCAGTCCCTGGGCCTTTAAACTGGTTGAGTTTTCAGGCTCGCCAGTCAGATCAGGCTGAAGGGGCGGGTTAAGTGGCCCATTTAATATTGGTGGTGGTACAGGGTGGATGGGTGGGAGAAAAAAAATTCTACTTTGTATTTATTCTGCCTGCATTATTTTTGGTAACCTTGTGTAAGCTGTAATATTTTAAGTATGTATGCCTGTTATGTTCAGCTGCTCTTACTGTGATCATGTGCCTTTGTATTTGTACTGCTCCCATTGTCCCTTCCCCCAGGACGCTTCTGGAAATGAGCAGCTTTGCTCAGTATGCCTTCCTGGTGAAATGTTTGAATAACATAAATAAATAAAAAAAAACAAGGTCTGGCAGTAAAGTGAGTGGAGGTTGCCCTGTGCTACTACCTGCTGGGATGTGAAAGTTCACCCTCTTCACTGATCAATGGAAAAAGCAAAAGCTGTCGCATGCATGTGGGATACCAATGCCCATGTCACCAGATGGTACTTGGTGCTGTATCCTTTTTCATTTGATGTGTGCCAGCGGGTGGGCGTCCAATATAGTAATACGAATTTTTTGGGGGGGAGAGTGGCCATCTGATGGCACTTGCCGGGCAGATTAGCCCCATAAATGTAGAACTGCCAGCAGCAAAGATAATGGTAGTGCAGTTAGACAGTCCCCTCCTCCGATCCTATTCCCATCCTATTACTCCCTAAATAGAGCACCTGCAGACCAGTCCCACACCTCACTTCATCAAAAAGCTGTTTTCCATGGTGGGGCTGCAGCTCCCGGATGGCCGCTCGGCTCGTACACGGAAGGTACAAGCCAGGCATTCTAACTCAAAATTTAAGTATTTACCATCGGGGGAAAAAAGTTTTAAAAATAGTTAATTTAGTTAATCGGGCAGGCAACTTCCTGAAATGAGTTGCCTGCCCGAATCATGTCAGCAACTCTTTAGGAAGTAGTCAGATAGCTGACTCCATGGCGTCAAACAATGGGTATTCACTCGGCACGCTGGCAATCTGGGTTTGTGCCGCAAGCCCAGATGTCAGTAACGGAATCCACAGGGAGGGAGTTATGAGCATCCTACAGACACTTTCTTCCTGCAGGGGGGTGGCAGCGTGAGCCTTGACACGTTGCCAAATGCCCTCCCTGATGCCACCGCCATGGTAGGACCACTATATGGGAGGAGAGTGGGTTGGGGAGAAAAGCCGGAAAACACAGCAGCTCGGCTGACCAGATGATGGTGGCTGGACCCCGCTTGCCATGAAGTCTGGAAGTGTCCACACCAACCCCTCACCGTGTGTCCAGCATAGAAGGAAGCCTTCGGGTAAATCTCCTCTCCCAGTTCTCCTACCCCAGGAGGGCCCCAACCCCCCTGGCGAAGGGGTACGTCAGGTCAACCACACCATGGCAGTAATGAGGGTGGCAGGATGATGACAGAGACTGATGCCGGGGGACCCTAGGCTGCCCGAAGGAGAGGTTGGCCTGGGGCTTGGGGGAGCACAAAGAAGTAACACACACACACAAAGATGTAGTCAGGTGTAACTTTTTTTTTTCTGAAGTATTTTACTGTTTTCATTTTCTCATTAGAAAGTTTTGTATGTGATAATACTGTGCCGGATGTGTGAAATAGCTCTCAGCCTGGCACCTGACATATCTATCTATCTCTATCTCTATCCACCCACTACATCATCAGCATGTTGATCTCACTGATAGTGACATTACAGGTGACTGACCTGGCAGCTACTGAGTGGTTGTTCCTAAGCAACAGTGATGTCACAGTCAGTGAGGTCACAGCGTTGAAGATGTCGTGTGGGGCGGTAGAGCAAGATATGTCAGCTGCCAGGCAGAGCGCTGTTCCACACATCACACCTAACATCAAGTAAACAATCTTCTACTTAACCAAAGGGAAAAGAAAAAAATACCTCCGATATAAAAGGTAATGGTTGACTGCTTTAAAAAATTAATATTAGTTTTAGGCAGTACACTAACTCTAAGTTGGTCCAGAGACTGACTGCTGGTGCACACTCAACAACAGGTTTAACTGCAGCTCTAAATAGTCATGAAATGGTAGGGACTTCACTAGTTTGCTTACATTAGACCTTTAAAGCTGTCGAATAATGCAAGGTCTTGACAGCAGTTTTACGACCGTGATGGAACAAAGAAAATACTTTCAGAATCCATAAAAAAGTTATCAACTAAGTTTTACAAAAATGAGCTGTACAGCAATTTCATAGTTAATGGTAAGGAAGGACTGTGAAGAAAAGAGAACTACCTGATTATAGACCTTTTTAATCAACACTTCCCAAATGGAGGGCAAACGGGTCAAATAAGCATGACCTGAGATTTGATTTGCAATACAATGCGATACTTGTGAAGAAAGTACATAAAAAAAACACTTTGTAAAATGGCTTGGATTTTGTAAGCAATCTGACTAGCCAATGCAGCGTTAATGTATAGTACATAACTCCATTCCATCGGTCTTCATATCCATATGCTACAACAACCCTGCCCTGGTGAGTACATAAAAAAATCTAAAAATTTAGGAAAGTGTGACCTATCTCTCATTAAACCACTAACTCATCCTAAAAAGTATAGCCTAACTTATACTAAGATGACCCAACCCTGCAGAAACTGACCCTTAACTCCTCATAATATCGACACTGTAGGGCCCTTACCAAATTTATATCAGTTATCTCATTTTACACCTCTTTAAATTTGTTCACCTTGCCCTTCCCCAAATTTGCTGCCACGTCTCAAAAGACCTAGACATTTGCTGTCCTCGCCGCTTCCCTAAAAAATATATTTTGCAACATTTCAAACCTGTCCGACTCATGATTCCACTGCTTTGTGCCCATTACCCCTTATGAAATCTGTGATCCCATACCCTCCTTATCTCTGTGCCCTTCACCCTAGCCAAAATCTGGACTCATGCTTGCTTAAATTTGTACTAGTTCCTGCCCCAATCTTCTCCAACCCCCCCTCCAAAAAATGACTTCCTCAACATATCAACTGAAAGAACAGTCAGCAATGGATGTGTGGCTTATTCCGATCCATAAAATGTCAGTCTATGATACCCCATAACCTGTTTTAAAATCTGTCAAGTCTACACTTCAGAAATTTGCATCATAAAGTAATTTCTAAAGAATTGTTCTGCGGTGAACAAGTTCCTGTTCTCCACTATTTATGCTGGATATTTCTTTTAAAATTCATCTACTTACAGTATGACAAGACTTCTAGCTATCTAAACTTCCTTATAGATTCTTTACAGTTTTTCCAACTTTAATTTCAAGATATGATCGAATATTTGACATCTTCATCGGGTCTGGCACACGCCCATACATAAAGAACTGCTTGAAGGGTACCGTTGGAACAAGCTCAGTGTTGTAATGTTTTCATTTGTCTATTGTATAAATATATGTTGTCTATTGTAAAAAATGTATGTTGTCTATTGTAAAAAAAATGTATGTTTCAGTGCTGTACGCTTAGAAGCAGGGCTTACTTACTGAAAATAGAGGTTAATTCCTTTAAAATTTGTTACCTGTATAAAAAAAAAAAAGCTTTTATCTATTTATCTAAAGAAACCTGTAGCAACGTACCTCTGCCCTCTACTGCAACAAGTCGGCATACAGACTGTTCTAAGGCCTTGTGATGAACTTCAAAGAAAAAGAATACACTTTTTCCTGAATTTTCAGGTTTGAATATAAGCTGAGAAATCAATGTATATGTTCTTCGATGTGCCACTAATGAAACAGCAATTTCATAATTTTTGACTTTAAAGTGCATTGTTCCTTTGGATTCTTCTACAGTGTTCAAAGTTTTGTTCATATACTTGTCCTGTTCAGCCATTTTCTTACTATCCCATTCCATTATGAGAGACCTCTGAACATTGTCTTCAATTGCTTTGTACCATGCGACAGTAATGGCTTTTGGTCTAAAGGATACCACTGCACAGGTCAACGAAAGTGGCTCATCCATTTTGAAGTTAGATGACTTTATAATATCTGTCACTACAGGAGGAACTGAAAAACAACAAAAACAGAACAAGAGTTGATACTACATTAAAGATACTTGTAAGCAAAGGTTAAGGCTTCTACCAGCTTCATTGGTTGTCCTAGAGGGTAGCTAGTGCTCTTGCTGTGTGTCAATGGATTAGGGACCGGGCTATTATTACAGAAATTGACTCATGATATGCTAGCCTTTCTTGATGATATTTAAATCACAGGTGACACCGCAGAGTAAAAACGGCATAATCTGGAAGCTGCTGTTAGGAAACCGCAGGCAACAGGGCTACATATAAACCATTGCTGTGCCGCAGACTGATATAGCACTCCACAATTCCTATACATTCTAATTAAGTCAGCAGCCTAAAGGTTAAGAATAATTTACTTGTCAGATTAACAAGCTCTGGAACCTTGGTAAATTTAGTTTCTGTCAATCTACCAGTGCTTGTTTATTTTCAGCGTTGGAACAGCAGTATGTGTGTTAGAGGCATCAGAAAAGCAGCTATGCTAAAGTGCGCAGTTGTCTGTACGCACAATAGTTCTGTTAGTGAATATACTGCACTGGGCTGGATTTTCAAAGGGTGATGCAGGGCTTGCATCAGGCCCTGTGTCAAACCCATTTTTTTAGCTCAGCTGCACCAAACACTTTCACTGCAACTGCACCTGGTTTTCTGTTCTCATGCGCAGATGCAACCCTTTCCTCGTTTTATTACAGTTTGTGGCAACTATGCAGTGCAAGCCCCATGAAAAGGTTCGCCTGAATGCCATAAGCTAGAACAAGGAAAGGCTGGTCCAACTTGTGTCACCCGGGCATGGGACTGAAAATTCCAATTGCCAGTCAGAACACTGCAAGCCCTACGCGCCATACAATCGGCGCATCACGGGCCTGCAGCATTCTTGCGGCTTTGAAAATCCATCCCACTGTATTTAGAATATCGTATTGACAACCATATATAATAAGGCTGCCTGTGTTTGCATAGGGGTGTTGAGAAGACATGATAAGAGCAAAGCTCGAGAAGTATGTTCTGCCCGCTCAACCCAGATGTAAACACATGCCAAGCTGTGAATGTCTGCCCATATTCTAATTGTTATAGTATATGATCAATCATATTGAAAACATGTTCTTACCACGTGCAGCTGCCTGACAGAGTTAACGTGCTGTGTGAATAAAGATGGTTTGGGGTTTCATTTGGAACATGCACAATATACAATTTACAACATGAATAACCATTTCAGATGTGCACAACAAGAGTCTTACAGTGGCCAAATCCTATTCATAAGATAGGATAACCATATACTATAATGGAATTAATCTAGTTTAACGAGAACTGACCATGGCTCTTCTTCATATACAACAGACTTGAACATCAAATTCCACTGGTCATGAACTTCTTACTCATGTTCATACAGTGAGCACAGTCTTTAAGAAGAAAATGTTCAGGCCTAATGCATTCAAGGCACACAGTGTGCCCATCGGCCATAAGCTTTATGCACTGAGTGTAGTTCCTGAAGCTACCCGAGAGTTTCACCCTGGGGAAGGCCATGACAGTACTGGTTGGCTGAGGAAAAAAGCCATCAAAAGAGGGAGAGAAAATCAGAAAAACTTTGAAAAAATGTGTGAGCAGTGCCAGAACCAGGCTGGAAGAGATGAGAATGGCACTTAAGAGCTGGGGAAAAAAAAGAAACCATGCAGGAAGGATCCATGTGCAACTGATCTCTTTGGGAGAAGATCTGATGAATGGAGGGAACCACACTCAATGTAAGTGTGGGGCACGCAGTACATTTTGAATCCAACTGGGTGGTTCCAGGCACCAGTTCCTTAAGCCAAGATTCTGCAACTGATGTTTGGCTATGTATGAATCCACCTTGTTAGAACTGTGCTCAGAGTGGAGAACTGTGACCCAAGAGATGTCAGGTTTGAATCTCACCAGTCACTAGCTCACTGCGTCACCCTGAGAAAGTCACTCAACCTTCTTGTGTCATTCCAGCCAGCTATAAACCTTTGTAGAGGCAGGATTCCAACTGAAAATGAGAGGACACATCTTATGGTAATTGAGATACCCCATGAAATCAAAGATGTAAAATAAAAATGAAAACTATCAATTACATGGTGATATAACTATACTCCAATGAATGGCAGTATTGCTTTTTGAAGCAATAAGCCACAGTGAGGTGTGCATTAAAGGATTAATGATGCACGCCCCATGGGGGGTAGTAAGGTCCAAGGTCAAGTGTCCATACCGCCCCATGGGAAGTGCATTGTTAATCCTTCAACCCTTAGGAGACTGCCGGCATATATACATATATATGTTCCGACCTGATCTGCGGCGAGTTGTGCACTCAATATGGCCAAAGCTGCTGTGCTCATTGGGGAGCCCATTGACTCAAAAAAAAAAAAAAAGAAAGTTATGGAGATGTTTAATACCCTGGTACAACAGATGTCCAAGGTCACCACTGTCTCAGATGCTACAACCCTAGCCATACATCAGCTCGATGTGCATATTTTTCAAACTGAATGGCAAGCTGCTGCTAACTTAGCTGCAATCACTGCTCTTCAATCACTGTTACGGGAACAGGCCCACACCATTAAATCACTACAAAGTAAAGTAGATGACTTTGAGAATCTGAGCCACAGAAACAACTTGCGGCTCCTCGGATTCCCTGAAGGGTCAGAAAGGGGTGACCCACTGGATTTCCAGTACGCGGTGCTTCCCTGTCTTTCACAGCAAGAGCTTTCACCTGGTTTTACAACTGAACAGGTGCACAGAACCTTAAATCCACCTCCCAAACCCAGTGAATGGCCTAGGTCCATTCTTGCCAGGATCCTGAACTTTGCTGATAAAGAGTGGGTGCTTAATAGACCACGGGAGCTCAAATCCCTTTCCTGGAATGGTCACCATATCCCGACATCTCAGGATTACTCTTGGGACCTAGCAAACCAAAGAAAGGAATATAATGACATTCATCGCCAGCTGCATGCCTTTGGAGTGCCCTTTCCTCTCTGGTACCCGACGACCATGTCTGTGGTGGTTAACGGGATGCCTATTCTCTTTTCTACACCAGATGCCGTACAAGACTACATAAATAGAACCTGGCCCACTCGCAGAATGGATAACAGCCTGAAATCCGATTCATGAGCACCATCACGGGGACCTTTTAGGCCTCATGCTACTAGCCCAGTGTCGCCCGTGCTGCAAGAAATGGAAGGGAAGGAACAGCAATGTATGTCACTCGAGGCTGGGGCCCTACCTGCAAGGAACTGCAAATGCCAACAAAGGAGTCGCCATGAGAGAAGAGAGCATCCAGTGGAAAGAACCAGATCCAGGAGCCGTAGTGGGGGGAGGCAGATCCTGTACATGAGAAATCTGTGCTAACCGGTCCCTACTTTAGCAGCAACAGATACTCTCCCCTTGCAGCTGACAACAGAGAAAACCATTCACCAGAGAGGTCAGCATCACTGCCAGAAGCTGAACTGCGACACAGTCTACAGCCCTCCACACCCAGAAAAATCCTGGGCCGATGTGGCTGCAAGGGAGGATACCACCCATGACCTGATCGACATTTCTCCCGAGGACTCTACTCAGATGACCCAGATTAGCTTTCCAATGCAGGTACATTCTGAGCCGAGTGCTTAGGGCTTACCTAATCCACATGGACAGGGTTAATTGTCAGATAAGCATGCTATGTACTTTATCTCTTGGGTTGCTGGTGCATGGGAAGGCTTGAGAGCGTCAGGGAGGGTGGTAGGTGTGTGGATCTGACAAATGTGGAGAACCCCCCCATTGGCCTCCCTCCTGTGGGCATCATCACAGACCCCTGGGAAGGATCATCCTACCATAGGCCCAATACTGAAATATTGGAAACAGCTGCACCAGATGTTAAAAACAATCCCGGCTCCTCTCTTCCACACCCCTCTGTGGCAAAACCCTCAGCTCATGACAGGTAATGAACACGTCTACTGGGCAACGTGGGCGAGTAAAGGAATCTATTTCATTAAGGACCTCCTAGACTGTTCCTACCAATATGTAGACATATTCCAAAACAATCGGAGACAATGGGACCTTCCACTTAAGGATTTCTGGAAGGATCTCCAGATTTGAGCTGCGCTACACCAGTTCCTTCATGAAGAATGACAAATCCCAGGTAATCCCTCTTCCCTGGATAGATGGCTAGCCCTTTCCAAGGGTAGGGCTGGTGCTATATATGCGAGACTTCAGGAATCTCTCCCAAGTCAAACAAAAAACTCCAAGCAGAAATGGGAAAAGGCCTTCCATATGGCTACTTCCGATGCACAATGGGCCCAGAGCTGGACACTGGGCATAGAATCTATACTGACACTAGAAGTCGAATGATACGTAATAAGTTACTTCACTGGTGATACGGGACACCGGCAGTACTGCACAGACTTAAAACTGCTGGGACTGATAATTGCTGGAGATGTCATCAACCTGGTGGGGATCTATTTCACATAATCTGGTCATGCTTGGCAATACAGAACATGTGGAGCCAGATATGCCAACTGGGGAAAGAAGTTCTAGGTAAACATATCCTACTATCCCCATCTTTTGTGTTAGTGGGCATTACACTCTCCACTCTACATCTCGCTGCTTCTGAAATTAAATGGGTTCTGCTGTCCTGTATGCAGGCTAGGTGCCAACTCTTAGTTACTGGTGCATATCATGAGTTCCAAAATTAGTGGACATTCTCAATTCTGTGGGTAATATTTTTGAGATGGAGAGCTCTCATGTGATAAGAGGTCAAACTGCCCAATTCAATAAATGTTGGGAGCCCTACTTGACGTACCTTGCCCCCTGAGCAGGCACTGGTTGAGAAGATACAGAGGGTCACAAATGAGTGGAGTTGGAGGCGGTTCATGCTAGTTCTTTCCAGGAGGTGTACTGGTGTCCCCTACTGTTTACAAATACTACACTCAATTTCACTGTACATAGTTATAATTTGTGTAGCAGTACTACTGTATGTTACTTTGTGGGTACCTCTTTCCCTTTGTAGATCCTGAATGGATACGGCACCACATGAGGCTAAGAAACCCAGATTATAACAGATGCCCTGACACATGATCAGACTTTGTTACCTTCTGTGTGGTTCTGCTTCCCTTCTTCACATTGTGAGGTAGGTACCCCTCGTAATAATGGTGCCAAGGTACGTGCGACCTTCTTTCATTTATACAGTATGTAAATCTTTTATAAATAACTACCCTTAACAATGTGATCGGTGACTTACCTGTAACATGTAATATGGTACTGATGTTTGGCTTTTTATTCTTTTATTTAACTGTACGTTTACTTGTTATTTTGTTAACCCTTAAACTTCAATAAAAATCTTTAACAACAAAATACGTTAAAAGCCGGCCCCCTGGCGCCGAGCGATGGGAGATCACTCAGCATGCTGTCAAACCGGGTTCATGCCTGCACACAGGACGGCAGAAGTGGCAGCCGGCAGGGAGGGTTAGGAGCATCTGTTGGATGGGGTTTGAGCCTGCACCACTCCCTGAGCGGCTCCTGGCAGCCCATGGTGGCAGCATAGTTGCGACGTGGGTGACCATGCACCACTAGTGCACCTTGCAGGACACTGCGAGTGTGTGACTGCCTTGTGGGAGGGACAAGGAGTATGCATGGAAAAATCTGCTCGCTGGATGCCCGACAACAGCCACGCTGTCTCCCGGTCCTGCAGTCACCCCACCATAGATGGCACTGTGCCTCCCGGTTCTGCTCCCCGGTTAGTCGCTCTCATGTCTCCCCTCCTCCGCACCTTCGGGAGTGGGGCCCTCCCAGAATGGATCGACTGGGTGTACCAGGGGCTACAGGCTGTGAGGGGGACTGGTTTAATGGAGAAGCAAGGGGGCTGCAGGGGAACGTTGTGGTATCCCAAAGGAGTGGGGACTAGCTGAGCAATGAGATTAAAAGATAATACAAAAAAACCCCTTAAAAATACTTTGGTTTAATCACTAATGCTCTTTAGTGGCATAATTCGCCATATACAATACTCACGTACAATTGTTTAAATTAGTTAACATTTCTAATGCCTTTAGTGGCATTCTGTGGACATGCACCAAAACCCCTCATTTAGTCATGTAAGATGACGGGTATTTTTTCAGTCAGTTGGGGGAGGTTATCATTATGGGGCAAGATTGTGGAATTTAGAACTGTTCTGGTGCTGCTAAACTGCTTTGTGATTTCAGGTTCTCCTGATGTTTCAACAGGAATGGCTGAACTGACAGGGATCTTTCCCCATTAAGTACAGCATTCAAAAATCTCATCATCAACATTAGACAACCATTCAAGTTGTAAAACAGATGTTCAACTTCAGAGTGACAGATTGGTTTTAAACTTTAAACGTTAAGCTAATAACTTTCCATGTTTCGGTGTGTGCCTATTGTATGATATCAGCACTGGAAATTAAATATGACTGAATGCGAGCTCAGATCATTGTCCAAATGTCAAATATTTCACTTTTATTCAAACGCCTAAATGTCATGCTCTCGAGGACAGCTAGATTTTGTGTGTTCAGTATGTGCCTGGTTTCACAGAGTCTGAGTGGCTTTCCATGTCTCTAGTACGGTGTACCACTTCAATTCTCCTTTCAAAAACACCTAGACCCAGCCCAGATGTGGCTCCACAGGCAAACCTCAGACCTCAAACTGAGTCCCAACTAAAGCTGGGTTAATTTTTTCCCCCATCAGTAACTACTGTATGATAATACCAGATTTTGCGGTTGTGGAAATCATTGCAAATCATCAGATATTTCATGCACAGCATAGTTTTAAATGATAAGCCTATCAACCCACGCAAGTGCCGCCCCAACCATTCTATGTGCAGAATTAAGTCAGTGTCAGTGGCTCAGTAGGCAGCACACTCGCCTCTGAGGCCGGGAGATCAGAGGGCTGTGGATTCATTTCCAACATCTGGCACTTGGGTTAATATCCCATTACTGACACTGTAGTGCAGCATGAGAGGGGGTGCTGCACTTCTGAGCTGCCGTCTTTCGGATGAGACATCAATCCGAGGTCCCATCTGCTTGGACTGGTGGTAGTTCTGGTGGATGTTAAAGATCCCATGGCACTTCTCGAAAAGAGTAGGGGAATTTCCCCAGTGTCCTGGCTAAATTTCCCCCCATTCACTAAAAATACCACCAACAGCTTAATCTGGTTCAAGGTCAGTTGGCATTCATCTGTATCCCCCTCCCCCCGGGTCGTGCCTGAAAATAGGCAGGATTTGTCTAGTGTACTTACCCGGTCAACAAAAACGAAATAAATAAACAGCAGTTTTGCCCCCACTCCACACCGCCGGCACCACTGTAAGTCACAGTACGTACCCCTAAGCAAGACACACTCTTGTTCATGACACTGCTCAACTCATATAGAAGATGACACATCGAATCTTTCTCAGTCAATCCTCCAGGACTCCAAAAGGGGGGTGGAGATGGGGGGGGGGTCACATGTGTGCACTTCTTCAGTGTCCTCTTAAAGAAAATCTCTTCCAACACCTGACGCCATGATGTCAGAAACTGCAAGAGATTTCCTTGAAGATGATGCTGAGGGTCTGCTTGCAGGTCACCTTGGCAGCCAGAATCCAAGAGGGTAGCTTTAAGAAGGCTTGTCTTCTGGGCTGGCCTGCCAGTGCAGCAGTAATGCTACCGCTTGTGGTGCCGAGGACCTGAGTTCGGAAGCAAGCTCAGGAGTCGGAGGGTCGGCCGCGGAGGGGGGAGGACTGAGCATCGTAAGGACTGCTGTCCTCCGGGAAGGGGTGGGACCAGTGCACGGCATTAGCCTGGCCCCTAGCGGTGACTGGGGATTGGCATGCCAGGACCACACAAGGGAGGAGCAAAAGTGGGGCAGATGTCCAGTATGTTGCACACAGGAGTGTGCGCAGTACAGCCATTGGATTCACTGTACACCCTTCCTCCGCACTGGGGAGAAACCGGAAAAGTGACGACCGGCAGGATGACACCAGTCTCCCGCAGGCTCTGCACCCAGCTATCTGGGCACATCCACACCAACCGAATCCTGTTCCTGGTGGGGCTTGGGGGGGCCCCGCCAACCCCACCGGGTGGGGGAAGTGGGCAAGTCCTGGGGAAGAGCTGGACAGGTAAGTCTCAGAGGTCGCCAGGGTGATGGGGCTGGGGAGACTGGGGGAATAGTGTCCAGCTGGCGGGGGGGTGGTGGAAGATCAACACAACAAAAAAAGGCATGTCTTCTTCAGTAGAATTCAACTGTGCTACTGGCAAATGTAGTTTTGGTGGTGGAGGGAATTGATAGTGCCCCCACTTTTCAGAATGTAGTTTTGAATTCTGGAGATTTTACCCAGCTCAACTCCCAACATCCGTAAGGTATGTGGGCTCTCAGAAAAGGGTACATCATGAAGTACTTAGTTTATTGGAGCCAGGTGATCAGAGGTTAAGGGGTACCACCAAACACCAGGGAATGGTTTAGTTTACTGGGACCAGGGATCAAAGGACGGGGGGGAGGGGGCACTGGACACCAGAGAATGGGTACTCCTGTATAGGGACAGGCAATCGGAGGGGTGAGCCTGCTTGTGGGCATAACACAGATGCTGCTTCCCATGCAAATGAGCCCATAATGGGCGTGCACATGGCCCCTTAGGGCTTTGCATGCCAAATGGGCTCATTTGCATGGCACTGGCTGAATACGGCACTGGGGGCTCCCAGCACTATCGGGTCTGGGGGCGCTGCTCCCTGTACTTCCAAGATCCATGTCGGGGCAGCACTAATTAACTTAGCACTAAGCCCACATGCCCCTATATTTAGTCGGATCATGCTAGGCACGATCTGACTGAATATAGCATCCTCGGGGTCGTGCGCAAGGGCAAGCGCAGCATAAACCTTTGCGCTCTGCTTTTACCCCTTTTGCAATATCGGGCCCCTGATATATTATAACAAAGTTAATATTCCTTAATAATAACCAAGTTCTAAAAAAACGATGTTACTGCATTTATTACAGTTTAAACACAAAACATAAACAGTAGGGAAATGAAGTTAGGGAGAAAAGTCCTTGGTATGGTGTTCTTTGGTGTTTGAATGATTACGGGATGCAGCAGTGGTATTATCCTAACTTCAGCACTATCTTGTCAAGGTCAACTACTGACATATGGCTGGATAGACAGTGCATAAATACTGGTTCCTCACCAGCAGGGGCATTCCTAGAGTCTGAAAAGATTAGGGGTATAAGACCCCACCCTTCCATACAGTGATAAGACAAACAAATAGGCCAGGCTCAGGTTGAAGAACTGTCAATCATTTATTCAGGGCTAATGAACAGAGGGCTCAATCCTCTAATACCCACCCCTAGTGATGTCCCTGATCACCAGTAACCATAGTTCTACTATTAATATTCAGTACACATCCACACTTAGGTAGTTCTAGTGGGCACAGCTCAGTCACGGGATGTCCTTGCATCACGCATGGCGTCGTCCTCTGGCTCTGCCCATCTGACGGCAGATCTTAGCACGCAGTAAGCTGGGATCCAAGTGCCACTAGCCAGGGCAGGTCGTGTGGGTTCTGTGGATGTGAACTAAATACCAATCACAGAACTACAGCTACAGGTAAGTAACCAGTATTTCGTTTTTTGCATATAAAATTTATTACACTTTTTTGAAGTTATACAAACATTACATAATAATACATCCTGCAGCACCAATTGCTTTTTAGACATATTTGAGCATAAATCAGTTCATGAATTGCAAAATCAGTTGCTGCAATAATTTGGAGAAGAATGTGGTAAGCGCAATTAATCACATGACTAATCAAGCATCATTACAATTTGTAGTTATAAAGAGGAAAATGTTCCCTTAATAACTCTAGTCATAGAACAGGGCATGATGTCATGCTTCCAGTGCTGTCTTTAAAACCTGTTAATGATATGTTGTTTCTGTAAATTCTCATAAAGAAGTATATACTATGCAAATCATTCTTCATTCCCAGTGAGGGGAAGGGAGTGTCCACCTATGCCTCCAGTTCTTTAAAATAAACCTTTCTGTTTCCATTCATATCACTATCAGAAACATCTTAACCTTAGGATCTTCGAATAAGCAAGAATATTTTAAAAGTATGCATGTTTGAAGGTCCATTAAAAATTACAATTCAATGAACTGAGAACCAATATTTCTAATGACTTGGATTCTGTTCACTACCCACACTTAGGCCAACTCCTAGCAGTCTTCTGGGAGGAGTGGGTAAGGCATGCACCCCTATCTAGCGAAAACAGACTGGAGGACTGATGCTCTAAATGCAGCACCATGACAACAGAGCACCCTGATGTTGTAGTGGGTGATGAACGTGTGCACCCTAGACCAGACAGCAGCCTGCAGATCTCCTCAATTGTGATGTCCCCGGTAGCAGCCACGGAGGCAGCAGCATACCTGGTGGTATGAGCCTTTAAACCATTGGGCAGCTCCCTACCAGCCAACCTGTAACACACAGGTTGATGCAGGATGTGATACACCTGCCAGCTGTCTGCTTAGCTGCCAGTCTGCCCGGAGCAGCTTCAGTATAGGCTACATGCAGCTAATGAGTCTCACCGCAAACCTCTGCTGTGTGTTCCTTCTAGTAAATGAGCCCTGGCATATTCCTAATGTGTGGATCACATACTCAACATCAGAAGTTGGTATCTGAAAGTAGTTTGAGAAAAAAGATGGCTACATGAGGAGCACGCCGGCGCCATATACGAATTACAACCGACACTGTACTCCAAAAGCACGGCTACCCAGCATAGGAGCAGAAAGACCATTAAACTTGGTCTACGTTAAAAAAACATTTATTTAAATGACAGGAAACATAGTAGCAGCAACTCAATACACGTCAAACGTTTTCGTGTCCCCAGACACTTTCTCAAGACGTGATCTGAAAGTAGACTGGCAGGAAGAGCACCAGCTTAAGGTGAAATTCTGACACAACTTTGGGCAGAAACTAAGCATGGGGGCAAGGGATAACCCTGTCCTTGTGGAAAACCAGATACAGAGACTCCACAGAGAGCATCTAGAGCTCATTCGCCCTCCTGGTCTAGGTGAGAGAGTCCTAAAACACAATTTTCCACCACAAGTGTGACATCCCACATTTGTGGATCAACCTGAATGGTTTAGCCATCAGTTTAGTAAGAGCCAGCAGTATGTCCCACAGAGGTGGTGGTTCATGCACCGGAGGGGACAAGTGGTCCAAGCCTTTAAAGAAGCACTCAACCACCTTCTCCTGCACCACTGTCAACATACCAGCCGATGCTCAGTGGGCAGAGGTGCATCATCAGGGCATGGCTTGAAACCCTGACTGATGCTGGATTCAAAGGTAGTCAAGAATCATCACCACTGGACAGGCAAGGGGATACACAGCCTTGGATTCACAGCACTGAGAACCTCTTCCACTTGAATGCATATGTTCTATGAGCAGACTCCTTTCGAGACGCCTCCACCATGTGGAGCACATCCATCAAAAGGCCCAACACCTGGAACTCTAGCCGCTCAGGTACCAGGCTGAGACATACATGGACTGAAGGTCTGGGTGCAGATCCGTTCCCCACTTGTCTCATCAACAGGTCCAAACAGCTATAGTAGTAAGCTTCCAGAGAGACATGTGGCTGAGAAGATCCTGCTATCAGAACTGCCTGGGCCAGTCTGGCCCTCTCAGGATCAGGTTTCATTGTTCCTACATGCTCTGAGCACCAGTTTGTGAATCAACGGAAAGGGAGGAAAGGCATATGAAAGACCCTGGGTCCAAGACCGACAGATGGCATTTCTTGTCAGTATTACTGTGTAAGAGTGGGAGGTACAAAATAACCTCAGCTTTGTTTTCTCAGGAGGCAAACAGGTCCTCTCAAGGCATGTCCGATTGAGCGAAGAGCTGTGTAACAAAATTCTGGTGCAAGGACCACTAATGAAACTTCTTACCCACCCGGCAAAGAGCATCTGCCAACTAGTTGTCCTCCCCCCTATAACATGCACTGCTAGGAGATCCAGTTGCAAGTAGAACACCAGAGACCAGGTGCTGAGCCACTCCAGGCAGAAGGGAATGGAGTGTGTCCTGCCTTGTTTGTTCGGACAAAACATAGTGGTTGTGTTGTCGGGCTGTACTTGTACTTCCTGATCCTGAATAAATGGAGTAAACAAGCATCAGTCCCAGATGCACTGTGCAGAACTCCAGCAGGTTTACATGCATGTGGATCTTGCTGGGCGACTAGAATCATGGGCACAGTGCCCACATCACTTCTGTGGTGGACAGGTGAGCACCCCAACAGGACCAGAGATGCATCCATGGTCAAGGTGAGGGTCGGCCATGGGTGGAAAAACAGAACTTCTCCATGAGGTCCTGGGGACACAGCCATCACTCAATAGGGTCTCATATCAACTGTGTCACCAGGACTGATTGGTCCAGCTGACCATGGTGCTGAGACCACTGGTGTCCCAGCTCCACTGGAGGGGGGGACACAGATGTCAGCAGGCCCAATGGACCATAATAGTCAAAGCTGCCTTGTACACTGGTGCCTGCCAGGATATAATGCTATTCTGCAGAATTCTGCAGCAGAGCTTCTGCAAGAAAAAAGGCAATTTCATAGACATACTCCTTTTTTAAGTTCACCACGCCTGCGCGCTGCAAACTTATTGCTATGAGTAGTGCGCACGAAAATTTCTCTATGACTGCAAGCTAGGCTGTTGACCCAGCAGCCATCATGGCTTGTCGACATTCCTCAGACCTACCTTGGAAGACGTGCACATTCTGTTCTTTCAAAAACAAAGTATGAATGTCCAATGGGCAGCCACCAACACTGTTGTTCATTCTCCGGGTAGTTTAGGCACGTGTTGTGAAAAATCCATGACAAACATCTTCTGCCGACACTGAGTGCACCACTTGAGTCCCATTTTTTTTGTGGTCCATCCTTGGATCATTGAAGACACGGAAACAAGAAGATGAGATTCACATAACAAGTTAAAGACTTTATTAAAATATTGAAAAAATCACCAAGGTGTTAGTACTTAAAAAAATGTTTTTCCTCACACACTGCAAGAGCTGCAAGGAAGCAGATCTGTCCTTTCCAGTGGACAAGAAGATCGGATGTCAAATGGTGCGGGGCTAGAGAAGGGCACCACTGGTGGTGTGAGACACCAAGTAGAAGACATCTGGGGCTAGATTCACAAAAAGCTGCAAAGCACAGCACAAAAGTTTGCATTGGGCTTTGCGACTGCCTAGGTGTCAAAGGTTGCTAGTCACAGTCGAATAACACACCTGCGCTATCCAACTGTGAATAGGGCCTAGGCAAGTCATCGCTAACCTCAGTACCACTACGGCTAACCCCACTAGTGCTGCCCAGCATGCAGCCCGGAGTATGGCCCCGCAATGAATAATACTGCAGTTACACTATTTGGAATTCACAAGAGCAGCCATGTAAATGATCCAACTGTGCATGCAAGGTGCTATGTGTCCATTTACATGGGCTGCGCCGGAGTGTAGAGTGCCCAACCCCCAGCCCCATAGGCAGCCCTCTGTCCCTGGTGCCAGTGGTCTCGCCCCCATCGATCGCCGGCCAATTCAAAAGAAATAATTCACCCTGGTGCTAGTGTTCACCCTCTCCGATCACCAGCTTGATTTAAAAGAAATCATTCACCCTGGTGCCAGTCACCTCTACCTTTCCCCCAAGAACATCGATCATCGAACCAAGTACATACACATACATGTCTTTGGCATCTAGTGCCCCCCCCAACGAGTGCCAGACTGATACCAAAACTAGGTATTCTTTGGTGTCCAGTGGTCTTCCCCCCACCCGATCTCTTGCCCAACATCACAAACACTATTCTCTGGTATCCTATGGTCCCATCCCCCACTCGCACCCATGCATAACATAGTCATCAGTATTCCTTGGTGTTCAATGGTCCCTCCCCACCCAATTCCCAATCTCCTGTAAAATACATAAAACCCATTCCCTGGCGTCTAGAAGCGGCCCCCGTCCCCAACCCCTGTAAAATAACCAAACATCACTTCCTTGACATGTAGCGAACCACCCTCCTCCTCACCCCAGCAGGTAGTACCCCACCACCCGCTCCCCCCCAATCCCAAGCTGGCTCGGGTTCGGGAAGGGTGGGGGGCAGCTGGGTTTTAGGGCACTATCTGCTGGTGTGCGGGGGGTGGGGTCCACTAGACGCCAGGGAAGGGACATCTGACTGTTTTACAGGAGATCAGGGATAGGGAGGCGGGATCTGTTAGATACCAGGGACTGGGTTTCATTTATTTTACAGGGGATCAGGGATCAGGTGGGGGGGGGACCACTGGACACCAGGGAACAGTGGCTATGGATCAGGTGGGGAGGACCACTGGACACCAGGGAACAAGTGGCTATGGATCAGGTGGGGAGGACCACTGGACACCAGGAACAGTGGCTATGGATCAGGTGGGGAGGACCACTGGACACCAGGGAACAGTGGCTATGGATCAGGTGGGGAGGACCACTGGACACCAGGGAACAGTGGCTATGGATCAGGTGGGGAGGACCACTGGACACCAGGGAACAGTGGCTATGGATCAGGTGGGGAGGACCACTGGACACCAGGAACAGTGTCTAGGGATCAGTGGAGGACCACTGGACACCAGGGAACAGTGGCTATGGATCAGGTGGGGAGGACCACTGGACACCAGGGAACAGTGGCTATGGATCAGGTGGGGAGGACCACTGGACACCAGGGAACAGTGGCTATGGATCAGGTGGGGAGGACCACTGGACACCAGGGAACAGTGGCTATGGATCAGGTGGGAGGACCACTGGACACCAGGGAACAGTGGCTATGGATCAGGTGGGAGGACCACTGGACACCAGGGAACAGTGGCTATGGATCAGGTGGGGAGGACCACTGGACACCAGGGAACAGTGGCTATGGATCAGGTGGGGAGGACCACTGGACACCAGGGAACAGTGGCTATGGATCAGGTGGGGAGGACCACTGGACACCAGGGAACAGTGGCTATGGATCAGGTGGGGAGGACCACTGGACACCAGGGAACAGTGGCTATGGATCAGGTGGGGAGGACCACTGGACACCAGGGAACAGTGGCTATGGATCAGGTGGGGAGGACCACTGGACACCAGGGAATACACAGTTGTGGTATCGGGCCGGTGATCAGCGAAGGGGTGGTGGTGATGGGGATTACTAGATGCGGACATCGACGATCAGCAATTGTGGGGAGGAATACTGGCAACAGGGTGAATGATTGCTTTTAATTTGGGGCGGCGACTGCAGGGAAGGGGTGGACACTGACACGGGGTGAATGATTTCTTTGGAATCAGGATGGCGATCAGCGGGGAGGGCACCACAGTACCTCAGCCAACTACTAGGGTTGCACGGGATAAGGCAAGATCTCAGTCAGTGGTATTTGCTCCAGACAAGGGGACTGTGCATAAGGCCCTTGCATGGAACAAATGCTCTGTGAATCAGACAGCGCTGACATTCACAGCTCCTCTTCCTCATTTGCATTGCAGCCCCCTCCACACTTTACTCCAGTACAAACCAGATTTGAATGTGCAAACCGTGCTTTTGTGAATACCAGCTCAGCGCTAAACCAGGCTTGTGCCGGGGCCAAGTTTTGTGAGTCCTGGCCCTAGTGACTGACCTATGCCCAGTGGAGCAGCCAAAGTGTGGATAGTGAAACTAATCCAAGTTGTTAGAAGTTACGATAATGCCAACATGTGATATGTTTGCTTGCATAATTTTCTGTTGTGTGGAGAGCCAAAATAAGGCTGTAATATGCTTAACTCACAGTTCTTGGGTTGGCCTGAATAGCTCATGGTCTGCTGGAAAATGCTGACACAAGTGGGGGGTATGGCTCCTGTCTGCTAAACTCTTTTTTGAGACCCAACTCGTTCTGTTCTATGAGAAAGTCACTTAACCTTACATGGCTCCAATACACCCTTCCATGAAAACAGTAAGACACAGAACTCCCCCCCCCCCCGAAAATGAGGTGGTGCATCTCAGTTGGGCTATCCTGGTGAAATAAATTGTACAACAACAAAAAATTCTGTGCATGTCAGCCTCAAACTGAGAATCTCCTAAAAAATATGTTACTATTTTTTTAACTTACCAGTCCTTGTGAAGAACCACAGTATAACTGCAGCTACAGAAATGAACACACACGATAACACACATGCTAGGTGTCGTCTCTGTACAAACAACTGCGACTGTTCTGTAAGAGAAGACATAATCATACTGCTGAAAACATTGAAGTATCACATATTATAGCTGAAACAGTTTGAAAATGAATCAAACCCTTTGACCTTCACAGTTTGAGGCTTTTTAATCGATAAAAACTAGGCTGGAGATTCCATGGAAAGGATATACTTATAGATACATAGAAAATGATGGCAGAAGGAGACCAAGAGTCCAGCGAGTGTGCCCATCAGATCCCAGGACCTGATAGTGACCCTGAGAGCTACCCCCCACCCTGTTTGCCCTGCTTGTACCTGCTTTATCGCCCCTTAATTGAGCCCTGTATCTGTTCCACTGAGGCTTGGAAGGCGTCACAGTTCTTGCTGTCACCACCTCCATCGGCAGACAGTTCCATGGCTCCACCACCCTTTCTGTGAAGTAGTGCTTTCTCAGATCCCTCATGAAACTGCCCCCTCTCAGTTTCCACTCGTGTCCTCTAGTTGTTGAGCTGGTGATTCTGTGGAATAGTTCTTCTACAGCCGACATCTTATTTATGCCTTTCAATAACTTGAATGTCTCAGTCATGCCTCCTCTCTCCCTCCTTGTTTCCAGAGAGTACATATTTAATTATTTTATTTATTTATTTTATTTATTTGTGTCTAGGATTACAAAGTACCTTTGAGCTGAGGCTCTTTTACAAAGGTTCCACATCATGCTGGTTACAGGGTAACAGACACTAAAACATAAAACAGTTACAGATACATGGTTTTAGACAGTAACTTTGCTTGACAAAATCAGACTGAGTGATGAGTAACTCAAGAAACAATAGGAGGAAGAGGGCAAGAAGTGGAGAGGGCTGAGGGTAGGGGAAGGCATGGGTGTAGAGGGCCAGGGTGAGGCAGCCGAGGGGCCTTGTCAGGACAGACACAGGGCAAGTGCATTAGATGTTATTATGCTAATTTTTATTTTATTAAGAAATTATGCTAGCTGATCCTCATAGGTGAGTCCTTGCATACCCTGGATCATTTTTGTTGCTCTTCTCTGCACCGCCTTCAGTCTGTCCCTGTCTTTCCTCAGGTGCAGCCCCCCAAACTGGACACAGTACTCCAGGTGTGGTCTCACCAGGGATCTAGAGAGGGGGATGATCACTTCTTTATTCCTGCCATCGACCCCTTTACCTATGTATCCCAGCCCTCTATTTGCTTTGTCATATGCCATACTGCACTGGCTTGTCTTTTTCAAAGTATCAGTAATGATGACCCCAGGTCCCTCTCTTCTACGGAGGTACTCCGCTTAACCCTGTTGAGCCAGTCGTATTCCCCTCCGAGTTCCCCTTTCCCAAAAGCATAACCTTGCACTTTTTCATGTTAAATTGCAGCTGTCACAAACTAGACCTTCTCTCTCTCTCTAATTTCTGGTGGTCCTTCTGCATGTCCCTGGCCCGTTCCTGACTGTCTACTCACTGTCCCAGCTTGGTGTTATCTGTGAACAGGGCAATCTTGCCCTGGATGCCATCACAGATGTCCCCGATGAATATGTTGAACAGGACTGGGCCCAACACCGAACCCTGAGGGACTCCACTTGTGACCTCTCCCTCCTTTGATCTTGCACCACTTATCACCACTCTTTTCTGTCACTGAGCCAGTTACCCACCCATCTTACAATGTCTTTTGCAGCCCGTGTCCTCCAATTTTTCAGCAGTCTTCTGTGTGCACCAAGTCAAATGCCTTGCTGAAATCAAAGTAGAGAAGGTTCACTGTGTTCCCCTTATCTAATTCCCTTGTTACGCAGTCAAAGAGAGTAATAAGAGTCATCTGACAAGATCTCCTTGCCGTCAACCATGTTGCCGTCCGTCCTAGAGCCCGTTTTCCTCCAGGAACTGCTTGAGGTCTTGTTTAATTAAATACCAAATTAGCTACCTCACAACAGAGGTGAGGCTAACCGGTCTGTAATTCCCCACCATCTCTCTCTACTCCCTCCCTTGCAGAATGGCACCACATATGCCCTCCTCCAGTCTCTTGGTACCACCCCCATTCTCATGGACCTGCTGAACAGGTGCGCCGGGGTATGGCTAACCTGTCTGTTAATTCTTTTAATACCCGTGGGTGCATTTTGTCCAGCCCTTGTACTTTATCTGGTCTAAGGGCTGCCAGTCCCTCCCTGACCCAATCTATGGTGAAGGTCAGTGTTTCCACTGTTTTGATCCCTCTTTTGGCTGCCTTTATCCCACTTTCTGGCAATGGTTTGGTATTCTCCATGGTAAACACTGAGCAGAAAAAACTGTCCTAAAATTGGGCATCACAATGGTTTGTGTCCGAGCTAAACTTCCTATATTCAAAAAAGATACATACAAATTAACCCATTGAGCATGCAAGGCACTAAGCAGCCATTTGCTTGTTCACTATGAGTTCATTTGCATGGGGAGCGAGGTTGGGCTACACGACGCCACCCCCCAATTGCCCGCTCCATGAGAGCTATCCCTAGGACTAGTGGTCCCCACTCCTGCTGATCGTCGGCCTGCTAGTACAAGGTATACTGTCCCTAGTGCTAGTGTCCCATCCCCAGCACCCTGCCTATCGCTGTCTCAAAGGTGTACATGACATCTTCCCTGGTGCTAGTGACCCCACTAATCGCCATCCCGATAGTGCAATGAATACTGTCCCTGGTTTCCCTGGTGCTAGTGGTCCCTCCATTCCCTCCTCCCCAGCAGATCGCCATCCCAAAGTTGTAATTTACATTGTCCCTGGTGACAGTGGTCACCCCCTCCACCAATCGCTGTCCTGAAGGTGTACGTGACATCTTCCCCAGTGCTAGGGGTCCCCCCCTGCCGACTACTGTCCTTATTTAATGTAATCTTTCCTCGGGGGTCAGTGGTCCCTCCCCCCACCCGATCACCCGCCTGACATATGTAATCTTTCCTTGGTGGCCAGTGTTCCTCCCCACCCGATCACCCGCCTGACATATGTAAACAGTTTCCTGGTGGCCAGTGGTCCCTCCCCACCCGATCACCCGCCCGACATATTTAATCTTTCCTTGGTGGCCAGTGGTCCCTCCCCCACCCGATCACCCACCGACATATGTATACAGTTTCCTGGTGGCCAGTGGTCCTCTCCCACCCGATCACCCGCCCGACATATGTATACAGTTTCCTGGTGGCCAGTGGTCCTCCCCCACCGGATCACCCGCCCGCATATGTAATCTTCCTTGGTGGCTAGTGGTCCTCCCCACCGATCACCCACCCAACATATGTATACAGTTTCTGGTGGCCAGTGGTCCTCCCCCACCCGATCACCCGGCCGACATATGTATATAGTTTCCTCAGTCTCCAGTGATCCCTCCCCCCACCTGATCACCCGCCCAACATATGTATATAGTTTCCCCAGTGGCCAGTGGTCCCTGCCCCAAACCTGATCACCCGCCTGACATATGTATATAAATTACCCAGTAGCTAGTCTCCCCCAACTCGATCACCCGCCTGACATATGTATATAGTTTTGCCAGTGGCCAGTGATCCATCCCCCTTGTTATGCCCGTGTCCCACACCCTTTACATCCTCATGCACACGCCAGTGGCAGCTATTTCATCATTACTGTGATACTGCTGTATTGCACTAACATGTACAATAGGTACCCCCCTGTACAAGCGTGGATGCTAGGGATTATGCTTGCTATTATATACACTATATCATATACACTCATTTTACAGTGTTATTTTCTTATTTTCTGTTATATGCAAGACCATATATATTCATTTTGCTTATCGTTTCATTATACCTGCTGTGCTTGTATTTTACTGTTGTGCATGTGCTTGTATGAGGTATGTGTTAAGAATAATGGATATTATGTGTGCATTCACTGATATTCTGTTGTAATCATGCATACTGGTGTGTGTATATATATATATATATATATATATATATATATGGCACTATATGTAAAGGAGGGAATAAAATGTTTAAGGGAGGAGGGAGACAAGAGCGATACAGAAGCACTGTGGGTGCAACGACAGGATCCCAAAAATATATCACCAAGACTGGGGGTGGTGTACAGGCCACCCTCTCAAACTGAAGGGATGGACAGGGTACTGGCAGACTAGATCAGGAGGAACTGCAGGAAGGGGAGTGATAGTAGGGGACTTCAACCTGCTGGGAGTGGAGTGGGACACACCTACCACAAAGAGCAGAAGGGAGCAGGTAATGCTGGATGCCTTCCAGGAAAGCTTTCTAGTATAGCTGGTCAAGGAACCAACTAGGGAAAGGAAAGCCCTTGACCGTGTACTGACGAAGAGGGAGTGGGTGAGGGAAGTGAGGATGGAGGAACCACTGGGGGGGGGGGAGTGACCACAGGACAGTATGGTTCCAGTTACAGATGGCTAAAGAGAGGATGGCATCTGGCACAAGGGTGTTGGATTTCAGGAATTCCAACTTTAAGATGATGAGGGAAGTGGTACGGGGGTTCCTGTGCAAAATTCAACTGGGTATGGACACACAACAAAGGTGGGAACTGATAAGACAGGGGATAGTGGAGGTAACATAAACTTGCAGCAGGGCCCAGACTAAGAAGGCTAGGGGGAAGAAACCCAGCTGGATAAGTAAAGGGATGCTAGACAGGATGAGGAAGAAAAGGGCAGCTTACAGGAGATACAGAAAATCGGGGAGTGAGAAGGACAGGGAGAAATACCTGACAGAAGTGAAGGAAGTGACCGGGGTGGGAATAAGGGCAGCCAAGGCAGCAAGGGAACTTAGGCTGGTGCAGGGCATGAAAAACGGGGAGAAAGACTTCTTTAGGTGCATCAGGGAGAAAAGAAACGGTAAGGACCACAATGTAAGAACTAAGAAGGAGGGGGGATGGGTGGAGGAAGGGGGTGAAAAGGTAGAAGTGCTCAACGACTACTTCTGTTCAGTCTTCACGAAAGAAAAGGAAGTGCTACCCATAGTAGGAGGAAGGATTGAAACAGATGGGGAGGGTGATGGACGAAGAAATCACAGAGGGGAGGGTGCTGGAGGGGTTAAGGGCACTGAGGGTAGACAAGGCTCCGGGATTGGATGGAGTGCATCTGAGAGTGCTGAAGGAGCTGGCAGAGGTCCTGGCAGGACCTTTGGAAGACTTATTTAATTCATCTCTAGACACAGGATGCACACCGCAGGACTGGAGACTGACTCATGTGGTTCCCCTCCACAAGAATGGACCCAAGGACAAACTGGGGAACTATAGGCCAGTAAGTCTAACGTCCATAGTGGAGAAGCTAATGGAGACCCCCCTAAAGGATAGGCTAGTGGCACTACTGGAGGTGAACGGGGTGCAGAACGGGAGGCAGCATGGCTTAATCAAGGGCAGGTTATGCCAGACAACCTGGTGGAATACTATGACTGGGTGACTAGGCAAATTGTCAGGGGCCATGCGGTGGATGTCCTGTACCTAGACTTCAGTAAGGGCATTGATTCAGTACCACATGGGAGACTTGGAATCAAGCTACAGGGCACAGGGGCGGGAGCAAAACTGGTGGGGTGGGTGGAGAACTTGCTAAATGATAAGCAGCAGAGGGTGGTGGCAGGTGGGGAATAATCATCCCCTAAGCCTGTGACAAGTGGTGTTCCACAGGGTTCGGTGCTGGGCCCAGTGCTGTTTGGCATATTTATTGCAGACACCTCGGAGGGCATCAGCAGCAAAATCAGCCTATTTGCAGATGACACCAAGATGAGAGTGGTGGTAGATGACCAAGAGGGTGGCGGGGGCTACAGGAGGATCTGGTAGGGCTGGAGACATGGTCAGACAGATGGCAGCTGGGGTTCAACGCAAAAAAAATGCAAGGTACTGCACTTCAGAACAAAAAATCCAAGGAGAAGCTACCATCTGGGGGGAGTGCAGCTGGAGGTAACAGAAGAGGAGAAGGATCTGGGAGTGCTCCTCATGGGAGCAATGAACAATTCCGCACAATGCAGAAAGGCAGCAGCAATGGCCAACAAAATGCTGGGGTGCATTGCAAAGGGGAATTACCTTGCGAAGAGGGGAGGTTATTCTACCATTATACAGATTGTTGATTAGACCCAACCTGGAGTACTATGTGCAGTACTAGCACACGTACTTACAAAAGGACATTAGGCTGCTGGAGGGGCTGCATTGTAGGGTAACGAAGATGATTCAGGGCCTGGGTGAACTGCCATATGAGGTCAAACTAAGAAAGTTAAACATGTACATACACACTGGAGGAGAGGAGGGACAGGGGGATATGATTGAGACCTTCAAATATATGAAAAAGGGATAATCAAAACAGATACAGAGGGTCTATACAGGAGGAGGGTGGGGACAGACACTAGGGGCCATGACATAAGATTGGAGGGGGTAGATTGAGGAGGGAGGTGAGGAGGCATTTCTTTATGGAGAGGGTGGTGGATAAGTGGAATGCATTACCAGCTGAAGTGGTGGCATGTATCACAGTGGAATGCTTCAAGAAAGGGTGGGACAGGGCAAAGGGGAGGGTAAAGGGAGGTGGGGGTGGGGCAGCTGCTGAATTGGAAGCTAGCTGCATTCACAAGCAGCCCAGACAGACCACAATGGCCTTCTGCTGCTGGCAATTTTCGTATGTTCGTATGTATTCATATGTATGTGCTTTGGGCCTGCTGCCATGATTATATCCTTTTACCAAAGTATCATTCCACATGTATTTCTGTTTGCAATGTATTTCCTTTGTTCTAAGTTTATTGCTAGCTTTACACTCTTTGTTCAACATAATACCCAAGGAAGCCACCTTATTAATGTTTGTTAGCCAGTATGGCTTATTTACCATATCTAGAATTCTAACTGTTATCACTAGTATATATCTGCTTGCACGGCTAGCCCCTCAGAGAGAGAGAGAGAGAGAGAGAGACGATGCCCGAGGGCTGGGGGAAAACTTGCTCTGCTCTCTTGTGATTGCTTTGCTTTACCAGTAATGGCGTGAGTATAAGTAATAAACTTCTTTATTGCATTCTACCCGTTGTTGTATTCTCTGTCCAGCATCACCATACAAGAACCTGATGTTTGTGCTTGTCACAGACATAACACCCCACCTAATCACCCACCCGACTTATGTATATAGTTTCCCCGGGGGCCAGCGGTCCCTGCCCCCAACCCGATAACTCACCTGACATATGTATATAGATTACCCAGTAGCCAGTGGTGCCTCCCCCCCCACTCGATCACTCTCTCAACACATGTATATGGTTTCCCCGGTGGCCAATGGTCCCTGCCCCCAACCTGATCACACACCTGACATATGTATATAGATTCCCCAGTAGCCAGTGGTGCCTCCCCGACTCGATCATACTCTCGACATATGTATATAGTTTCCCCACTGGCCCTTGCCCCCAACCTGATCAACCACTTGACATATGTGTATAGCTTCCCCGGTGGCCAGTGGTCCCATCCCCCACCCAATCACTCGCCTAACATATGTATATAGTTTCCCCAGTGGCTATTGGTCACTTCCTCCACCCGGTTACCTGCCCGATATATGTATATTGTTTCCCTGGCAGCCAGTGGTCCCTGATTCCCACCTGATCCCCTGTAAAATAATGGTACACCATTTCCTGGTGTCTAGTGGCTCCCCACCCCATCAGGCAATGCCCAACCACCATGTCTCCCCCCCATTCCAATCCCGAGCCAGTGAGTAGCACAGCCCTCCGCTCACCACCAAAGCTGACTGCCAACTGAGCTGTCAAGGAGAGCGCACTGTATACAGCATATGCTCACTGACTGACAGAGTGAGTACTGTATACAGTATGCTCTCACTGACAACTCAGTTGGCGGCCAGCTGTGAAGGTGAGCAGAGGGCTGTGCCAGTCACCAGCCCGGGGTCAGGATGGGGGTTGGTGGGGCGCTAGCTGCCGGGGTGGAGGATTTGCTAGACACCATCGAATGGTGTATCATTATTTCACTGGGGATCGGGGAGGGACCACTGGCCACCAGGGAAACTATATACATATATCAGAGGGTGTTCGGAGGAGGGAGGGACCACTGGCCACTAAGGAAACTACTGTATATACATATTTCAGGTGGGCGATCAGGTTAGGGAAGGGACTACTGGCCACCAGGGAGACGATATACTGTACATACTGTATGTCAAGCAGGTGATAGTGTGAGGGAACCAAAGGACACCAGGGAAGCAATATACATGTCAGTCAGGTAATTGAATGGGTGGAGGGACCACTGGACACCAGGGAAAGATTATATATTACATTAGGACGGCGGCTGGCAGGGCGGGGGGACTACTAGCACCAGGGAAGATGTCAATTAAAACTTCAGGACAGTGATTGGCGGAGGGGACCACTAGCACCAGGGAAGATGTTAATGACAACTTCTGGATGGTGATTGGTTGGGGGGGCAGTAGATTCCAGGGACTACTGTGCTGGAGGTGGGGGGGTCACCATACTTCCTCCAACAACCGCTAGGCTTGCGTGGGAGTAAGTCTGGGTTTCGATCGGCAGTATGTGTGCCACGCAAGGGCACCAAGCAAAATTGACTTATGCAGCATACATACTCTGAATATTGGACTGTGCTAAAATTCAGGTCCCCGCACCTTTATTTATTTATCTTTTGTTTATCGGGTAAACGTATGAGCCAAGGTCCTTTTTCATACGCGACCTGAGACCATTACAATGAACAGTCAGGATGTTACAAAAATGTCAGTGATAGTACAATAAAAAGAACATAAATTAACATCACATTGCACCTCCCTCTGAATATTGCCCAGATGCAAACCCTGGTTGCCTACACTAACCAGGCTTTTCAATATTGTACATCCGTGCAAAATTTGGTTTGCGCAGGCAAACTCGGATCTGTGCCCAGGCAATCTTTTGAACACTGGGCCCCAGGTGTGCTTATGAACACTCACAGGCCTCTTGGTATTCTTCAGATCTCTGCTTATTGTCCCAACATGATTTTTTTCGTACCACATATTTATCTCTTGGATTGAATAGCTTTTCTAATTGTTGGAAGGTAGTTTTAAATTCACTGTTCTGTGTGTTTACTGTCCCCACTATGCGCCATTTATCAGGGCCAGGGTCCTACTATTGCCATCCAACATACAGTACACAGACACAATTGTGTCAATGTATCACTTATGGGTCATTCAGTAACAGCCCATGAATGAAATAGTAACATGATATAAATTTCAGTCAGATTATTTTCATGTTTTTTGTAACTGTGAGTATATGAACACAACTTTTTGTATGGATTTTATACAAATATGTTTGGTTTTGCCTGTTCCACCTTGCACTTCAGTCATGAGTACACCTGATGTTTTTGCACTGCTATGGATAATGTGTGTTTCACTTTAAATGTATGATTGTTCAAGAGCAGTTGGGGTATTTAAGGGTGCTCATCAAGGCTGGAAACAACCACCCCCCCCCAGAAAAAGGCTGATCATAATCGATACATAAGGGTTCCAGCCCAGCATCTGCATGGCTCAGATAAGTCTGATTATTCTGTGGGAGCAGGTACCATCATAAAGAGGTATTGCCAGGGAATTGCTCGCAGAGCTGTGTAACATCAGGCAGCTAAACACTAAATACACACCATGCTTGATCCCAGCTCTAGTACAGACATTCCAGTTTTGCAGGGGCAGAAATTAAGAAAATAATCTGGTATGGAAGTCAGAATACCTGAAACTCAAATTTGGTATTCTGTCTCGAAGTCTGGTATTCTGCCTATCCAAAAGAGCATGTTGTAGATTAAACAGCAGAGTGGAGGCGCAAAAAAGTGGTATTCCAGGCAGAATAGCACCATGATGAAAATGGTATTCCACCTTGAAAACTGGTATGCAAAACAGGGCAGAATACCATTCATTTCGAATCCTGTTTTGTTTGTGGCCTCATGTTCTTGGTGTCCGAAATTATGATTTTAAGGTACCCCCAATCACTGTCGCCCCAACCTGGGTTGGAAAGGTGATTGACGTGATGCAGAACTGGTATTCATGGCATGAGCTCTCTCTTGGATGAGATACCATTAATATCCCCAGATGCAGGAAAGTGAACCAGTGAACACCCTTACAATTCCATGACCAGAATTACATTAAACATTCCAAGGGCAGCCTCACCAGTGCCATACAAAGGGGCAGTATTACATCAGTTTCTCTGCATGTCATGCCCTCTTTAATTTAGCCACAATTAAGATAAGAAAATTAAAAGGCCAATTAGCTGATTTTCAAATAAAAGATGAGAGGAGAATAAGAGCAGGAGACAGCGAGAAATTGAAAATGAAAAGCAAATTAGGGAAGGAGTTCCAATGCAGCAGAACTAGACAGAATAGCATGAATAAGGGCGTGAAAAGACAAAGAACAAAAACACCAGCAACGAGAGAGAGAGAGAGAGAGAGAGAGAGAGAGGAAACAGGAATACCTATATATAAAACATATAGATACAAAGCAAGACTTTTATATTTGTAAAAGGTTCGTTTCACTTTTGAATTTTTCGAATATTTGTTGAACCAGTGTGCCCAGCTCTAGTAAATTTACTCATTAATTGAAATAGACTGACACAATGTTAGTTTAATAAGCTTGAGTTGGATACACACTTCTTCTTAAATTACATTTAGTACAATCCACTAGTGAAAATGAATGGAACTATTGGGTTCTGTAAGTGGGAAAAAGAGGAATAGCTCACTATAGTGATCTGGTGGAAGAGGGAGATTGCTAACCTTTACGAACTGTATGGGGAAGGTATAAATCTGATGCTGCTGACTTGTTTTTTTTGGCTGAATAATTGCTATATGACATTAAAAAAGTCTTTGTCCCTTGCTTGTCAATGCTTGATGATGACGATGGAAAATATTATCTAACATGGAGCAAAAATGGAAGGGGGAACTGATGCATGGTTATTTAACTCCTTTAAGGAGATCAAAAAAACCCTAATGCTGCAACACATGGAAACAGACTTCAGAGACTTTTTCAGACATCAGCTGGGTACAGATCTTTGAGCCCATAAATTAATATAAATACGAATTAAAGGAGGTTACTAAACTTAAATAATTACCAGATGTATTTTTCTTTATATATAATATACAACTATCTGTTTAAAATTGATTTGGGTTCGGTAGTGTTAGCATCTATGTAGCAGTTTGCGAACCTTCTCCCATGTTTGGTGGACTTTTCTGTATTATAGATAAACTTATAGGGAACATTGTATCCATGCACTTCAAGGCTGTGATTCCTCATGATATACATAAACTAAAAACTATGAATGGATGACACAGGTAGATTTTTAGGTCAACCTTAGTCCCTGTCCCTGTTCCGATGGCTAGCCTACCTCACCTTGTGTCAACTGTGTTAGTACAAAACTGCTCCCCTCTAAGGGTATCGACTAATGACTGCATAAACTGCTCCCCTCTAAGGGTATCAACTAATGACTGCATAAACTGCTCCTCTCTAAGGGTATCAACTAATGACTGCATAAACTGGTACATTGTCCTGTGCAGAGCTTCTCGTGTGCACTTAAAGCATTTACCACCCCACATCTATCTGCCGGTCACTGCTGTACTCTGTAATGTATTTACTGCCCTCTTCCACAGAAACTGTATACTGTCTTTATACCCTGTATGATATGTCCTATACTGTACTGTTGTATCCAGTAATGTAATGTACCTACTGCCCTCTTCCACAAAAACTGTATACTGTCTTCGTAATCCTGTATGATATGTCCTACACTGTATTACCTGCCTGCATGTGCAAAATTATATGTAACTAACCCTGGGTCACCCCTGAAAAAGGGATCTATGGGGACCAGTGGGCTTACCCGGTTAACAAAATGTAATAAATAAATAAGTACAATGGCTACTTCAGCATTATCTTAAAATATAGAAAGGGTGCTAAGCCCCTAGTTTTCCCATTTAAAGACTGGACTTGTATTTTTCTTGATACTCTATTATCCGAAAATTGTATCTGTTAACAAGGGGGAGATACCATTCAAATAACAGACAATACATGATCAACTAAAAGAGATTGATTAGGATTTAGAAACACAGAATCTGCAGAAGAGGACCAACGCCATCAAGTCACTGACTATATTTTTGACTACCTTACCCCCAAACTTAATATCATGTTCGATTATTCACCCTACCCCTCCTTCTGCATATATAGTCTCCTTGGTTCTCCCTAGTGGGTTTATGAGACCCTTGGCCCTGTCCCAGATAAGTCTGAACTCATTTATGGTCCTTGCCTCCACCACTTCTGCAACAATCTTTCTCAGCTCCACTACCGTTTTACCAAAGAACTCCCTCGCCTCCTTCTTTAATTTACCCCCCACCAGTTGTGCCCTTACAAGACTGCATCCCTGTTTCTAACAAACAGGTCCTTGCAGCTTACTCTGTTTATACCAATCAGAAACTTGTAAGCCTCTGTCATGCTCCCCCCCAATCTGGCCTCCAGTGATGATCACATGTTCAGGGCCACCAGACATTCCTCACAGGATCTGATTTGCTGACCCTGAATCATTGTTGTGACCCTTTGCTGTACTGACTCCAGCCTATCTATGTCCTCTGTCAGATGAGGTCTCCAGAACTGGCTACAGAACTCTAGTTTTGCTCCCCTCCCATCACCCATCCGACAACTATTATTTACACTGTTTGTATGGTCACAGTTTGATAATCTTTCTCAGTCCACTACATGGTCTAAGAATTGTCTTGTACAGGTAACGTTTATAATTCTAACTGAATGTCTACTCAGATATCTTATCTGCACTTATATGGAATATGCTCCTATACATCATATGGAATACTTGTGTTTACCCCTGCTCCCCTGCTTAGGCGCTCTCAGTAAAAGTTTTCAAATAAAATGATATCAATAAGAAATATTTATATGCAAAACAGGAACTGTTACCTATGTGACAAAGTCACTTACCACTGATTGTTACTGTCACAACTTTTTCTAGTGGCGATGTTAAAGTCATATGGTGAACTTGACAAATGTATGTTGCCCCATCATCCATCTGAGTATGTTTAATAATAAGAAAGGAAAACAGATTGTATGTCCCATTTGGATTTCGTCTTGGAGTTCCCAAAACCACCTCTGATGAAGTTGGTTGATGCTGATAGTCTCCAGATCCATTTCTGACCCAAGTTACAGAGATATTAACTGGATAGAAATGTTTAACTTCACAAGTTAAAATGTTCTCCTCCCCAGCTGCTGTGATAACGTGGTCTCTGTTCACTACGACCGATGGGTAGGCTTCAAAATGAAAACAAGCATGGTTAGAATGAGCAACACTCAATAAAGAACTGGCTAATATGACAATTCTGTGTGAAAACATGGTCTTTACATGGCCACAGAAGCATTAAAATGAGAAACTGCTATGTTTGTGAATTTTAATTATTAATATGATAACGTAGCATAAAATGGAAACTCACTGGTGTGGTATCAGATTCATGCAAAACAGAACAGCTTACTTCTGTACAGTGTCTTTCATACAAATATATAATAAAACACTTAATTGCCAATATAATTCAGAGACACAAAAAATGCTTCCTTAATAAAATATTATCAGTAACAACAGATAATGTTTTAAATAGTCACAGAGGCTAGCCAGGGTACACATCAGATACTGTAGATACTGTGCAAATTCAAGTATTCACAGTCTGGGAGGGGGGTAGTTTCTAGGGCAGACTGGATGGATCACATAGTCCCACCTGCCGACGCTTTTCTTATGTTCTTATGTCTATGTTTAATCAGAGTGCAAATATACAACAGCACTTAAATACATCAACGATGATAAGCTGGGGTTGAACATTAAACAACTGGGCATATACACATTCTATTAGGCTATATTACGAGAGCTGCATGCCTGTACCCTTATTGCCCTGAAACCTGATTCTGTCAGGTCTCAGATATTTGTAGGTTTCTATCATATCTCCCACTCTCTCTCCTCTCCTCCAGGATATACATATTGAGATCTCCCAGTCTCTCCTCAAATGGCTTTTGGTGCAAACCAAGCCCTGCACCATCTTTACTGCCCTTCTTTGAACTGCCTCCACCCCGTCTACATCCCTGCAGAGATGCGGCCTCCAGAACCGAACACCGTATTCCAAATGAGGCCTCACTAGTGATCTGAACAGTGGCATCACCACCTCCTTCCTTCTGCTGGAGATACCTCTCCCTATGCACCCCAGCATCCCACTGGCTCTCCCTACAGCCATGGCACATTGTTTGGCCACCTTTAGGTCATCAGATATGATTACCCGCAAATCCCTTTCCTGTTTGGTGGCCATCAGTCTCCCCCCCTCCCCCAAATCATGTAATCCTCCCCTGGATTCTTGAGCCCCAAATGCATGTTTTGCATTTTTTGCATTAAATCTCAGCTGCCACACTCTGGACCATTCCTCCAGTTTATCTACGTCCTTCCTCATTTTTCCACCCCTTCCAGTGTGTCCAACCTGTTGCAGATCTTAGTGTCATCCATAAAGAGGCACACCTTCCCTTCTAGCCCCTCGATAATGTCACTTATGAAGACATTAAACAAGACTGGGTCCAGGACTGATCCCTGTGGCATCCCACTGGTTACCCTCCTTTCCACAGACTGAGCACCATTTACCATGACCCTCTGTCTTCTATCACTCAACCAATTCCTAACCCAGTTTAACACCTTGTGACCCACTCCCAGGCTGCCCAGCTTGTTCACAAGTCTTCTATGTGAAACGGTATTGAAGGCTTTACTGAAAACCAGGTAGGTGATATCCACCGATCCCCCTGATCCACGTTAGTCACCTTGTCAAAGAAATCAGTTAGATTTGTTGACATGACCTTCCTTCTGTGAATCCATGCTGTCTCGGATCCTGTGCTCTGCTGGCTTCAAGATGTTCCACGATCTTGAGGACTTCCAACTGAGCTTTTTCCACGATGGTGGCATAACTAACGAGCTCCACACCTACCTCTTTCTAAAAACCTCCGAAACAGCTAGAACGCTTGCTGAAAAAACTGAAAGAAACATTGGAGATTCGGGGACTTTTAATCGGATTACCAAAAGAATAATTTGAAAGTACCTGCTGTTAAATCGTCACATAAAATACGTTGTCTTAATGTCGGCAGCCGAGGCATCAGACTCTGAGCACTCTCAAGCCCCAACAGAACACTAAGGACAAACTGCTCCTACTAAAAGTAAACTGGCTAAAAATAAGTGCATTAAACTCGATAAAATCTACAAGGAGCTTCTATCTTTTTGGGCAGAAGTGAAAGACCTAAATGGGGAATTAAGAAAAGACGTGGTAAATTTGGAACAGAGAAAGGATGCGTCAGAGCACCAAGCCACATTGGTTGAAAACCATGTTGATGATTTGGAAACAGAAATACAAAACCTGCAAGAGCAATATGCCCAACTACAAGCCAGACAAGAAGATACCGAGAACAGGGCTCGGCATAAAAATTTCAGACTATATTGTGTCTCAGTGGGCTCTGAGGGCCAAGACATAAAAGACTTCACTACAACATTATGAAGAACGGCACTAGACTTTCCCTCAGACCTGCAAATTGATATGGAAAGAATACACAGAGCATTGGGCCCTCAGCCCATCGATCCAAACGCAAGACCCTGTTCCATAATAGCGAGGTGCCACAGCTTTGCAGTTAAAGAACAGGTACTCAGTACCACATGGCACAGAGCAAAAGAATTCTATGGAGAGACGCATATATAACTTGACAACGACTATGCCCCACAAACACTGAAAAATCTCAGGGTATATTCAAATATATTACCTGCTTTGAAGGAGGCATCCATTAAATTCTCTACACCCTACCCGGCTCGACTGGTGGTGCAGCTCTCATCGGGACGAAAGGAATTCCACTCAGCTGAAGAGGCCAAAGAGGAACTACTGAAGTGTGGACTACAATTCAAGATGAGGCCAGTACAGGGAACGGAGGTGTTGGGTCCATCTAGATGGCAGACTGTAACACACTCAAGAAACCAGCAAAGAGGACTCCGCCAGAAATCGGCATCCATCTCCAATCGTCTGGCTGAATTTCGTCACCCTGCCCTTGGCAGAACTTTAATGGTAGGAACTCTAACTTTGGCACTGATACACAGAGAGCCTGAAATAAGGCCTACCTCCTGGCTTCTTAGGTTTTAAAGGCATAAGACTTGTGTACCAGTTGGAGAATCACCCTCAGAGGCGTCAAATTCCTCTTAGCTCTGGGAACTGGCAGATGCCTCCATCCCAAACATGGAGACTTGAACTAGAACATCACATAAGCATTGTTTAAGATATATTTAAGCTGTCTGAGCATGCCTGATATTAAACTAATTCACTTTGCTTTTTTCCTTTTATTTATTTCTTCGTTTTCATGCCCAGACCCCAGTGGATTAAAATATCTAGGCGTGGTATATTCTATCAGGAACATGGATTTGGATATAAAATGATTTCCCATTACAAAGGGTACTATTATATAATTAAACTACAAAGGTAAAACATTATAAAAATGTTATTTACGGAAGTGGGTAGGCGCATATGCTGCTGAGATGGATAGCTCATACACTTCTAATTTGCCGGAGCTAAATATTTTTTTGATGCTTTTCTTCTTATGGAAGATTTTTCTTTGGCCCGATCCTTATTTGTCATTTAGGGGGCTAATTTACCCCCAGGGGGCTTGAGAGATTATCTTCAGATTTCTCCCGGTGTACCTTACATTTTTTAAGGTGGCACAAAAAGGGACAGCACCAGAGATCTCCCCTACATTAGAAGTTCTGACTGCGTTTGATTGTTTTAGGTTTTACTGGTTCGGACAATACAAAATGTCTATACCCAGCTTGGATTATTTTCTGCAAACTCTAGATACTAATATTTCGTTCATAGCCCTGTTGGCTAAGTTACAAGGGTTGATATGTTCATATTGTTTATGCAGATGGTTTGATTATAATCTTCATATACTTTACAGCACGATACAGCGACATTATTTTGGTTTATGTGGCAGTGATTTTCAAAACGATATAAGGGACAGAGATAAGGCAGGGAGAGAAGAGAGGGACTTTCAGGAGACTTTAGGAACTTCAGTGAAGAGAGGAAAAATGGGAAGCCGAGGTGGGGGGTGTGCTGCCACTGTGGGGATCGATGTCATGTTCAGGTGTTCCTAAAGAAGTTTTTCTTTTAGTAACTAAAGGTGGCAATTAACACAGTACAAATTTTAGTGCTTAACATTAACGGACTTAATAATCAGATTAAAAGATCACGTTTATTCCAGTATATTGTTTCATATTTACATAAATTACTTGACTAAAGGTGTGTCAGCTCACACTAATATTCTTTTGTACGCTGATGACACCATTACGTATTGGCAGAACAGGGATCCCCAATATGCTATTTGCACTTTGCAGAAGGACTTTGACATTGTTCAACAAACTCTGATCAATTCACGATTATTGCTAAATGTTAATAAAACTCAGTGGACCCTATTGGTTGGGAAATCTAAAGTAGATAATCAAATTACCACAAATTTGAAAGTTAAAGCTTTGGATGGGACTAATTTGGTTAGAACTTTTTCATATAAATACCTGGGTATTATGTTAGATGATTCTATGAATTCTGAAATACATATGTGTATGTTTTCTAGTAAACTTAAGAAATTATTGTTTTTTTTTATAAGAATAAGTCATGTTTTAGTTTTAAAATTTGTAAATAATTGGTAAATTCATTGTTTATATCTCAAGTAGACTATGGTGATTGTATCTACAGTATATGAGGACAACAGAAGCAGTCTTAAAGGTACTGGATTCTTTGTATCACAGTGCATTAAGATTTATTACTGCTTTTCTGTGGTGTACTCATCATTGCAAACTTTATTTAGAATCAGGTTGTCAACCTTTATCAGTTCATAGACAAATTCATTGGATGCATTATGTTTATAAATCTTTTCTTAACAAATTGCCTTTATATTTGATGGGATCAGTCACTATTAAAGAACATAATAGATAATATTTTAGATCTACCAATTTTCCCCAATATTTTTTCCCAAAATTTAAAACTAGGTTTGGTAGCTATAGGTTAGCAGCTGCAGTCCCTATGACATGGTTATCTATTCAAAAAATATTAAAATTGGCAATTATTATTACATTGTCGCATTTTAAATGATTGCTTGTCAGATTTAAGACATATGAATGTAGATGTTTTTAAGTGAACTGTAACTGTTCAATTCTGTGAAATTATGTAACTGAAATATGTTTATCGTGTTTGTATTTATACGTATGTGTGTTTTATGTTTTGTATTGATGGATGTAATTGTAAAAGATAGATTTTCTCTCAATTTTGCTTTCCAATAAATTGAATTGAATTAAAAAACAGTCTAGTAATATAATCTATTTACAGAAGACACACTAGTCAGAAAAAGACCACCTGAAACTAACCTGGGCTGGAGGGTCGGGATGCTTTCGTGATTTTTTCTGTTCATATTCAAAGGGGAGTCACACTACACAGATCCACGGGGTTGTTTTGTGATCCTCAAGGGTCTTATGTGTGGTAAACAAGTCACTTTAGTGAATGTTTATTTCCCCCCAACAACATATGGGCACTAGGTGGGCCAAGTGGTCCTTATCTGCCGTCAAATTCTATGTTTCTATACACCTATGCAGCTTAAATTATTTTTTACCAAATTATTAGATGATATGGAGGGCTGCCTGATAATGGGGGTCATATAAATTTAACATTGCTGCCCCACCTCAATTCCTCAGCCCCTTCCCAATATCGCCTCACACCATGCCAAACACTGTTTCAGGCTCAGCAGAACTCCCTCAGAATAACTGATATCTAGAGACACTTTTACCCTACTTCTAGGGTATATACCTGCTATTCCCCAAGATATAATACCCACTCGAGGCTGGATTATTTTTTTATATCTAAAGAACACCTAGACTGGTTACAAGATCTAAGGACTGGCCCCAGATTTTTATCAGATCACTCACCTCTGTTTTTGAAATTGGATTTTAAAATACCAAAAAAGACCACTGGGTGGCGCCTTAATATTTCATTACTTAGAGATGACTCTTTCAAAACTAGTTTCAGAGATAAGATTAAACAGATACTGACTGAAAATTCTACCTCTGAAATGACGGCACCCATTATCTGGGATACATTGAAGGCAGTCATACGGGGAAAAATCATTGCCTATACAGCATTTAGAAAGACACAGTGGGAAAGTAATTATGCTCGACTTCATGCAGAATTGCAGGAATTGCAGCATAATACTAATCTAGTTAATACAGAAATTAGAAACCAGATCAACCAGAAGAAAGCAGCCCTACAAAATATTCTAGATGAAAAAACACAGGAAGTTTTATTTTACCTTAAATCATATAGGTGTGAAAGGGGACCCAGAGGGGCTAGAAATTTAGCCCGTAGGCTTAGGACCCATAGAACTGCTACGTATTTAACTCATCTCAAAGAATTAAAACAAAATGTTTATGCTAGAAACACTCCACAGATAATGGAGATATTCCAGAGTTATTATTCCCACTTATATGAGACACCCCCGAAGTCGAGACATTTTGCATATGAGGAATTCTTTAACTGCATTTCTCTCCCCCAAATTACGCAGGATATGGCAAAGAAATTAGAAGTACCTATTAGGGCAGAGGAACTCAAGGAGGCAGTCTCACACAGTAAAACCCTGAAAACACCAGCTCTAGATGGGCTGCCTTCTGAATGGTATAACTCTTTCTTTAATCAATTAGCTCCAGCCTTGTTGGCAGCTTTTCGAGAGGTTCAGGAGGGTGGACCTCCCAACCCTGCCATGGGCCTATACTAGTATTTCTCCAATATTAAAGCCAAATAAACCACCTGATCTACTGACTTCTTACCAACCAATATCCAGTTTAAATATGGATTATAAGTTACTTATGTCTATCTGGGCCTTTAGAATAGATGAGATGATGCCACACTTCAAACATTCTGACCAGTCCAGCTTCATGCGGTCCTGTCAGACCACAGACAATATACACAGAACAATACATCTTCTGGACCACATAAACAAAAGTAAGATTCTTGCTGTTTTTGTTAGCCTTGATGCGGACAAGGCCTTCAACCTGGTCAGATGGTCCTTCTTGTGGAAGACATTGTCTGAATTTGGCCTCCCAGTGGAGTTCATAGATTTAATTCAACAAATATATTCCTCCCCCAAGGCCTATGTAAAAATAAATGCACAGCTTATCCCCCTCAACAGAGGCACAAGACAAGGTTGCCCCTTATCACCACACCTTTTTACTTTTTATATAGAACTCCTTGCTGAAATCACACGCCAACACCTGCAAATCCAAGGCATACCACTTGGGGGAGGAACTTTTCCCTCTCCTTGTATGCTGATGATATATTGTTGACACTACTGGAACCTGAAAACTCTATTCCAGCCACATTGGAGGCAATAAAGATTTTCTCTGCCATCTCTGGCTACAAAATAAATATACAGAAAAAGGGGATATCACCTTTGAATTTCTCCCCTACCCAATATCTGAAAACATTCTTGCCAGCAAAATGGAGAAATAATAAAATAAAATACCAGGGCTACATATTCCTAACCATTTAGACCATCTCGAGCTTCTTAACTTGGAACCACTGTCTCTGGAGATAGAAAGCTTGATGGGGACTTGGTCACATCTCTTACCACCATTCTGTTCTAGAATACAAACTATACACATGACAGTCTTCCCTAAGATATTGTATTTTTTCCAGACCTTGCCTCTTACCCCCACTTGATTTTTTTTTTGTTTCGTGTCACCTACAAGTAGCATCTATCCTTTAGCTGCCATCATGTGGATGGATTCCACTAGAACCCAATGCAAAAAAGTACAAAATAATGCACTTAGGACACAGAAACCCAGGGGCAGAGTATAAAATGGGTGGAGTGGTATTGTCAACCACCAAGCAGGAAAGAGACCTGAGGGTAATCACATCGGATGACTTAAAGGTATCCAGGCAGTGTGACAAGGCAGTTTGGAGAGCTTGTGGGATGTTGTGGTGCACAGGGAGGGGTATCACCAGCAGAAAGAGGGAGGTGCTGTTACCTCTGTATAGATCTCTGGTAAGACCCCCCCCCCAGAGTACTGTGTCAGTTCTGGAGATCATATCTCCAGAAGGACATAGACAGAGTGGAGGCTGTCCAGAAGAGGGCAACTAAAATGGTTCAGGGTATGCAACAAAAGCCCTACAAGGAAAGACTAAAGCACCTCAATGTGTACACCCTGAAAGAGAGGAGGGAGAGGGAGAGGGAGAACATGACAGAGACCTTTAAACACCTCACGGGGGTAAATAAGGTACAAGAGTAAAGTATCTTTCAGAAGAAAAGGTGATCAAGAACAAGGGAACATGCTAAGAAGCTGGAGGGAGGTAGATTCAGGAGAGGTGTGAGGAAGCACTTTTTCACAGAAAGAGTGATGGATTCCTGGAACAATCTTCCAGTTAGGTGGTGGGGGGAAGACAGTGGTGGGTTTTTGAATCCATGGGATAGGCACAAGGGAATGCTTATGTGTCCCAGTTTTGTCTCTTTTCTTTGCTGACTGTAATCCATGAGTGACAGTTATTTCAGCACCACTGTGGCGCTACTCGGGCTGGACAGCAGTTTGCAACTTCAACCCTTGCGCCTGTGTTGGACCGCAAACACATCAGTGGGAGCACAGTAAAGCATGTTCCTTCCAGTTAGATTAGACTGGGTAGTAGTGCAAACAAGTGCATGTGGACATCTGCCTGGTAGTAGATGAGAGGGACTCCAGACAGAGAAGAGACTGGCAGCAGGGAACTAAGGTACCCGAACCTGATCAGCTGTAGGGAAGTGTGTGAAAACAATCTGGTGTGGTGGTGGGAGTCACTGAAGTGAAATTTGCTCAGCAAATGAGGTGAGTGTAAGCGGGTTGGATGGGACTGTCAGCAGGAGCAATACATGCAGCTCGAATGTCTGATCACAGTTTAAAGCAGGTTTGCTTCTAATTAACTTTCTGTACACCATGATTTGGAACTTGCTGCAGCAGAATGATGTAATGTTTTACTCTGGATGTTTGCTACTGGTGTTACTGTGGGAGGCATGGCCAGGGCAAGCAGCAAAATGTAATTGATTGTGTGCGGCATTGTCTGCAGCGGTGCCCGTGGGAGTGACATGGTGGGGGGAGGTGCCATGGTCAGGATGGACTGTCCCAGTTTTAGACCTTGGAAAGTTGGTAGCTTTAGAATCAAATCAACAATAATTTTCAGCAGAACTTAAACAGCTAGCTAAACTGGGACAGGCTTAACCTTGTTTCAGTTGCAGAATCTGCATGGAAATACTTTACGTATGAATTAAAATCATACATGACAAGCTACTCCTGGTGAAGTGTGTCAGAGTATGGGAGCAACACAACTGGATCATGCTGGAACTATCAAGGCTAATGTAAACTGTGAGACAAGGCCTGGACCAAGTACATAGTCTCACTAGAAAACAGAGTGCAAGCTGCATAGACGGCATAGGAAACTGGCAGTTTCAATGATACGGAAGACCAAATCAGTCTACCATGCTAAATACTGGGAGACTAACAACAGTAAACCAAGAAATCTTTGGTCTGGCATCAGCTCGCTACTTGACAAACACAAATCTCCATCAATAACCTATCTAATCCACAATAGTAACCCAACCATAGGCAATGCTAAGGTAGCAAATGCATTCAACCAGCAGTCCACTGACACACTTCCTCCATAAATAACTTCAGACACCAACTACTGCATGCCAGCCTGCCAGCTTCAGCGGTTACTGAGACACCCTCTGATCACGCATTTCTTCATTAATTGCTCATCCTCCTGCATGCTCCCTCCACACCTAACTTAGATACAGACTCCTGCATGCCAGCCTGTGAACTCCACAGGTCACCAAAAATGTCAACTCTCAGATGATGGCCCACCCATTCCAGGGCTCATCGAGACACAGATTCTCACTTGCTGACCCGCTTGCTCCATACTTCGCCGAGACACCGACTTCCTGTGGGTTTTTTTTTTCATTTACAGTTTTTCCCCCTTTTCTCCCCCATTGTACCCACACACATCTGGGGCACTGAACGTATGCGTGTGGAGGCACGCGCACGTCAGGCACTGCACAGCACCCCACCCTACTAGCTGCCCTCCCGCCTGCACTGCCACCAGACCTCCACCCGGTGGGACGGGACTACAGGAGGGACAGCGTCCATCCCAGGAGAGGTAATCCTGCTCCTTGCCCTCCCCCCGGCCAGCTCCCAACGACCCAGGGTCATTCCCGAACCTGGGTCACCGGCGTGACACGAAGTAAGGCTAGATGCCTCAACCCTCTGTGCCACTGGGCTGGCTTAACTTGCTGTGTTTTAAAAGTTACTTTATTTCCTGGTGACAGCACCAAGCATGCCAGCACACAACAGTCAGAATTATGCTCCCTTCTCTATTCGGCGCTAATGCAGATTTATTCGTCACACAGTCGCGCAGCGGTCTTGCTCCACATTCAGATTTAACTGCTGGATCTCACGCTCTAATGTTAACTATGAGCCACAAACTGTATCAAATTTCAAAAACATCTCATCTGAATTTCAGCTGCAAAACTTTAAAACATAACGATAATTAATGAGAAAAGTCATATTGTACTTGTCTTTCAGACACAACAGCGCCACGCAGTGGACATTGAATAACAGCACCACACAGTAAGCTACATCAGGAGACCTAGTTTTTGCCTTAAACAGTAAAATTTATCTTTTTTTCTCATCTGGGTATTTTCTTCTCTATGTTACAATTTTTTATCAGGGGGCCCATTTTATAAGCACAATAAGACACTCCAGGGTGATGACTGTCACAGGTTAATACACTTTTAGGTGCTGAAGGCACTTGGCACAAGAGCCTCAAGCCTCACTACACACCTGGGCATGCATTAACCCATAACAACCACCACCCTGTCATGTCTTGTTGCTTACTTGAAATATCACAAGCAGTTTTCAACTAGACACAGCTATGGATCTATGGGTGGATGAAAAACTACATCTGGAAAGACTGCAGCTGTCCTTTTACAGGAAAACTAAGCTTCAAAGGCTACACTGTGAAAATTAAAAGAGGACTACAACAGAAAATGGGTGCACTCTCGCTATTGATTGCCTTACATATATCACAAAGAAAACAATACTCTGTAATGTCATGCTTAACTTTTTTATTTGTACTGGTCCAGCTGAAAAGTGACTCCCAATTTGCACTGGCCCCTCAAGAGTTTCACTGGTCTGTTCCTAAAGTGATGTGGGACATAGGGTGTCCTCCAAGCCCACTTTATATTTATAAAATAGAATACTGTAACAAAACCCATCTTTCACTCATCTCAGGCCCACCACCATCCCCACCTATGTCCACACTGTCCCCCACCCTGATCCCACCTTTCTAGTAGTACACCCCTTCAGACCATGTCCCCTTCGTTACATTCCTCCAGCAGTAAAACACTCTCCAATCCATCTCAGCCTACAACCCGTACCACCCATGTGACATTAATCAGTCATCCCTCCAGTAGTAAAACCCTCTTTCTCACCCATCTCAGTCTCACCACCCTATACATCTATGTGCCCTTTGTCACTCATTCCTCCACAAGTAGTCTTCTCAACAGTTTAAGCCCTGCTACACTTCCCACCCGCATCTTCCTAGCCACTCACCTATCTTCAGTGGTAAAACTCTCCCTTAACCTATATCTGCCCTGCCACCCTAACTACCCATGTTTCCCTTGTTACTCACCCATCTTCCAAAAGAAAAGCTCTACCCCTACCCATCTCAGCCCCATCACCCTGCCCACCCATATCCCTTAATACTGAACATACCAAAAAGTAATTCTAAAACTAAAAAGTCCAAATGCAGTGCACGGATCCTCATGCTAAAAGTCTTACCATGGGGCAGAAATGCTGGGAATCTCACCCAAACGCAATACGGCAAGGCACTACCGAGAGAGATTTCCTGCATTTGGGCCTAGCAACAGTCAGATTGCTAGGATGAATATCGGCATGTTGCACTGAATTTATTGTTTTGTTTCTTTAGAATTACTTATACATTCTGTACTAAGCAGACATGGGTGGGGAGGGCTGCAGAGCTGAGACAGTTGAGAGGAAATGTTTAAATTATTTTAAACTACACTAGTCAGAACAGAAAGGTTGTGGGTGGGGGGGAGGAGTCACTCTGGCCCACAGCAGTTTTCATTATCCCCTAGGCCAGTAAATTAACATTAAGATCAAATCCTGCATAGGCAGTACTGACTACTAGCCCTGAAACACAGCAGAAATGTCTACAGGTCAGCTCAAGCAACACCACTGCAAGATGTCAATACTGTATAACACATAAAACAACATATGCAGGGATGCACTATGTTGTGACAGAAGCACATATCACCATCTGCTATAGAACAGCCTTGGCCTACTCCCACCTGAAAAGAGGCACGACCTAAGATGGTCAAGTCTGGTCTACAAAAGCATACATGGGTAATATCCACACTGATGGCTTCCATGCAAAACTCCATCCCTCCCTTTTAACGCAAAGAAGACTGCTTATTTCCACAGGTCCACAGGGAGCTTTTTACCAAGTTTTACAAAATGGTGCTCTCTGACTTTGACTACAAAGACGTGGTCAATGCCACTGCCTCCTCCTTTTTCCCAGCGAGAATGGACTCCTTCTGTAATGCCTTTTGTCACTTTGCTGCTAACTCCCCCACTTACTCATCACTGCTTCCTCTACTCCTCCCTCTCCATCCTTCCCAGTCCCTCACGTCACCAATCGCACTGTACCTCATTCATATTCAAATACTGCTTCCGTTCCCTCTCCTCACTCCTATCTCCTCCCCCTCACCTCATACTCACTCCACTCCAGGGATCATCACACTTTGGCCACTCCAGACCCCTGCTCCTCAGCTCAGCAATCTGCCTTCTCGTACTGGCTCACCACACTCTGGAACCTGCTCCCATCCTCATCCTGTCTCTCTACATCCCCTGCCCCCCCACCTGCTCCTATTACCCATCCTCCTGATGCCTCTCTGGCTTGAAGCTCCTACCATCCAGATGCCTCTCCAGCTTGAAGCCCTTACCATCCTTATGGTGGGCCGCAATCTGGATTGCACCTATTTTATCTGCCAGTTTCATTTCCTCACTACTTCAGTACTTCCTTTCCTTCGGGGGTAGGCATGCACCCACCCAACAGGCCCCTCATCTGATACTGTACTGCATTTCTGCACAATATGCCTTGCTGCTGTTTTATCTGCACTTGTATAGGGCTGCTATACTGTACTGTAGGTGCACTTTATCTGTGTACCCAGGTTTCGCACCAGTTCTTGTATCAATGTATTGTCACCGTGTACCATACTTCTGTTTTCCCCTGTTCCCTTCTCCTGGGTTGCACCTGGAAATGAGCATTGGTTCAATGGGTTCTTCCCAGTAAGCAATTTTCAAATAAATAAATACCCTAACTCAGAAACCTTCTATTCAAACCCAACCAAATAAAAAGCTACGGTCACTAACACCACAGCAATGAAGATCTTTGAGACAGCAACACCTACCACCTAGAACAACCTTTCCCTTTTCTTACCCTTCCAACATCAACTGCTTTCAGATGTGCTTTGTACAACCACCTCAATACCCTCAAAGCTGCACCTGCCACAAAACCCTTGGCACCCCAACTACCTAAGATGATGCTTTTGACAGTCACACTGAGGTTGTCTCTCATCTCCTACCTACCTCCCCTTCCAAATATTTGAAAACCTGTTCTCTATAAGTAAGCATATATTGTAAACAATGCCTTATATTGAGTTGTGTATACATATATGTTTCATTGTTTTGTCAACAAATGTTAAAAACAACCTGCTGCTAAAATAGTCCTACCAGTAACCCTCTTTAAAACTAGGTGTGCAGACTAAATGTGGATATCCCAGTGTGCAGAAATTCTAAGTATCAAGTAATAGGTTCTCTTGGAATTTCTTACCCAAATCCTGATTTGTGAGGTTACGTAACACTAATCTTTGACTCACTCAAGACTGAAAAGGGCAAGGAATATGTTATCCAACAATGTCTGAGTAGCGACTGGGTGATATAAACCTTATTTTAAGTAGCAGTAGGAAAATAATATATATCATTTTGAAAGTAACGTTGTGAGAAGATACTGAACAGCATCTTTTAGATGAAATCGGATGTATAGCAAATGACTGCTATGCATTAACAATGATGGATTGCAGTCGTATACCAGGTAATGATTTTGATTAGAAATACTATATGACAGGGTTGTGCTGTGTCAGAGACTACTAATGTAAATAAAAAAAACATAACATTGGGCAGTAGATGAAATTTAAAATACATTTTAAATTGTCTACTCTGAAAATAGCTGTCATTTAAAATACCTAAATTGATAATGTAGCTATAAATTCACTTTGTAGTTTAAAAAAAAAATAAAATATACACCATAAGAAACTTGAGTCGTACTATGATTTATAAATGTGCTCAGTGTATTTTTAAACCAGGTTATAAGGTGAAAGAGAATTTTGGCACATGGGTGACTTCATTTTTGTACTGCTGGAATGGAGTAATAAAAAGTCATATTGTGACATTTCAATTATTTATAAAGGCAGTATCAGCAAACCCTTGTAGACTGTGCCACAGAAGCAGATCGACGGTCAATTAATATAATGACTGCATTCAAAAGTTCTATAAAAAGTAACGCGCCATTACAACGTACAGAACAGTACAGTGAACTGAACAAGAAAAAATATGTACGACTACTGTAGAGTAGTATTATACAATGCTACAGCAGAATGTAAAGAGCACACAGCTCAGTTTTACACCCAGTTTGGTATTCCTCAATTTTTGCCATGTTAGGGTGCATAAAGTTTAAACCACAAAAACATGGCTTTCATTTATATGGTACAAATTCTGCTCTCTACAGCTAGACAATAAAAAACGACTTTGTTGCAACTCGTTTCATCGCTGATGTGTGACAGCCACAATATGGCAGTTCCACGGAGCATGCTCAGTGCCTCAGAAATCCTAGCGCCCAATCACATGTCCTCATAGCTTCATCACCTAGCTCTCTTGATCTGGAAACTGAAAGAAGCAGAAGAGTAAAACTAGACATGGGAAGATGGGTTGGTCCACTGGATGTGAATGTAATACCAGCAGTAAATCTACAGTTACCAGTAAGCAACCGCTTCCTCATTTAACTTCTCAGATTCAGTTTACTCATCCACGCTATGGCAGACTCCCAGCAGTCCTCCTAGGACAAGAGAGATTATAGAGCAGAGGTCCCAAAAGCAGCATCTTTCAAGCTCAGTAGGCTGATGATGTCATTTGGGAATCAATATGTGCAGATGAAGCTAGGTGGCAGCCTTTTATATCTCAGTAATTGTTATGCTCCTAGCAGCAGTATGCTGGTACAGTGAGCTCACAACCCAGCTGATGGTTTCTTACTAGCAAGTGTACAGAAAAGTACAATGCAGGATGTGATCCAACTGGGGATTTACTGCTTGGCTGCTGGTCTGCCCTTAGCGGCATCAGCTTAGGTTACAAACAGCAACATCTACCAAAAACCAGCAGTGTCCTGCAGACATGGACTGCAAGTACAACACATTCTCTATCTAAGCTGTGTGGCCTCAGGAAGAAAACAACGCAATCAAAGGGGCCAGACCTAGCAATACTCAGGCAGAAAGCTGTTGGGTGTAACTTATCAACCACAACTCCAAATCAATAATTGCGGGGATATGTTAACAACCCCATATAACAACACTATAATAGACACCCAACCCAGGGATGTGGTCACGCTATGGAAATATGCAGGGATAGGAGGGGAGCAGATGTGCTGAGGGTCAGTAGTATCTCTGGTTGAGTCTAAAAGATGATTACAGTCTCTTGCCAGAAACAGAAATCAACTTTGACTGTCAAGGACTAGATTAGTAATACATCTAATAAAGGGTGTATCTGATCCAGGGGAGAGATATATTACTGCAGCTGTAATTGGGGATGTCTACTTCACTCTGCACCACTGTACAGCAGCCCTGTTTGTCTTTAACCACCTTCACTTCCTAGAAAGACAGATGCTTTGCAACTAATATAGTGACACCTCTCCTTTTCCCCTGTTTATATTAGGAGGCGTAAACAGCTATGTACCCAAATTTAACCAATTTGGCATTTTTGGAAAACTGAGGCTCTGGCAGTTTATTATAACCCAGACAATGACATGGTGAACAGGTACCCATTTAGGAAGCGTGTAACCACTACAGACCTGATAGAAACCCTTCCTGGTAACATGCTGTTATGAATACAAGATGCTTGCATTAAATCTTTATTTGGAGTTTCAACTGTTAAACGAATGTAGACAAGGAGCCCTTCAGTTTCGTCACAGGGCATCACTAAATGTGGTGCGGTAGGTATTTTGCTTCATAATGTGTCCATTAAAGTGCTTAAATTAGTAGAAATTGAATCAGGGAGAGCTCTATTATTGGACGTACTTCTGGAAGGAAAAAGCCATTGACTCATAAATATTATACTCCACAGATGATTGCTGCCAGAGTTGCCCTGTTTAAAGAGGGGAAACCATACCTGCATAGAAATAAATTGCTTGTATTGTGTGCTGACTTCAATTGTGGCCTCTCATTATAACACAGAAGGAAGGAAGCTTGGAAACTGTATACTCTTTTTACTTAAAGGAAATGATTACTGTCACAGTCCCACTCAGCAGGTCAGGCCCTCTGCTCCCACAGTGCCAACCTTTGAGCGCAGTATTGTGAACAGGGTAAAAGAACATGGTAACCCTCCTGTCTGTTTTTTGGGTCCGAATCACCTTTGGCCTCAAGTTCTGGAGGGATTCAAATTGTGAACCTTATGCTTGCGTACCCAAATGTACAGGATCAGATAATTCTGCTCTTTGGGGAATGCCAGATATCTTTCACCTCCGGGCATCTAACCAGGTATACAAAACGAACCCTTAAAAACTCTATGAAAGACCTTAGATAAATTCTTACCTTTACCCAGTTTGGTATACCATTAAGCTTATGAACAGTGTTGTCAAAATCTTAACCATCCATACATCACAGGCAAAAAGGAAAGACTAAAAAGACACAGGCAGTCTCTTTAAAATAAGAGGTTTTACTTAAAATGAATAAAATATGTAAAATGAAACCACAGAACAATATATCACAAAACATACAATCACTTAAAAGAACAAGGTCAAAATACAAACATAAACTCCTACCACAATATACTTAGACTTGTCTATCTATTATATACCTTCTTACAGTGCTTTAGTTAGCTGTTGTTTCAAGAGAATCCAAACAGGAATGTGTCTAAGTGGAAATACAGAATACAGTTAAACTGTCTCTAAACCTGCCCCTTCCATGATGTCACCTAGCTCCTCCCTGTAAAATATAAAAATGAATACACACAGGATGTCCCATCACGCAGAAAGTATATTAAATAAGGTGACATCAGCAAAAACTTGTTTCCCCTTATGACCCTTTGATTTTGAGTCTTTCCTGCTTTTTTCAAAGACATCACAGAACTTTTACAACTCTGTAGTTTTTTCACCTAGCTCCAATACAGTTTTCTTAGCACCAGTTGAAATTAACTGCCCTTCCTGAGGATGTCATAAAATGGATATTTTAGTTCTCGGCTTCAAGGAACACAGATCCTAAACAAGGCTATAAAATATGAGTTCTTGGAAGTTAATCACATACAGAGATCTGCCGTTTAACATATCCTGTCCTTTGAACTGAAACCTGGGGGGGGGGAGTTATCCCAGGAGCACAGGATGTCTCATGAGAGACACTCAATAACGCATTTTTATTTTACAAAAATCATACAGCAATCAGAACAAGCTGTCCAAGTGTCACAATCCTCCCCATCTAGACTGAATTTGGGGGCTCTATCCCCTGCATGAGATGAGCTTCCTAAATCAGTTCACTCCTCATAGACATGAGACAAGCCATCTGAGTTCTGATTGGTCGCTCCAGCTCTATGTAAGATTGTTATGTCATACCCTTGCAAAGCAAGACTCCATCTTAACAACCTACCACCATTTTTTTTCCCATTTGCATCAGCCAAACAAGGGAGTTGTGGTAGTTTGTACCACAAAATGCTGCCTATATAAGTATGGCTCTAGCTTCTTTAGGGCCCACACTATGGCAAGACACTCCTTTTCCACAGTAGTGTATACCTGCTCCCTGGGAAGTAACTTTTCACTCAAGTACACTACCGGGTGATCTTTCCCTTGGTTGGATGTCTGACTCAGTACTGCCCCAATACCCACGTCTGAGGCATCAGTCTGAACTATAAAGGGTTTGCTATAGTCAGGACTTGTCAATACAGGAGCACTGCACAGTGCCTCCTTCAGTCTGGTAAAGGCTTCTGGCTTCTTCACAGACTGGTCCCCAGGTAATTTTCTTTGGCATCCTTTTCTTTACCAGGTCAGACAGGGGAGCAGCCAGGGCACTGTAATTTGGTACAAATTTCCTATAGTACCCTGTTGTCCCTAAAGAACTCCTGATCTGCCTCTGCATTTCTGGTCTGAGCCATGCCTGGATAACCTCTATTTTCATTTGGTTAGAACGGAGCTGTCCCCGGCCTACCACATGCCTGAGGTATGCCACTACTCCCATGGCCACCTGGCACTTCTCAGCTTTGACAGTGAGCCTGGCTCTCTGTAGCCTGCCCAGCACTTCCCTAAGATGGGACAGGTGTTCCTCCCAGCTGGCACTAAAGATGGCAATGTCATCCAGGTACTCCACAGCGTACTCCTCAGCACCATTAACACCTGGTTCACCAACCTTTGGAAAGTGCCGGGGCACTCTTCATTCCGAAAGGCATTACAGGAGTTCATCCATCTGGGGCATCATGTGGGCATCTGATTTCGTGACTGCATTCAGTCTATGATAGTCCACACAGAAACAAGTAGAGCCATCTGGCTTGGGCACAAGGACTACGGGTGAGGCCCAGGGACTATGGGATCTCTGGATTACCACTAAATTCAGCATCTGCTCCACTTCCCTCCTAATATGCTTTTGGACAGCCTCTGACACCCGATATGCTGTCAGCCGTATAGTGTCTGTGTCCCTGTCTCTACACTGTACATCGCTAAGGCAGTTAGTCCAGGCTTGGTGCTAAACAATGGGGCAAAGTCTGCTAAAACTTCCCTTACTCCCTGGATCTTGTCCGGGGCCAGCTGGAGAGACACTTTTACTGCCTCCACAGGGGACTAAAGCTTGCTTTCTTCCAGCAAGTCCAGAAGGAGGTCTCCTTCATCTATCCCTTCCCCCGGACTACAAACTGCAAACACCATGCCAGCCCTATTAGCATATGGCTTCATCATGTTGACATGGTACATTGTTTCTGTCTGTCTTCTGTCAGGTAACTCTATAATGTAGTTCATGTCATTTACCTTCCTAACTACTTTGTACTGTCCTCCCCACTCAGCCTGCAGCTTGTCTTTCTGGACCAGCATAAGGACCATGACTTCCTGACCCACCATGTACTAGCAAGCTCTGGCTCTGCAGTCGTACCACACTTTTTGTTTCTGTTGGGCAACTGCCAGGTTGCTCTGGGCTATCCCCCATAAGCTCCTACAGTCTTTCCCTAAACCTAAGAACAAAATTCACTATGGGAGTTCCCTGGGTGGCGTGCTTGCCTTCCCAGTCCTCTCGAATCAAGTCTAGGGGCCCACGTACCCGGTGTCCATATAAGAGTTCAAAGGGGGAAAATCCTGTCAACTCTTGGGGCACCTCTCTGTATGCAAACAACAGGTGGGGAAGGTATTTCTCCCAGTCTCTCCCACGCTGTTCAGCAAATGCCCGGAGCATTGACTTCAGGGTACCAATGTAAATCTTTCCACAAGCCCACTGGCTTGTGGGGGGATATGGTGTCGTGCATCTCTGCACCACCCCACACTTCTCCCACAAACATTTCATCAGGTCCGACATGAAGGAACCTCCTCGATCGGTGATAACATCCTGTGGAAACCCAACATGGGAGAAAATCACAAGTAAGGCATCTGCCACTGTGTCTGTCCTCAGTGAGAACAGGGTGACTGCCTCTGGGTACCGGGTGGCATAATTCACCACAGTCAGGATGAATCTCTTCCCTGAGGAGCTGGGGGTATTTAAAGGCCCAAGAATATCCATTCCCACCCTCTGGAATGGCTCCTCCACTATGGCCAAGGGAATCAGGGCAGCCTGGGTTTTCCTGCCCACCTTCCCTATTTCTTGGCACCGGTGACAAGACCTGCAATACTCCTTCACCTGCTGGGTGAAGTTGGGCCAATAGAAATTCTGGGCCAACCACTGCATAGTGTGTGCGATTCCCAGATGACCAGACAAGGGAATATCATGTGCAGTCTTGAGCAACTGATCACGATACCCCTGGGGAACGACAAGCTGCCTGCCTAGCACCCCTTCCTCTGTCTGCACAGCCTGAGTATACATCAGTCCATTTTCCCAATAAACCTTATGTTTACCATCACCTCCTTGTGCTCCTTCAGAGTCTGCCCAAGCCCTCAGCTTCCCTAGACTAGTGTCACTTCTCTGAGCAGCTGCAAATTCCTCACACATTCCCAAGACATAGGACAGGTCCCCTTCAGTCTCTAAACTAGGGTCCCTAGCACAAGCATCAGGGCACTCAGGATCACTGTCATCCCTAACCCTCTGAAAAATGGGTCACCCCTTCCTGGAGTAATCCTCCGTAGCGGTGTGGTTAACTGCTATTTGGGAAATTTCTACCACCTTTTCATTAGTCTCCATATTAGGAGACATAGGCTGGGGAACCAGCCTCCCAGTGGTTTCCACAATGGCTTCTGTGGAGTTCAGGGAACTACAATTTTCCCTTGCCGCTTGGCTATGGGTAACTGCACACACTGTCCCCTTTTGGAGATTATTGCCAAGGATGATGTCCACTGCTAACATTTTGGCTACAGCCACTTGTTGCACAGTTCCCCCTGTTTCACCCCAGTCTAGAAGAACACTAGCGAGGGGCAATGTTTTCTCCCCACCAGTGAAGTCTTGTACAGTGACATATTTATTGGTTATAAGCTGACTAGGTTGTACCAGATCCCCTTTTACCAATGTCAGGGATGCCCCTGTGTCCCTTAACCCTTGCGTCTGTACACCATTCACCATGACTGGGTGCATGTGTTCCTTCATGTTCACAGGCACGCTTCCAGGGACAATCAAATAACCCACTTCTTTCCTAGCCCCCGGTTGTGTATTACTCACCCTTTTGGGATACTGTCTGGCAATATGCCCAGTTTGTTTACACAACCAACATTCATTTCTTTTCTCAGAGAAATCTTTTCTCTGAAACCTGGGGCTAACTGGTTTTGGTGGAGGCAATGAGGGTTTTAGCTACCCTGAAGGTGCGCTTTTCTCTTTCTGTGCTGCCACCCCTGCCCCATTCGCTGTCAGAGCAGGTCTGCCCTTGGCATAGTGGTCCGAGAGTTCAGCAGTCTCTTGCACTGTTTTGGGATCTTGGTCCTCCAGCCAGGTTTTCAGCTCTGCTGGGCATGCCCAGAAAAACTGTTCTAACAGAATCACATTTGCAATTTTATCTACAAAGTTTGCTTCAATTCCATCCCACCAATGTTTTAAAAACTGACGTTGTTTTGTGGCTAGCTCCTCATAGTTAATGTCGGTGCTTCTCCTGAGCTTACGGAATTTAGCTCTGTATGATTCAGCAGTAAATTCAAATTTTTTTTAACACTGCAGCTTTCAGTTTGCTATAATTATTATTGTCCTCAATGTCCATTTGACCCAATGCATCCTGAGCTTTCCCGGTAAGTAGTGGGGATAGCTGGAACCTCCAGGACTCCCTAGGAATTTTAGCCTGAATACAAACTTTTTCAAAAGAATTTAAAAAGTCATCCATATCCTTCTCCTCTTTAAATTCAGCTATCAATTTGGAATTCAATTTTTAACCCAGTCCTGTAGTTCCAGTTAAACCCAAGTCACTTACCTGCTCTGGTGCTGCTGGTTGGAGTCGTAGCTTCTCCAGTTCATGTCGCCTCTGGCGCTCATACTCCTCATGGTCTGCCTCTTGCCGTTCTTGCTCCCGCTTCTCCTCTGCAGCTTGCTGGCGCTCACACTCCTCATGCTCAGCTTCCTGCTGTTCCTGCTCTGCCTCTCATCTTTCTCGTTCCCTCTCCTCCTGGAATTCCAGCTCCAATCTCCACAACTCAAGCTGCAGCCTGAGTACTTCTGGCTCCAGAATACTGGTGACCTTCCCCTGCTGCTGTGACTCTTCGCTGGCACATTTAACTTGCTGGAATCTAATACACCAGCTGCAAGTCATCAATAAGATTGCAGGACTCTTGGTGGCTTCTGTGTCATGAAGTCTTGGACTTCCCCCCAAAAAACTAAAACATGGGGTCATGGACCAAATTCTAGTGGTCCAGCAGTGTTCCTTGCATGCTACTTTGGTGGGTCTCTCTACAGTGCAGGTGAGCACATGGCATTCTAAGAAACCAGTAGTATGTCCTGGGGACCTTTCACACTGATGGTCAAGTGTCTGGATGGACTACCAGAGTGTCAATGATGCATACCCCTACCTTTCCAAGAGCCCTGAAGTGGTAAGTGAGAATGCCGATTTCCAGATCGGCAATTAGAAGTGTCTAAGAGTAGATAGTGGTTTCAACACAGGCAAAAAGTGCTTGTGTTCCTACAGGTGCCTCGTCTTCAGTGCTCAATTCCAGACCTTGAACCACAAGTATATCTCAACCATACTTCTCAACTGTTCCACATTATGAGGGACATCCTTCATTTAATCCCTCAGAATTTCTCTGTCTCACATGGGAAAGGTGATGTCAAAACAGAGAAGGTGCTGTAAACTTAAAAGAAGAAATTCATAGCACTCTAATAAGCTAAAACAAAACTAAACTTTGCGCAAATAAAGACAATTAGTTTCCCAACTGTTCCGAGTTTACATCTTCATGTCTAAGCTCACATTTTGAGGGCCAGTATCCCAGTTTCCTACATGTTATGAAATCAGTAGTTGAACTAAAAAATGTCCTCCAAGATGGGACAACTAGTATTCACCCATCTGCCGAATAGAATCAGACTCGATTTCAGACTTCTGAAATTGCAGTTCAAAACTCCTATTTCCTAAACCAAATCTGAAAACCTATTGTTACATAGCCAGGGTTACCCATAGCCTGTGGCTATGGGGTAGTGGTTGTGGTGATCGAGGCCAAAGGTGTACTGTCACTTAGGACTCCTGTGTATAATGTAAATGTACATAAGTGGTTTTAAATAAGGTTTAGAGTACAGGTATCGAAACAAGGGTTGTGGTGCAATAAATGTTGGCAGTAAAAGGTGATTATGGAGAATTTTATAATCAAAAAAAAAATTGCCTGATGGCTACAAATACATGGCATTGGTAAAAAAAATAAATAAATAGAGTGATGGCCTACAGCACTTAAATAATGAATTAGGAACAGTAATAGGAATCGAGAATTTGGGATTTAGGATTACAAATCGGTCCCTACTGGCAATCCCCAGAATCAAGACTCACAAAGGAGGCAATTCCTTTGCTCTCACAGCCCCTAAACTGTGGAACACTCTCCCACCCCTAGTACAGGAAGCCCCCTCACTACCAATCTTTTGCTCTAGGCTTAAGTCCCATTTGCTCAGGACAAGCTCATGCCATTGTGAGGGCATGATCATAACACCCATCCCCCAAATCTTCTCACCTTAACCTACATTAAACCATGCCTTAAATCTTTCACGTGTTACACTTATAGTCTATGATTTGAATAATTGCCTGTACTGTTATCCTCGTTATCTTGTCTACTTCTTGTAACCCTGTATCACCTGACTGTATGTATTGTATTGCTTCTGGATCACCGGATTGTATGTATTGTATTGCTTCTGTTCCCCGGATCACCCGTAAAAAAGGGACCTTGAGGTCCCGTCAGCACATGAATTGGCACTGGATTAGGATTCAGAAATTCCTAAATTCTTGAATCTGATAATCAGATCAGAATCAGTCGAGACCGAGCATCTTACTTTCTACCTCTAGATGTCAGGAATAATGCTGCCCAATTGACCTTCAAAACTGGAATATTGAGCTTAGTATACAATACTGTACATACAGTATCCGTATTGTTCCAGATGATACGACTATCCTGTGTGTACTACGTATCTTGTTATACTGGCAGTACAATTCTTCTTGTATTATTTAATGTCCAATGTTGTGGTTGAAAACAGGCATCTGACTGCCTAGATTACTTACCTGGCTACAAAAAAGGGCACACATTTCAGTGGCTAAAGGTTGAGAGGTGTGATCCCAATGTCACAACCAAAAACAGCATCAGAGTACTGGGACTGGAGGTGATGGAATGCATGAACTGGGGAAAACACTGTCCAGCTTCCTCGAGCTCCTGTTTGTCAACCAGAGACGTGATCTTGCAAATATTCAGAAAAGCAGAAATAATTGGGAGTCTGTTTCCCTGCCTTTTTTTTTTTCAAGCCAGGCAGTCTTGAAATGGCGATGGGCGCATCCACTACTACAAAACACACATCTTAAATTGTGGTTTGGTATCAGCCAATGCACACACCGATTGTGGCCATCTGTAATAGACATACTGGAGCTGTATACAGCGCCACATTTCTTTTAAAGCCCATTGTGTGCTCCTGAACCACAGTCTGACCCTGAAGCTGGCAGCAGGAGTGAGAGCATCATGCAGAATCAGAGAAGTAGCAACAAAACACTACAAAAACAACACAAAAGCACATGTTTCAAGTAAAACTGGATACATACAGAAGGAGCCGTGAATGAAGCTTCTGAATCTGTCAGCAGGGAAAAAACCTAAGGACAACTGATCCGGTGCAGTATGAAGAGTCAGCTTACAATTCTTTCTGAGACACTCAGCATCCTCAATGAAACTGGCATAGTGAAGATGAGTGACATGAATCCAGGCATTCAAAAGAATTTGTTTCTATATTTATCATTTTTCTTTCAATTAGAAACATTTCAAAACATGAATCAGTGACAGAGATGGAAATCTAAAACTATAGTGTTTTAGCAAACTGTCACCTAACTTTTTAGTCAAGTTACAAAACTCTCAGCCAAAGCATAAATCACTACACTTGCCTGGCTACTTAAACAATGTTATTTATGGCTAAATAATGAAATGCTTATCAAAATGATATTATGCTAGCAGTAGCTTACACGCCGTTATTATAATGACCTAGATTTTTGTTCAGGGATATTCTACCAGCTTAGCTGGAGAGCTGGTCTTTTACCTCACTGTGCCTCCCTCTCCCAGTCATACTGTAAATAAACAAATCAATACAAAATCAATTAATCAATGGTTCTTGTTGTAGCGGTTCAGGTTTCAGTCTCACGGTCTTGTACCAAAAAGGAGGCTGTGGTACAGTAAGTGGGGAGTTTGTGATTACTTGGTACATTACAGCATTAGTGGACACATTACAATCTGACCTCATTTAGATGGTTTTTATTTCACAAACTTAGATTTGATTGTTGATTTCTGATTATACATCAAAGCTTTACTTATGTCCCAAAAAAACAGATTTAATGGCAATAAGAGTCGAACATACGAACATACGAAATTTGCCAGCAGATAAAGGCCTAGAGGTCTATCAAGTCTGCTCGAATGTGCAGCTAGCACCCCTTATTCTGCAGCTGCCCCTCCCTTCCACCCTTCCCCTTCATTAACCCTCCCCCTTGTCCTTAGTTAAATTCCTCAAAAAGGGAATGTTTATACAGCAGCTTGGAGTTCATTAATAATTTTCTTTTTATAATGTTCACGGAAACTAGACAGCTACAGTCAAAACTGTAACTAAATCTGACTTGGGAGGATAGATTTCATTTTTGGCTGAGTAAATATATACACTTTTGTTACAGTAAAACCTTTTCTTTACCTTCCACTACATAGCAAAGCAAGCAATAAAACACAACAGGGTGTTTGGTTGTATATGCACAACTCAAGTGTGCTGTAAGGTACAAAGCAAAGCAGAGTGCCTTCAACCACCCAAGAAGTGCATATGACTGCAAGCTGGTACGATGCAGGGAGGAAAAGGTGCAGATAAGATCTATGAGTCCTTTTCTGACAACACCTATGTTTTCTATATCAGAGCAGGAAGGCACACCCTGAAATGGGTCATCACATTTATAAATATATATATATATATATATATATATGTATATCCGTGTGTGTGTGTGTGTGTGTGTGTATATATATATATATATATATATATAGATATATATATATTTATAACAAGGTTAAACATAAATGGTCCAAATTCAATGTTCTGATTGTATAAAACACATCACATGACCATGTGTATATCAGAGCACGACCACACACCTGCACTTTTACCCCCTTCCAAAACATTTTTGACATTTTATAAGATAGATAAAGCACTCTGAAGTATCCGGTCGCACTCTGATATATCCACGCATGCCTGGGGTGGTTGACACACTTGGCCTGCTGCCTCGGGCGTAACAATGCACATCTAGGAATGCGTATATCAGAGCATGACCGCACACCTCAGAGTGGTTTATGTATAATATAATAATATAAAACAGTTGCAGGCATGCAGTCATTCAGGGAATAATGCTACACTGTAATGTGATGTCTGCAAAAGTAATAAAGTAGGATTTTTCTTACCCATTTTATAATTATTATTATTATAATACAACACTATTGGTGAATAACTAGGTAAAGAAATCACGGTATTTTGGGATATAGGATATTGCATGGACCTAATAAAAATATGCCAGACATTTTACAAGCGATCAATCACCTATAACATCACAAGTGGTGTAGCCATGACTGATGTCAAAGGGCTCAAAGATTTTTATTAGGCCAATGTCATATTTCATTTATCCAATGGCATGCATGTGTAAAGTACCACAGCTGGACACACACTGCTGCTTCACTGACATTAGAGTTCTATACAAATAACATTTTGAGTACAAACAAGTCTCAGAATGAAAAGACGCCAGACTTCTAAAGGATCTACAGTGAGAGTATTTGTTTTGTCATCCATCTAGAGTGAGAATACAGTATCAGGATATTCTCACTGTAGGTCCCAAATAGTTAAAAAATAAACTTGATATTTTTGACTTTTTATTTACACTGCCCATCAATGTATAAATATTTTTTTAAGCTCAAACACATACTATTTACCTCCACACAAGCAGTAATTCCATAATAACTAGCTTGTGGCTTTGCCACTTGTGTTACAGATTGTTACACTCACTAGTAGAGAAAAATGGGATATTCCACTGCAGCCCTTTACGCATTTCCTATTCATACCTTGCAGTATTTAAGTTCTTTGATAACAGTGTATAACTTCATGATTTACCTTCAATGATGCAATTGTGAGAGTAATAATCTCCCCTGTAATAGAAAATTCAAATCATTCCACTAAATATATACAAACGTTTGTTTGATGTTGAATACTTACATATTACCGTTACACGCACACTTCCACTTGCTTTGTCAGGCGGTACAGTTACTAAGCAGGTATACTTTCCAGAATCATGTACTGTAATATTTGTCAACTGTAGAGACACATTTCCCTTGACTGAATAGGCATTAGAGATTGCTGTTCCTTGTCTGAAACTTTCATGTTCACCGTAGTCAAGTGTGTAAATCATTTTGTTTACATCTTCTGCTAGATGACTCCACTCGATCACTGTGTATCTCAAATCAAAGTCTTTAATGGTGTGATTTATGAAACAACCCAAAACGGTGTCTTCGCCAACAGAAACATTGATTATCTTCGGCTTGACCTCTACGTCAGGCTCTCTGTGTAATAAAGATATGCAATAACATGTGTACAAGGCTCTCTGTGTAATAAAGATATGCAATAACATGCGTAAGATTTCTAATATAGGTCTCGGAAATGGCTTCTCAGTCAATTAAAAATGGCTGTGATGCTGTTTTAATTGACCTTTTGTTGGGATCTAATAAACATCTTTTGGTTACCTCAGTTTACTTTACACCTGGTTTATCCCTGCAAAGCCTTGATATGATCTCTGGCATTAAAAAATCCCTCCCTTCAAACAGGGACTAGATCCTTCTGGGAGATTTTAATATTAATTGGGCTGTGGATCAGAATATCAGTGTGCTAGAGTTGTTCCAAGAATTAGGTATTCAACAACTGATTCCACAGGTAACTATTTTTTTCCCTTCTATTTATCCCTCCCCACTGCCTGCTGGCCCCAAGCCTTCAGGGCATCCAAGGAGTCATCCTCCTGCCACACGCCCACCCAGACTCACCCCTTGCTCTTCCATGGAGCTTCAGTTTTCCCCCCGAGCAGGGAAAAAGCAGTGGACATTCACTCCGTAATCCTTCATTTTGTTAGGTCGAGGAGGTGCTCCTTGTGAGGGTGGCACATCAGAGGCATGCTCCGGGAAACCCATCTTCCCGGAGCCAGCAGGTGTTTTTCCGCTTTTCCTCACTCCCTCTGCAGTGTGTAACCCCTGACATCATGGTGCCAAGCACCAATGTCCACACTGTGAGGCGGCCACCCGTCCCCTGCGATGAGGGCTTGCAGTACTCCGAGCCTCCGCTCGGAGTCAGGCAAGTGTGTGGGCTGTGGCTACAACCCTCCACTGGAGAAGGTGAGCTGTCATTGGACAATCAAGCCTATCTCCCCCCAGCTGACCCACCAGTGACCCGAGTCCGCTCCCAAACCCAGGTCGCCGGCGTGGAGTGAGGTGTGGCATCCAGCGCCTCAACCCTCAGTGCCACTGGGCCAGCTCGGTAACTAGGTTTAATTATAAAAATGAATGGGGCTCTATCTTAGATTGGGTTGTGGTCACTCACCCCATCAGGATAGTAAATTATGGTATGTTGCCTGATGGGGTCAGTGACCATTGCCTGGTATTTTGTGAATGGTCTGCTAAGCAAATACAAAGTCCCCCTCACTATATAGAGACTAGAAAAAAAAAAAAAATTGACAACTGATGTTGTGAATTCTGCCTGTAAGGGAGTTGACTGGGTCTATCTTTAGAGTATTCAAGACATTGATGTATTGTTATAAGCTTTTGGTGGTTTATTTAACCATATTGTCCATAAAGTATCCCCCTAAAGAAAATGAGAATACGTGCCAATAAAAATGAATGGGTAACTACAGAATTATCGGCCATCATGAAACAGAGAGATAGAGCCTGAAAAGTATTTAGGAAGAATGGGGCCTCAAATTCATTAGTTAATTATAAAATGCTTAGAAACAAGTGTAAGGCATTTATTAGGAAGCCTACAGTCGAATTTTTAAAAAATAAACAATTGAAATCCCTAGGCAATCCAAAAGAAATTTGGCATACGCTGAACAACTTGATTGGAAGAAGGGAGTATGATGCATTAATTCCTCTTCAGGATGGCGATCAATTAGTGTGTGATCCCGGTCAAGTGCCTAGGTTGTTCAATGATTACTTTGGGTATCTGACAAAGTTTCACATTAGTAATGAGGACATGAATAAAAAGGTGCTACCAAATATGGATTATAATGATATTCATCCCTGATATTATTTCCAGGCTTTTACCCAAAAATTTGGTTAGGGATTATGTTTTGAAATGTAATCAAAGACCTAATATGGGTTTAGATGGAACTGACTTTAGGTTACTGAAATTGAGAATAAACATACTATCTACACCTTTAACTACTATATTCAATTATTCACTTTGTAATGATGTTTTCCCCCAATGTTGAAAGTCAGCACTTATAAAACCCATATATAAGTCAGGGAGTAGGAACTTGGTCTCACATTACACACCAATATTATTGCTGTCACCACTATTCATAATACCTGAAAGAATTGTATTTGATCAGATCCAGGATCATCTTTCGAAGTATGATTTGTTGACAAGCTCCCAACATGGTTTAGATCAAATCACAACACATAGATACATAGATACATAGATACATAGATACATAGACAGTGTCGGCAGATAAGGGCCTATGGCCCACCCAGTCTGCCCATTTAAGTTTGTAAGTTCAGTTTATGTTTTCCAGGAAGTCTGTTGCCCCTTACCCCTGACCTCCAGAATTCCTTTATGTCTATCCCATGCATTCTTAAATCCCTTAGATGGCCTTGGTTGGGGTGCCCTTGACCTGGAACACTCAATCATAGTGGTATTTGTGGACCTTACCAAGGTCTTCGACTTAGTTATTCACACACTGCTGTTGAAAGCCTTGAAAGAAGTTTATTTTTCTGGGGATGTCATTACTTGGATGGAGGAGTACCAGTCTAATAGGAAGCACAGCAATGTGATTGCTCAGAAGTGTTCCAAGTTCCATCCTGTCACCTGTGGGGTACCACAGGGCTCAATTCTGGGTCCACTTTTGTTCTCCTTATTTATAAATGCAGCCCCAAATTCCTGTATTGGGTCCACAATGATCTTATACATGGATGACATGGTAATTTTTAAATCTGAGCCTAATCAGAATCAAGCTTTAAATCTTGTCCCACAGGACTTTGAATCATCCAAAGATGGGTGCTTTCTCGAGAGTGGGTTCTTAACTCAGGTAAAACAAAAGTTATGGTCTTCACTGGTCCTAGGACAGCTCGGGACATTAATGTTCAAATACATGACCTTAAGGGTAATAGGATAGAGTTGGTGGATAGTTTTAATTAATACCGGGTTACTCTTGATTCTCATCTCTCATTTGACCTCCATGTTAGTAAAACTTAAAAAAGTCAATCAAAAGTTAGGAATGCTGTTTAGAGCTAGATCTTTCCTTATTCCTGAGTCCTGAAGACTTTTGGCTCAAAATGGTTTGCTCAGTGCATTTGACTATTGTCTAATGGCTTACTCTGGAACTAATGAAAAAAAGTTTAATAAACTCCAAGTAACTTATCATAGTGTCCTACGTTTCATGACAGGGCTCCTCTTCAGAACCAATCATTGTGTTTTATATTAGGAAGCAATCTGCCTGTCCCTGATGAATAGGGTTAACAGTAAGATGGGTACATTTGCTTTAAGGGAATCAGGGGTCTTCTTCCCTTTAGTTTTCAGTCATTTTTTATTAAAATTCTAACTTCTCATGGTACAAGGTCCCACACACAAGGGCTGTTAAGGGTCCCATATTATAGAAAGACTATTGGTCAAAGATCTTTGGTCTATAGGGCTATAGCCTTCTTTAATGACATTCCATCTGCTCTAATTAGAAGCAGAACTGCATGGTCCTTTAAAAATAAGCATAGACAATGACTAGATACTGAAATAGATTGCTCTTGTTCTTAATCAGTGTTGTTTAATCATGTTTACTATGTCGTTTTTTGTTATTATAATATGTTCTGTGAGATTGTATATTTTTTATGTGAAACTTATCTCTTGTGAAAATGGACAATCTGCTTATCTTGCTAACAAGTATAAAAAATGAAAAATGAAATGAAAATTAAACATATCAACTAACCATAACATTAACTTAGACACATGCTGTGGTGGAACTGTATCATTTTACACATCAGCAAAAACAGGGACCCCTAAACTAGACTGAAAATTGCATAAAAGAAAAATGCATAAATTAAGAAATAAAATTTCAAAAAAATAGTAAAATCATAACATACAGTATACATACATCAATCGATCAATTAAACTTTATTTAACCATGCAGTTCATCCTTGAGCAAGCTCATCTGCAAGATGGTCCTAGGCAATACAATAAATAAAGTAATAACAGAACTGGTAATTACAATACAGGGCAAATATCATATGGGTACAGCGGTAATGCAATTGGGTACAACACAACAGTATAGTAAGTAATAAGGAAAATCGACAGGTCAGAAAAAGCGGGAAGAAGTGAAGAGCTACAATGGGGGGTGAGTAAAGGGGGATGTCAGGGGAAAGGGATCAACTTGAGAGGGGATTACCATCAGAGACAGGGAGGAGGAGGGGAAGTGCTGGTGTTGAGAGAGTCAGTGCTAAAGTTGTCCACGGCCAAGGCAGGAGTATGACGAGGTAGAAGTATGAATTCACCTGAGGCAGACACAAGTATCCTATAAGGAGCATGCAAGCAACATTTTGAGGCATGGGGATTAGGCAGTGTGGCCAATTGTAGGGTCTTTTGTACTGTACATACTGTATATATATATATATATATATATATATATATATAGTGAATCTGTGGTGTGGTGTTCCTTTGAGTTTGAGTGATCGCTCAATGCAGCACTGGCGTTACCCTTACTGTATTTCGGCATCCTCTCTCAAAGCATAGGTGTTTGAGGAAATTTCCATGCCTTGAAAGGCAAAGTCAGTCCACAGATTCACCAGTGGTCAGAGGACTTGTTTTTAACCATAACTTTGCATTTTCCTGTTAAGGCTTTGTGTTCCAACCTTAACTGATAACTGAACTTATTTTTAATTGTTTTTTTGTTTTACAATAAATATGACTCCTTTTTTATAAATCTGTTTTATAACAGATGCACACTTGTATTGACAATGCATGTCAATACTTTTAATGACAAGTACATGGACTACAGTAGCACCCCCTGCCTCACTCACACCTAAGCCAAGCAGACCACAGCACCCAAATATACCCCCACCTACACCCTATCCATTTGCCAACCATGCCTGGCATCAAGTGGCACCCCTTCACACACTCTGTCCCAATCAATTAATTCCTTAGCATCTAGTGGAAAACCCCTCCATCACCCTGCTCCTGTCAAGTATGCTGGGTGTCCTGTTGCACCCCCTACCACACCCTGCCCCAATCCAAGTTTTCCCTGGCATCCAGTAACACCCGACACACACATAACCTACCTCTGTCAAGGCATTCCTTTGTGTCTAGTGGCACCCTTGTTCTTAACTCTGGCTCTGTGTCAATCATCCTTGGTGTCCAGTGGCATCCCTTCCCTTATTACATCTCTGAAAGCCCTACCCAGTGTTGAAAAACATCTTATAAAATGTAGGCTTGTCGTGGTATGAAATTCTGATGGTATGATAACCTTCACATGTAGTACCGTGGTTAATGTCATACTGCGGTATTGCAGAACAAGTAAGGAACTAGGCTGTTTGTTAACTACAATCTGCAGCTTATCCAATAGGTAGGGAAATTGGCAGACTGGGTGGGCCAAGTGGTCCTTATCTGCAGTCAATCTCTATGTTTCTATGTTTTGCACAAAAAAAGAAGCCTCCTTGAACTCTTGCATCAGGAAGAGTTGTTGCAGAAGGCACAGTTGTCCCTGAAAATGCAAAAAAACTAGTTGAAAGGTCTCAATACCATGAAGCATTGTTATCATGGTACTGGAAATTGCCCACAGTATCAATGTTGTGAATTTTGATACCACAGTATACTGTGAAACCATGACAACCCTAAATGAATGGCACAAGGAGTCTGTCCCTGGTGGCACAGTTATGCCTCAACCCTCCTCCATTAACCCCCACAACCACCACCCCTTGGCAACACCACAACTCCATGCTGCCGAAAAGCCCCACCACCAACTCCCAGACAGACGGATAAACCTTCCAAAACTGGCTGCAGGCTGGGAAATGTAATCGCAAACTTATGATTTAAAAAATAAATGTCTATTAAATTGCAAGTCTGCAATGACATTTCCCAGATGGCGGACGGCTGCAGAGGTGACAAGACAGTTTTAGCGGACATCATCTGGGACAAGGAATCCTTTGGTGGTATCGTAAATGGAGTCCCATAATCACCAAAGAGTGGGGGTGATGCAGTCGGGTCAGGGCATAACTGTGCCCCTGGGGATGGGCTCCTTATGGCATTGCTTTACATGTTCTTCGACAGCAGAGTAGGCTCCTGGTGTCAGAATGGGTGGGAAGAGTGGTCAGCCTGCCACTAGGTGTATAATCCAGCTGGCAGTTTTCTTTTAATTTAAAGACTCTGTCTGACACCATGGTGGGCACCCTGTGTTGGAAATGGATGGGGGGTTAGAAGCGTGCCACCAGAGAGGGGCTCCAGGTAGCTGTCTGAGATTGATACACTTCTGAGATGGAAGGACCACTGGCTCTGCCTGGTGCTAAAAATCCCAACGCTAAACCATGGGTACAAGGGATGTAGCACTCAGGCTTGAAAAAATACACAGGACTGCTAGCTGTGTGCAACACTTAGTTTTATTATGCTACTCACAAGTGCAAACCTGCAAGGTGACATAGTGAATCTCTTTTCCCCATTTTATATACTTTGCCTAAACCATGGTGGGATCCTGGTGTTAGATTCAAGTTGAAAGGGACAGCAACATGCCAGGAAGAATGGGCTCCCAGTGGCTGCATTTTTTTTAACTCTGTCTCCAACTCCTAGTTTCAAAACCAGGAAATGAAACATATGTTAACCGACATGTGTACAACTGCAAATATATCTTTGCTATCTAGCTTTAATCAGTGGGTGGGATATTCAGAAGGGTTGCGCATGGTGCAACACAGCTGCGCCATCGCAACCCGCAATGCGCTAATCTTGATATTGAAAGGGAATGTGCCTGGCACAAATCCCAATGCGCCAAAGCGCATCAGTAATGTATGCGGCGCAAGTAGGGGGGGGCGTGCCCATGCATACTCCACGCATCCCAATATTCAGCCTGGGATCTGCTGAGCCCATGCATGTGCAACCCCTACTTGCGCTGCACACAGGTGAGCCAAAAAGAAAAGGAGCAACAGATGGCCACCCACAGGTGAGCTGCCGTATTGTAGGGCACATCACGGCAGCTGTCAGCTGTGGGTGGCCACCCGAGCTCTGGTGGCACCTGCGTGGTAGCGACCCCCCCATGCCTGATCGTGGGCATATGTAGTGATATTAACCCCCCACATCCCTGGTGGTCCAGTGGCCCGCTCACAGCCCAATCGCGAGTATATGTTGAAATGTAATAGTCCTATATCGCTGGTGGTCCAGTGGACCGCTCACAGCCCGATTGCGGGCATATGTTATAAAGAACAGTCCTATATCTCTGGTGGTCCAGTAGACCACTCACAGCCCAATCGCGGGCATATGTTGAAATGTAATAGTCCTATATCCCTGGTGGTCCAGTGGACTGCTCACAGCCCGATCACGGGCATACATTATAAAGAATAGTCCTATATCCCTGGTGGTCCAGTGGAATGCTCGCAGCCCAATCGCGGGCATCAGTAATATATTATGACAAATCAATCCAACCCTGGTGGTCCAACGCATCCCCTCCCACCCGCCCACTGGAGCCCCACCGCCCTGCTCCCCCAGTCAGTGGCGGTGGCAGCTCCCCACCATCTGCAGCCCTGCTGCCCGCCAACTGACTCCGTACAGTAGGGCTGTATGCCCATTTGTCCACAGCGTGAGCTAATGGGTGTGCAGCCTGTACCATACTACACAGTCTAGATATGTGAATGGATCCCACCTTATCTGTCTCACCCACCCTTCTATCTTAAGGCAATCTCAGTGAGGGAAACCAACAAGCTTCTTGCCAGCCTCTCTCCTAATATGAGTGCTGTTCATGATGACCTCGAACCTAAACTCCTAAAGCTTGGGACCCCTTTACTTGCGCTCCCCATCTCCCATCTCCCTTATCTATCTCTCCGCACTGGAACCGTTCTCCCAATCTGGAAAGTAGCAAAGGTGGTCCCTGTCTTTAAGCAGGGTGACCAGAAATTAATAGAAAATTACTGTCCTATAGCCACCTTGTCTGCTGTCAGCAGATAGTGGAAAAGGTGGTGGAAGTGTAGCTGGCAGATTATCTGACCAAATACACCTTACTGTCCCCTGAACAGCACGGATTTTGAAAAGCCCATAGCACCGGTACAGCCTTTGCTAAAGTCACATCTGAAATAAGAACTACCATGGACCATGGCATGTTGTCGGGGGCTATCTTTGTAGACTTCTCTAAGGCCTCTGATCTGGTGAATCATACCCTACATTGCACTAAACGTCACTCCCTTGGTGTATCCAACCCTGCCCTAAACTGGTTTTCCAATTAACTCACTGGCAGGCTACAGCTTATTAAGTACAAAAGAGCTCTCTCAGATCTTGCTCCTGTTGCAACTGGTGTCCCTCAGGGAGCAATCCTGGACCCCATCCTATTTTCTCTTTTTGTCAACGACCTTCCTACAGTCCCCAGCTGTAGTGCCACAACACTTTATGCAGATGACCTGATCCTCCTATCTAGCTCGGGTGACATTAGTGCCATAAATCACAGTTTACAAACTAACTTCAACAAGCTGCAGAACTGGCTTCTGACAAACAAGCTTGTGCCAAACATAAAGAAAACACAACTCATGCTTTTTGGATCCTCTGCCAAGCTCAAGCAGTGTCCTGTCCCACTAAATTTCCTGAGTCATGATGGAGTCTCTGTTGGCACTACATGTTCTTTTAAATGCCTGGGGGTTACTCTTGACCCTCAGTTAGACCTATCTCTACATATTCAAAATGTATGCAGGGCAACAAACATCAAGCTTGGACTTGCATGCAGGGCTCATGGGTCCCTTACAGCAGCTGCTCGCCTTGCCCTTGCTAAAGGATTGTTTCTTCCCTCTCTCAGCTATAGACTGACTACCCTCACCCTCGCTACTTAAACTAGTCTCACAACATGGGATGTGGCCTATAATAATATCTGCTGCTTTGCCCCCATTGCCCCTCAGCTTACCCATCACTGAGTTATACAAAAACCTACACTGGATGTCCCCAAGTAATTATCATTCCTTTGTCTTCAGCTGGTTCACAGACAAAACAGTCTATAATGCCACCCCCATGTGCCTTGTCTCAACTCCTCCAACCAGCTCTACCATCGTACCAGCTCAAGTCAGCTGTCTTGCCCCTCCCATCCCAAAAACTCATACTCTGGCAGGTGATCGTGCCTTTGCTGTCTGCGCCCTTAGATTCTGGAATACCATACCTGCGCCCATCAGACGTACTGTAGTCCCACACATCCCATGTTTAAAAGCTCCCTCTGGTTGTACTTGAAGTCTGCCTCAGCCTGTAACTGTCCCTAGGCTGCTTAGTACCTCCAACCCTGGCTTGTACCCAGTGTGCTCCATCCACTCCTCCCCAAAGTTCAAATAGGGGAGCCATCCACTCTTATGGTTTCCTGCACCTCAGCACTTATTATCCTTATACCGAGACAATCACCCAATGTCCCACTTTAAAAGCCCATGTGTTATACCAAGAATTGTTATTACTGCTTGTATGTTCTTACCTTGATGTATATGCTTATCTGATCATCCTGTACTTGTTTATTTATTTCACCCTGTTCAATGGCTGTATTTCACTATGTTGTAATTGTTCTCGTTCTGCTTGTAAACCTACTCTTGTAATATCCTGTGCCGCACCTGAAAAAAGGCATTCCTTGTCTAGCGTGCTTACCTGGTAAACAAAAGCTAATAAATAAATAAATACCTTTGGCAAAATTTCACAAAATTTTCACAGAAATAGTGCAAAATCAGTATTTTGCCAGAATTAAGCTCATGGAAGATAAATTTCAAGCAGCCCTAGTGACTGTGAACAGATAAATATGTTACACAGCGTTGTCATTAATGTAAAGAGGCAGCGGAATGACTGTAAACACAAAATACTAGTGGAAAGGGAGAAGGGTGGATAAGTTGTAGCACGAAGAAACAAGACTTTTAAGAAATAAAAAGAACTACATGTACAGCGAAACAAGGGTTGGAGGGGTAACACCAAGAGAAATGAGAATTTTGAAGCTCAGGGGCTGGAAAGTCCACAACCTGGGGCTATGTCCCAGAGATTAAACTCTGCAGCATCGGCAGAGAGTGCCAACAAACAAGACATTCAAGAAAAATGGTCCTAAAACTGTTTGTGTGGAAAGGAGGGACAACTGAGGTGTAAGACTTTAAGAAACTTAAAGTGGGTGAGAACTGAGAAAGTGGAAACTGGTACTAAGAAGAAATATTTTGGGAAACTGAAAGAGGTGGGAAGATCTGTAAATGGAGGCTCTGTCCCATAAACTAAACAGAATATGTATAAATATATACAGTATACATATATATATAGATACACACACACACACACACATATATACATATACAACGTATGTTTTGAAATAAATGGCAGGATAAAAAGTAATATCTCAGCCAGGTCATGGAAGTATCATAATGAAAGTGAAAGTTTTTGTTTCAGTTCGTGCTAGAAGTGAATGCTCCTCTTACGTGACTATTGCGCCACGCCTGCAACCTCCCCCACCACACGACTGTGACCTTCCATAACTGCGCAAGAAATAGATACTATCATCATTTTCACACAAAGTTATTTATTTATTTATTTTTAAATAAAACTTATCTGGTTGATCCTACTGTTTTCCCCTCATCTTCATAAAGCAGTTTCACTTCTGTTGCTGTAAATTTGTAGCATGACTGAGCAGTTTCACCACAGTAAAACAGGTCCCACCAGTGAATTAAAATAAGCAGTCTCCCCATAAAATGTTAGAACTATAATGCCGTTTTGTAAACTTAACTGAGTTTTCTGAAAATACTCTACTGACAGTAGAAAGAGCAGAGAGAGCGAGTGAGTATCATCTTCACTGAAGGGAATGGAAGCTCAAGCAGTATTGCTATAGCAACACTCATTCGAGCTCGCATTCCCTTCAGTAAAGCTGCAACTCACTCACGCTCTCTCCTCATTCTACTGTTGGTACAGTGTTTTCAGAAAAGCTCAACTCAGTTTACAAAAAGGCATTATAGTTCTAATGTTTCGTGGGAAGACTGCTTATTTTAATCCACTGGCAGGTCCTGTTTCACTGTGGTGAAGCCACTCAGTCACGCTACAAATTTAGAGCAACAAATGGGAGACAGCTCCAGCAAGACCAGAGGAATCAAGCAGATAAAGATTTATTTTGTAAAATAACTCTTTCTAAAAGCAACATGCTTTATTTATGCATATAGAAAGACAGTGCCCTTGGTCACGCTACAAATATACAGCATAAACAGTGAAACTGCGTGGCAGGATCAGTCACATAATTGTTTTTTTTTATTCAACAATTTCTTTACCAATTATGGCAGGATCAAAGAGGCTTGGGGAAGCAGGATCAAAAACACTTGGGGGGCTGCAGGTACTACTTGATAAATAAGATATGTGGGGAATTCTGTTAAGTGGAGGATGTGGCCAGTTGTCTTGGCGAGCCCATGGCCCAGAACATGCGTGGGGGATTAGGGCCCAAAACATATATGGGGGTTGTGCTGGGGGCCCAAAACATATGCTGTATAAACAGAACATGACATGGCCTGACCAAAGATATATTTATCTTCACTCGAGGCCAATGACATCAAGATATCTCACTCATGGCTTTGCTACTCATGAGATATCATGATATATCTGGCCTCTCGTGAAGATAAATATGATATCTTCGGTCAGGCCATGTCATATCCCCTACACACACACACACACACACACACACACACACATATATATATAGATGTAACCCCTGGGTGGTGCCACCCCCCCAGTGTTACACCCCTGCCTACTACCCTGGACATAGGCTAAGGGGTTTGGGTTCGCTAGCTAATAACATTTTTTAAAACCTTTGCGCAGTGCCTCCACTCAGGGTGCTTTATGTGGGTGAGATGGTACTGGGTGTAGCCCCCTGAGCTGCTATACCACCCACGGTGACCAGTTACCTTCCCCAGACATGCCCCAAGATACAGCTCCCCATGTTTCAACATTTTGAATTAAAAGTTCTCTCTAATAATATGCTCACACGGGATTTCAAACAGCAAATAACAAGATATTTATTTTGGGGGTAATAAAGGAGCTAGGGAAAGGGAAATAGGAGGAGCAGAGGTTATCTTACTGTATTTACATACTGTATGTACAGAGATCATTTTGGATTTTGCTGATGAACCCTCTATCTGGGTGGCTACATATTAACAGGCAGACATAAATCACATTTTACCATTCGACATAAGACATCCAGAGCCCTGGCTATCTAGCTGCTGATAAATCCGATGTTAAACATAATTATTAATATTACCCACACTGGTACCAGTCCCAGATACAGCAGAAACCCCACAATCTCATACCATACTGGTTAAACAGATACCACAGTCCAAGATGTTGCAGACCTGATGGAGTTGTAGCTGGTCGAGGTGGCCGGCTATTAATTTGAGGGTGGGGGCAACTTGGAAACAGATTTTTGTAAAGCAGCAAATTACTATTTACAACCACAGCAGGGATTGCCCTGCACTCGCAGACTTCTGAACATTCCCGAACAAACTACGTGGATCTTACATCCAGAACATTCAGCACAATACTTGAAAGTCCCATCCAAAGCAATAAGGGTGATACTTTTGTCAAGCATCCTATATGCAATTCAGATAAGGTCACATCCAGTACTTTATATACCAAAAGGCCTCCATCCAGAGTAAGTTGGCAACAACACTTTCATCAAGCATCCCATACTTTAGTCACAGGCAGTCACATCCAGTACATTCTGTATACCAAGAACATTATCCACAAGTGGAGTCCTATCCAGCACGTCTAGACATTGTACACTTATACCAAGCGCCCTTAGACGAAATTCTGTGCAGACACAGGTACATTCTCTTTAGGGTATCTTAGACATTAATATGCTCTAGGGCCTCCTGTCTCATGAAGTGGCAAGTGCGTCTTGGCAGACAGCTCCACAATGGCAGGACTCTAACCCATAGCTACACATTTATATGATTCACTAAGCCCAGCATCTTGCTGCACCTGCAACTTAGCCATTTGGGCCACAGACAAGATGCATCCATTACTTGAACTAGGCAGTCTCTATGGGGTTAGTAGCCCAGACTGATGACTTCAATACTTCACACTTAACAGCACACATTCCTTAATGGGGCATGGAACCCCCAAGATTACTTGCTTAGCTTCTCCCTCGCACCTGGAGGTCCGAGGGTACTCACTCAGGTCCTCCATGGGTCTCATCCACAATCGAAGGCATCCTGAAGACTTCTTCAGCTCTCTCACTGCTGAGGTACTTGGTCAGCGCTCTCAACACTGCATGATGTCATCTGGTCTGGTCAGTGCTGTCACCGCTGCTGGACATCTGATTCTTCGGTCCACATCTTTCCCCGACGTGGGAGGGAAGGCTAGCCTCTAGAGGACAGTACTGGCAACCTCCAGACTAGCTGTTGCAGAAAGCACAATTACTGTAACTAGTTAACTGTTAACTGAAAAAAATAACAAATGTCCCCTGAAGACTGAAAGGACCTGAATTAAGTAGCCCAGGCCTGATGGAATGGCTGGAGCCTGATCCACTCCCCCATGGGGGCTCCCAGCAGGCTGGAGCCTGCTCTGCTGCTCTCTCTCTCTCTCTCTGAATCTCTAGACAAACTGGCAACATTGTCTCTTTATAGAGCTCCTAGCTCGACTCCTGATTGGTAGCAGGGATGGGGTGACTTGTCTCCAAGTTGCTGAAGGACCTGTCAATCAGAACACTCGAGGCACAATTGGGTTGTGGAATTTGTGCCTAAAATAATGTCCCTGTAAGCCCCCATAAGCACTTGGGTGCTTACCCATGAGATGCAGTGAATGTCCCACAAGTCCTGGCTTTCTACTGCTGCAATTCCAATTGGCTGTACTGCTGACAATGGCTGCTTAACCCACTGTCCCTTATAGCAGATTAGATACAGTCCTGAATAATGTCCCGGTGCAGCCAGAAAGAAGTAATTATTTGCCCCACATGCCCCACAGTTCTATAGCTTAAAGGCTGAACTTGCAGTCACTACACAGATGAAAAACATGGCTCTTTTACTTTTCCTGTTGCTACTGCACTTGTGCAAGCTCCCCTTGCAGCAGCTGACAGGCTGACACACAGAGTCCCAGATACTGGAATTGCCAGGGAAACAGTACTCATTTTAACTTTAAGCACTTTTCCCTACATGCACAGTATATTCCCAACAAGCAGCAACAGTTCCATTATTTAAAACATTTTAATTCTTTACTTTTCAGCTGGAGCTGAACATAGCTACCCTGGAGGCAGCCAGACACACTGTTATGCATTATTCAGATGACCGGGGCCCTGCACAGGCATACTCAAATAAGCCCCAGTTAGAACTCCTTTAATTCCCATCTGAGCGGTCCCCCAGCAGGCTGTCCATGGTCACCGGGTCCCAAATAGGTGGAAGGGATCCCGGGACCCTCGGCACAATCCCCGAGGTGACCGCAAAACAAGTGGCTCCATATCATATGCGACTAGCATGCCAATGTGACTCCCGCTACCCTGGAGGCAGCAGTTTTGCAGCAGGAGCTCACGGTCAGCAGTTTAAGCCCAGAGGGGCTGGATTTTTATTTGACTGCAAGCTGGGGCACACACGAGGGCAAACAGGACATGGGAAGCCATAAAAATTAGAGGCCAAGTCAGGAGAAGCCCGAGAGACAGCAGGAGAAGGACAGAACAAAACAGGCTAGGTAAACCCAGACTGGCATTTCAAGGACCCCCTTTGCAAAGGGGTTACATAGATATTAGATATGGACAGATAGATAGAAAGACAGAGATTAATAGATAGCTCAATATCTATCTTTATATCCATATATACCTATCTCTATATCTAGCTATCTATAGACACATAGATATATAGATATATATTATCTTTATATATTTCTCTAGGTATCATGCTCTGACTGACGATGTCTTAATATCACTGGCCTCAAAGGAAGATAAATATGATATCTTCCTCAGGCCATGTCATGTCCTGTTTATACAGACATATGTTTTGAGATAAACATGATTGGGAATGTGTAAAGAAGTACTTGTACTTTGAAATGTGTTACTAAATGTTGGCTTCTGTTAAAGTTTTTCACATTTGTTTGTAGATAAAGTGAAAATATTGAATTTACTGATGTTTTTTGCTGATTATAAAAAAAATGTACAACTGAAATACCAGTCATTCTGTAGATGTTTCAGTAGTGAACAACTTTTGTGCTCACAGTACCATGCTATCATTTTTCATTTTAAAGTTATTCACATTTGAATACAGTTAGTACAGCTACTGAAGACATTCTAAACTTGAATGAGTTACAAATGCACTATGACGTAGTAGTACAAGGAAAGATATCACTATGACATAATCAGGGACCGAAATATGGAGGCCCTGAACACAATTTTGCACTTGTAATTAGGTAGATAGCACCTGCCACTTTAAGAAATAGTAAGTCAGTGATGCTGCCAGCAGTTCCTGTCTCTGTGCAGTGTGCATGTGCTACTGTGTAGACTAGGGAGAGTGGGAGTGTCTGAGTTCCACAGTTAGTGATGCTCAGTCTTGAAATTGGAGCCAAGACCCTGAAAGCAGAAGAGGAGAAGGGGGTGTGGACTATACAATAACAGAGGTTGGTGAGTCATGTGACAGGAGGAAAAGGAGTGCTGAAATAAGAGCCACAGACTCAGGATCAGGAGAAGAGAGGGAACAGTAAAAAAATATAAGGGACCAAATATGATGGGGTCAGGAGAAGGGTTAAAATACAGTATGAGCAAACCATGTCAGAAGCACAGAAAACAGGTGAGGAAACAAGCTCTACATTTACTTAGTGAAACTTTATGCTTGCTAGCGTTTTAATGCCCAATTTCTATGACATTATACAACTTTGCTGGAACTGGTGGTGAAGAGTGCATGTTTTTTTTTAACAAGTTGCTCACGTATTGATATTTTCACAGTTTAATAACAGAATCCCAGCTGGTTATGATTACTGTATGATATTGGTATTATAATACATGGTCTGTGTATGACATTTCAGTGTGTGAGGAATTTGGCCTGTAAATTTGTCAGTAACTGAAAACCAAGATGTAAAACAGACTAGAGGGAAACAGTTAATTGGAACATCCTTCTAGAGAGAAAGGCCCTCATCACCTGCTGCTGCTTTTGAAGTTAGAACTTAAGTATGAATTTTATTACATCAGGAAAGGATGTCATTTAATCAATTCTTGTTGGCTATCTCACACCTGGGTGATGGACTGCAGGGTTGTAAACCTCAAAGGAACTGGTTGATCAAAGACTCATAATTTGAGAAATAGGTTTTTGCTGATGTTCACATTATTTAAAATACCTCCTGGTAGGAAATCATATTTGTAATTTTATATTCAAAAAGAAGGAGCTAGATGATGCATCAAGTGGGTGTGGAAATAGAGTTGAAAATGTATCAGTGTATCTAAGATGGGACATATCTTTTTGGGCTCTTTAGAAACAAAGATCTCTCTAATTTAAAGGCACTTACAGAGAGGTAATACATTAGATAGAAAAGATTTAAATGTATTGTGGTAGGAGTTTTGTTCCATAGTTTTCCTTATTTTTCTTTTATGTGATTGTGATGCTCTTTGATATTTGTTCTGTATTTTATCTTCCTGTTTTTATCCATTTTTAGGAAACATTTTCTTTAAGATACTGCCTGGGTCTCCTTGGTCATTTTTTGCATGTTATTGCTGAATGGATATTAAGTCTGACAACTGTTCAAGGGCTTGATGGTGTTACTAAGCTTGGTAAAATGTAAGGCTATACCTAAGGTCTCTTATAAAGTTTTAAGGGTTCATTTGGGATACCTGGTATGGTGCCCTTAGGCGAAAGATATACTGCATCCCCTCAAAGAGAATATTATCCTAGCCAGTACATTTGGGTACGCTAGCATAAGGTTCTCAGTTTGAATCCCCCCAGAACTTGAGACTTAAGGTCATTTGGACCCAAAAGCAGACAGGAGGGTTACCCTGTATGTTACCTGTTCACACTATTACGCTCTGAGGTTGGCACTGTGGAAGCAGAGGGCCTGATCTGCGGAGTGCATTTGGGACACTTGCTAGCGTTTTAATGCCCAATTTCTATGACATTATGCAACTTTGCTGGAACTGGTGGTGTAGAGTGTGTGTTGTTTTTATTTTTAACAAGTTGCAAAATGACTGATATTTTCAGAGTTTAATAACAGAATGCTTGAGGTGGCAGCTGTTGTATTTAGGAATTATAACAGCCAACTACCCCAAGAATCAGCAGAAAGAGTGAAAATACAAATAACAGACATATTTGAGGAGACACTGTTAGCTTTTATGCCGGTTTTGTAAGTGCGGGCAGGCATTTACTCAGCTGCCTGCTCCGTGCCTTTAAATTGCTACAGTAACTTATTTGTTGCACAAAAGTAAATCATTTATGTGTTTTGCATTAAACTTGCATTTTCATCATCCAAACCTAAATATCGCCCAACCCCCACTCCTGTGCATCCATGAGAGTAAAATGACGCCGATCCGGAGGAACACGTGTTCATGACGAGTTGGGAATGTTTTTGTAGGTAAAATAAATAGTGTGCCAGGCAGTATTATGTTCGCTGCACTTTACAACACAAACCCCAGTTAAAACAGAGTGCTCTAACCTAATGAAGTTTTTTTTTACTGAATGTTGAAGCCATGACTTTGGGTATGCGCATTAGCATCAATGCTAATGCGGCTGCTCAGGGTCACAGTTTCAACTTTCAGTAAAAAAATTAAATATGTTAGAGTGCTCCATTTTAATTGGGGTTTGCTTTGTAAAGTGCAGAAAACAGAATGCTACCTGGCACACTAGTTCTTTTACCTACAAAAAAATATGCCCAGCTCGTCATGAGTGAGCGTTTCTGCGGATCAGTGTCATTTTACTGACATGGATGAGTAGGAGCGAGGATTGGCTGATATTTAGGTTGGGACATTGAAAATGCAAGTTTAATGCAAAACACATAAATGGTTTACTTTTGTGCAACAAACAAGTCACTGTAGCAATCTGCAGGCATGGAGCAGGCAGCGGAGTAAATGCCTGCCTGCACTTACAAAAACGGCATAAAAGCTGAGTGCCCTTTTAACGCCAAACTCCTCCCCACAAAACCTAGAAAACCACTTTCATTAGCCATTAGGATACCAGAGGGAACATGTACAGAATTCATGAGAGTTACAGCTGCCATCCCATGGCAGCCAGATTATCAGGGAGAATAGCCCTTCTGAAATGCCACAGCTTATTTTAAGTGGGGTCCCTAGTTTCTATTCTTTTTCACAGCTGGGAGGACTGGGAAAATGGGGTAAGTGTCTTAGGTCACACAGTGAGTATCTGACTGTAGTGGGGTTTGAACCTGAAATCTCTCTTCCCAAGCCAGTGCTTTAATCACTGGACCAGTACCTCCTAGAAGCCACACTGCCTCCTAGCTGACCAGTCTGCATCTTTTCCTATATTTAATATATTTTACCTTTGGCGTCTGATTTTGCCAGAGTAGCTCCTGGTCAGCTGGAAAATGCTGATACCCTGGAGCTTCTCACCAACAAACTAAGATTAATGTCAGCATTCAAAATATACCAATATCTCTCAACAATGTCACAGACTGGCCGGCCCAGTGGTGTTGAAGGCTGCGGCATCACTGCCTTACCTCTTGCCACACCTGGGACCTATGTTCGCGGTGCAGGTGGCTGCTGAGGGTCGGCCAGGGAGGGAGGGAGAGGATCGAGCATCTGGAGGACAGCTGTCCTCTCCCAGGAAGGGGTGGGGATGGAGTCTGATGCTTGTCTGGCCCCTAACAGCAGCTGGGAGCTGGCACAATGGACCTGCAGACAGAGGGAGCAGTCATGGTGCAGATGCCCAGTGTGCTGTGTGGGGAAGCGTGTGCAGTGCTGCATTTAGCACCACTGCATGCTCCACGTCATACTTGGGGGTGGAGAAACAAGGAAAAAAGGCATACAGACATTTCGTTGAGGCCTTACTTAGCTGCGGTCAAGCTGTTGCAGGCATAATACCGTATCAAGTTGTCACCTGTTTAGAGGTCGTGACTAATTGGTAGATGTGGCGACATGCAACGACATGAATCTGGCAATGTTTTTACTGTGACTACATTGTACATGTTTAGTTATCTTTTATATTTACCTTTTCTTTTCTATCAGGGCTGTTTTGTGCTCCTGCTGGTCAGCTCCCATCCGACCAACCCCCCAGTCCCATCACCCAGAATTATCAGAGCTGACCTTGCCCAGCCTGGGAGCGGTGCCTGTGGGGGGGTCAGTTTTCATCCTGCTGACCGGCATATTATCTCCTCCTGGTTTTCTCCCAGGAGTATGCACGTATGTGCATGGAGACTCACATGCGCTGTACGGCCTCGGTTACAGCTCCTTTCCCCCACCCCATGGCCTAGTGCCTGTGGTCCCCCCGAGCCTGTGCTACCCCCAGCCTCCACTGGGGGTCGCCATCAGCTGAGGGGTGCCACGCTTCATCCCCAGAGAGGAGAGCTCGCCTGCTGGCAGCTTCATCCAGCTCTGCCCCCCCCCCCGTGCCGACCTCCGACATCCCGGGCTCATTCCCGAACCCGGGTCGCAGAGCCAGAATGCACACTGTTGGTGATCCAATCACGAAGGAGCTCACCAATCATAATCATGCATCTCAACATGGTCATGTTGAAGTTATAAATGCGAGAAGCAACACGAAGCGCAAGGCATGCGAGTCAGAAGAATCCACTCACAAAGTCATGCATCAGCCACTACGAAGTGTTGCTATAAGCCATGCTCATTTGCTGCCAACTGTGGAAACACTTAGACATGATGTCAGGAGACACAGACAGCATGGGGGACCCAGTGACATAGACATTGAGCAGTACTCTTTGACAGTGAGTAATGAACCATTTTTGAGAATGAATGAGCTAGGCATTATTATCTTTGCTAGTGACAGTGACCTCAGAATCTTGAATGAGCAGCTGCACTGGTTCTGTAATGGAACATTTATTGTTGCTCCCTTTGAGGATGATCAGATGTACACGGTGCACGCCATTGTACAGGGAGTTAACAGGCTGTATGTTTATGCACTTCTGCCCGGCCATAGCGAGTGCATTTAAAATAAATTATTTGGGCACCTTAAAGAGCTGTTGGGAGGCAAGATGTGTCCTGTCTCAATAATGATGGACTTTGAAATAGCTGCCATCAATGTATTGAGGATGATGGTTCCCACAGCTGAGCTAGCAGGATGTAACTTCCATCTCGGGCAAGCTATTTGGCACTGGGTTCAACATGAAGGGCTTCAGCAAAGATATGTGCTTGACAAAACATTTGCACAGAAAGTAAGATGTCTGCTCTGATTAGCTTTCGTGCCCGAAGAGAAGGTGGTGAAGTATTTCAAAATCCTACAAGATGATGAGGAGTTTGATGACCTGCAGTGCCTATTCGATTACTTCGAGGACACTTACATTGGCAGGCTGTCATGTAACAGAAAAAATCAAAGACAATCTAGATTTGCCACTGGGTTTTGGAACCAACATTCGAGGGTTGTTAACGACTTGCCCAGAAGCAACAATGCTCTAGAAGCCTGGCATAGGCCTTTCTTGCACACAGTTTGCATTAGCCGCCCCACACAAGCAAAACTGGTTTGAAAACTTTGGCAAGAACAGCACGCTGTGGCACGGCAAAGGTGACAGCTGGAGCTGGGGCAACAGCCACCTCGAAAGAACAGCAAGTATTGCCAAATCAATAAAGTTTTTAAGGCAATATGTAATGATGTGGCTAACAGACAGCCTAAACAATATCTGATGGACATTGCCGCTGTCATTGAAATTAATGTTGCCTGATACTGCTGACAGTTGCACACTTTGCACACTGTTACACTTGCACTAACATTTTTATATTGCAACACTTGCACTCTGCCTTAACATTTCGCTGAGCACCTTTATTTCCTTTATTTACACATTTCCCATGATTTACTTTTACTTTTCACGTGAAATTATTAATTTACCTCTTTTAAAGTAGCGCTTTTTAATGTTGCACTTGAATGATTATTGTGATCAATAAAGTTTTGTTCAATGTTGGCTGTTGCATGTGTAGCCGAGCCGATGGATGCAACCCTTTGTCCAGTAAGAATAACTAACACTGACGTATTTCCATGGTACTATTTAGGATATCGACTAAAAAAGGTAGCAATCACTTGACTGCGTGACAAAAGTTTCGCAATCTTTTGTCCACGACCAAACGTCCTGGAATGATAAGTCCGTACATGGGAAAAAAACCACGGTGACTAGCAGAATGAAACCGGTCCCTTGTAGGCGCTGCACCCAGCCAGCTGGGCACCTCGAGAAAAACAGCACTAAAGGCAAGTACCAGTGGACATCATGGTGACGGGGCTGAGGGAATGGTGGAGGAAGGGCCAGCCGACCAGGAGAGAAAAAAAATAAAGTATAAAAAAAAACAATGTCATGGAATAATTTGACATTGGCAGAATGCGTGGTGGCAATGTTCAACGGTTCTTGTTGTGCCGTGGAAGAATGAACACCAATGTTAAAACTAACATCATCAGTATTAGTGACATCATTGTTTACAACAGCACTAAGCTTCAAACTACTGTCTGCATTTCCCTTTTGGAAGGCAAACAGAGTGTTGACAAAGATCATTTCTGCTTTTTTGTTCTCCCTCTGTATTACATCCATAGGATGCCCCCTTTCCATAAATCTAGCACTCATTACTTGATTTCTAACTTGCCTATCTCCATCATCAGTACACGTCCTATCAGCTCTTAAAAACTGATTGCAAGGGATATTTACTCTGTTATGATATGGATGGCAGCTATCAAACCACAATAGAGCATTGTGGTCTGTTTCCTTTCTGAAGAGCTCTATTGTTAGTCCTCCTAGCCCCTATACTTCAAAACCTTGAGATAACAATAATGTACACAGTACTGATCTGCTTTACTGTAAATTTCTAATTCTCATTTGTGGAACCCAAAATGTAACACAATCATTCACTTGTGTGCTAGTCCCTTTCCAGATAAAGAACACATTGTTCATGTAATGGTGCTATTGATCAATATACTGAAAAAATGGATTCACAGCTGGATTGCATAATATATATTTTGATCTTCCCATTCCTCCATGTACATATTCACATAATTCGGTACTAAAGCTGCACCCATCACTGTTCCTTTCTTTTGCAAAGAAAACACATTCAAAAAAGAGAATACATTACACGTGAGGACCTTTTCTGTCAAATCCATTATGAATTCCACTTTGTGTTCAGTGTACTACATTCAAACAGTGCTTTATTAAGTGCCCCCAAACCATCGGTATGACGAATACTGGTATGCAATGATGTGATATCCACTGTAACTAATAACTAACTTTCCTCAACTGCTACATTCCATAAAATGGACATTATATTTGTAGTATCTTCTAGGTAGGAACCATAGCTACAAGCTAGTTGATGAAAATTTACAAAGTAACTTAAAGGTTCAGTAAGACCGCCATTCCCACTAATAGTGGGGAGTCCAGGGGGGTTATATAGATCTCTATGTATCTTTGGCAGTGTGTAAAGGGTTACCCTAACTGGATATTTAACAGTCAGGAAATCAGTTTCCTGTGATATAATACCCAATCCTTTAAAGCTGCCGAGATGCATTGTATTTCTGTGATATATAATTGCTGCCCAGTTGTTTTAACTGGAGGATGATTACAAAAGCGGCCACACCAGGACAAGAGTTTGGCATTTATACAAAACCAGACCAAGTGAGAGCAAAAAAGTACAGTACCCAAAGCAAGTACTAATATGAAAGAAACTATTTTTATTAAAGTGCTCAGTGCTCCAGCAACTGGCTCATCACACCTGTACGGTGAAAACGGTTAGAGAAGCTGATTTTGCTAAATCATTGTTTTCCAACCCTACTGACAGAAATAACCTCTTACTGGCGAGCAACTGCCACCCTGGGCATGTTCCTAAAAACATTCCTAAGGGTCAGCTAATTCATCCTTTAAGAAACTGCACAAGGAGACAGGATGACTGTACCCAAAAAATAATTCAGACAGAATGTTTTAAACAAAGCATCTGTGGAAAAGCAGTTATTAGTTGAGCTGTGAGTCAAGTGAATAACAGGGAGCACAGTGGGACCTCAACCCCTAAACAGAGGCATACTGAGCTGATGAATGAATTCAGTGACTGTGGGTTTGTGACAAATTTCACCATTAGAGCTAACCAATTTAGGGACATTTTAGTGAAAAATGTGGGTATTTTACAAACAGATGAGAGACTGAGAGTTTACATGGGTGGTGGTCCCAGAATGATTTTTAGACGGGCACCTACAAAAACAGATTGAGTTGTTCAGAGTTTTTTACCAGTTCAGAGAGTGCCAAGTACATTGTGGTCTGTGTCCCCAACCCTGTGATACAAAAAATGCAGTAAATGAGCCGGCCCATCAGCGCAGTGGTTGGGTTTCTGCTTCTGAGGCCAGCGACCTGGGTTTGGGAGTGGACTCGGGTCACTGGAGGGCCGGCCAGGGGAGGCGACTTGAGCATCCCGACATCTAGTCATCTCCTGGGGGGTAGGGTGGGTTGGCTGATGCCCACAACACTTGTGTGTGTCCTCGGGCGAAGGCTCGGGGGCACCACAAGCCCCGTGTAGGGGACAGGCTGCCATCAAAAGACACAGTGGACATCGGCATGGGTGCCTGACATCAGGGTTCTCACTGCGCCTGGGGGAAGAAAACCAGAAAAACTCCTGCCAACTCTGGGTATATGGACTTCCCAGAGCATGCCTTCTATGTGCCCTGCTCACCAGACACCTCCATGGGCCCAACGAAATGAAGAATTTTGGGGTGCAAACCCCACCTCTTCCCCACTCGGGGGGGAGACCAAGCTCCATGGGGGACCGGGAGGTGAGTCTGAGTGGGCATGAGGCAGGAGGATGACTCCCTGGATGCCCTGAAGGATCGGGGCTGGCAGGTAACAGGAGGGGATAAAAATAAATAAAAAAAAAAAATTAAAAAAACACAGTAAATGCAAATGCTGCTCATATGTAAAAAAAAAAAGAAAGGGTTTTACTAATCCACTTTTGGGTATGGTCTATGAAATTAAACCTTATCATTTGTCATACTACATGTGTCATTTACATGCTAGAGTGTTCCTGTGGTTCATATTATAAATCAGGAAGGATCACAAGGGAGTTCTGTGTTAGCATGGGAGAACACGTTCATGCATTGGATTAAAAAAGATATGTTCTACCATGCCACAGCTCAGCACATTAACAAGAAGAGCAATATCTGGCATGAGATTAAATTTGTGTGGCTCAAGAAAGTCACTGCTGGGCCACATGGGGGAACCTAGAGCATAAAATACAGTAGAGTGAGAGCTTTAGATATTTGAACTTAGAGTGAGGGAGAGAAGAGGACTTAATGACAGCCTAGATCTGACTGCATTTTCGTGGATCGTTATATTAAAGAATAAAATGATATGCCTTGGCTATGGTTCCATGAATATTACTATATGCATGTATTCCTCACTGGAAGTATTGTTCTATGAAAACTGTTACCATAAAAATGTACCTGGTTTTACATACATTTGTTATGTGAGGCACAGTACTTATGTCTTCACAGGTGATTTTTGTTGTGTACTCACACATGATTGGTTGCAATTTTGCATATAAGAGAGTTATTTTATTCTACACGTCATCTCTGATGAAGCACGTCAGTGGTATGCGTGAAATGTAAGACGTGCCATCTTTTGCCAAGTATTTTCACCATACAGGTGTAACGAGCCAGTCGTTGGGAGTACTGAGCACTTTAATCAAACAGTTAGTTTTATAACAGTCCTTGGTTTGGGTGCTGTACTTTTTTGCTCTTACCCAGCTGTTTTAATGCAGCAAACTCTTCAAATAGGGGGATAGTAGAAGGGATCAATTTGGGACATAAAGACAGATTTTTCCTGAAATTGTCTGCATAAAGCACTGTCCACAACATCTGTACTTTTTTCCCAGCAAGATTTTAAATTCAAAATGCATATGAAACGCTGTAGATCCAAAAACGTTTCAAAATCATTCACAGATCTGGTAGGGACACAGTCTAAGCCTACATTTTGAAAATGGTCAGACCTGCATTTTTGATAGAGTGGTTAACTGCTCATAGGTGTTCCAGTCTGGATTGTACACCACAACATCATCTAGGTACGCAGCACAATATAGAGGATTGTGTATGCACAAGTATACACAACAAGGCAGTTGCGATCGAGAGGTTTCCGTGGTAACCTGAGACCTCGAGAGCGTAGCGCATGCGCAAATGTGTTTGATCTTGTTGTGCTGCACCGGTGACGCACTGGGTGCAGCACAACAAGATCGTGACGCACCCAGTGAAGGACAACTAGCTGTTCCGGGCATGGTTTCCATGCGGAACTGCGTTCCACCATACACTATAACCAGTATGAGGGGCTAGAATTCGTCCAGGTACAGCTGGTATACAGGGAGTGCGCCATGCAAACCAAAGAGCATGGTGGTGAATGGATGGAATCCAGCAGGAGTAGCAAATGCAGTTTTGTCTCTGGATCCTTTAGCTAGGGGAATTTGCCAGTAACCTTAGGTGAGAGTGAGTGTACTAATGTATTTGGCACTTCCAAATCTGTTCACGAAATCATCTATCCAGGGCATAGGATAGCTGTCAAATTCGGACACTCGAGTTTCCTAAAATCAAGGCAGATTCTTACACCCTCTTCTTTTTTAATTAGAATCACCACTGGTGATGACCAAGCACTTCTCAATTCTTCTGTGATACCAAAAGTTTCATTTTTTGCAGTTCCTTAACCACGTCTGCTCTTAATCGCTCTGGTAATCTGTATGTCTTTTGTCTGCAAGGGTGAGCATTCCCTGTCGCTATTATGTGCTCGACCCATCTTGCTTGGCCTGTCACTGTGATAAAAGTACTTACCAAGTTATGAATTTCCGTGGTTTGTTCTGTGGTTAAGGAAACATTCACTTTCACAAACATCAGATATTACAGCTTGTTTCAGTCTGTCATAAAGCTATGAAACTTCCCATATCAGGCAGCTGCAAAAACGGACAGGGCTGGAGCCGAGGGCACAATCTCAGGTTTGTCACTACTAATGTGGTTTTATTATTTTTTCTTGAATAAAAATAAGTTTATCCTCCAATGCATCATGTGTTTTTGTGAGTGGAGACTGTGAAGTCGAGCTGTCTGAACTTTGTCATAAAGCTATATCAATATCTCCTTTAGCAGTTTATGATCCACTAACAGAGCAGCCTCCGGTTGCTTTCAATCCATCTCTTCAAGAGGTGAGCAAGGTATATTTTGGTAGGATTTTTTATTTTTTTTAATCAGGTGGTCTCAGTCTCATGGTTAACTGTATCAGTATGTCTAACTGCTTTAAAAGGCCTTTTACCCCATGGTCATACTACACACTCTGCCGTTTTGGTGCTTCTCATGTAAGAAGTGACAGATTCTTTCTGAGTGGGGTTATTTTCTCATGTTTCTTTTAAGACATCTAGTGGCCCTCTAGGTTGCCTACCGTACCTTTCAACGGTTAAAAACCAGTTAATGCTTGTGGCATTTCTCTCTAAGCAAAAAGCAGGTAAGGTAAGGTAAGTATTGGTCCCAGCCTTTCCCTTCACCTTTCACAAACCTTTTTAACATGCATTTTAGGGATTAAAATGTTTAATAAGACCATCTGTCCAAGGGTGATATGGGGAGGATCTTACGGCAGTGATACCTAGTAGTTGGTACGGCTCTTCAGCAAGGCAGCACCAAAATCACCACCCTTTATTCTTTATTTATTGAAATTTCAGATAACACCTTTGAGAAGAAGCTCATTTCATAGGTTCCACATCAGACGAACAATACACATTGGGAAAGTATGAGACAGTGAACAAACAAAACAAGGAATTATACAAGACATTACAAGAGTGTATAACTAGAGAAGTTCCAATACATGTGGCATTGTACAATGTATGCCATGGTGCATATTTGATTAAAACCTGGAATTCAGAGGGTCATATTAGAGGGGGTGGGGTCTTACGAAATGACCGTTTACAGGAAAATGAGAACAGACTCAGCCTAATATCTAATAAATCAACAACCTAAGGGATGGCACCAGCCCAGAGGCCTCGTCAGAGATGAGAAGGTATGGGACAATGCATTTTAAAGTGCGCTCAGGAGATATAACAGGTGGGAGGAGGAAAGCCATAGAGGGGTGAGGGGAAAGACGGAAAGGAATCAAGAGAAAATATGAAGGAGAATGATTAGCAACTTAGAACAGTTATTTACATGCTGGGAACAGTTATGCATAAGGTCAGGATAGCATAAGGTTAGAATAAGTGCTGGTCACAAGAAGTAAGGTTATTAAACATGCATTTTAGGGATTAAAACGTTCAATAAGACCATCTGTCCAAGGGTGATATGGGGAGGATCTTACGGCAGTGATACCTAGTAGTCGGTACAGCTCAGACTTACAATAATCTCTTTAAGTATGCCCGCTCTACTGAAAATGTTTTTAAGCTCTGCCGCCACTTTTGGGGCTGTGACAGTGCACACTGGAGTTGCCTCTGGGTATCAAGAAGCACAGTCACATGCTACCAAAATGAATCAATTACCTGGTTTACTTTTGTCTAAGGGGCCAATCACAGCCATTGTGATTCTCTTAAAAGGCACATCTATCAAGGGTAGGGGCACCAGGAACATCTTGTCTTCTTTAGTTAGTGGGGCTACTTCCTGACATTCATTTCAAGAACTGCAGTTGGTAGCAACAGCCTCATGAATCCCAGTCCAGTAAAAGCTGTTCAATAACCTGGCAAGGGTGCAATCCCTTGAATGACCTGCTAAAGGACTATCATGTGCTATCTGTAACAACTCAGTTCTGTTCTTCTTTGGTATGACTAACTGTTCTATCTGTTCCTGCCTCCGAGGATTAACCAAAACTATGTACAACATCCCACTGCATTTTTTAAACACTGACTTATCCTGTTTTTGTTTTACCTCCAGCTGCTTAAAATAGCCATGGAGAGAAGCAATGTTAGTTTGCTCAGAAACAAAATCACAAATAAAATCACAATCAGTTATTAGTTTAGTTTTGGCATTTTCATACATCAGCCACTTACATCCATCAGTCTTCTGTTGCTACTGTTTTTCCAGGTGTCTTCTTTCTTTCCTGCACTTCTGGATCTTGAAGCTCGGCTCAAGCAAATAATTTTGCATCACACCTGTCTTCCGGACCAAATAAAGTATTTATCACCATGTGGGAGTCATGAGGGATTGCTCCGCTTTTTTGCTCTTTTGGTTTTTGACCACTGTCAGGCTCTAGTGACCCTTTCAGAAGTTGTCAGCTATGCTTCGATATCATCTGAGGGACACAGCTTTCTAAGTGTAATGTCTTTTAAACTGTTTCTGTTTTGTTCATCTGTTGGAACTGTACCAGATCCCCCAAATTTGATAGCCTGCAAGGCAACCAGCGATCACTGCTCCTGTTGCTGCACCTCGTCTCCTCTCTGTTTCTCAGTCTCTCTTTGTTGTATAGCCCAACATTTGAAGAAGACAGACATGCTTTCAGGTTCTCTCTCTGCCTATTCTTCATTCATTGCTGGTGCCAGCTGTACAGTCTTAGTCCGGACTTTTGTGTCTGCTTCTAGGTAGGCTGCCATTCTGGTAATCGCTCCTGGGCTTTCTTTTGCAGGATCCATACCTTTTCTATGCTTCTCTGTTACCTGGTCTAAAACCCATGCACAAAACTCCTGGCTTAGACTATGCACGGTGTAAATCCCGCTTCTAAAAACAACTGTCACAGAGGCACAGGTTAGGAACCATAGGCAGTCCAGAAGAAGTTTTAAAATTCACAAGTAGCATTTTATTATTAGTAACAATAAAAAATAGAAAAAAAACAACAAAACTATACAAACTGGCTCTTAATACAGGCTGTTCACAGTCCTACATCTGAGAGAATCTCAAAATCTCAAAAACAGAAACACTTCTCTCTTTGTAAAATGTCTCTGCCTGGCAGTTTTTTTTTCTTTTTTAACTCCACATCCCGTCTTTGTTAAGCTATATCTCATTTTCACACAATGTAACAAATCTTTGCCACTGCCCTTCCAGTGACCACCTAAAGGAGTCCGACTAGTCTGGAGAGGTGCAACAAAATAGAACATTCTGTCCCTGGGCTGGCCTCCTGTTGACAGTTCTGTTAACAAACCTGTGGAGATCAAAATACATCTCAAGGTTAAACCTCCTGTGTAACGCCCCCACCCACAAACTGGGGGCTATCCTTACGGCCCAATCTCTCCCATTTCTGCTCCCGCTCCAAGAAGTGCCTTGCGATGCCTGCCAGATCCCTTATTCATGCAGGGAGACAAAATGGCAGCCTCCATGAAAAACTACAAACCAGGGCTGTTGGGTAACGTATAAAGTCAGCCCTGAGATCACTTGATAAACTGCAGCCAATAGGGAGGCCGCTGGGGGGGGAGAAGACAGTGTTTTTTGCTGCCAAAAGAAACAAGCATTTGTCAATGCCGAATGTTTGCTTGCTGGCATTAGCAGTGGAAGTGTAGGAGTTAGATGCAGTATAGGAATGGCATTGAAGTATTGAACTGACGTGAACTCCACCCTCACTCTGCAGAGATAGACAGGCATTGGGGTGTGCCTTTGGGTTGTCACCCATGATGGTCATGACATTTCACCTCACCCTACCCTTCAGACACTGACAAGTATCGAGGTGTGCCTTGGGGTGTTTTGCCTTTACATTCACCTTATTCCATAAGAAAATATGCTTAAATGGGCACAGTATAGGAGAATGGGACGAACACTGGGGGCAAAGGGTCCAACGCGCACCTCGATGCCTGTCACTGGCTGCAGGGTGGGGGTGGGGATGAAATGGCATGAGCATTATTGTTAACAATCCCAAGTCACACCCCTGACGCCTGTCAGTCCCTACAAGGAAGGGCATTATGGTAGAAAACCCTAACGCCCTGGGAGTTTCTTGGTATTTTTACTCCAAGTTTTCCACATGGGTTTTTTGTGACCCCACCACATGAACTGTGACACTTTCAGTTTGTTACATGAAAGGTGAATTTGCACAGTGACTGCGCCATTTGGCGCCACATGTGCAAAAACACATTTCAAACAGGATGTGAAAAGTGACAGGAGTACTGTTCATGAGGAGGTGCAAAAAACGGCATTGTTGAAAATCTGGAGTGAAAATATACAAAACTGACGGTAGTCGATGCGGTAAGAGCTTGGAATGTACATCCCATAATGTAAGTAGTTTGGGGATTTTTGAACCAGATTTTCAACATAGGCATTTTGCACTCCGCTCATGAACAGTGTCACTGTGATTTTTGTAATCTATCCCGAACACTAAATTCCCACCGTGACCACGCTATTCTGCGCCGGAACTGCAAAAACACATTTTGGCCAGGATGTGAAAAATGACAGCTGTACTGTTCATAAGAAGGTGTGGAAAAATGTCAATGTTGAAAATCTGGACTGAAAATATTACAAATTCGTGAACTTACAAGGGTGTGTGGAAATTGCACAATGCACGCTCGTGACAGAGTCATTTTATGGACTTTTGTCACCAAATTTTCAATATAGCCATTTTACCACCTCTGCTCATGAACAATGTCACTGTGATTTTCTTAATGTGCCCTGAACATTGATTTTACATACTGACTTCGCTAACGTTCGCTACGTGTGCAAAAACACATTTTGGGCGTGATATGAAAAATGACAGCTATACTGTACATAAGGAGGTGTGGTTAAATGGCAATGTTGAAAATCTGGACTCAAAATATTAAAAATTCTCAACATTATGAGTGTGCGTAGGAACTGCGCAACCCACCCTCTTAAAACAGTCATTTTTGGGAATTTTTTCACCAAATTTTCAGCATAGGGTTTTTGGGGGCCTACCTCATGAACTGTGACACTGTCATTTCGTTACTCAGTCTGAAAGGTGGTTCCACGCAGTGACTGCGAAATCACCTTTCGGGACCGAATAACAAAATGACAGTGACTGAATTTATGGGGTGGGTCCCTAAGAACCCAATGTTGAAAATTTGGTGAAAGAATTTCCAAAAGTGGCTGAGATATGCACAAAAGTTGAAAAAAAAAACATTTCTTGCATTATACAGCTTACTGGCATTTCTTCAGTTCATGGTCGACTTTGAAGAGTGCAGACGTGTTCCCAGTCCACCGAAGATCATTGCGCCGGCCTCCGGATGTAAGTGGTGGGGGGTGAGGGGAGGTAGGTGCGAAGAGGGTGGATGCAGGTTGGGGGAAGGGGGCAACACAGTCAGTGAGAGACTTTTTTTTCACAGGTTTTTATGTTTCTTTAGTCTACGTGGGACATTTTGCCACGCTGGCAGCTGGAAGTTTTTTTTTTGGGTGGGCCAGTGGAGCCCAACAGGGGATTGGGCACCCATGTCGGCCATACAGACTTCTGCCATGCTGGGGTGAGCTCCCAGCGTGGCACGTGGAACTCTGGTTTTGGGCGGTGGTTAAAACCATACAGTGGAGCCGATGGGGGACTGGGCACCCCCAGTCAGCCATATGGACTTTTGCTACACTGGGGTGGGCTCCCAGCGTGGCACCGGAAGTCTGCTGTGGAGGGGCAGTGAAGCCGATGGGGGATTGGGCACCCCCGTCAGCCATACGGTGTGCGGGAGGAGCGCATGAGCACACTGGAGTGGGCCCCCAGGGTGCTACTTGGGGGGGTAGAGTAAACAACAACGGAGCTGTCTATGACAGCTACGAATGCAGTGCAGAGTGTAGGTACTTTGCATACTGCTAAAGGCAGTATGTAAATTACCTGCCTACGGCAGTATGCAAATTGCCTACACGTTACTACCGCTGATTGCAGCGTTTTTTTGCTTTCAGCTGTCCATCATTGCATCTGAAGGGCTGTCATAGACAGCTCCAACATTCATTGGCATGGTGCAGCCGCGCCTGCAAAAGGGAGCAGAGCATTGGAAATGGGGGAGGCACACCTACGAAAACTTGTAAGGTGGCACTATGTTTCTTGTACATGTGTGCAAGCAAACATAAAAAACAAGGGGAAAGTGAGAAGAGAGAAGAGGGATTGTGTGGTCTCCCAGGCAAAGTCTCCAAAGTGTCTGGTTGCTCCTAATCACCACTAAATTCAACTCGACAAACCTGAGGAGGTGTGTGCTGAAGTACCCCAAGGGCCCTGGAGTAGCCAAGGTGAGTCAAGGGGCTGTTACGTTATCATCACTTTCACTTCTGTTATGTATAAATACAGTTTGACGTGACTACAAGAGTGATTTCATGTGTTTGTCAGGCTGACACCATTACTCATGTAATTTATACATTTGCAGGAATTCCTTACAAAATCCTAATATGAAAATAACAAAATGACAGAAAAGAACAATATTTCATTATAGAAAAGAACTCTAAAGTGTTAGTAGCGTTACAAAGCCAAAGTGTTTTGAGGAAACCATAAGCTAACGTAGCGAAAATGAAACTTAAGACTCCTCCATTTTCTTGGGAGTCCTGATGTGTGGACGTGGTGATTGTTTCCACTCACTCGTGCAAACTAAGTATGATCGGAAAGTTTTAGAGATAAATACGATACATCTACATGTCAGGTGCACCTTGAATGTTCCTAAACTTCGGGGAAAAAATCGGTTTCTGATTACTGTATTCCTGTTCCAAAGTTCATTACAGGAGCGCAACAATTACATTTAAAAACAATTTACAGAGAAGACATCATCTAAACAACAAAGGACTTTGACAGACTTACTGGTGCGGTATATCCGTGTATATATAACTAGAGCCAGCCGGTAAAACAGAAGGATTCTCATCATTGCCAAGGTTTGCGGTGAAAAATAAGGAAAACAATGACATCGGGATAAGGCACTATCATAACTCCGGGGACTTCTTGCAGTAAGTAAAAACAGATAAAAAGGCGACTTACTCATGCATACAACCGCGAAGACCTATGCTGAGAGTATGAATCTGGTTCCAGACTGCACGTAAGGCAGCTGACCGTACAGGAAATTGTCAGTCTCCGGTTAGGCAATGACAGCTGGAACGCCCCTGTAAGGAAGAAAGTTGTTGTTGACTGAATAATTGCCTCCTGAATATTCTGGGGATTCCCGAACAGTGCTGCCAACTACTTGTATCATTATTCCTGCCTTCTTTCCCCACCCACCACCAGACCTCTCAAGTGACCCTTATTTGCAGTCATGTCCCTGATTTCACCTCAAATGTTCACTCTGTCCCTCCTAAAATCTGTGTTCCCCTGACTAAACAGTGATGATTGTAAGAATAAAATTATGTCAAACAATAAAGCTGCAGATTCTTATTATTCTTCAGAAAATGTATTATACACCGAGTCCCTTATTCTGCTAGCTTCCTGAGTGGGTATCACCAATTTTAAAAATGTGTCCCTGATTTGCAGCCTTTGTCCCTGATTTTGTTAAGCATTGTGCCTGATTTATGAGGCAGAAGGTTGAGAGGTATGCCTACCACACCTTTATCTGGTGTCAAACAGAAATAAGCCGCAGATTTCATAGTGGCAACTTCTGGCTCTATGCCAGGAGTTGGCTTTTAAACTATATCCCCACCAGTATAGCAGTAGCACCACTACTGCTTGTGGTGCCAATGAATGACCAGTGTTTGGGAAAGAGCCCTGTGTGTTGGAGGGTCGGGGGGAGGTGCTGATGGTCCCAGGGACTGCTTTAATATCCTGGGGGAGAGGGGTGCCCATCAGTAATCTGACCCCTGGAAATAGCTGGGAGTCAGTGCACCGAGGAATGATTCAGATGCAGGGAATGCCAAACGTCTGGTGTAGGAGCACACCAAACGTCACTAGAAAAGTTACTGTATGTCCTCTTCACTAGGGGAAAGAAACAAAATGGAAAACCCTTGAGTGCACGCATTACGACCCTGGACCTGTACTAACTCAGCTACTGCTGCACTGGGGACTACCTAGTCCAACCCGGATGATGTTCTTGGTCAGTCCTTCTCTCTCTGAGTGTGAGATGCACCTTGGGGGGCAAACCATGGTCTACCAGAATGGCTGAGGTAGGACCTGGGAGATGTGAGCTGACAAAGGTCGGGAGGTGTCACCATGACTAGGGCAGATATTGGGTATATCTCTACTTGTAACAGAAGCAAAAATAGAATTGGGGAAAAACAAAATTACACTCTGTGGCCCAAGTCCCATATTAACAGCAGCTGCCAGTCAGCAGGACTTTCTTTATTGCAGCCCCTCTCTTGACCCTCTACCTTAATGTTCATATGTACAACAACCAGTCCTTATTCTGGCTAGTCAGTTGCCCCACAACCTGCTCCCCAGCCCACTCTCTCTGATGCTGTCCAAAGTCCCTCTGTATTAGCAGTTCAGTGGAGCAAACAGGCTATGCACAGTCATGAGGTGGAACGGAGCAGTAGCATCAGGAATAATGCTAAGAAGTCTATGAGGTTGCATAGTGTCACTTAGGACAGTACTGCTCTGCCCAGACTGATCAATGTGCACACACGCTCGCTCCACTGAACTGTTAATGCATTAGAGGCATGACTGCGAATGGATGCGTAGTTGAGGAGCTCTCATAACCCTAAATAATTTGTTTTAAAATGCAGCATCTGTCAAGGCCACCATCCTCAAAGTGAAAGTCGTATCCTGGGTAGCGAAAAATCAAAAAAAAAATGTAACCCATAGGTGGCGCTATCCCAAGGGCTACTACCCATGCCTGCTTGGCTGGTAGCAGGTTAAGGGGCCTCGGTAATGAACCGGGTGCCTCCACCTGGAGGTCAGGGTTATTAGTGGCCAAGCTAACCTGGGCACAGCCCTCTGGGACACTGTATCCCCCCTCTTTCCCTTCTAGTGGCCCGAACAATGTATAATAATTACATAATTAATGGGCTTCCCTTTTTCCCATAGAGAAACCGTGGCGTAATTTGCCGTAATTAAGGAGTGTTTATTACGGCAAACATCGCATGTGATTTCCCTAATTCATGTCCATGTCTACCCAATTCCTCGGTCTGTAACCGCTCGACTTCTCGCTCCGAGTGAAACCACCACACAAACAGAGTACGGTGGTATGTGTTTTTTTTTTGTAAATTTAAACTCAATCGGGGGAAAAGAAAGCACTTCTTCAACTGTTTTTTTTTTTTTTATTCAAACGGGACAAATGTGTACGTGGCAGAAAACGGAACCGGAGCATGAGTGCACTGGAAGGGCTAGTATTTTATATAATTGCTGTGGCGAAAAAGGGAAACCCAGCAATTGCATAAATTAAAAAATCGGTGGTAGAACTGAAGTTTACATTCTCACGAGGTGTTAGATGGCCTCGGGGTTTATGTAGCATCTAACACCTCGTGGGTGTGTAAACTTCTCGTTACACACACCACCCCATACTTTATTCTATATTTTCACAATGACTCTTATACACCGGGCAATTACACACACTGTTTGCACATACCACTTGGGCTGGTTCCTCTAGCTTGACCCTGGGGACCCTCTGTAAAACAAGGTTAAGCACAGCAAATAGCAACAGTACAACACTTTTGGCACAAACTGGAACCACATTCAGGTTAAATGCAAACATACTAACATACTAAATGCCAGCAGATTAGGCCTTATGGTCTCTCGAGTCTGCTCGAACCTCTGATCCCCCTGTTGGGAACTGAGGCTGTCCCCCCCCCCAGTGTTCCGATACCCCTTTCTGTATCTGTCCCACCCTCTCCTGAACCACTCTACATAGGAAATCTGGACCAGCTCACCAGGCAGCACATTCCAAGGATCCACCACCCTCTCCGTGAAAAACCTCCTCTCTTTTCCTCCCTCATCCTTCCAACTTCAAACCATGCCCTCTGGTGATACCTCCCTCCTTTCATTTAAAGATCCTCCCCCTGTTTACCCTATTTATTCCCTTGAGGTACTTGAAGACCTCGATCATGTTCCCCTGTCTCTCCTCTCCTCCAAAGTAAACAGTCCGAGCTCCTCAAGCCTATCCTCGTATGTCAACTCCCCCAGTCCTCGAATCACCCTGTTAGCCCTCCTCTGTACCCCCTTCAGGAGCTGTATGTCCCTCTTTAAGTGTGGTCTCCAGTACTGTACACAGTACTCAAGGTGAGGCCTCACCAGCCCATTGTGCAGTGGCAGAATCACTTCTTTTTCCCTAGAGGTGATCCCCCCTTACAATGCATCCCAACATCCTGTTTGCTTTACTAGCCACTCTCCTGCACTGCTCAAAGTTATTCATACACACATCCACCATGACCCCTAGGTCTTTTTCCCCAAACAAGGCCTCCAGCACCACCCCTCCCAGGGTGTACCTGTGTTTGGGGTTTCCCCACCCAAGTTGTAACACCTTGCACTTGGTTGGATTGAAATTTAACTTCCATGTGACAGCCCAACTTTCCAGGGTGTTCAGGTCCCCTTGCAGGGCCAACCTCCCCTCCTCCCCCTCAACTACTGCTCTCACCTTGGAATCATCAGTGAAGAGATTCATCTCACACCCTATACCCACCCTGATGTCAGATATGTATGCATTAAACAGGATCGGCCCCAGGACCGAGCCCTGTGGAACTCCACTACCAACCTCTCTAGGGTTCGAGAGCTCCCCACTGATCACCACTCTCTGTGCGCGACCAGCTAGCAAATTTCCTATTCATCTGACCATCAAAGGGCACACTCCCAACCCCTTCAGGTTTCTCCACCAACCCATTGTGGAGAACAGAGTCAAACGCCTTGCTGAAGTCCAAGAATATTACATCCACAGGCTTCCCCCTGTCCAGTTCCGATGTTACCCATTCGTAGAACTCCACAAGGTTGGCTTGACATGATCTACCTGGCACAAACCCATATTGCCTACTGTCCAGCCCTCCCCCTCCTCCAGGAGCACCCTCAGTCATTCCTTCAGTATACTCTCCATCACTTTTCCCACTACCAAGGTCAAATTGATGGGTCTACAGTTACCTGGTACTTTCCTCGACCCCCCTTTATGGATTGGCACCACATGCGCCTCATGCCAGTCCCTAGGTATCATCCCTGTCTCAAGCGACCTACTGAGCTCTGCCAGGGGTTCGGCCAGTATGTCTGCCAACTCCCATAGTACCCTTGGAAGAATGCCATCCGGCCCAGGAGATTTATCTTTCTTCAGGGCCTTCAGGACTTGCCACACCCATTTGGTGGAGATAGCTTCATCCGTCCCCCTCCTTGCTGGTCTTTCCATCCTTGTCCTGTTGTGAAACCCCAGGGGTGCCACTCCCTCCCTTATGCTCCCTTTCTGTTAATCCCCCCAGTCCCACACAAGTTTTGCTTCTGTCCCTTTTGTGCCTTGTTTAGCAAATATCCCATCCCCCTCCCTAGTGAACACCAAGGTGAAGTGCTCATTTAATGCCTCTGCCTGCTCCCTCACCTCTTCCACCCACCCACCATCCGTTCTCAGTCTGCCAAGATCACCCTTAGTTTTTCTCCTCTCTTCAATGTACTGGAAAAAAAAAACCTTTTCCCCTCCCGGAATCCCCTGTGCCAGACATTGCTCTTTATTGGACTTAGCCCCTCTCACCACCTGGGTGACTTTTCTAGATGCAAGGTGGTATGTTTCCCTTTCCCCTCTCGATGTTTTGTATTTTTTGTAGGCAGATTTTTTCTCCCTGACCACTCCCTGAACTTCACTGGTCCACCAGCATGGTTTATGTGACCTTGCTTCCTTGCGCTTCAGCTTAGCACAGGACCTGACTGCCTCATGAAGTCCACATTTTATAACCTCCCATCTCTTCTCCACGTCCGTCATTGTTGTAATCCCTTTCATGTGGTCCTTGAGAATGTTTCCCATGCCCATAAAGTCAGCTCCCCTGAAATCCACTGCCAGTGTCCCAGATCTCTCCCCCTCTCCCCCATTGTTAATTTGAAACCAATCCAATCAGGGGATCCTCTACCACCAGGTCTCTTACCAGGTCCCCATCCACCAAAACCATGTCCAGAACATGACCCTCCCTCATGGGCTCCCTCACATGCTGTGTTAAGAACACATCCTGGAAACCGTCTAGCAGACTTTGCTCCTTGGCCACCTTAGAGGACATGGTTCCCCAGTTTGTATCTGGCATATTAAGATCCCCAATCAACACCACTCTCTCCCCTCTTGGTCCTCACTGAGCAATGACGTTGTCAAGCAAACCATCCTCCGGAACATCACCCACCCCGGGGGGCCTATATACTACACCCAGTTTGACCTTACCTCCTGTCATGGTTCATAAGGTGGCCTATAAGGTCTCCACGTTTCCCTCTGCCTCTTCTACCCTAGCAATTTCTATGCCTTCTCTAATGTACATGGCCACTCCTCCCCCTCTACCCTCATTTGTATCCTTAAGCAAAACATATCCCCTCACGTTTAGGTCCCAGTCATGGTTGTTGTTGGCCCATGTTTCCGTGACTGCTGCCACATCCACCCCCCCCCCCAACAGCATGGCCTGGAACTCTGGTAACTTGTTACCCAAGCTCCTGGAATTGACTAACACCACCACCCACTTCTTGTCCCTGGTCCCCTTTGTCGAATCACACCCGGGTTCCTTGTGCCTCCTGCCACCATCTGCTCCTCCTGAAACCTCCTCCCCCTGACTATTTTCCCCCTCCTCCCCTTGAAACAAAGTTAAATCTGATTTATTCAGGAGACTTAAACAAGGGAGGGGCTTAATCAGGTTGCTTTGCTTAAGCTGTATTAATCAAACAGTTATGCATGCAGTTCAGAACCCCTACAAAGTCACACACTCTGGGTACCCAGGTAAATGGTGGGCTAGCCAGGAACGTTGAAACTGGTTGGGGCCCTGTGATGGAAGAAAGCAACATGCACAACACATACTAGTTGTAATCCAGAGCCGGAGAGCTCAGTTCATGAAAGAAAAGGCAACAAGACAATCAGAAGACAACATTTTTTGATTTAGATGTAGTTGCAGGGAGCTACCCTGATGTTTACTCACGTTACCCAATACTGGACACAGGCAGGATGAAATCGAGACTGCAGGCTGTTGAGCTGGAGTGCCCGGAGAAGCAGGGCCCACAAGAATCATAGAGGCTTCATTCCTGTTCAAGGCGTTGAGCAGTGGGCTGATCCCAAGGCTGGTTTCTCGTTGATGACTTTCTCTGCATAGCAGGTATTCTGGCTAGGCCAGTGTAGCAGGGCCCAGGCAAATGGAAATGGATACGGATTCAGTCTGTGGAGCTGGATACAGCCTCCAGCAAGCAAAACACAGTTCAGACACACAGTGGGGAACCAAATCACAACCCACTGTAAGCACACAGCACATTCGCATGTAAGGAAATTCCACTGTACCAGGCAAATGGCTCTCTGGTCACAATTACAGAGTCTCTGCACTATCTGGAAGTTCAGAGGTTGCTGGAAGTCCTGACAGGCCGATCGCATTCAGCAAATCTTTGGTCTTCTTCAGGTTAAAGCCTGGTCACAATTCAGTGGCTTAATTCGCTCTCCAAATTCGGATTCAGTCCGAAAAAAGCATAAGTCCCCTCTCAGGGACAGCAGGCAGGCATGCAGGCCAAACTCAGGCCTTTCCACTGTTCTCCCACACAAATCCACTATGGATTGCTGCTTGAAATATCTCGAGCTGTTACTTCTTCACTTCCCAACTCAGATCTACCTGAAACTGCAAGCAGTGTGGGACTTTCCCCAAGATCTAAAAGGTTCAGTTGGCTGATCTTTCTGTCAGTCACAAGGGCAACCCCTCCAGTTTATTTTAGGTGCAAAAAGCCCAAAACTACAATTCCTACAAGTTTTGGCCCCACCAAGCCCCTCTAGGCAGGCTCCATTTTAAAGTCCCAAATGTACTGACTGGTCCATTCTGACAGTCCAGGACCAAGACGATGGAAACAAACAGAACTGTCCATGCTGCAAAGAAGGCAGGTTAGAACAAACTGCAATATTATTACTACTCTAACAAATGATCAGCAAACAAGTACATTGTCTAATAGAGCTCCCTCTCAGATTAATTTTTTTAATTTATTTTAGTCTTTTTGGTAACAGGGTAAGGCCGACTAGGCAAAAGTGCCTGTTTTCAGGGGTGACCTGGGATCACTGGGTGGTTAAGTGACTTGCTCAGAGTCACACAGTATGCAAATGGAGGTTGTTAGAATCAAACTCAGGTCTGGTCTGCTGGACGTATCAAGCTTGTTCACACCTTATTTGTCTAACCTCTAGGCTATACTGCCAGCCCAATGATTATTAATTATGACTGCAATCCAGGCAGCTCTTAAAGAGACAGTACACAGAGGCTATACAGGCACTCTCTGGTAATACATTTAAACTGCTAAAACGCAGGACACCAGCCTGGCAGTGAGCATTTAAGCAAGCTCAAGGAAGACTTTTTGGGAACCCCCATTTGTAGGGGGGTTACACCCTTCCCTGCCTGAAGAAAACTTGGAGTTCATGTCAAGTCTGTACCATCACAATATCAACAAGCATTTGTCAATGCAGAATGTTTGCTTGCTGGCATTGGCATTGGTAGTGTAGTAGTTAGCTGCATAATAGGAATGGCAGTGACGTATTGAACTGAAGCCAACCCCACCAGCACCCTGCAGAGACTGACAGGCATTGGAGTGTGCCTTTGGGTCGTCAGGCATAACGGCCACATCATTTCATCACACTCTACCCTGCAGACACCGACAAGTGTCACGGGTTGCTTTGGGTCTTTGGCCCTTATGGTCACCCCATTCCATCAGGAAACATGGTGAGATAGGTGATGTATAGGAGAATGGTGTGAACTTTGGGGCTGAAGAGTCCAAGGAACACCTTGATGCATGTCACAGGCTGCAGGGTGTGGAATGGTGTGAGCATTACAGGCGAGAATGCCAAGTCATACCCCTGATGCCTGTCAGTCTGTACAGGGTGGGGGCGGTATGGTCAGAAACCCTAACACCTCAGGTGTTCGTTGGCATTTTCACTCCAAATTTTCAACATGGGTTTTTTGTGACCCCACCTCATGAACAGTGGCAATATCAATTTGTTAGCCGAAAGCTGATTTTGCACAGCGACTACACCATTTGGCACCACAGGTGCGAAAACGCATTTTGAATTGGATGTCAAAAATGGGGAGGTGAAAAATGGCAATGTTGAAAATCTGCAGTGAGAATATTTAAAAACTGGTCAAGTCACAAGCGTGCATGGAAAATGCGCAATGCACACCTGTAATGCAATTAGTTTGGGGATTTTTTACAGCAGATTGTCAACACAAGGATTTTGGAACCTCCGCTCATGAACAGTGTCACTGTGATTTTCTGAATCTGTCCCAAACAGTGATTTCCCACAGCGACCACATATTTCTGCGCTGGAAGTGCGAAAACACATTTCGGCCATGGTGTGAAAAATGACAGCTGTACTGTTCATAAGGAAGTATGGAAAAATGCCAGGGTGAAAATCTGGACTGAAAATATTAGAAATCCATGAACTTACGAGGGTGCGTGAAAACTGCACAATGATCGCTTGTAACACAGTCATTTTATGGACTTTTTTCAGTAAATTTTTAACATAGCCATTTTAACACCTCTGCTCATGAACAGTGTCACTGTGATTTTCTTAATCTGTTCCGAACATTGATTTCGCACACCGACTGAGCCATTGGGCGCTACATGTGCGGAAACACATTTTGGGAGAGATGTGAAAAATGACAGCTGTACTGCTCATAAGAAGTTGTGGTAAAATGGCAATGTTGAAAATCTGGAGTGAAAATATTGAAAATTAGCGGACTTACGAGCGTTCCGAGGAACAGCTCAACACATGCTCGTTAAACAGTCATTTTGGAGAATTTTTTCACCAAATTTTCAACATAGGGTTTTTGGGGGCCTACCTCATGAACTGTGATACTGTCATTTCATAAATCAGTCCTGAAAGGTGGTTCTACGCAGTGACTGTGAAATCACCTTTCAGGCCCGATTAACAAAATGACAGTGGCAGAATTCATGAGGTGGGATCCCAAAAACCCCATGTTGAAAATTTGGCGAAAAATTTCCCAAAAATGCCTGAGATATGCATCAAAGTTGAAAACCCCCTATTTATTCCATTATACAGCTTACCGGCATTTCCTCAGTTCGCGGTCGGCTTTGAAGAGTGCAGATGTTTTCCCGGTCCACTGCACATCATCGCGCCAGACTCCGGAGGTAGTATGGGGTGAGGTGGGGGTGTGGGGAGGCAGGGTGCGCAGAGGGTGGGCGCAGGTGGGGGGTCAGGACAGTCAGCGAGGGAAGTTTTTTTCTTTTCAGGTGCTTTTCTTTTTAGGAGGATGACACGGGACTTGTGCCACGCTGGGGTGGGCTCCCAGCATGGCAGCTGGAAAGCTGTTTGGGGGGCAGTGGAGCAGACGGGGGATTGGGCACCCCAGTCCGCCATACAGAATGTTGCCGCACTGGGGTGGGCTCAGAACATGGCACCCGTAGTCTCTTGGGGGTAAACAGTGGAAGCGATGGGGGATTGGGCACGCCTGTTGGCCATCTAGAATGTTGCCACGCTGGGGTGAGCTCCCAGCGTGGCACCTGGAACTCTGTTGGGGGGGAGCGCAGCAGAGCCGACAGGGGATTGAGCACCCCTGTTGGCCATACAGTGTGTACGTGGGGGGGAGGACGCATCAGCATGCAATATGCATGTGTGTGTGTGTGTGTGTGTGTGTGTGTGTGTGTGTGAGGAGCGCATAAGCACGCATGATCTTATCGCTGCTCATTGAATCATAGCTCCCCCTTTCAACTGTACAGCACTGCATTTTCAAATGCTGTCATAGACAGCTGCAGGATTCATTAGCGAACTGTGTCCATGCCTGCAAACACACTAACTGCATTGGAAGACAGGGTTTGTGGCACTGAAGGAGGGCTGTCAGCACTCTCATATTATTGTTCAAGTTATGGTGTGTCACCAGAGAGACTCAGACCATCAGCCCCTTTTTCAGGTAAGTCACACAGTTCCACTAAACACAGGGAGTCTGTAGCCTCAGACGTGATACTTTGCACTTCACTTTCAGGGAGCATTGGCTCCAAGGATGAAGCTGGGGGGTTAGGCAGTCCAGAAGACCCAGCTTCATCCCTATGATTCTGCATAGGATTTCCATGAAACAGCTGACTCAGTTCATAGGAGGGATAATAGGCATTACCATAGTCACCTTCATCAGAGATGGACTGACAGTCACTATCATTCTGGGCCTGCTGCAGGAGAAACCTTAACTCTGTAACTACTGGGGTAGGTTGACTCTGTCTCTTTTTTGCAGCAGCATGAGTCACCGGCCCAGGGGAGGGGGTAGGGGGAGAACCCAGTAGCATCTTTTTTGGTGCAATTATATGCGTGTACCAAGGTGCTAATCTGCTGGCTCCACTTATGCTTGTCTTTTGGATGGAGGGTGCCCAGCATGTCTAGAAGGGTGCGGTTAAAACGTTCTGGTTGAGGGTCCCCCTGCGGGTGATAAGGGGTGGTTCTTGACTTCCGTACCCCCACAGAGGGACAGCATTTCTTTGATTAGCTGACTTTCAAAGTCTCTGCCTTGGTCAGAGTGGATCCGCTGGGGGACACCATAGTAGGTGAATAATTTTTCCACTAGCACCTTGGCCATGGTAGAGGCTTTTTGATCTTTAGTTGGAAAAGCTTGTGCATACCATGTGAAATGATCCGTAACCACTAAATCATTGCCAATATTCCATTGATCAGGTTCTAAACACAAAAAGTCTATGCAGACCAGTTCCATGGGGGAGTTGGTAGTGATATTGACAAGGAGGGCAGTCCTCTGAGGCAGGGCTTTCCTTTGGAAGCAACGACTACAGGTCTTTACATGGTGCTCAACATTGGCCTCCATCTTGGACCAGTAGAATCGAGATTGTACCAGGTCGAGATTCCTGTCAATACTGAGGTGCCCCACGTGATTGTGGAGGGACCTCAGTACCAAGTGTTTAAATGCCATGGGCAGGACCAGTTACTTGTCTGACACCAACAGATGTTGAGACGTACTGTAGTTCAGGAAACATAGGCAAACCAGGAGAAGTTATAAAATTTGCAAGTAGCATTTTATTATCAATAAAAAAAAATTACAATTGTGCAGGATAGCTTTTATACAGGCAGTTTAAACGAAACAAAGTCCATCATCTGAGAGTATATCTAAATCTCAGTCTCTCTCTCTAAATATGTACAGTATATACATATATATATATATATGTACATATATACAGTATATATATATATATATATATATAATATCAAAGCAGAAATTAGTGTCAGAGACTTGATTAGCAGCCTTTGCTAATCAAAGTGAAAAATGATTAGCAATTGGAACAAGCTGATTAGCAATTTCAAAAAAATTATATTTGTGCTTTAAAAAAAACTATAAAATCTACTTATCTTGTTATGTATTGATAACATACACATTGTACACATAGTTTCAGACCTTTATCTGTTTTATTTAGCCACTTGTGACAAACAGCAGTGCAGCAGCACATTTTGAGAGCCGAGAGTCGGCATGATGTCTGCCAAAGCAGACCGTGACAGTATTCGTGACCATGACGATTATTCATGCCCGGGACAAAACACTAAAATAAATTTTAAATAAAAAGCCTAGCATAAACCTGGTTACCAACAAGGACTGGGTTGATTTTATTGGGTTGCACTTGTCAAAATGTGTGCTACTCTTCTCTACCAGGCAAATAGCCAGTAATTCTGACCTGTTTTTTTGGGGGGAGGGGTGGACTGGGGGAGGGGTTCACCATCCTGAGCTGCCAAAACATGTCTACAGCCCTTTCTGTGTTGAATTCAGCTGGAGAGGGCCCTACTTTTTAATGGAAATCAACAGTTCTACAGTGTCCTCTGCCAGAGATGGTCTCCAGTCAGTTTTTACCTTGTTCGTAGTTGAAAAACTCCTTTCTACTGTTTCATTAAACACAGAAAATACTCTCAACACATTGACAAGCTTCAACAGATTTGGATAAGAATTTTGGAAGTCACATGATAACTTTGACCAGATAGCAGAGGCAGAAAGATAGAAGAAATTGGTTTGAACAAAAATCTTAAACTCTTGCCATTCTGCAAGCAGCAGAGTACTGTCACAGTCAAGCTGCAAAAGTGCTGAGAAATGGTCGACTACTGCAGTAATGTCATTGTTACCATACAGATACAGTTCCTTTCGGTTTGCTGGCCAAAGTCTGGTATCTAACAGTTTGCCACCGTTATAGATGCTACTTTCAGAACTAACAGAACCTTTGTTCCCAACAGTTCTCAATGGGGTCTATTCATGAATGGGTGGGAAATATGTACCAGAGGTGCGTATCCCACCCATATAGCTCCACACCTGTGGACAGGTGCACCCAGCCAGCATTCTCCATCGGCCACCACTTGTCCGTGGCTCTGCCCCCATGGTGAGCAATACTCTGCAGAGTTGGCCATGGACGGAGTTGTGCATCCAATGGGATGCCTGACTTGGGTCCCACAGTGAATCCCTTATGCAGGCAGGCATGGGTCCAGCTGCATGACTTGCACCAGCAGATTCCCAGATTTGTGCAGCTATGCCCCAGCTGGCAGCAGAACCTATGGCTGAGCTACTGGTGCACAGGGTCCACCCGCCGCACCACCGCGTCTCTGCCCAATACACGGCAGTCCAGTATCCATGCTGCAAGGCCACCCCCCCACATGCCACCCCATCCTTGTGGCAGCAGAAGCTCTCCACACACACACACATACACATATATATGGCCACCCTGAACCAGTGAGGGCATAGATAACCCCCCCCATGCACACATAGGTGTCCCACGTCACACTCCCAGATCTCCAAACCCAGTACCCCTGTGGAGACATTGGTGGCCAGTGACCTGTATACATGCGGGGAGGGTGTTGTCTATGTCCTCACTGGGTTGAGGAGACTGTGTGTGTGGCATTGCATGGCATTCACTGGGCAGGGTGTGCATCAGTTGGGGTGGGTTAGATGACACTAGGTGGGACTTGAGGACATGTATGGATGCATGCCCATTCTGCTGTCCCAGCCCTCCCCATCAGCCTAGGGGGGGTGTTCTGCCAACTCAAACCAAGCAGCTATTTGCCATTCACACTCACATACACACAATAACAGTACAGTAAGTATAGCAAGCCAAAGCTTTATTATAGCAAAATATAATACAAAAGGTTATACATCACCGATTCCAAAAGCTACATCCAAGCCTGTTCCAATGGCTGGGAAGCCCCCTTGTCAGCCTGGCTAGGAGTCTCACGAACCGGGAATTGGCCCCACAGCGATGCGTCCACCCTGCAGGTGAGGCTTCTAACCAGGCATTGAGAAAGCTACATTTATATCTTATTCTATGCTAAAATAACCGTGTCGCCATAGTGTTATCTCACACATTCTAGAAGCTGGCCGGCTCCCAGGATGCTGTGAATTCACACCATAAGGACTGCTCAGAATTCTCTACACCTGCTAGGTCACTGTGCTCCAAACACTGGCCGGTGCCTAGAACACTATGAGCTAAGCAGAAGTTTAAACAAAACTACAAAACAGGTTGCCTGATAATATGCAACCTTCAAGTTAGCAAAATACACTGTCTGAAGCAAAACATAATAATGAGGCTATCTAAAGAGCAAAACACCAATTAAAATGAAGCAGCATGTAAAATGGAGTCACACAATACAAAATGGAGTATAAAATGACATACATTACATGAAATAGCATACAAAATGGAGTGACAATAATCAATATATTATACTATCACTATATTCGGTCCTTTGATTATTGCAAATACGATTTGTTATGATATTGGTACCATAGCAAAATTACTTAATATAACATGATAAGTAACAAGTCCAATAAGCAAGATAATTGTCACTACAGCAATGATTATGATAGGATGTATCAGAATATTTAACACTTTTGTAGCTGATGGAGACCATCCTGTAAAAATATCCCACCAATAATGAGTAGTCTCTTGTTGAATCTTGGAACTTAAATCAATCATTTTATTTTTAACTATCGTAGTTTGCACCTGACTTTGCACTAATGATTTATTTCTTATTGCCAAATGAGCCTGCATTACATCTGTTTCCTGAATTATCTGTTTAATTTTATTTAATGAGATACTCAATCTTGATTGATCTAAAATATTGGGCTGCCAATACAAATAAGCTTCTGCTCATTATCAGGGACAAAGGTGTAAGTAATATTTTCCCACCACAAATGAGTCACATTTCTTAAACAACCTGAAAAGGGACGAGTTAAGTTATACATCCAACAGTATTCTCCTGATTAGTTACTATACAAACATACTGGGGTCCTATTTCTGTAAACATGGTAAAGGTTATGGGTAAATTGTCCATTGACACAAATTTATCGTATGCTCCAGTAAACAAGGTTCATAAAGTCTGGAATGCTGTCCACATAGTATTCCATCAGCTGTTTTGAACACAGACTTAAGTCATGGGTGGTGTTCTGACTATCTATATAATCTCCGTTAAATGTGGTAACCAAAACTCAGGATCAAATAATGGGGACCAAAATTACAGGTAATATTACATATTTATCTATGCATTTTACTGTGGTGGATGACATTACAATCCAATGATTACTAGGAATCCATGATTTGAACACGGTCCTCCACACATATTCATTATTACTCATTAAATCACTCTGGGCCTATTTCTTTGCATTATAGAATAGATATGTCGCATTGTGCATTCTGTCCAATCAATAAATCATAATATTTTCTGCTACTCCCATTCCCATACCTGTGAAGTATTAATAACTGCAAGAACTTAAAATCATAATTCAAAGTTAATCTTTGGGGTAAGAAAACAGTTGGCATCCATTGAGCTTGTAAGTTAATTAAGCTAAATACATCAATTCCTACTGCCTGAAGCTGTTAGTCAGTGTTTCTATATCAACACTATTTAAAATTCCCATGCCTGCCCTGCTCCACCTAATAGCGTATCATACCAAGCTCTTTTATATTTGCATTTTCTACTAAACATAAACGTTATGTTAAAATGGATTACATTTTTCTGATACCACCGCGCTACTGATGTACATGTGGATGGAACCTTAACTATACTATCATTGCTAATTACAGGATGATTTTTCAACACTGTAATGTGATCTGCCCAAGTAGTTCTATTAGTTATTGCAGTAGCATTCATGCAGAATAACGTGTTTCATGTCAATCAAAGTAATACTTGCATTGAAAATGTCTGTTTGATTCATGCAGCAATCAAGTCTATGTTGTACAGTCACCATGCAACTATTCGTAAGTTGCAGCATCTAATAGCAGTCTGGTTCTGTAATTTAATCCAATTTGTGTCCTGCATAGGTTGGACATATAATCGTCTCTGCCATTGTCTCAACTGGTTTCCAAATGTTCACATCTGGTGAAAAGTAATGTTCACTATAGGACATCCTTGGTTTTCAGGGCAAGTAAAGTTGTCTTGCGCCTGAAGCTGGTGGAAGATTTCCAACCCCATTGTACAAGTGGGTCGTCAAGCTTCAATATTCTTCCACCTGGGATAATAGGCTTTACCGAATGGACCGTGAGAGAGAGTGTTATTCCTTTAGAATCCATTGAAGAACCTAGAAACACAGACTGATTATTCTCGAAGATAACATGTGTTCGCTGGTACATATTCCCATCTCGCTTCCCTGACCTGATAATTAACACTGTGTTGTCTCGTCCGTGGCTATCACCTCAGCTGGTTCAGGAGGGCCATTTGGGTTTGTAACCCATATTTTGGCACCATTGTTAAAACCTCCTGTAGATCTAAAACCTTTATCCCCCCTTGCTGTTAAGAGTGTGGGGGCTTGTCCCTTTATAGGGGTCACTTTGTTAACTGGAATAATTAACAATTGAGCCACTCTGTCATACTGTTGAATTAACAGATTTTGTTCTCTACTATTCAACAAAATTACTTTCACTTCTCCTTGGTAATCACAATCAATCACCCCTCCCAAAATTTGTATTCCTTGAGGGCTAGTTCTGATTTAGGTGCTATCCAACCAAAATGTCTCAGTGGAATTTGTATTCCAATACCAGTTTCTATCACTTGAATGTTTCTGCTGTTTATTCTGTATTCTTGAAGGGCATGTAAATCAAGTCCAGCAGCTTCTGGGGTTGCCCTGCAAGGAGACAGAGCTCTGTGTACTTCCCAATATAACACTGTTTCTGTAGTTGAGTAAGCCTGCACTTGCAAATTAGGAGTTATCTTCACATTAAGGGGGTCTCAGATTCTCCAACTGGTCTATTATTTAAAATCTGTAATGCTTCATGCAAATTTCTTCCATTTTCGTAGGCTCCCCAATTCCCTAAACTGTTCTTTCAGCAATCCATTCATTCTCTCAATTAACCTGCTGCCTGCGGGTAATAAGGGATGTGAAATCCACTCGTATGTTATGGGTTGAGCATAAGTTTACCATTTTCCCCTAAAATGGGAACCGTTGTCACTTTGTATCTGCAAGGGTATTCCATAGTACAACATAATTAGTTAATTGCCTTAATGGTGTTTTTCTGTGTAGCTTGTTTACAAGGGTATGCCAATAAATACCCTGAATATGTATCTACAACTGTGCAAGCATATCGACATCCTCCACTAAGGGTAGAGGTCCAATGTAATCAATCTGCCAAATTTGTCCTGCAATTTTCCTCCCAATTGTCCTTTCACAATATGAGGGATTGGTCTTTGTTGCCCATGTTGGCATATAGGACACTGAGCAATAACAGTTTTAACTAATCCAATGTTAGGGTACACCCCTACTATATGCCCACCTGTAAGTGGCTTTCTTCCCAAATGTCCACATTTTGATGTGCCCATTTTGCCAGCCCTGATAACTGCTGACTTTGAGTTTCTTCAATATCCACTGGAAGAATCTTAGCTTTTCATCTGCAATAGAATTATACCATCGTTTAGTGTATCTGAAGCACAATGAGCATCAACATGAAATACAGTGGTCTGAGTATTTTGCACCATAGTCCATATTTCCTGCCACAGTTCTTTTCCCCATATTTCTTTCGAATAAATTTTCCACTCATCCTTAGCCCAAGTGGGCAGCCAGGTTGTTAAACCATTGGCTACAGACTATGAATCAGTATAAATATGACATGTACCTTGCAACCTTTGTGGTATTAACTGGAAGGGAGGAAGGGTAGCTTACCCCTCCCTCCAAGCTCCTACTGGTGGAAGACACAGCTCAAGGTGCAAGAGACAGTTCAATACTGTAGTAATAAAAGTTAGCTGTGAAACACAGACAAACAACAAAACAAACACACATCAGTTTAAAAAATAAAACAAGATTATTTCCATAGGATAAAAGAAGCCAAGCGCCCTGGGTTCCCTATCCTAAGCATGACAAAATGTCCAGATTGATGGTAATACCATACGTACGTATCTCTGTAGATGGTAAACTCTCAAAACAGCTGTAATAGTCCTTTTTTCAAAATTGTAAAAGTTTGTTCCTCTTCACTTAGAATACTAGTTTTGCAATAAAAAGTCAAATTACATGGTTCACTCTTGGTGTGCTTTCATGAAAACATACATTTTGTGTGAAAATCAGTGCTTTAGGCATGGAATACACATCAAGTTTGAACTGGTAGTAACATAAAATGTTGAAACACAAGAAGGTCAAATAACGTGCAAAAGGTCACAGTGTGCATGCAAGGGTCATTCAAACCCAGCCATTCCTGTAGTGTCCTTGAACACCACCAATATTAAAATATCTTTAAATAACAATAGAGCACCTGATGAAACTGCTGGCCAAGACAGTACACACACATACACATACAAAAAAGAAATATTAACACAAAATAAGACTGACATTGTTTCACACCAATTTGCTGAGGTAATGCCCATAGTTCCATTAGAAAACTGTACGTGGTTTAGATATATGTGCTGCCTCCTGCCTGTCTTGTAACACTGACAATTTTAAACCAACACATTTATACATATTGCCATGCCAAATCTTTCCAGAACAAAACACTGTTTAAACACATCATCTGTAAGTGAACACATCTCGTATAACATGATTACACCTTTTGGCACATAACTAAAATATGGCACTCTGCCATTTTGCAAAAGTTTCTGGTTTTAACTAGAAGTATGATAAAGCCATTTATAGCTGTTAACACATTACATTTTCACCTAGCAGTGGCTTGGCACGTTGCTTGCAAACTACAACTCTTTCTGCACATTGCAATCTATATGACGTCATAATTCTTCACCATCAACACTACCTGCTCCAAGCAACAACTACAAACAAAAGTTTTTCACTGACCCTATCTAGGCAGCACAAATGTTCCATTACAAATAAAGCCAATTAAAACAGTCAGCTATGAGGCAAAGAAGCTTCTTCATTCTTTTTTTATTTTCTGTAACATGTTGTGCACTGAAGGCAGTCAATCCTATCTCGCAACCTTGACAATAGAACATAATTACAGAACACAGATATAAGCTAGAAAATATGCATGAGAAAGACTGAGCATTACCTTGTTTAGTATACGTATTACAGAAATAAAACAAACAGACATAAAACAACTTTGAATAAAAAAAAAATTCAGACTTACCCGGTGCCAAGGTATTTTCTTCTTCTTTTCCGATATACTAGTCTAAGTAAGAAAACTGACTGCAGGACCTTCGTGATAATTTCCAAACGCTGCAGCTATTAACTCTTTCAAAGGTTTTACCCTTTCAAAGGTTTCTTTGGCTATTTTAGTAACCTGCCAAACCAAGTCTTTTTCCAGAGCTCTGGTTTGCAGTTTAAAACAAAATAAACAAAAATCTCTAACAGTACTAGGTTGAGATCCATCTGGTAGAGGTCCCCAGTACTTGGGTTTAGGATCAAATGTTTCAGCCTCTATAGGAGGCAAGGGAACTTGAAATTGATACAGAAAAACTTGAAACTACACAGATAGGCAACATGGGGGAGGATTTTCAATCATCCCTGCCTGTAGTCACCTACTGTGCGTACATCCATAGTAGTTTATTTTCTTTTCTAGATGTTGCTTATCTAACTTTACTTAACCAGCTACTGCTTTTCTCCTAAAGCAGCCTGAACTGTGAAAGCCATCATTGGCTCTAACAGTATATACTTGCAGCAAGCACAAATTACAAGTACAAAGGGCAGTTGCCTTGCTTGTTTGAGCTCTTTTAATACACCTTTTTAAAAAAGAACTCGTCTTTTTCCTAAAATAGACATTTTATTTTCGAATCCTGCCGACCACGCCTAAAAAATGTTCTGCCAACTCAAACCAAGCAGCTATTTGCCATTCACACCTCATACACACACATAACAGTACAATAAGTATAGCAAGCCAAAGCTTTATTATAGCAAAATATAATACAAAAGGTTATACATCACCGATTCCAAAAGCTACATCCAAGCCTGTTCCAATGGCTGGAAGCCCTTGTCAGCCTGGCTAGGAGTCTCAATGAACCAGGAATTGGCCCCACAGAAGGCAAGGCCCACCCTGTGTGAGGGTTCTAACAAGGCATTGAGAAAGCTACATTTATATCTTATTCTATGCTAAAAATAACTGCAGCCTTCATAGTGTTATCTTGCCACATTCTAGAAGCTGGCCGGGCTCCCAGGATGCTGTGAATTCACACCATAAGGACTGCTCAGAATTCCTACACCTGCTAGGTCACTGTGCTCCAAACACTGGCGGAGTGCCTAGAACACTATGAGCTAAGCAGAAGTTTAAACAAAACTACAAAAACAGGTTGCCTGATAATATGCAACCTTCAAGTTAGCAAAATACACTGTCTGAAGCAAAACATAATAATGAGGCTATCTAAAGAGCAAAACACCAATTAAATGAAGCAGCATGTAAAATGGAGTCACACAATACAAAATGGAGTATAAAATGACATACATTACATGAAATAGCATACAAAATGGAGTGACAATAATCAACATATTATACTATCACTACAGGGGGGTGGCTCAGATCATCAGGTCCTACTGCTGCTGAGACCAGGGGGGCACACAGCGGGATATGGTAGGGTTCCACCTGGCATAGCTGTCACCCTCCTATGCCCCCCCAGTGCGCAGCACTCTGTGCCATAGTGCATGGTGTGTAGTGCGGACACACACACACCCCACCCCCGGTGCATTGCTGTCTGCACAACCGGGGGATCAGGTGCATTGGGACTGCTCAAAATACAAAAGATGTCCCACCATTTGGAATTTAGTCATAATTTGCAACACTCCTTTGGCTTTGGCCTGATCATGGGTTGAGCCTGTGGCCATAGATTTTTAAATGGGCTTAAATTACGGGGAATGATTTGGTAACTGTCCAGGTGGCAAGAAGTTTATGCTGCACCCAATGTGTGCCATGGGCCTCTTGGGCTTTTCAGTTGACATCTCCATGAACTGAGTACGAGAATGTAACACTCTGAGTTACTTAGGACTTTTCTGATAGAGATAAAATAGTTGGGTTAGAAAGTTTGAATCTTCATTGAAAATAGGTGTTATCCAAAGCCTCTGTTTTAGCCAGTTCTAATCTGTGTGAGAAACAATGAACAGCAACTAACCACTGTATGTCTTCCCTTAAAAGTGCAGCAAGACCCTGTCTTACTTACACCCATGTTGACAGCTGCCCCATCAGCCCCAAACCCAACAATTTTTTTATATTAAGGCCACTCTCTGTAAGAATATCTGTGAGGAGATTTTTCAGTCCCTGACTTGTGCCATTTGATACTGCTTTCATTCGTAAAAATTTAGTCTCCACGTGACCATTGCTGGGATTTACATAAATAACGTAAACCAGTTCCTATACAATTACACCACTGTCAGTACTACTGTCCATAAGCACTGAAAAATAATTTGCATTTTCGATAGTTGCAAGCAGGTTTCCTTCTAGGTTCTTGCCAATACACATTGTGAGTTCTTTCCCACTAACAGCATTAATGTATTTATTGCCCAAATTAACTCCATGACGCTTCTGTTGTTCTGCTATTGTTTCAGATTTTTTAATAGGGATGTCGTCTTTCACCATCATATATAGGATCTCCATCAGCCTGCCTAGAATCGTTCTTTGCTGTTCCTCTGCATTACTGAAAGCGCTCCCTGCAAATAAATTAAAATTGTTTTAGCTCTGGGTCCAAACCCTTAACCCCCCCCCACACACACACACTATTTTAAATTTACCAATTGTGGTATAGTGATATATATATCAAGTGGTGACCTTGTTTTACCAAATTTCAAAATGTTAACAGCTTTCTTGTGTTGCTCTGTCTCAAGATGTTTCCAGATGGTGTTAACTTTTAGCTGGAGGCCTGTTATTCCTGCAGTTAATGCCTCACTGAAGTTCCTCAACCCACGTAGCTCATCTCCATACTCACTGCACAACTTGCAACTAGCACGCACCGCAAAGTCTCCCTCACTGCTTATCTGTAGCAAATTTTTTTCTGGATCATATTTTTGGTGCTATCCTTCTGCAGTTGCTAATTTTACTCCAGCCAATCCATGTTGTGGACTGCAATTATTATAAAGTTTGAAGTTAGTTAAACAAGGGTGTCTGGGTGTGCACTAATTAACACATTTCAGTGGCTTTACTGTACTGAAAACAAGTAAAAAAAGAAATGGCAGCAGATTTGTTTGTGAGCCCCCAGTCCACCCCCCGGGCTGGCACTCAGACAGACATTGTTAAATCCCAAACCCTGGGCATCCTTCCTATGTTGGAGTGTAGGGCAGAGGTCAGTCACTGCATAGCAGGGCACGTTACTTAATTGTTCACACTGTGAGCTGCTGTAGATTGCCCACAGTAAATCACTGCAAAAGCAGGGCACAGTTACTTATTCTCTTTTTCCCAGCATGAATCACTGCAATTAAAGCAGTACACACACACTTACCAGTTCAGTAATCTCTGCAAAAGCAGTGCAAACTGTCACAAACCCACTCAGCAGTTCAGGCCCTCTACTCCCAAAGTGCCAACCTCCAAGCGTTGTCTTGTGTATAGTTAACAGAACAAGGTAACCCTCTTGTCTGTTTTGTGAGTTCAGATCAACCTTTGGTCTCAAGTCTTGGAGGGATTCAAACTGTTAGCCTCTTGCTAGTGTACCCAATGCACAAGCTCAGATATTTCTGTTTTCGGGGGGCCAGATATCTTTGCCTACGGGCACCTAACCAGGGGTACAGATATGAACCCTTAAAAACTTTAATAAAGACCTCAGATTTAAAATGCTTCTCTTTCCAGTTTAGTATCACCATTCAAGCTTATGTCTAGTGTCAGCTATAACCATATATACTTTTCTTACAAATGAAAGAAATTCAAAGACAGACCAAGTATGCTCTAAAAAGAGTTTTGCTAACATGGATAATAATATGTAAAACATACAATACAGAACTATTATATCACAAGACATACAAATCTATTAAAAGAACAAGGTTTTAAACAGTGCAATTCCTACTACAGTACTTAGTCTCTAAATACCTGCTTAAAGTGCTCACAGATGTTTCTTTGTCAGAGTCTAGATAGAAGTGTCTCTGAAGGAAAACAGAATACTCTTTAAAAAGCTAGTTTTCCCCACCTGTTTTGCATGAGGTCACCTAGCTCCTCCCCGTCAGAATATATACAAAAAATATATATACAAAAACTGGATGTCTTTTCCAAGTATTCAATTCTGCAATCCTCAGCATGACTCATATTGTTTAAATGACATTTCTTTGATCTATTGATCAGTTTTCCTTGTCACATAGACATCAGCATTTATGATTTTGTACCAGTTTACTAAACCTGGTTTCCTCGTCTTGAAACGTCATAAAAGAGATGCTCAACTCAAGCCCTTCCAGCCTGTAATTAACTTTAGATAAAACAGGAGATCCTTGATCAAGGTCTGTTCTACTCTGTAATTCGCTTCAGGCCTGCCATGTAACACCTGGTAGCTAAAACCGGTGTGCGTATGATCTCACATGCTGTTTCAACATTTTATAATGGCTTTTATCTTTCAGCTGAAATGTGGGGGGGGGTGAGTGAGGTCACTCCAAGAGCACCAGATTTCTTAGCATCTCTCATGGGAGACAGTCCATACACATTTTTATATACAAAAAATTATCATACAGCCCTCAGAACTGGCTGTCCACATCTCACACAACACTTAAAGGTTATGTCTTTTTCTGCCCATCACTCCGAAAGCAGGGCAGAACAGTACTTTTACTGTCTTGTTCCCATCACTGCAAAGCAGGGCACAGCACTTAAATGTCCTTTTCCCACATCACTCCATAACTGCAGGGCACAACACTTATTGAGTGGTTTCATTATTGTCTTTCCCATCTCTGCAAAGCAGGGCACAACACTTAATGTCTTTTCCCATCAGAATACTGCAGGGCACAATATTTAGGACTGTGGTAATGTCTTTCTCATCTCTGCAAAGTAGGGCACCACACTTCAGTGGTTAAGTAATAAATGTCTTTCCAATCACTGCAAAGCAGGGCACAACACTTTAGGACTTTGTGTAATTGTTTTTCCCATGATCTCTGCATAGCAGGGCACAGCACTTTTAAATGTCTTTTCACATTACTGCAAACTGCAGGGCACAACACTTCAGTGGTTAAAAAATGTCTTTCCCATCACTGCAAAGCAGGGCGCAGCACTTCACCAGCTCATCCTTCACCATCTGCAAGCAGGGCACAATAAAGCAGAACAGTCAATATTGTCTCTTGTACATTGCAAAGCAGGGCACAAACTTTAGTCTCTTCACTGCAAATTAAGCAGGGCACAGCACTTAGCATCTGTTCAAATCGTCTCTGTTTATGCCTCTTCCCCATGCAAAGAGCAGGGCATATTTATGTTTGTATTTGTTCTTTACTCTGCATTGATTGCAGCAGTGCAGTTTACTTCTGTTTGCCCAAGAGACTCTGATGCCCATCTCTCTGCAATAAGGGTAAAAATTACTCCCAACCCAAAGCTGGCACGAATGTTCAACAGAGTCTTGATGTGCAAGTTGCTTGGTTCCCTTGGGGCTCCTCCAGCCCTTTGATTCAGCTGCCCACCCCCCCCCAGTGTCCTTGCTTTAGTTTTCCAGGCTTTTCCTTAAGTGTGCCCATCTTGCTGTTTGCACAGCACCGTCCCCCAGGATTCTGCATGCCAAGTCAGTGCCCTGTGTTTCTTTCTTCCTTCAGGATCCCTGCCCATAAATAATAGGAAAAGTTTCTACTTGTTTTTGTATATCCCCTATCCTGTACCTCAGTTAAACACTAACATTTGCATGCCTCACCACCACAATTCAGCCTGGTATCTGCTCCTCTCTCCTCTCTTGCTCTCTGCCTCCTCAACTCTGTGGTCACAGCCTCCACTCCAATCGGTCACTTCTTTGCTCCATCTGACCTGCAACTAGAACAAAGTTGAAAAGATGAGTTACTTAAACTAGACACTAAACATAATGAAGAAAAACAAAATTCCCTACAAAACCAAAAAATGTAGTTCTCACCCAAGTTCCTCCAACCTGGAGCTCCCCGACCTACTTCTTCCCTGGGATGATATAGCAAAGGACAGAATCACAATTCTGCCATGCAGAGACCAGGTTGCGGGGGAGCTGGGGCATTACTGTAACCCATAATGGACAGCTTGGGGCACATGGGGTGGAGCACAGAGAATGAGGAGGGAAAAAAGCTACCTTGAAGGAAAAAAATGAAAGACAGTGCCTAATAAGGCATTTTCACAGGACCAATGACTGATTAGCAATAGCTGCTAATCATGGGCGCTTGTGGCTTACATTTCCCTGATCTTGGGTCATGAATTGCGATGTAAACCCACTTATTTTATGCCCTGATATATATTATAGCTAGGGTTGAGTAGGGTGCTCAGTGAAAACCCTTAACTTTGCAGGTTAATAACTTTGGTGAGGTTTATCAGAGTAGCCCACAAATTTGCATTTTCCATGGATGTGTCACATTGTGAAAATGTGGACAATTTCATGATGGCACATTGTGGGGTTTCTGAGATCTAGATACCCCTTAAATGACATTTTTTACTATATTTAACATTTTTTGTGTTTTTTGCTGTCATGTGCAGGCTACACAGTACTGAATTTCTGCACAAACTTTTCAGGGTTCATGTGGTCTGTGCAGAGGCAGTGCCTTTTGAAGGTTTGGTGAAAAAATATTAAACAGTTCCTGAGTTATTAGGATTTACAAATTAGTTTTGGACAGATGCCCCATACAAGCCAGAAATTTCTTTTTTGTGAGAGTGTTTTTTTTTTGTTCACAAATCTGATGTATCACTAACCAAAAATGGGTCTCACTAACCACATTTTTTTTGGTTTGCGACGGCCACCATCTTGTTTCTTTATTTTTGTTAGTACTGAAGTTGTAAAACACTTGTGAAGGGAAAGTTTTAGCAAAACTAAAACATCCCTGATGTACAATGTTTTCCCTAAGCAAGATTTTATAGTCTGTTTATGGGGAAATTTGTCAACGTTTTGTATTTCTCACATTCAGGATCTCTCCCAAGTGATTTTTGGTTAAAAAAATGTTTTGGTTCAAACTAAAACATTCTGGCTTAAGAACCAGGAAAAGTGGTTCAAAACTATTAATTCTAGTTCAAGAACCAGAAAAGGCAGTATTAGCTACTACTTGCATTTGGAACACACATTACAATAAGGCAAAAAAATAATGTGTGAAGTACTGTGAATTTTTCACAAAGTGTAAGTGTTTAAATTTTTTGATTATGCATTTTCTGACTTATACATTCCCAGTATATCCATTGCACCTCATTAATTTTCAGATCTGAATTTAAATGAGGGAAAAGAACACATTTCTCAATGCTTAACTCTGGACATTCCCGTTTGTGGTGTAGATTCAGAGTTTTCATTTTAAACAGATCAGAGTTCATAAGAAAATGATTAAATTTTACTGGTATACCTTCCCGACAGTGACGCCAACCCAGTTCGTCGACAGGTCATTGTGTTGGTGTGCCTGAGACAGGGGCACACTGACTCCCAGTTCTGCACCCCCTCCCCGAATCAACTCCAACTCTCCCAGTCCATTAGAAAAATGGACTAGGAGATAATCGGGATTTATGTCAACTGCAACTTGCAGTCAATATAAATCCCATCACTGTGATGCCGGTCGATAAAATTGCTGTTGAACCAGCATTGCAGAGACAATTTTATTCCATGAAAATTCTTAGTTATAGATTTCATAAAAGGTTTTAACAATACAACAAAAACTACATTCAGAAAAGGTGTACATTAAACTCCAAAGTTGGGGGAAGTCAGTTCACTTTGTTTCTTGCAAGCTTTTCTGTTTTGGAGTTGACCTAACCTTGTGATCATCAATAAAGCTTTATCGCAGTGTTTCCCTGTATTTTCTTGAGTTACTTCCCTACCTCTGCTAATTCACTGGGGCTCCCTTAAGCTTGCAAAGAGCCAAAAACTGCTTGCTGTCAAAGCACATTTAAATGTTTTTCTTATTTTCTCATCAGCCTTGGAAGCTATAAATGTCAACCACCCAGCTGTACTGACTGAGGTTTTACAGGCAGCTGTGAATGATCTGGGGCTAAAGACAGCAGATGGGAGTCCATGGAGTGAGCTTGTTAGATCCGCATTACATATGACACACCCAAAGTTCCAAAGACCTAATACTCCTGTTGGGGGGGGGGGATAAATATTTAGGACAGCAGCCTGAGTATTTCCACAATCCACCAAGGTATTCTGAGTCTGACCTAAGCAGAATGGTAAATGGACTGTTCACAGATCTTAAGTGAGATTGAACCATTCACAGAACATAACCGTTATTGAACCTCCTCTCTTTCCACTGTATGAAAAGCCCAAGGTTTGCATCTGCCCTTTGTGACTCCTATAGTACAGAAATGGCAGATAATCATTATTGTACAGTAGTCACTGGACCAAGTATTCAGCTGGTGAAAAGCCTTGTTCAGTTTAGTTTGTTCAGCTGACTCAATGGTATACTAATACGTTGTTATATATGACTTGTATAGCAACACTTGGTTGGAATGAGCTAAACAAGGAATGTTACACAGACACATGTGTGCATGTTTAATTTCACACGTATAGCATTGGGGTTCAAACAATTTGAAACAAAAGTACTTTGAATTTAACAATTAATGCCATCAACAGCTTTCTACATTTTCTTACTTACTGAGGAACATTGCAGTTATGTCTTTCTTGGGCCCTTTTTAGGTTCTGTATAAGATAACATTTCATTGTTAAATTATATTTATTGCATTTTGTAAACTTTACACACCATGATTGCCTCATTGCAAAGCATTACTACAGGGTTGGGCAGCATTAGAAACAGCAGCAGCCTTCATAAGGTTAATTGCTAGGTTGCATGTGCATTGCATATATGCACTGGGTATGGGGGTTCTATGGGTATTTAGCACTTGCATCTTTAGATAAAAATTACAACTTTGAGTAAAAAGAGTTACTGTATGGAAAATTTAGACTTTTATTCAGCAAAGTCATCTGCAAACCTTATTTTAAAGTATGACGTGTATGTTTTATAATCCAGTTCTGTGAAAACCTTAGGCAGGTGCCTTGGTGTATTTTTTTTTATTGTGTTTTTATTTGTTTTGAAATATATAAAAGACATATGGGATACAGCACATTGTGGAGATCACATAATACAATCATGCATAGCACAAGCAACATACAATGTATTATGGTTATGAGCACAAAGACCATAAATCATATACAGCCATAGACAAATCCATCCTGATGGAGATCCTTGTATACTAGTACTAGAAAGATAAGTCTTCCACCTAGATCGCTCCCGATCCCTCGCCTTTCTCAGTATCAGGTCAAATCTCTTGTCATTCATAATGGGACAAAATGAGGATCTTGTACAGACATACAGAAAATCCATTTCCTCCATTGGCGTTCAGATTTATCTTTTCTATTTAAATGACTGGCAGCCAGTCATTCCAGATAGTATACGTCCTTCACGGCCGTAAACCAGTCATTTCTGGTCAGAGGCGAGGTCCGGACCCATAATCTGGTAATTGCTTTTTTTAGCTATCAATATATAAGTAATTAAGAGAGAGCCCCTCGGAATATGGAGGTCTACAGGAGGTATCGAAAGCAAGACCATTTCAGGAGTTAGGACAGCCTTCTCTCCCACCAGCTCTCCCAGGGTTTCCACCATCTCTTCCCAAAATGGCCGGAGCACTGGGCATGACCAGAAAATATGTACATGTCCAGCCATCTTTTCCTCATAAGATCTCCAGCAGCTTCCCACTGGTTCAGTTGCAAACTTTGCCAGTTTAGCTGACTTTCCAGGCAAATTCCCACCAGTATGGTGCTAAAGATATTCCACGAGATAACCTGACATGTTTAAACTAAAGATCTTCTGAGACTGGTACTAATAATTCCTGGTTCCAGGCAGCCAGGACCCCCAAAGTTGAGTCCTTAGTAACCTCCTATAATCCCTTATAAAGTGCTACAACCAGGTGAGGTGACGTTACTCCCTTTATGGAAGACATAATCAGTACAAATAGTTGTGGAGATGGGGATGAGAAGCAGTTCCATTGAGAAGCCGTATTCACCAGATAAGCTGGTATCTGCTGATAAGCCACATTAGTTTCTGGCGGTAGCCCATAGGTGTCTCTTAATGTGGAAAAGGGTAGCGCACCCTGGTTGTCTAGTATCTGAAACATAAATGTTAGGCATCTATTATGCCAGCCATTTAGGGTCTCAATTAGGGGGACCTGAACATTTTTCGCCTCTGAACTAAGTTGTCGTAAAAAATAAAAAAACATGGCAAGTTCCTTAGAGGCTCTAAATTTGTCCCAGACTGTTAAGATGTTCTGCATTTCCTATGGTAGCCATTGTGCCCTGGGAGGGGCTCCCTGGATCAAATAGAACATTTTTAATATCTTGAATATGATTTAGTGTAATCTCTAGCTTTTTCCAAGGTATTCTATAATTTGGATCAATCCACCCCAGTATCCTGGTCAGGGTAGCTGCTTGTGCGTATTTACCCAGGTAAGGTAATTGCAACCCTCCCTTGTCTCTTGGGAGCTGTAGGGTGAACCATCAAATGTGAGATTTCGTGCCAGCCCAGACAAATCGAGCCAAGGCCCTATTCCAGGATATAAAATATAGAAGGGGGGGGGCAAGATAGGAATGGTTTGAAACAAATACAGTAGTCTGGGAAATATATTAATCTGAATTAGGTCAATTCTTGACTAGAAGGAGAGATGCAGTTGAGACCAAGTATGAAGGTCATTCTCTATCGTCTGAGTGAGAAGTTCATAATTTATCAAGACAGTATGATCAATATTTTGAGGTAACTGTATACCCAGATATTTCAGCTTTGTCCCTTGCCACTTAAAAGGTAAATAAGCTCATGGGATGGAGAAGGAGAAAAGCAGAAAGTCAAACCTCTGTTTTTGTAGAATGTATCTTATATCCTGAAATTAGTGACAATGGAGCAATAATATTCCACAGGGCTCGAAGAGAGTGTTCTGGGTCTGACAGAGACAGTAGGACATCATCTTCATATAGGGCTATTGTGAAGGTATCCTCTCCCACGTTTACGCCCTTTACATCATCTGATTGCCAGACTGCCAGGGCTAAAGGCTCAATATAAACTGAAAATAGTAGTGGGGAGAGAGGGCATTCCTGACAGATGCCTCACTCTAAGGGGATTGGGGTGGAACTTGTTCCATTTATTTTTAAAAAGGCTTTGGGGGCAGAATATATATGACTAAACCAAGTAATACATTGCTCTGGGAGTCCAAAAACCTGCAAGACCCTCCAGAGAAATTCCCAACAGACCCTGTCAAAAGCCTTAAAGGCATCTAAACTCACTAATACTGAAGGAAGAGAACTATGGGTCATATGGACCATCAGGTGGAATGTTCTGAGGGTATTATCTGCAGTTTGCCTCTGTCATAAGAAGTCTGCCTGGTCCATATGGATTACTTCTGGTAATATATGGTCAAGACGCTGGGCCCATATAGACATGTATATCTTGTAATCACATTTAAGTACAGATATGGGTCTTTATGATTTTGGGGATTGGGGATCTCTCCCTGGTTTTGGTATGGCTGAAAGCACAGCATAGTGCAAGGAGTCTGGAGGTGGTTCACCATTCTGAACATCTTGGGAAACATGTAGCTGCAGGGGGCTTAATAAGGGGTTAAAAGCCTTGTACCACTCGCCTGAGTAGCTATCAGGTCCTGGAGATTTCATGGTTTTGTTTTTTTAATAGCCAGTTGAATTTCCTGTCTAGTAATCGGACTCAGTAATGAGGCTTGTTGTGTTACAGAGAGCTTGGGAATATGTAACTTACTCAGAAAGGTTCTAATCTCGGGGGGGATGCTTTTCAGAATATAATTCTGTATAAAATGTTTTAAAAGCTTGTTCTATCTCAGGGCCTTGATGAAGAAGGACACCCGATCTAGGATCCTTAATTGCAGTGATTGTAGCTTTCTGCTTGAACATTCTGGTTCATCTGGCTAAGTGACTAGGTCCTCCCTCATAAGAAGTGCTTTTGGTATATAAAAGTGCAGCCTGTACCCGCAGGTCCAGAATTTTTTGGAGCTCGGCCTACACTTTCCGCAATTCTGTAGTCTGAATTATGTGCCCTTCTTCTCTAACTTTTTGAAGCTCTGCTAGCCTATCTTGCAACTGTCTGTATCTGGCTTCTCTAATTCTCCTCTGTCAGGTTGTATATGAAATTATCTCACCCCCAAGGACAGCCTTAACCGTACCCCACAACACTTATGGGGAAATCTCTGGGGACTGATTTCCTCAAATTATCTGGGGGAGCCAGTCCTCCACCATTGTTCATTAACTCTGGGTCTTTCAAGATAGAAGTGCTCAGCCTTCAATGGGTGGTCTTCCTTGGTGCTGCAATGTCTAATTTAATATAACTGGGGTGTGACCAGATGGGAGACAGGCTCCTAACCTAATGTCTCTAATTTTTTCAACATGCTCTGTAGAGAGGAAAAGATAGTCTAGGCTAGAGGAGGTATGATGTCTGGGGAAAAAATAAGTAAAACATCCTTTGGTAGGGAAAAATTGCTGCCATATATCTGTCAGACCCAGTATAGGCAGCTGGGTTTTGAGATATTTCTGAGAAGAACTAGTCCTATGCTTATGGGGATGAGAGGCATCCAGATGGGGGGATACAGTGATATTAAAATCGCCCCCTATTATAATTATACCCTGCTGTATATCTAAAAGCTGGTTGAAGAACCATTTCATATGGACCGGGAGGACCCCTGGGGGAAAATATACACTCACCAACATAACAGCTGAGTCATAGAGACATCCTTGAGCAATAGTGAAATAGCCATTAGAATCAATCCTCTCAGCTTCCTTCAGAAAGGGCGTTCCAGCAGGGATCTGTATGGCAGTGCCTCACGCGTGCCAGCCTTACTGGAAGAAGCTATTACAGAGTACCGGTGACCAGCAGAAAGTTTTTGGTGTTCTGAATGAGACAGGTGTGTATCTTGTAAAAAAGTAAGATCCACTCTCTGCTGGAGTATTTACTGCTGCAATCTAGAGCGCTTGATAGGGTTATTAATACCATTAATGTTCAATGATAAAAACTCTATTAAAGGATCTTTCATAACTGAATAAAAGAAAGAAAAGGCTCCCTCTGGTGGACAGGACACCATCTGACATCCCCTGCCCCAGCTGCACAAGATAGCCATCTCCTGTGCTGGTTTGTAAGTGCAAGGCCTCTAACTGAAATCTGGGCTTTAACAGGTGTCTTCTGCAGTAAGGTCAGATTGCTCTGCCTAGCCAAAGCTGTATTTCTGACAGTCTCCTGTATATCATAGTCATTACTCATCCATTTGCACTGAGTGGCATGACCATGCATTACCCAGATATCCCATACATCTTGTAATGATGTACTCTAAATCTTACACAAAACTGTAAGTCAGTGAACAGCCTGACTTTCAGTACAAGAAAACTATTTACACTATAATAATAATAATAGTTTTATTTATAAAGCGCCTTTCAACGTATCAAGGCGCTGAACATATTAAAACTACAACATCAGATACAAATTAATAAAACATATAAATGAAATAATTTCATGACAACATCAAATATTAAAATCAAAAAATAAAATATGCCATAGAATCATAGCACAATGCTTCAGTACAATTAACTAAATTTTCCAGGAAGGCCATTTGCCACAGGTAAGTTTTTAAATTCTTCTTAAATACCTCCACGGAGGTGCACTCCCTTAACCAGTGTGGTAGAGAATTCCAAAGAGTGGGTGCAGCATAAGAAAGTGCTCCGCTGCCTGAAGATTTTAAACTCACTCTTGGAATCTCTAACAACCCCTCATCGGCCGAGCGGAGTGATCGGCCAGGGCAGTAAGACACTAGAAGTTCTTTCCGATAGGGCGGACCCTGAATGTGAAGGGCTTTGAAAGTCAATAAAATGACTTTAAAGGTGATCCGCCACCATATAGGAAGCCAGTGCAGTTCGTGCAGCACTGGGGTAATATGACTATAAATGACATTGATCGGAAGAACCTTGTCATTATTGAAATCAGTGACTTCCATAAGTGGGGAGGTATATAAGTTCCTCCCTGAACCCTCATGAAGAACCCCATGTATTTGTTGAGCTCTTCCTGAAGATGGAGGTGGTCCCAGATCATAACTGGCTGAGGCCTCCAGGATACCCAATAAGTGTATTCAAAAAAGTAGGAATAAACCAAAAGAAGAAAAACAATATTTAGGGAAGGATAGCACTCCTCGGAGTATGCTCCACATCCTGTCTCATTTCTCACCCCCCATATACCATTACTTCATAAATGCCACGTGGGCTAGAAAAGAAAAGGCTATTTTAGAGTGGGGAACAGATGGCAAGGGGGCCCCTAAAGAAATAGTCTTGCTCAGTTGCCAGAATAGTCCCAGACCACAAAACCTAAAATGCAAAAAGAATCTTCAGTGAGTCTCCGGAATTATCAGTTCCCTTAAAGAGCAAGGACAAATAAAATGTCTATTGTTCCCCTCTGAGGTCTGGCATAGTTTTTTGACTCTTAAATAATAATGCGGTAGGCTTGATAGGCCTTATTTAATGGCTAAGTGGGAGGAGGAAGGTGGCCCTGGTCTCCTCCCCGTACGGTCGACAAGTGGCTTAACACATGCCCAAAAATTAGAGGAACCACTCTTAGCCTAGAGATGCACCACTGAGGAAGGGATCCAGGGAGAAAAGAGGAAAACTCTCTATCGAAAGTATCCCCACCCTCCTAAGCACTCACCTGGTTTATAACATGAAATGCCCATAACATTACAAATGTCTCTTCCCTTCAGGTGGCTGCAGTAAGGTCGTTTCTGTGGTACACAGCCAGGGCTTTCTGCACTTCTCCAGTGTTGTTCTGTTACCTCTTCTGTTTGTTCTGGTTAGATTGCCAACATGAAGCCCTCGCGGAGGGATCCCGCTGCTGCTGCAGTTTGTCTGGAAATTTCAGTCCCAGTTTAGAAAATTCCACTTTGGCTTCCAATGCTGTGGCAAACTCCCTCTTTCCCTCAAGCAAATGTACCACAAGTCGGACAGTGTACAAGGTAGAGAATTTATGGCCAGTTGCTTTTAACACAGGCAGTATTGGAAGGTATGCTTTTCTGAAGCGCATTGTTTTGGGGGAGTAATCATGATCGATGTAAAAACGTGTCCATAGAATATTTTTTGCTTACGCCATGCTGTAAGGAGAACATTTTCTATGGTGGCACAGTTATTGAATCTTGCAATAATAGACCTCGGGGGTGCATCTAGATTAGCTGATTTAGGTGCTAATGCTCTACAAACCCTTTTGAGCTGTAGGTCTAAGTCCTTAGGTAGCTCCAGTGCAGTATGCAGCAAAGCGTCAACGAATTCCTTAATATTGCCTCCCTCTGATCCTTCCAAAATGCTGTAAATCCATATATTTTTGTACCTCACATGGTTCTCTGAGTCCTCCTGCCATGCTTCCATTTGCTCGCATTGTTCTCTCAACATTTGTACCTCTGTCTCTAGGTCATCTACCCGATTTTCTGTAGCTGTACCCTGCCTTTCTAAGTCATCAGCTCGCTCTTCAAGTTGCATCACATCCTTACGTAGTTTGCCATTGGTGTCTTGTGTACTTACATGGTCAATAAAAGCCAATAAATAAATGAATACTACTACTACAGTACATGTTGATCCGAGGAGACCAAGTGTAAAACAAATATATAAAACTTTTGTTCGCAACTACGGGTCACTAAATTGAAATAAATACTTTAACTGCTTGCAGAAAATTATATTAGCATCTTAATAACCTCTCTGTGGATCACTGTTGTTGCCTGAGATGTCTTGCTGCCTGCTTCACTCAAAGCAACAGTCACATTTCAATGTGAATAAAAACTTACATCTATTTTCCTGCAGTATTGCTAGAATCCTTTTTTGTTAGAAATACATGATGTTAACTATTCTCCACAAAATACAAATATTAAAAAGAACATAAAATGTTCATAGTTTTCATGTGCCTGTGTTGTAATAAGACCCCGAACTGCTGTAGAATTCACACAGGAATGACCCAGTGTCTAAACTTTGAATGGAAAAAGAAGGGGCGGCAAAAGAAATAGGGTGCCTTTTGATATTAACTGTGGAAGAATATGTTTAAAAATAAGGAATCGGAAGATTTTTTAGGTAACACTGAATTGACTACCATATCTATTCAAGTTCAAGCCACTCCATTATCCTAAAAATCATAGAAAGCATATCATAGGAGGAATACAAGTTAAAAGTGTTAGTCATGGTGGCTCACCATTTTTCAATGAAAATGTTGCCCATATTGGAATCTAACGCCATTATAAAGGCTCCCATTGTTGTTTGTGTTACTACATATTCAGGAAGGTTGTTCCAAACACTGAGCACCCCTTTTGTTAACCATGTCCATCTTTTCATTGTCTTGTACAGTTCACCCTTTAACTGATAATTATGAAATGTATTCACTCTAGTCATTTTACATTCCAGTCCTATACACTTCCAAAGATCAGTGTCTCTAAAAGCACTATATACTAGGCAAATTGGCTTTCCACAAATGTTGATGTAAATTGCAGTCAGTCTCTCTCCCTCTATGTGTGCATATGTGTGTGTGTGTGTGTGTGTGTGTGTATATATATATATATATATATCGTGCCACCGTAGTTAGGGTTGAGTACCCCATTTAAGGTTAAAGTGTGAAATTTGGCAGCTTAATAACTTGGCCACCGTATAACAGATTTGCTTGACGTTTGGCAGGCACGGAGCAGTACCCCAGATCTCTGGATCTGCCAAGTTTTGTAATGGTTGGATATACGGTTGTGGAGTTATAAAGTGACATTCCATAGCGTTTTATGCTTTTTTGTGCATTCTTTGCTCATACCTACAGGTTGCACAGTTTGTGCAACCTGTCCAAATCTTTGAGGGAACATGAAGTTGGGGTCCCCGATGTACTTCAAAGATTTCATGAAAAAATATTAAACGGTTCAAAATTTATTCAAAAAATAAGTTTCCCATTATAGTCAATGGGAAAAGTTAACAAAGTATTTGACAGCGTCGCAAATGCAGTTTTTAGTGTCACAAACGACCCCTGTATTGTCACAAATGACCCCTTTAGTGTCACAAATGACCCCTGTAGTGTCACAAATGGCCGCTGTAGTGTCGTGAGTCAGCCATTTTTTTTTCAGTTAGTGGTCACAGAAATGCTTGGCATTTAAATTTGGGACCCTCTAGGCACACAATTATTTTTGTGTTCACCTAGTCAAGCCCTGAGGATGCTAGCCATGTCTTTTTTTGGTGGTTAAACAACCCAGAAATATGTTTTTCAAATTTTTGTAATCTGTAGTGTCGCGAAGTAGTGTCGAACTTGCGACACTTTTTCAGCTTTTACGAAAGTGTCAAATCACGACACTACTTTGCACACCATGAACAAAATAACAGGAATTCTTTGCCACCCTGCTGCAAAAAAACAGTTTGGTCTTTTGGGCTGAAATTTGAAGGGAAGAAAGCCAACATCCCACAGATGTGCCTTTTGGTGGTTTGGTGACAAAATATTTCAGGAATGTAAAGATACTGTACTCTGAAGGTGACAATTTTTCCCATACACTAACATTGCTGCGTCTGCCACGCCTTTCGGGACCCATATCTCGAAAATGCTTCGAGATACAGACTTTTCTTTGGAAAAATGCTAAGCCCCCCAGTAGAGGCCTAAGCACAAAACTAGCCAGGAAAGTCACAAATCATATGAAATGTTACTTTTTTTTCTATGTCGTACGGTTCCTGAGATATAAGCAATTTAGTATTCCAGGTGCTCATTTTCTGCTCCGAGGCCCATTACTATGCATACATTCTTTGTACTCACAGTGTTTCTGTATGTAACTGTTGGGCAAAAACAGGGTGTGCGCTTCCATTACTGTTACAGTTAGCGTTCCCACTTGCGTTTCCGTACCCGTTTGCATTAGCATTTCCGTGTACACCACCATGTGCATTTTGCTTTGCATTTTCATTTGCGCCTGTGTTACTGTTTCCATTTGCTTTTCCACTACTGTTTCTGTTTGCATTTCAATTTGTGGCACCGTGTGCATTACCATTTGCGTTTGCGTATGTGCTTCCGTTTGAGTTTGTCTTTCCTTTGGCGTCATCGTAGCTGTTACCATTACCATTTGCATTTCCAATTGCGTTACCATGACCGTGTGCATTACAATTTGCATTTCTGTGCCCACTTGCATTTGCGTTTCTATTTCCATCACTGTTCGCGCTTGTGTTTCTATTACCATTTGCTTTATCATTTATGTTTGCATCATGTTGTGCATTACCACTTGCATCTGTGTACGTGCTTTTGTTTGCATTTCTGTTTGCGTTTGTGTTTCCTGTTGTGTCATGGTTGGTGTTACTGTCAGCATTTGCGTTTCCAATTGTGTTTCTGTTACCATGCGCATTATGATTTTCTTTTGCATACGCGCTTGTATTTGCATTTCTGTTTCAGTAATGTTTGCACTATCGTTTCTATTACCATTTGCGTTACCTTTAACATTTGGTCACCCTACGTGCTACCGTTTGTGCTTGCATTTGCATTACTGTTACTTCACTATTTATGGTGCACATTCTCAAAAAGAAGAGAAATTCATGGCAAAAAAACTCAGTTTAATGCATCAGTTAGGGTTGTTCCACAGCGACAAAAGCAAGGAAATTCAATGTTAGGGTTCTCACCTTGCATCCCACCCCAACCTCGCTCCACCAACAGGCATCAGGGTGTGCGTTGGAGTCGTCGGTCAAACTCTCACCCATTCTTCTATACTGCACCATCTCAGCTTGTTTACACATGGATGGGGTGAGATTAGGACCGATGACTCCAACGCACACCCCAATGCCTGCTTTTGTCGCTGTGGAACAACCCAAATTGATGCATTAAATGGAGTTTTCTGCCATGATATATCTATATATATATACGTGTGTGTGTGTGTGTGTGTGTGTGTGTGTGTGTATATATATATCCACACATGCGCTTTGTCAATTTTTTACTTTTTAGAATTTCCTTCTAGCTGGCAAACACTGGAGTGTTTTGCATTACCAGATGGGACTCGTTAACTTAGTTGAGACACTGAATGTGGATTCCTATGGAGTTGATTGCCATAATGTTTTACAAATGCCTGAGGTCAAAAAATACCAGCTGATTGGTTGTAATTTTACTATTCTGGTTCTGTCATACATGAACATTGGGCCTAGTAGCTGCTGTTCGTATGTTCTCTCTAGTACCCTTAAACCAATTAAAATTGCAGTATTTGCCATGGTCAGATAATTAGGTGGACACCTGAACATGAACATGAAATGGAGCCTTTATATATTGATTGATGGACTTCAGAGATAACGGAGCCTTGAACCTCTGTCTTAAATGAGGCTTACTATATATTTTAAAATCTGGCAGTGGGACCCTTTGCACTTTAAACTGGCTTGCTGTGCTCATTTGCTACAAGGAGTGTTATTGTGGGGGCATTGTGAGAGTCTGCTCTTAATTTCAGGACTTTTTGTAGCAACAGATATTTTTTTCTCAGATTATGTTTACCCTATGATTCAAATATGAATATGAAAATTGACTTTAACATAATGACTTGAGTCGCTGACCGGTTGATAAAAGCAGGCAAACTCTATCTATTATTATGGCATGCAGCTTTGGCACGCTGCAAAACCTATATAAAGTTGCCAAAGGTGAAATATGGTATGCTGATCCTTTTGTTTTACTTTTAGCAAACTTACCTGACTCTTGCATTGAGCCTCATACACTAATGTCTGGACTCCAGGGTTAAAGGAGCCTCAACTGTCGATATAAAAATGAATGGTCTCCTACGGAGCCTTGATTTTCATTAAGTACTACACAGCATTTCTTGCTTATTCTAAATGTTTTAAAATTATATTTTGTATATCATTAGGAATTGCTAAAATTTTGATTTTGCAAGCCTTAAATTTGTATTAAGTGTCTGCTTTAAAAAGAAAACTGATTTATTGGTGCATCCAGGAAACATATTTCAGCTTTCTGTGAGCTAATACTGTATTGCACGAAGTGGCACCTTGTTTGTACAACTGTCTTTGCATGGAAATTCATTGGGCTGAGTTCTTTTCATCTTTGGAGATGTTGAAGGATGGTGAGTCTGTCGGATGGCAAAATGCACTATTGTAAAGGTATCTAACTAGGATGTACAGCTCACTCGGGATGCACCAAAGTGTTGTCCATTGTCCATAAAGACACACAAACTTAATTATGAGTGGTCTGAAGTAATGGACCTTTTGACTAATATGGTGTTTGCTTTAAGGGCTACTAGAATGTCCTTAAGCTGTCATTCTAAAATTTGTATTCAAAGTAGCCTTCTGATATGATCTTGACTGTTTGCAGGTGATTCTGATCAATGATTAGTACTTGAGCTTAATCTTGTTTTCAAGGACATGATTTAGTGTTACAAAGTGTCACAAGAGTGCAATCTTGAAGGCACTTATTAAGGTAACTTTTGACAAAAAGCCAAGAAAATTATTTCTCCTGTTATTTAGGGAACTTCTGGAATGTAATTTCTGTGTACTTTCTGTTTTTATCATGCACTGTTGTAATGTTTTTTAACCAATTAGCAATACACATTTTGTACTTGGACTTGTAGACCCACACACTATTACACTTCTTGTGCTTAAAATACATATTTTTAGTTGGAATAAAATAGTAATTACCAAGTGCCATGAAAAACACCTAAATGAAACCTAATAGGAAATAACAGAGCCTCCCAAATTATTTCTTTCCAGTGTGACTTCCTAGAGCTCTTCATGTGTATGATTAGGTGGCCTTTAACTACTCACATAGGCGAAGTAGCACCCCTATAGTTAGGGTTAAGAAGGGTGCTCAATGTTAAACTCCTAACTTTGCAGTTTAATAACTTTGGCGGGGTGTGTCAGAATAGCCCACAAATTTGCATTTTTCTTCATTAGGTTAATGTACTTGTTTAAAGTGTGGGCACCAGTAACAAAGTCTATACTGTAGATATGGGTTCACCAGAGAGTTATACAAAGGCAATATAAGTTGGTCTCTTGTTCAACAAGCCATACAACCAGGTAAATAAATTCCTGTTTTGCCAGAAATGGAAGTGCAGAGGCCCCAGAGTGCCCCTGCGCTTCCATACTAACATAGATATATGCATCTATTGAGGGATGGAAGCACAGGGCCCTCACACAGGCAAATGAGTATATGATTATACTATCTCAAAACATAAAGGAATAAAGTGCATAATAACTTTGTTAATGCACCAGTTAGGGTTAAAGCAACAAAAGTAGGGAAACGTGGCATTAGGGTTTCCAACCCTAACACCCCACCACACCCTGCAGGTAGCAACAAGAAAAACCATTACAGTTTCACCTCTCCTGTGTCTTTGCAAATCAGACATGGTGTGTACCTTGGGGTTGTTAACCCTGATGCTCACCGCATTCTCATATACTCTACACATCTCAGCTTATTTACTGATGGAATGGCATAAGCACCAGGGTGCATTAACAAAGTTAAAAGAGAACGGCAAGAGGAAGGAGCAGCTATTAGAACTGTTCTGCTCTACTGGACTAAAGAACTAGAACTCTACTACTGGTAACTTCAATTTAGGGTAAAAACAAACAATAAAAAAGTGTGTGAGTTGGGTGAAGGAATTATCTGTGCAGTTAGCTAGGTGAAGAAAGAAACTGTGAATTAGGGGGAGTGGCTTAGAGAGAAGGAAGCCAGGTGTTTGCATTTAAAAACTGACCTAGATAGCTTGTGGCAGAGAATAGCAAGAGGAAGGAGCTGCTGTTAGAACTTTACTGGGACAATATTGCCCTCCATCACTCCCCTCTAACCCCCTCCGCCCTTAGCTGATTCTACTTTTATAGGCACAGGATTTGACTAACAACAGGAACTTCCTGTTTGGGAGCAGGAAGTGAGTGATCACAGAGACACAAAAGACTCACCATCCTAGAAGGAAAAGAGTAGATCTCCATCCCCCCAGCTGCTGGAGGTCTGACTCTGAGTCAATAAGAAGGTGACTACTGAGGAATATAGGAACTTACTGTCCCAGAACTGGAAGATCAGGGGTTTTAATGGCACAGAGGCAGTAGGAAAGTAGTGAGAAAAAAAAATTATATAAAGAAAAATAAAATGGAGAGAGGAAAGAATAAGTATACAAAACAACAGTTAAGGGGCCACAAATAAGACATGATGTAAGTGGTGCAGTGCAGTCACCGTGGAGCAGCAGTCTTCCAGGAGACATTCTGGAGGATGCAGCATTGTCCCATCTGCAGGCACCTCTCTGGGCTGAGGGACGAGGTTGCTCATCTCCAGGCTGAGTTGGCCAGGATTCGGGAGGCCTCCTTCCCCACCCAGGGACCACCAGGGCAACTGCTGCTGCCTCAGAGTTTGCCAAGAAAGAGGAGTGGTTGGACCACAGTGGGCTCAGGGAGGGTGAAGGTGGTGGAACAGAGACACACCCCTCCAGTTGTATGTCTTCACAGTTCATATGCCGTTCTAGCAGAGTGTGGTTCCTCTATGGAGACACCTGCAGTGGAGACCAAGGAGGATGCTGGGAACCTCGACAAAGAAGACCCACAGGAGGGTGGCATGATACCTTACAGGGGAAGGAAACAACTCCTGGTGGGAGACTCCATAGTTAGGAGGGTAGAACTGGGGGAGGCAGGGGAGAGGGAGGTAAGGTGCCTGCCTAGTGCCATGGCTTGGAGGGACAGGGAGCGAATCCTCAGGATCACAGCAACAGTTGCACAGGGGAGGGAGCTGGATGTCACTGTCCACCTAGGGACAATTGACCTGTCTGGGAAAGGGATAAGAGCAATGCAGGAAGAGTTTGTGGAGTTGGGGAGGGGCCTTAGACAAGTGGCACGCATGGTAGACTGCCTGTCTATGGTATGGGTGAGGCTAGGGTGCTCTGTACCATGGGATTCAATCAGAGGTTGAAAAACTGGTGCGGAGCTCAGGGTTTTGGCTTCTTCGGAGACAAGGGGTCCACCTGGCATGATGGTCTGCATCTGTTCAGGAGGGGAACCAGGATCCTAGGTGACAGGTTTAGATGCTTCACTGGCAAGCATTTAAACTAGCCAATGGGGGGAGGCACTCAAAAGGAGAAGGGAAATCTTAGCCTCCCTCAGGGTAGTTAGTGAGGTAAACACCAAGATAAAGAAGTTGATGGGGAGAAGGGCAGGGGTAAATGGAGAAAAAGACAAAGGCAGTAAGGACAGGGATGGGACAAAAAGGTGTAAGGCCATAAAAAAATGGAGGACAATGAGTACCAGTGCCTGTAGTCTAGGTAACAGGCTCCTCGAACTGGTGGCCTTGATGGAAGAGGGATGACTGGATATCATGGCAGTCACAGAAACATATTACACAGAGAACCATGACTGGGATGTCAACATACCAGGGTACACAATCTACAGGAGGGATGGGGAGGGTAGAAGAGAAGGAATAGCTCTCCATGTAAGGGAAGAGATCAAAGCAACGGACCTAAAGGGTAAACAGGGAGGAGAGAAGGCACTGTGGGTCACCCTGGAGACTGGAAATGGCACCACAATCCACACAGGAGTTGTATACAGACCCCTGTCTCAGGGGGAGGAAATGGACAAGGAAATGATAGAAGGCAGTCTTATGATGGCAGAGAAAGGGGAGATATTGCTAATGGGGGACCTGAATATGCCAGATGTTAACTGGAGCACCTTTGCTGCAGTCACATCCAAGAGCAGGGCCATTCTCAATGTCCTATAGGGGCATGCCTCAGACAGCTAGTGCTGGAACCCACTCAGGAGGGAGTAATCTTAGACCTGGTACTCTCAAATGGGGACAGAGAGAGAATCTCAGGTCTAGAAGTGGGTAACCATCTGGGAACATGTGACCACCAAACAATGTGGTTCACGATAAACTCAGCTATAGAGTCAAACCATACAAAAGTGAAGGTACTGGACTTCAGGAGGGCTGATTTTGTCAAAATAGAAGGCGCCCAGAAAGCACTAGCAAACAGGCAAGAAGGAGGGGTGGAGCAACAATGGGGAAACATCAAAACTGTCATCACAGAGGCAACAAGCCTTTGTGTGAAGCAAATAAATTAAAATGAAAGAAAAAAACACTGTGGTTCTCAAAAGAGGTGGCGGAGAAGGTTAGGGAGAAAAAGAAAGCATTCAGGAAGTATAAGGAAACACAGAAGGAGCAGGACAGAGAACTGTACCAGTTAAAGCAGAAGGAAGTGGGAAAAGCACTCAGAACAGCAAAGACCCAAACCGAGGAAAAGATAGCCAACTTGGTTAAGAAGGGGATAAAACCTTTTATAGGTACATTAGGAAGCAAAGAAAGCAAAGGGAGGAATACTGAGGCTGAATAAAGTGGAGGGTGGGTAGGCAGAGAGGGACAGTGAAAAAGCAGGGATACTGAACGAATACTTCTGCTCAGTATTCACATGGGAAGAGGAGGAGGAGGTACATAATCTAGTCAATAGAAGCACTCTGAATAGGGGTGTCGATATCAGTCCTTTCACAGAAGAAAGGGTTCTGAAAGAACTCCTAAAACTGAAGGCAGACAAAGCAATGGGGCCTGATGGGATTCACCCCAGAATTTTAAAAGAACTAAAAGGAGAACTAGTAACACCACTGACTACCCTTTTTAACAAATCATGGGATGATGGTGTGGTACCTGAGAATTGGAGGATGGTGGATGTGATTCCTATTCACAAAAGTGGGAGCAAGACAGAGGCAGGAAACTACAGACCTGTCAGTTTGACCTCAGTGGTAGGGAAAATTATAGAATCACTTCTGAAGGAAAGAATTGTTGAGTACCTAGAGGCCAGTGGGGTACAGGACCCAAGGCAGCATGGATTCACAGCAGGAAGGTCATGTCAGACGAATCTAATAGATTTCTTTGACTGGGTGACCAAAGTAGTAGACCAGGGAGGGGCTGTGAACATGGCCTACCTAGACTTTGACACAATCCCGCACAAAAGATTAATAAACAAATTAGCCAGTCTGGGAGTGGGTCCCAGGGTGGTAGCCTGGGTAAAACACTGGCTGGATAACAGGACACAGAGAGTAATAGTAAACAGAGTCCACAGTGAAGAAAGGGGGTTTACTAGTGGGGTACAGCAGGGATCAGTGCTGGGACCAGTCCTTTGTAATGTCTTTATAAGTGACATTGCAGAGGGACTGGAAGGAAAAGTATGTCTCTTTGCAGATGACACAAAGATCTGCAACAGGGTTGATACACAAGGTTAGGTGGAAAGGATGAGAAGGGACTTGACAAGGCTGGAGGAATGGTCAAATGAATGGTAGCTTAGATTCAACACAAAGAAGTGCATCTGGGAAACAAAAACCCAGGGGAAGAGTACACAATGGGGGGGGGGGGTGAGATACTGGCAACAACAAAAATGGAAAGGGACCTGGGGGGAGTTATATCCGATGACCTAAAGGTGGGCAAGCAATGTGAGAAGGCAGTAAGGAGGCCTGAGGGAATACTGGGATGCACAGGGAGAGGCATCACCAGTAGAAAACAAAAAGTTGTTATCCCTCTGTACAGACAGTTGGTGAGACCCTGTCTGGAGTACTGCGTGCAATTCTGGAGATGCCATCTCCGCAAAGACAAAGACAGGTGGAGGCTGTTCAGAGGAAGGCAACCAAAATGGGCAGGGTCTGTGCCAAAGGGTCTGGTGGTACAGTTCCAGACCAGTCCTATCACATTTCTAACAAGGTTCTACTGTTGCTCTGTGACTTGCTTCCCCCCCATGTGTCTGCCCCTATGTGTATGTTTTGTGACTGTGATGCCTTTTGTGCACAGACTGGCCACCTATGCGTTTTATTTATATATATATTCTGTCTGTCTTTTCTCTGTCGTTTTCCCCATACTGGCAAGTCAAGAAGTAAAGATACAGCAAGTAGTACCTGCTAGAAAATGAATGGGTATATTTTCTTTTCATATATTACAGCCCAGAAGTAGCATGGCCCCTTTAAACCTCTCGCAAATTAGGAACACTAAGAATTGCCCCTCTTGCCTCTGAAAGGCTCCAAAAGTGACTCCCCTTTCTAAAATAATGTTGGTTACACTATATTTAACTGTAAAGCAGGCATATTTGCATGACGCTCTTTCGCTGCATTCCGAACGAGCTGCACAAACATGCACACCATCGTTTAGCTCATAAATGCCGCAAACTCCCAAAACAGCCTTCCCTCACGCTGAAACCCCTTGGCTGTAAAGCGCTTTTCTCCTTAGCGCTAAAGCGCTTTTAGCCTGCATTCTGAGCAAGTCCTTTTTCTTCTGGCTGTGACTGAGCTGTGTTTCTGCCATCCACAGCTCAGCAGGCAGCACAGTGTTTTTCCCCTTTGCTTAACATTCAGTCAACCTCATTTGTTTCAAAGCACAGCATAACATGCAGGGAAATAAAAGAAAGCTAGGGGGATATTTTTTACCTGCTGTATAATAAATGAAGTATGGAGATATCTGAAGGGTTCTCCTTGATGAATCCTCTCCTTAGGAGCCGACTGGCCATATTGTTGTTTATTTTATAAAAAAAGAGATACAAAAGGGACGGGCTTGTCCCACAAAAGCTATGTTTGAAAGCTTAAAACAATATTAATGATTTATAGAGATGCTATATGAGCATAAGGTTGCTGTAAAGATTTTCTATAAGCTTTGTATTACACAAATGAGCTTTTTTGTAAAAAGCTTTGCATTCTAGCTCATTGATATGTATTCCAACCAATCAGAGACACTCTAGCATATATATATATATATATATATATATATATATATATATATATATATATATATATAGCTAGCTCTCTAGAGAGAGACAGATGTGGCTGAGGGTGCTGGGGCATATACACCCTTAACTAGTGCTCTCTAGTTACTATACTAAAGAAGACTTGCTTGTTTTATTTTGCTTGTTGTACAAATGTACTTATGATGTTATATGCTACTCCATTCAAAACGTGCTTTATTTGCTTTTGCCGAAACAGTCCGCCTTTTTATTTTTGTATATATACATTGCTTTTGTTTTGGAATTCTCCAATAAAGCAGCCGTGGAGATCAACCTAAGAAAATCATTTGTGTCTGAGTCCATCTGTATCCCACAGCCTCATACAGTCTTCACCAAAAGACATACGAAGAGAGACTAAAGGAGCTTAATATGTATACCCTCGAGGAAAGGAGGGAGAGGGGGGCGTGATAGAAACCTTCAAGTACCTCAAGGGAATCAACAAAGTTCCAGAGGGTAGCATCTTTCAGAAAAAGAGATGTGCAAGAACAAGGGAGCACAATATGAAGATAGAGGGGGAATGGCTCAGAGGTAATGTGAGGAAGTATTTTTTCATGGGCAGGATTGTGGATGCATGGAACAGCCTTCCTGAGGAGGTCATGGAGTCAAAAACAGTGGGGTAATTCAAGAATGCATGAGACAAACATAAGGCAATTCTAGTGACGGGTGGGAGGAAACAGGCTGTTGGTTAACTAGGATCTGCAGCTTATCCATTAGGTAGGGAAATGGGCAGACTAGGTGGGCCAAGCGGTCCTTATCTGCCATCAAATTCTATGTTTCTATGTTTTTGCAATATATATATATATATATATATATATATATATATATATATATACATATATATATATATACATACACAATAGGGGTGAGTGGTAAATGAGTGAGATAAAACAGTATATCATCCACTGCAGTGTAATATTTTTACCCTCTGCTCTACTGTGATGATATCGGCCATGTACACACACAGGTCACAAAAGGTCATCACTCTAGGCAGTTTTCCCCTCAGCATGCAAGAAACACCTGTGCTGTTACCATAGACGCAAATGCAGAACTACTTCAGAGGTCTCACTGCTGCCTAAAGCTAACTCAGTGAGCATTACAAAACACACCTGCCCCTCCAACTTCCAGCTCATTACTGTGACTGCAGCCAGAATTCTAAACAGCACAGCTTCACAGAACAGTCTAAACAGTCTAAACTGCTGCCTGTAGCTAACTGAATTACCACTGAAATATACTTTCACTTGTTCCTCAAACTCTGATTCTCACCCATTACAATTATCATGAAAAACTCAGCTTGACTGCAGCCAGAATCCTAAAGAGAACAATTTCGCAGAACACTCTGCACTCTGCCTGTAGCTAACTTAATTACCAATAAAAACAGTATCAGCTGTTCTGACACTCTGCCTCACAGCTCATTACAATTACTGTGATGCTCTCAGCTTCACTGCAGCCAGGCTTCCAAACAATACAGCTTCACAATAGTATGTTTCTCACTCCTACCTAAAACTAACTCCTTTAGCATTGCAAAACACTCTCCCAGAGTTTATAATACTGCCAGCCCATTCAGAAAAGCTCACACACAGAATGTTTACACATAAACAGGAACAGAACACAAGACAGCATAACAAAACTTCTGAAACACTTGGCCCTATTGTATATATATCGAATACATGATGGGCAGATCGTATGCTATGGCAAATATTGTCACTCCTGCATCGTGAGCTTGAGATCCCACCGTGCTTCTCCGCACCGTGACATATCCAGAGCTCACTCTGCAGGAGTGACAATATTTGCCATATCACACTCATGCCCATCACATAATCATATATATATATATATATATATATATATATATGTGTGTGTGTGTAAAAAATATATATATATATATATACTGTATATATGGGCTATAACATGGCATGGCCTGACTGAAGATATCATATTTATCTTCACGAGAGGCCAATGATATCATGATATCTCACGAGTGGCGAAGCAATAAGTGAGATATCTTGATTGCATTGGCTCCGAGTGAAAATAAATATGATATCTTCAGTCAGGCCATGTCATGTTCTGTTTATACCAGCCAAATGCAACATACCCCCCCAAGACAAGAGATGACATATGTTATTTGAAAAAATATATTATAGAGGCACAACCGTGCCCCTATAGTTAGGGTTGCATAGGCAGTTTAATGTTAAACCTCACGTTTTGCATGTTAATAACTTTGCAACAGTTCAATGGATTTTCACAAAATTTTTTTGAAGAAATCAAGTTATTCTTGGCAAAAGTGCAGAGTTTTCCTAACTAGCATGATACAGACTGCTTTACTTTGAAGGACTGGGATCGTCTAATGGATCTGTGTTGCTACCGCTCGGTCACGCTACTTTACAGGGGGAAGTGAAAGTGCTATCATTACCGATGGTCACTGTGGCAGGATCAACCTGATAAGTTTTTAAAATAATTTTTATACAAAAATAACGGCAGGATCAACCAGATACAGCGGCATATATGTGTTGGGGGGGTACAGGACCTAGGTTTGTGAGCTATTGAATTGTAATTATTTTTGGTTTTAATATATTTCATATGTTTTTATTATTGTAAAGCACTTTGATACTTGTGAACTGCACTCTATAAATAAAGATTGTTATTATTGATATTATTATAGGGATAGAGCCGCGCAATGGAAAGTGAAATACTCTCACGTTCCATTCCATGATATATAGGAACATAGAGATATCAGTGATTCTCCACTGCCTGACTGGGATATTAGATTGTATCTGTGTATGTTAGTCTATGGCAAATTGATCAATTTTGGAACAGTGTAAGTTTGTCATGCTTAAGTATTTTAGCACGAAAGCAGGAAAAGGCAGATCTTTGGGACTATGGCTTGCCACCCTGCAAATTTCAGCCCAAATGAGCCAACCGTTTGGTTGCAGGATGATGGCAAAGATGTGCAGTCATGAGGAGCATACTGTCGCAAATAGTTTCAGAAACATGAAAGTGTAGCAAAAGGAAGAGACGAAAGTGTCGCATTTGCAAAAGCATGTAAAATAGTGTTGCTAAATAGTGTCACAAATGGAAGAGACAACAGTGTCGCATTTGCAAAAGCATGGAAAATAGTGGCACAAAATACTGTCACAAAGACGGAAGTATCGCAAATGCATATCACAACACTGTGACAGTAGCGAAAGTGATTTTCAAAAGTATATCAGGGAATGTGCAAAATCCTGTTTTGGATCTCGTGAACCCCAAAATACCATATGTGCTGTGTGTGTTATGTGTTGGTGGCAGCGTGTGGCACAAGATGTCCAGTTGTGCATAGTGATATGTGTTTTGCGGTGTGTGGAATGTCCGGGATCAGAGTTAGCAGTAACAACCACATGCGAGAGCCCGATGGAAGCATGGGTGTGTGGTTTTGTGGTTTACACAGTTGTATGTTAGTTCTGTCACCTGCTGCTGGTTGTGCATAACTGGTTGTGTTGCCTTGGTCCTTCCCCTACTTGCATGTATGTGTGTGTGCGGTGGTGGGGGGGGCTCAGTTAGGGTTTTCAACCCTAACACCGAATTTCCTCGCTTTTGTCGCTGTGGAACAACCCCAACCGATGCATTAAATGGATTTTTTTGCCAAGAATTTCCCTTCTTTTTGAGAATGTGCACTATAAATAGTGAATGGAATGTAGTAATGGTAACGCGAACGCAAGCGGAAATGGTAATGCA